>BPUN01000011.1:0-600000 GCA_027923365.1 Zalaria sp. Him3 | reverse complement strand
GAATTCTATGTTCACGGGTAACGGCTCTTTGGGGACGCAAGCCACTCAATCCTCCGGCTGGCAGGGCCGAGGTGGACTTGTGGTGACTTGTTGCCTTGAGCATCGGCACATCAACAAGAACAGTGAAGGTACGGTTAGAGCAGATAGTCTATCCTTCAAGCAATTCGCAAGAGCAACAATCGGGATGTTGGATGTCAGTGACAGTGCCTTTCTCCACGTGTCTACCGAATACCCTGCATTGATCACAATAGGTCATATTCAATATATGCACGAATTACTGCTTCGTTCAAGGATACAGTAGTCTAGAGCGCGTCACGCTACCATACTCCCGTCACAGCCAAAGAGCAGCCGCTGCAGGATGAAGCCACAACCTTACTGACATTCCTGTGTCTTCACAACCACAACATGATATATGTCAAAGATTGTAAGTCGCCGTATCGCAGTCGTAGGAGTGCAGGAAGTGATCTTCGAACGTGTTCGAGCGTGGTGATACAGCTACCTGCTATACATGTACCTCCAAGCGAATAAGTGGCGTGCCCAGCAGGCAGCGACGCGATCCTTCGCAAGCCATCCTTGCATGAGGCCTAGCTCCTTTTGACCTATAGGTATACATGTGAGTATTGCAAGTTTTCTCTTCGAACTTTCGCTTCTGCGTCTTGTTGAGATTGTACGATCGAAGGTGCGCAATCTGAGGATGTCTTCAGCGGAGAGCAACGATCAGACATCAACGCCAACCAATCCACTGTCCTTGCCGGCAAGGGCAGAGTATTGGATCGGACCACCAATTACTGTCCTCACAGCGCTAGCGGTGTCACCACGAGCTGCTGCCCTCTTACCAGCCATCGCGCTTCCGACGATCTACGCCATCCATAGATACCGAAGAAGACCAAGGGAACAGCGTGCCGAATTCGAACCATGCCTTTGGACCTACTTCTTCACCGCCACGATCGGCATGGCTGCCGCTGGCATCAGCCAGTTCCTTTTGCTCTACGGATTCTTCTACATGTTTCACGGAAAGCAGACACTTGCTTTCTTGCTGGAAGCTGCCAAGGACTCGTCAGACGATGTGCCGTCCCACATACGGGCGGCTCGTGCGGCTACAGCATGGACATGGCAGAACGTCGTGCAGAGAATCTGGGCGACGTACGTGATTGCTGGTGTCGTGGAAGAATCGATCAAGTACCTGCCCGTTGCGTATATTCGTCACCATCACCCACCGTCCACGGACCAGCACAAGGGATACTCATCTCTGCAGTGTGCTGTTGCTGCCGGTCTCGGCTTCAGTACAATGGAGAATCTTCTTGACATCTGCGGTGGCGCCCACACCGGGAAATCGTGGCAGAAACTGGCAACGACACTGGTTGAGCGCGGAATACTCGGGACGTCTATGCATGTGCTCGGCACTGTTCTCGTGGTGTTACGGAGCTCGAGGGGTCGTTATGACTTGCAGACCGCCAATAAACAGGAAGAAGTCTCTCCGCAGAACGAGTTTCTGAAGTTATGGCGAGCTCTCGCACCGTCTATGCTCTATCATGGGACTTTCAATTTCTTGCTACTGTCCTTCAGCGCCGTGGAGGGCAATGTCGGATGGGTACATCCTACGGATGCGAAGGGTCTGGCATATGCACTTGGAGGTGTCGCTGTGGTGTCAGGAGCGCTTGTGATGCATGTACGCAGAGAGTGGAAAAGATACGAAAGGGCTGAGAAGAAGGGTCAGTGAAAAGTGATTTTTCTTTTCAAAAGGGGCGGGGCATGCAGGAAGCTGGTATGCATGGTTGTGCAAAAATCCTATGTATAGCGTGGCATCTTGGGCCTTTAACATCTCTTCTCGTTGGTGTTCGCGGATACGTCCGATGGTCTCACTCAACTTCTCTCGACTTCTCTCAACATTATAGTTTTACAGGTTACAACACAAATTAGCAATGCATAATGTATGGTTCAGCAACCAGAGCATGGCGAGTGCACATGAAGCATATCTTGCTGTTGATATGATCTTAATTTTGCCATCAAGCAGCCCCATGCATACGAGACAACTACGCAACTCTATACTCCGTTTTCTTCCTACACCGTTGGTACCTGGGTAGAAGATACTGTATACAGTGTATAGTATATACGTGCAATCTTCGTCCGTGCGTTGCGGACGCTATTCTGCTAGTGCCATTTGCTGATCCCGCAATTCACCTTTATACCACCATCTGCTCGCTGCAGCTCGTCCAGCTTGCAGGCATGAAAGACTCTATGATTGTGTAGTCATCCAGAAGCCGGGCGTTGAACGCAGGTACTAAGTTCATCGGGTAGAGATACCTGAGGGTTTGTAAGGGTGGGCCGAGTCGCTAGGGTACATTTCCTTTGCTCATCATTGGTGCACAACTACCAGTCACGACGAGGATCTTTACTGCTCATAGCAACTTGGCATCACCATGCCTGGACTCAAGGTCGTAGCTCTCATATCCGGTGGGAAGGATTCTCTTTTCTCAATCCTCCACTGTATAGCCAATGGCCATGAGGTGGTGGCCTTGGCAAACCTGCATCCTCCTTTGGAGGAAGGGAAGCAGCAGGATGATATGGACAGCTTCATGTATCAAACAATCGGACACGCGATCATCCCATTGTACGAGCAGGCGTTGGGGTTGCCACTCTTCAGGCAGGAAATCCTTGGTACTGCGGCGAACCAGGACAAGAGCTACAGCGCAGTGGCATCCGATGAAGACGAAACCGAGAGCCTCACTCCTCTACTTCAAAAAGTCATGGCAGCCCACGCAGAGGTCAACGCGGTCAGTACTGGGGCTATATTATCGGACTACCAGCGCACCAGAGTGGAGTCAGTCGCACTCCGCCTTGGGCTGACTCCTCTATCCTACCTTTGGCAATTCCCTTTCCTGCCTCCTAACCAAGAGGCTTCCCTTCTGGATGATATGACGGCTGTCGGACAAGATGCACGAATCATCAAGGTTGCTTCTGGTGGATTGGATGACAGCTTCATATGGAATAATGTGGCTGATAACCGCACCAAGACAAGATTTCGACGAGCCATGGAGCGCTTCGGCGTTGCTGGAGGTGGCGCTGCGCTCGGAGAAGGTGGAGAGTATGAAACGCTTGCAATTGATGGACCGGCGCCTTTGTGGAAGGCCTCGATCTGTATCGAGGAAGGGGCCAGGACGGTAGTCAGTGGTGAAGGGGGTACCGCTTCTGTACAAATCAAGCATGCGAAGGTCTTGCCGAAGGAGGCGGGCTTCGAGCACAGGCCCAGTGAGGTCCGGAAACCATCGTTGCTTGATCCGTCGTTCGAGTCGACCCTCACTGGACTTGCGGAAATTACCCCTTTGAACACCAAGAAGCAGACAGAAGCTCAACTGACGCCCATTGACTTCCCCACCTGGCAGTCCCGTACAATTGGAGACGTTAAGCTTATAGCAAATGCTGTGGCAGAGGGAACCAATGCCATGGGACAAATGAATGGGATCTTGCAGCAGCTTCATTCCGACTATCAGATTGCACCAGAGGCCATCGCATTCACAACAATTCTCCTACGATCGATGTCTGACTTCGCGTCTGTCAATGCATCTTACGGTGCCTTCTTCACAAAACCAAACCCGCCAGCCCGCGTGACCATCGCATGCGGCAACAATCTGCCAGCCGGCGTCCTCGTATCTCTATCGATCATAGCAGTGTCAGGACCGACTCTGAAAGCGAGCCGCGGACTGCACGTGCAGTCTAGATCTTACTGGGCTCCGGCGAATATCGGGCCGTACTCGCAGGCCATTGCTATACCAACCAAGTCGTTGGACGGAGAGGAAAAGCTTCCGATGCTGGTCCATGTTGCGGGCCAGATCCCATTGATACCGCCAAGCATGGAGCTTCCAGAAGCTGAATCGTCGACTCCGGAGGCTGACTTCCGTCTGCAAGCCACGCTGTCTCTGCAGCACCTCTGGCGAATTGGTCGCCGCATGGACGTGGAAGCGTGGCTCGGAGCCGTAGCTGTTCTGGCAGCAGAGACAGGTCCCGGAAATGTATCTCGGGTCGCCACAGCTCTGGGGGCTTGGGAGCTTGCGCACCGAGGAACATCTCACGAGAGAGACTCCGGAGATGAGTCAGATGATGGAGTTGACGTCTGGGATCTGACACATAGGGGAGCCTTACCACGAGGCCATGGCGCTGGTCAATCATCTTCTCAGCCGGGAATGTCCTGCTTTACAGGCGGATCCATACCGCCGTGCTTCGTGGTCGAAGTGGAAAGCCTGCCACGAAATGCGTCCATTGAGTGGGCAAGCTCTGGGTTGACATCATGTGCTGGCAGCATATCAGCGCGGAGTGGCACGTCTAAAGACGCAATATGGCATGTTTTGGAGACGGAACAGTCGGTGCAAGCTGGTTGGGTTGCATTAGGTGACTTGGGCGCGTTAGAGGACCTCGAGTCAATGGTCGGCTTGCCTAAAGAGGCAACTTCCGAGTGCATTTTCACTTTATACACCGCAGATGAGGTACCCCACCAGTGGGCGTCGCAGCGAGGTGCGCTTATTATACCATGCCGAAGATTATGGGACAGTGAAGGCAAGCAAGTCAAGGCTATTGTCATGTTCAGACAAGTAACGCCCTAAGCTTCTGAGTGCGGACCTCGGATGGGGGCCATTTCGCCGATTGCCCACCTTCCCCGCTTGAAGCCGTGGGACATACATACACCTACCCTGCAGGTACTGGGGTACCGCTAGCCAAACAGGAAACAATGTGCAACACGCAACACGCAGTCTCAAATCATCATTGTTTCCGTTGCATCCTTCGCTCCTGCCTTGCGGGTAAGGCGGCGCTCTGTGTGATGGAAACCATCGGACACCTGGATAACCGGGATACATAAGGCCGACCTCATCTCTCTCCCTTCGCAACCTTGCCAGAGCACCCATACAACCATAAAGTCCCAAATAGAGTCCATTCGTACATAATGGCACCTGATCTAAACGCAATCTCCAATGGCTCCAAGTTCGACTACTCCCAGCCAGGCTCCTCAGGGTACAATATCCCGCAAAACACAACCTACAATGACCCGAGCAATCGCAAGCTACGCGTGCTCACCATTGGAGGAGGGGTCAGTGGTATCCTCAATGCCTACCAGATCCAAAAGCACTGCTCAAATGTCGAGCACGTGATCTATGAGAAGAATGAGGACATCGGAGGCACTTGGATCGAGAATCGCTACCCTGGCGCCGCATGTGACATCCCCTCCCATGCCTACACGTACAATTTCGCTCTCAACCCAGACTGGCCTCGGTTCTTCTCCTACTCACCGGACATCTGGAAGTATCTGGACAAAGTATGCAACACCTTCGACCTGCGGAAGTACATGACGTTCCACACTGAGGTGGTGGGATGTTACTGGCAGGAAGACAAGGGCGAGTGGCTTGTTAAGCTCAGGCAAAGCAGGCCAGGTGAGCAGCCCCGAGAGCTGGAAGACCATTGCCATCTCCTCCTTCACGCAACTGGAATACTGAACAACTTCAAATGGCCGGACATTCCTGGTTTGAAGGATAAGTTCAAGGGAAAGGTCGTCCATACCGCACGCTGGCCGCAAGATTATCAACGGAAGCAGTGGGAGAAGGATAATGTAGCCGTGATCGGATCGGGTGCGTCCTCTATCCAGACCGTTCCCGCCATGCAGCCGCACACGAAGCACATCGACGTGTTCGTCCGCACAGCCATCTGGTTTGTCCAGATCGCAAGCAATTACGGACAGAACAAGGAGTACACACAAGACGAGCGGGACAACTTCCGACATGATCCCAAATCGTTGGTGGCGCATGCCAAGGATATCGAAGACCAGGTCAACGGACTCTGGGGTACCTTCTATTCGGGTAGCGAGGCACAGACGAATGCCACGAAAACTTTCACAGAGCGGATGAAGGAGTTTATCAAGGATGAGCGACTGCTGAAGGGCTTTACGCCCAAGTTTGGGCTCGGGTGTCGGAGAGTCACACCAGGTGATCCTTACATGGAGGCTATCCAGAAGCCCAACGTCGATGTACATTTCACGCCTGTAGTCTCCTGTACCGAGGACGGCGTGGTCGGTGAGGATGGAGTAGAGTGGAAATGTGACACGATCATCTGCGCCACGGGATTCGATGTCAGCTACAAGCCGCGCTTCCCAATCGTCGGGCAGAATGGAACGGATCTGAAGGACAAGTGGAAGGTCTGCCCTGAAGGATATCTTGGCTTGGCCATACCGGACTTTCCAAACTTCTTGACTTTCATTGGTCCCACGTGGCCTGTCGAGAATGGATCGGTCATGGGTCCGCTTGGGACGGTTTCGGAATATGCCCTCCAAATTATCAAGAAGATGCAGAATGAGGACATCAAGAGCTTCGTCCCAAAGCAGGATGTGACTGACCTCTTCAACGAGCATTGTCAGGTGAGTTCAGGCTTGGAGTTGCCTCCCTTAGTTGCTTCCGCAGGTGCTTGGTGCTGACGTCCGTACAGGAGTGGATCAAATATACCGTGTGGAAGGATGATTGCCGGTCATGGTACAAGAACAACGTGACAGGTCGGGTGAATGGTGCGCTAGTCCCAATATCCCTCCTGCTATCTCCTGAGTCGCTAACGACACGCAGCTGTGTGGCCAGGTTCCAGTCTGCATTATCAGCGCGTCATCACCTCTCCGCGTTACGAGGACTTCAACATCTCGTACAACAACAAGAACCCATGGGCCCATTTAGGCATGGGCTGGACAACAGAGAATCGGAAGGGTGCCCAACATGCGGATTGCAGCCCTTATCTCAACCTTGCTAACATCGATCCGAAGTGGCTGGAGGCTGTTGGTGGTGATCCACGAAGCCTGGTGGAGGACGAAAGAGCTGGAATGTCCGCTTGAGGGTCGTCCCACCCGGCAGTTTGCGTTCCAAGTGTCGAGGACATCATATACGTCTGAAGCAGTAGGTCATGGAACTGCGAAGAATTTATCCAGATTTCGTATGCAAGATTTCTTGCGGATTTCCCGTTGGCCCAAAGTACATCCATGCTATAGAGCTGAACACACTGATCACGAAATCGTAGCCAAGTGCGCTAACAGCAGGATGACTATGAATTGCGCGCAAGACACCACCAACCCCATGCTGGATGCATGCTTGAACTAGGTAGCCGAGTTGCGGTCCGATGTGATAGAGGCTCAACGTCCACTGCAACGACCCAGTTGCGCCACGATCGCCATCCGTCAGCGGTATGAAAAGCGGAGCGAATAGAAGCAATCGTGCGGCTAGGATCACGACGATGAGACGCTGGCCTTGCCCAATCCACCTGGCTAGCGCAAGACAGGCCGCGAAGCAGAGGGCACAAGTGTGCCACACCCATGGCTGCGAAAAGGTCCTCTGGGTAGCGGAAGAGAGCGTCGGTCTCGATGTCTCAGATTCAGATCTCGGCTGTCGTAATAACGCGAGGTAGAAGAGATTCTGCATGAATGAGATCGGCAGGATCTGTCCGAGGCAGAAGAATGCCCAAAGGGCAGGCACTTTGGCTCTGCGTCCTAGCAATAGCATCAACCCCACATCCAAAGAGATCAAAACCCAGAGCAGGATGAGTTCTCCACGTGCACATTCTATGTAGGACTTTCTCATGAAATCTGGTACTCACCCTCAACACCCACAAACACAGCAAACCCCAACGTCGCCCCCAACGCACTACTCGCCCAAGCCCACCTCGCAGAATCCGCAACAACCGCCTCGCCAAAGTCCTGGAAAAGCGAAGAGCTGACGGACCACTGCCACAAGCGCAACTGTACCCTCTCCACCCCTACCCCGACAACGCCGCGCTGACCGAACAACTGCGCGGGCAAAGGGACGTCGTGGGCGCGCGCCCAGGTGCGGTAGGAGAGGATGAGGACGGAGAGCATGTTGTAGGACAGCGTGGCGAAACTGATGGCGGACAGGAAGGAGAAGACGAAGATCTGGGTCCGGCTGATGGCGTTCCGTTTGGGTGCTGCGAAGATGGAATGCAGAATTGTGGATGTAAGGTAGAGTGCTGCGGCGATGTAGAGCCAGAAGACCACGGCGCCGGTGGTGTTTGAGGCATCTGGCATTGCTTGGAGAGGTGCGGGATGTGTGTGCTGACGGTGTGGTATCGGTTGTCTGGCGGGTGTGGGCTATGGATGTTACATTGTACGTGCATGTGTATATTTTCCAAGGTCGGGCGTTCAGCTCAGGTCATGACGCAGACCACGGAGAAGGCAGGGCATTTGCCACTGTAACAACGTCACTAAGAACTCCACGAAAGACTTCACGGTCAGAAACCACAGGAGAACAAATTAGGGGCCCATGAAGCGCAGCACGTTTGAAAAAAGAATCGGACTCGTATGCTATACAAGAGATACAACGTTTATATACACAACTAGCACCCCCCAGCTCAGCCCACTGTGCGCATCTATTGGCGCTCCATAGACTCAAGGATGGCCCTGGTGAACTCGTGGGTGGAGGCGTTACCGCCCATGTCGCGTGTCCTGGTCTTGCTGCGAGGTTGTCAGTAATCACGCTTACATGTGCACAAAAGGAAGAGAGGAAGGAGGTACTTACCCCTCAGCGATGACATCGTAGACGGCCTTGGAGATTCTGTTGGCGTGGTCATCAAGACCAATGTGTCTGAGGAGCATGCTGCCGCTCAGGATCAGAGCAGTTGGGTTGGCCTGGTCCTTGCCCTTGATGTCGAGACCGACGTGTCTGCAGCCAGGCTCGAAAACGGCGACCTCACGGCCCATGTTGCAGCCAGGGACGATACCTGGGCCACCGACCAGACCGGCACCGATGTTGGAGAGAATGCCTCCGTAAAGGTTAGGCATGACCATGACGTCGAACTGCTGTGGCCTGCTAACACACTGCATGGAGGCGTTGTCGACAATCATGTCGTTGGTCTCGATGCTTGGGAACTCCTCGCCGACCTTCTTGACGGTGTTGCGGAAGAGACCGTCGGCAAGCTTCATGATGTTGGCCTTGTGAATGCAGGTAACCTTCTTGCGGTTGTTGGCCAGGGCGAAGGAGAAGGCGAACTTGGCAATGCGCTCGGACTTGGCGCGGGTGATGATCTTGAGGGACTCGACGACGCCGTCGACGGACTGGTGCTCAAGGCCGGAGTACTCACCCTCGGTGTTCTCACGGATGATGCACAGGTCGACGTTCTTGTGGCGGGTCTCGTAGCCGGGGATGTTCTTGATCAGGACAATGCTGGCGTAGATGTCGAGCTCCTGACGGAGAGCGACGTTGAAGGACTGGTGGCCGGAGCGCTCGACTGGGGTGTGAAGGATACCCTTCAGACCGAGCTTGTTGCGCTTGAGCGAGGCGATCGATTCGCGGAAGAGCTCCTCCGAGTGCTTGTTGCCAGTCTCCACACCGGAAACATCAACCTGCTCCCACTCAATTGGGACATTGTCTGCCTTGAAGATCTGCTTGACCGACTCCGAAACCTCAGCACCGACACCGTCACCTGTTCAATGTTCTTAGATAACCACCCCTTGTATGCGTGCTTTTCAATCCTTGCTCGTACCTGGAATCAGGGTGACTGTGTACTTGCCGCCGAACTTGGTAGGCTTGAAGATGTCGCTGCCGACGGTGGCGTACGCTGTAGCGAGAAAAGTCAGAGACTGTAGGATGATTCGGTGCTTCCCAATGGATACTAACATCTCGCGGCGAGGGTTGGGCACCGTGGCTGTTGGACGCCCCGCAGAAGAGTCTATCGCAAAGCTGTTAGCTGGGCGACCGGGGCGCAATGTCTCGGCGGCATCGTAGCTTACCTGCGCGGCCCTGGAGGAGCTCTTCGAGAACATGGTTGAGTGGGTGGAGGGCGATATGGGGTGTATAGGGATAGGAAAAGGCACGTTGTAGGGCGTTGTAGGCTTGGGAAAGATGAAGGACAAGCTCAGACCAGGGCAACGCCTGTGACGCCGGCTCTCGGAAGCCGCAGCGGCTGGCAAGTCAAAAGAAAACATGCCCTGCCGCTTGACCGCGGATTGATATCACAACTCGAAACACGCATTTCTGAGCGAGTTTGAGATCATGGAATGAAGAGGCCATTTGCCTCCATGTATAGAATATAGAATAGTACATGCTAACGCTATGTTCCCGGTATCGTTGCCCGCCTACCGATAATGTCCATGCCGTAGACCGAACTGAAAATGCATCTTATCGTATCTGTTACTCCTCGCTGCAGCAACATCCAAACCGACACCGCAAGGGGGAATCATCAAAAGCAACCAAAAGCGACCGCGCCCTTCTCATCAAAGTCATTAATTAGTCGTGCCATACCAAACGCCAGAGCCGGCTCCTCGTCAACTGCCGACCCTCGGCCGAATCACAGGTTCAGATGTATTCGCCCAAACCCAGTCATACCGCCCGTGGTATAAGTGCGCTCTCGCATGAACATTCAGATAGCCATCCGACACCTTCCTCCTCAGCTTCCCCTAAAAGCTACCTGCCCCTTCCCTCAGCTGTTGCAGGTACTGAGAGCTTTCTCTGCGTACCAGTCTATCCCTCCCATTTACACCCGTGTCGTGCAATCCATATCCGTTGGGTTGTTGCGAAAGTGCGTCGTTGAGGCTCGCATATCCGCCGTCGGCCGAGCGTGACGGCTGTTCATAAGTTGGCTGCATGGGAATGAATCCCGTATCATATGCGGACTTGGCGGCATTGATCTGGTTTGTCAGCGAGCCATAAGGTTGCGCTGGATTAAAGCTCGTTTGATGATATGCCGGTGTAGGAAGATCTGAAAACATCTGCTTCCTGGGAGAACGAAGCTCGTCGGAGAATTTGGAATTGGTAAATTCGTTCGAAAGCAGTGGCGAGGTGGTCCTGATACTGAGCGGCGGGCCAAAGATCGGGCCGTAGTCAGTAACGAAAAGAGAAATCAAAGGAGCTGGGATGTTGAGTGTGGGTGAAAAGACAATGCCAACTGTTTGATGCGTCAGTACGATATCTAGCAAAGCGCTTCTTGAAGCCAATGAACATACCGTTGCGTACGGTCATTTTGTTGACCGTTTCGTTGTCCACGATTTCTCTAAGGTATGAGGACAACGCATCCAGAAGCTCCCTGTTTGCCCTTGGCAACCTGTTGACTAGAACATTGAAAGCTTCTATCTTCGCCTGCTCCTCGGCCACATCAAGACACTTCAGGAACTCAAGATGGAGCTCACGGGTCAATATGGTTGCCGGCAGTTCGCGCAGATATAGCTTCAACAAGCTGGCCACTGCATGGACGTCGTAATACTGTCCATCTGTGACGAGATTCACGTCCCCTTCCGCGTCGAAGCGTTCGCGCAGAGCCTTGATTACGATATTAGACCCTGACAGGCGGAAGATACCCTCTTCGGAAGCAGCATTCTTCGCTGTAAGATACTCGATGCACCTGTATACAACAGCTGGCAGATGAGCAGGGACGTCTAATGGTGGTGCAAACTCGACAGCCTCGGCCAGCGATGCACCAAACACGCGGCGTCCCGAATAAGTCGGACCACTGTGCACTTGGCTGGAGCTGTCTTTGGACTGGTGACCCGACTGAATGTCTGAAGACGATCTGCCTCTGAAACCAAATATGCTACGCTTCTTGTCTTTGCCTGGTGTGGGGGCAGGAGCCGCACTGAAAGATTTGTTTCCCCATGATCCGGCGTCTTGTATGACTTGCGCATTAGAGGGTGCAGAAATAGCGGGATGGCCAACCGAATAATTGTCTTCGGCTTCGCTAGTGGTAATTGGAGGAGACGGCGTGTTCGTACTTGGCAAGGTCCCAGGCCCGATTACTGGGGCTTCGGCGGCCACTGTATTGTTATATGCTACGCTTCGTAGCGAGTCGTTACCAGACCGCGAGCTGTCTGTGCCGCGAGATGTGGGCCTATTCAAGTCACCCATTGATTTCTGTAGTCGCGGGCTTTTTGTGGCAGAGATGACTGAATTCGAGGCAGCGACTCTCTTTGCAGGCTCCTCTTGCGGTTTACTCTCCACATATTGCAGCAGAGATTCGACCCATGCGTCCCGCTCTTCGTCGTCTTCAGCACACAAGACATGACGGACGAGGCTTGAGGAGTCTTTGCGCTTCGGTTCCAGGATCAGAAATGCATGGCGATACTGATTGTCTGCATCCTCGTCATTCTGTTGCGATGTTGATTGGGATTGCTTGCCAATCTGCGCGTTTTGCAGCTTGATCGATCCTAACTGCGCACCTCCGGGTGCCTCGAAGTACTTCAGAGTCGGGCCGTCAAGTACAAAGTATCTTGCTTTCCAGCCGCCGAAATTCTTACCGCGCTTAGTAAGATAGCCGTCTTTCCGTAGACGTGGCTTAGGTACAGGCACTTCGAGCGATCCGATCGCCGTCTGCGACGCTGAGAAGTAATCGGTCCCCTCAGCTGCAATGGCATCGGTACTGAAAAATGAGCAGACCAAGCTACCAGCTTTCTCGTCCATAGGTGTATCCAGCATCTTCTCAAAATAAGCGCTAAGTGCGGATCTCCGCGCGTCCATTCGAGCAGGCGCATGGCCAGTAAACAGCCCACGATCAGGCAGCTTTGTCCGGAACTCGGAAGAGGCTTTCAATTGCTGGTCGAGCGCAGCCAGGGCTACAAGTGTCTTTTCGACGCGCCAAAGTTGTGCGTTGTCAGACCTGGCATAAACGGCGAGGGTGAAGACGGGGTTATCTTCGTGCTGCTTAGAGGCTATGTAGCTATGTCGCGAAGGGCGCAGACGTGACGAGTCAACTTTGACATAGATCGATGGCAGCGCATTCGGTGGGAGCAGTAAATCCGGATACTGGTCGGACACTAGTCCGCGGTAGATGTCGCCTGGTGTTCTCGGCGTATTCATGTTTAGTGCACGATCCTGCTCAAACGAAAGTGAAGCATTAGGCGCAAGTCGATCAGCTATTGATGTGCTGTGAGCCTGCTTGTGGTACGATTCTGCTCTAGCAAGGTGCGGAGAAGAGATCGAGAGTGGTGTTTGGGGCGGCAATGGGATTGGTTGCCTGGGCGCTCGCGGCGAGAGCGGAAGGCCTCCTGCCGAAGGCGGCATGGGAATTCCCGTTGCGCTCTGAACTACCTTGACTGCTCTAGGCATGGGCGACCCCAGCGGCCTGTCGCCGGGACGCGGGCTCATGGGTAAGCCCGGGCTCAATACTGAAGGCGCGACCAGAGTTCTTTTGGCCGCCGCAGGGATGCTGACCTCGGTTGGTGTCCTCACCATAGACGTGAGTGAGTTCAGTGATTGATATGTCTGGACCTGAGCGACTTGGGGCTGGCCTGGCGATCCAGGGGGAGAACTAGCATCTGAGAGGTAAGCAGCCCCATCATTCGTGTCATCATTCTCGGGCGTCGAGCGCTGTTCGCCAGGTGCTTTGCTCTTGCTCTTCTTGTCCTTTTTGGACTTGCTTCGGCTTTCCTGCTCTTTAATTGCCATTTCTTCTCTTTCACGATCATCTTCCTCGCGCGTCTTCCGTCTTCCTCTCCGCATCATGCCGGGAGTGATTTCATCTTCATAATCCGAGTCGGATGCGTCAACTATCGCCGTGTCCTGCGTCTCGGGTCGAGATTGTGCAAGATTAAGTGGAGCAGGAGGTGCTTTTCTCGAAGCTTGATTGAAGCGATCTTTGGGACTAGAAAATGCTTTTGGTGACGGCATCTGATGCGGTGTACGCGGGCTCTGGGGAGGAGATGAGGTATGCATATATGGAGAAGATGGCGGAGGTGATGTACTGTTGGGTATCGTTGTCGCGCCAATTAAGACTGTATTTTCCGATTGAGGGGCGACCTTCGATGCTAAAGTAGCAGGCAAGGTAGGGGGTCGCAAAGCAGGCGACTTTGGCGCTTTGCGCGATTCTGCTTCAACAGACGGCTCGATGAATTGGAAATGAGGCGTGGCGAGCGGGCTTGGACCTGGAAGTTTGTATGCGTGCATTGAAGGCTCTGCACGAAGAGGATCCAAGAGGGCAGGGCCATCACTGGTGTCGCTGTTCTTACGGCTCTGCGGAACACTGTCTATCCGCATCTGAGCCTCGGCCGACTCTTCTAGAGCCTCACTGAATGCTGGCGACTGACTGTTCTCCCGCTCCGACACTGCGCTGATCCTCTGTGATGCGCCAGGCAAGCTAGCCGTAGAGGCTGACTGAACGAGGTTATCCTTCAACTTCTTGCGGTACCTCTCTTTATCCTTCTGTGCTCGCTCAAGGTCTTTCGTAAATCCAAGTATCATGGCTCTTTGCTTTTCCACCATTCTCCAGAGCTGCGCGTTCTGTGCGGAGACCGATTGCTTCTCTAGTAGGAGCTTATGGATTGCAGCTTCTGCTGAACCGGCTGCTGCTATGAGAGAAGATGTGTCCGGTAAGGCTGTGCTGTCTTGCGATGCAGAATGCGAATGCGATGCGTTCGCTCTGAAGGAATGTGCGGTAGAGATACTGGACTCCACCGAAGTAGTCCTTTGCACACCACTTGTTCGTCCATCATGCCAGTTTGGCCTCGAGGTAGAGGCCATGTTCTGAGGGAGTCGCGGAGACGGAAGCTCCGGAGCCTTCGTCTGAGGAGGGGCTTTCACCGAGTTGCTCCTCACCACTTCCTTAGACCTAGACCTTGCAACGTGCAGCTCACGAATAGCATCCCTTGAGGCAGCGGCCTTCAGTTCATCGAACGCTTTGTCTATTCCTTCTTTTCCTGATACCCTCCGAGGCCGGCCGGATGGCCCGAAATTGCGTGCAGGTAAAGGCGGGCTACTTGAACTAGGTAGCGGGGGGCTTGACGATGAAGGAGAAGGTTTTAGCTGCTGATTGGACAGTGATGGAGGTGTAGGTCGCTTCCTCAGAGACGCTTGACGATTTACGGTATAAGGGCGAGTGCTATCATTCGGTGCGGCGGTACGCTGGAGAGCGGAGGCGGCGCTCTTTGTCTGGCCTCCAGCTGCGGAAGCGTCCTGGGAAAGATGATTGTCGACATGCTGCGACATGACCAGCAGAAGTCTTAGTGATCGGCAGGCAAGCTGACGGCGGTCACGCCCTCATCCGCAGAATCACCTATCGAACCAATCGACGAATCGCGTGGCCGCATCCGCAGGCGCTTAGGTAGACTGGGCACACCCCAAGCAGCAAGCGGGAGATCTGGCGGATGTACGACAAGCGAGTTTCATTCTTGATTGCGCGCGGTGCCGAAATCGATGATCCGCATGACAGGAGACAGGAGCGAGGGCAATGTGTTACTGCTGTTGTTGATGCAGGAGATCAAAGCAAAATAAGACTTTACGGCTCGGTATCATGCACATCCATGTATGCAGGCTAGACCATGGATAGCTTGACTAGGGTGAATGGAGGTGCCAAGACAAGCGGAAACGCCGCCGTCATCCATCCATGAGGCGCTTCACCGACACCACCGCAATACTGTGCTCACTTGCTGTGCGTCTGTGTATTATTTTGAATCACTCTACACGATGCCCACCTTGTCTGCTGCTGTGCCGGCGTGAGACTTAACAAAACTTCCACCCCTCTCTCTAAGGATCATCTTGCGAATGCTAATAGGTACACGTAAATGATGTAGGTAGCCAGGCTTGTACATGTATGCACGCATCTCGTAGCTCCCGCCGTCAAAGCGGGTCTAACCTAGGGAGCGACCGACTCGCAAGCCATATCCGCGTGTTATCTTGGTTGAGCACGACCGGGCCTGACTTACCGTAAGTTACCCCTGGAGCTGAAACATGGCAGCGATCCTATTGAGCGTGCGCCTAACCCTACCCATCAGTCTCGTAGTCTTAGTGGCGCCTTTGTGATGTGATAGGACGTGATCTGTGACATGGTCGCCGAGCTAGCCCTAGAGACACCCCAGAGCTGCGGAGAGCTCGGCCGGGCCGCCACTCACATCGAGTTCACGAACTCGGCCGTATGCGTACCTAGGTTCTGTGCATTGCCAGATCCTGTCACCTGATTCGAGAGTTTGTATCAATATGAGGATCAGATGGTGAAACCGAGCAAGAGCCACGCATTGGACCCCAGAACCAGCGCACTGGTCCGTCTGAGCAAACAATATAGCAATCAATCTCACAAAAATGGAAGTCATGGTTCTCACCGCTTCGGACCAGCGGTAGCCATATGGAACACGATGAATGCATACTGATATCAGCCGTCACACGTGAATCGTACACCTATCCGTGAATTGTATCAAGGCACCCTAGAGCCATTAAAACCACATGTAAAGCAGAATCCCATCCAAAACTCCCCTTGCAATGCTCGCAAATATGTACAACAGATCTTGCTAATGACAGATGTGCTCAAAACCTCTCGCCTGGCCCATGTCCGTGGTTTTCGAAAAGGTCATCCAGATACTGGCTAGGCGCCCTCGTACCAGGCAATGATGGATCTTCTATCCCAGTTCCTACCATTAGGCTGCTGTTGCTGGCTTGGGAGTAAAGTGGGTGCGAATTAGATCCTGGTGCAGCAAGCGACGCGCCATGGTGCGGTGACATGGGCGGTGTAGTATCGATGTTGCGACTGAGGCGACTGAATCCGTGTGAAGGTACGCCCAGTGTCGTTGCCTGTGCGCCGCCAGCTGCTTGGGCTGAGGGAGAGGCGTAGTACCCAGCAGGAAGATAGCTAGACGACCTGTTGTTCGCACCAGGGCCACCGGTATTTTGGGCCGTTGGAGAGAAGAAAAGTGAAGAAGCAGCTCCCGATGGTTGCATGGGCCTGCTACCACGGCGATCCTTGCCCAATGGCTTTCCAGTAGATGTGAGAGCGTCGAGTGACAGCGAGCTGCCCTCGTTCGCGTGATAATAACCTCCCTTCTTAGAGCTTCCTCCACCAGCCAGCCAACCCGATTTGCTGTCCGACACCATAGATGCCATGGCAGCCTTCTTGACAGAGCGATTGATGGACCAAGCAATCAGACCACGCCAGGCTACGACGCAGAGACCGAGGAATGCAAGCACCGCTCCAATCGCGATGAATACGGTTCCCTCCGGCAATGATGACTTCTGCATGAAGGGAGCAGCCGCGGTGTACGGTACCACTAAGGTAGGAATACTGGCACCGGCAATCGTTGGCAAGTTACTAAGATGATAGACCGATGTCGATGTCGAGCCCGTGGTGGTTGCGGTTGTAGACTCCGACGTCGTTGTCGTAGCGTCCGTGGTAGACGAGGCAGAAGTCGCTGAGGTGGTGTCCCCCGAAGTAGTACTTGTCGCTGTAGTAGCCGTAGTGGTAGATTCGGACGAAGCTGATGTAGATTTGGCCGTTGTCTTTGAGGTAGATGCAGAGGTCGCTGACGTTTTCGTGGTGGTTGCGTCGTCTGTTGTGGTGGAGGAGCCCAAAGTGGGCAAGTCGGTCAAGGTCGACGCCGCACTGGCAAGGGGAACTCCTGCCATGGCAAAGAGCACAAGTGCTGCCGCCATGGACGCTTTCTTGTGGGAGATCTTCATGGTTGTGTAGTCGTTTTGCTCCTGTCCTGTCTCTGTATGATTTTATACTTCCGCCAATGCGCAAGAAGAATGGTGGGTGTCGTAAATGTCGTGTTTGATTGTGAATGCGTACACCTCGCGACAGACGCGTAACGAGTGGACGGTCCTCAAGTAGAGCGAATGTCTTGTCAAAGTGTGTCTTTCTCTTCCCAGCCTTGTTGGCCCCTTTCTGGCTGGGTTCTTAGCTAAGACACTCGTCTAAGCTGGTCTTTCCGGTGCGATATATGTTCAGAGAGATGATAATCGTAATGCGGATCGTAATGCGGGATATTTAATGTCGGTGTAACGAGCGTGGTTGAAGATATGCAGATAGAAGGTTGCAGGGAAGAAGTTCCAAGGGTGTGTTTCGACGCGGCATACGAAGGCTTCCGAGAATAGAAGCCATACTCCACACTTCCGTGGCAACTGCAGCCACTAAAACGCTTTCGCGCTAGTGTGGCTAATCGATAATGAAAGTAGGAAAGCCAGACCTTGAATTTCTAAGACATGACCGTATAACTCGAGGTCTTTAGCAGCAAACATCTTCAATACAAAGTCCGTAATCTGGAAAAGAAACTATGGGTGTTCAGAAAAAGACGCGCAAGTTCGCGCAAGTCAAGCGCGTGATCGGCCAGCGCGATGCGCGCCTCAAGAAGAATCAAATCACCGGTCAGGACCAGGAAGCAAAGAAGAAGGACGATGTTGTGAGAGAGATGTAAGCATCCTCACACTGTGGAATGAGCCTGAGCAGACCTAACAGTGTGAAACAGACCGCAAGCGCCATCTTCCATGTTCTTCCAGCACAACACCGCCCTCCAGCCGCCCTACCAGATCCTGGTCGATACCAACTTCCTCTCCCTCACTGTCCACCACAAACTCGACATGCTCCCGTCTCTCATGGACTGCCTCTACGCCACCTGCCGTCCGATGATCACGACCTGCGTCATGGCCGAATTGGAGAAGCTGGGCGCAAAGTACAGGATAGCGCTGCGGATAGCGCGCGATGAGCGCTGGGAGCGGTTGCCGTGCGACCACAAGGGCACGTACGCAGATGACTGCATTGTCGACAGAGTCATGAAGCACAGAGTGTATATTGTTGCTACGAATGATAGGGATCTGAAGAGGAGGGTCAGAAAGATCCCCGGTGTGCCCATCATGAGCGTGGCAAAGGGCAAATATGTCATTGAGAGACTACCTGACGCGCCAGAGAAATAAGTTGGCGGCATTGCAAAAATTCACTAGGGGAACTGTTGCGAGCGTGGTTGATTTACTACTGGGAATTCATGCATAGCGACGGCGTTTGGGAGATACCTGAGTTTGCTGGGATGAAAAGTTCACACCAGGTCATGGGAGGTTGCGTTCTATCACAGTAGCAACTTCACGACGGGGGATAGAAAATTGGACTAGTTGAGTAGAAAAGGCATTCAATACTCTATGTATGTTACAAAAGCCAGGCACGGAATCCGTGCCGACTGGTCAGCTCAAAAGGATGCACCCGAGCGTTGAAAACCCAAGTGCAAAAGAGCGTAGTTCCGAAGCGGTGTAAATCCAATAAATCCAAAATTGCGAAAGATATCCAACAGCGGCCTGATCTTGAACCCTAGCCCCTGTGATGTAGCAGAGTATACAGGCCGTTAGAGAGCCTTAAAGGACGAGAGACATCCTCTAAGCAAGGGAAGCCTTGAGCTTGTGGCAGGTCTCGCCCTGGCCGAAGCAGTAACCGTAGGCCTCACCGGCCTTGATCTTGTCCTCAGCACCCTCGGGGTCGTTCTTGTAGACGTCGGAGACGTCGGAGATCTCGAAGTGAGCATCTGGGTGCTCCTCCTCGATGGAGCGCTTCAGCTTGCCGCAGACACGGCCAGGGGCGACACACCAGCCGTATGGCTTGTATTGCTGACGGTTGGTCTGCTTGACTGGCTCAGGCTCGGCGTAGGCCTCGGCCTCAGCCTCACGCTTGAGCTTACCGCAGACACGGCCGGGGGCGACGCACCAGCCGTATGGCTTGTACTGCTGACGGTTGGTCTGCTTGACGGCCTCTGGCTCCGCGAAGGGAGTGGCGAGGACAGTGGAGGCCAGGAGGCCAGTGGCGATGATGGCGGTGGTGAACTTCATGTTGAAGATTGGTTTGTTTTTCTGATACTCTTGTAGAAAGGAGTGACTTGAGGGTGAGTGAGAAGGCCTGATAAGTAGACGACGGGATCTTTTATAGGACGGAAACGGTGCTCGAGACCAGAACAGCGCTCAATAAGCATCAATAAAGAGAACTCGATCGACTAATAGTCAGCGACAATTTCGCACCTAACAAAAGGCAGCAGATAATGAAGTGACTGCCAAGTCACCCGTCAATAAGGAGCTAAGTTGCCTGATTAGAATGGCTGAAGTAGGCATTGAGACGAAACAGGACGAACAAGGAACCGCCGCGCCCGGATCGATGAGCCTGAAACTCGAGTTCTAAGTGACACCGAGCGTCTTCACTCGGCAGAAGCGAGTCCAATCCATGTGTAGGATCTAGACGGTATACAGCTGTGAACGTCCTTCAAGCAAAGAACCTTAGTCCAAACGTGTTGCCGATACGTCTTCATCTCCACGGAAGGCTTGTATACGGAGAAGTCTTTGTTCGTGCAATGTACGAGGTAGCAAGTTCATTGGGAACTGAAAAGACGATTGCGTCGGCGGTTATTGGGGCTGTCCGAAAGTGGTGCTCAATAGGCCTTGGCACGAAAAAGGGTGCCGTGACGCCGCAGCTTGTACCTGAAGTCGGACAATGAGCGTGATGTCAATGACTCTCTGGATCACGTTATGATCCGCTAAATGTGCGACCATACCTCTATCAAATATATCGCGGGACATTGGAGGCCGGCCCGAAGATGTTGCATGTCCATGGAGCGCGTTGACGCTGCGACCCCAGCGTTCGAGGCGTATGTTTCAGGTAAAAGTAACCTTGCGTTTGGTCAGACTGTCGACGATATCATCTAATTCATCTCGTTTCCGCTTGCGGTCTTTCGTCTCGTCTTCATCGTCCAGCTCCTCGTCGTCTTCTTCACTGCTGGTCTGCTCGGCAGAGTCCTCCCACGTCTTAGGTTGCCAGCAACGGATACTTCCGTCTGTATGAGCTGAGTAGACCTCTACGTTGTGAGGACGCCATGCTAGACTGGTCGTTCTGTTCTTGACATTTCTAGTCCCAGAGCCCGCCCCTACCGCAACATGAGAGGATGCAAATGACGGCGTTCTCAAGCGGTTTAGAAGAGCGCCTGTATGAAGCTCATAGACTAGAAGCTCGCGCGGATTCGGAAATATCAGGAGCTTTTTGCCCGGCGGAGTCAACATAGTCGGGCTCACCAGAGGTGTAAGGTTCGACGTGTGGTTGTTCTTTACGGCAGGCCCGAAGTTTGTAAGCGTGTTGGCCCCAGTAACGGTGTCCCAAACACGGACCCGCTCGTCATGCCCGCATGATACGATGTATTCACCGGAATCCGTCCACAATAGCCCATTGGCCGCCCCATTGTGAGCTTTGCCACGTTGCCGGCTCCTGGTGCTTCCATTACCAGCTCTGGAAATGTCAACGCCAAGGCTGTCGTCCATGTCGAGAACGCCTAAGCTGCTTGCGCTGCGACGAATGTCCCAAAGGCGCACTGTGCCATCGGACCCTCCACTGGCAAGTAAATGTTCTTGCGTTGGATGCCAGGCTACTGCGAGGACTGCTCCACCGTGTCCCGCTAGGGAATGCGTGCTAGCACCAGATCGGAGGTCTACAAGTCGCACTGCAGGATGCTGGGTGGCGCATGCTACGAGAAGATGGGACGCGACTGGCGATATTGCATGTGAGTAGACGACCGAGGCGAGGTCGAAAGATGCAGACGTAGTCAGTGTCTCGGAAGAGAAGAGTTTCAGGCTATGATCATAACTGCTTGTTAGAAACGCCAGCGAATCGAAAGGATAGAATGAGACGTGAGTGATGCCGAAGTTGTGGGTCTCTGATGTCCTATGAGATATTAGTGGGCATACCGCATAGGGTTGACCCTGCGGTACAAGTTCGTGACTGACTTGGCCGCATATTCGAGTGGCTGGTGGACGAGCGAGCCATCATCGAGTGGGTTTGCTGCTTCTAGGTCCCAAATCGCAATAGATGAGTCGGCACCACCAGACAAAAGACTGCACAGAGACATAAGCATCCAATCCTTTGAGTAAAGTGCTGGGCTGCCCTACTATCTGCCCTCGAATTTGTCGATAGTAATGGTATTCACTCCCGCAGGATGAGCAAGACTGCCGGATGGCCGCGAGCTTGCACTATTATCGTTGGCACTCCGTCCTTTCAGAGATAGAGTAATTGAGGGTGCTGGTTGAATCGAGTGGACCAGTCGCGTATTCTGTGCTCTCGCGAGAGCTTGGGGGCTGATCGAGCCCAAGGCGCGATTTAGAAGGAACGAATCCATTCACGCAATGGGGCATAGTGAAGATCCTGAAACCTGTCAGGTCTGCGAAAAGCAAACATCGCGCATTTGAGCCATATGATCTCTTCGAAAATGCGTGCCTTGTCCTGTGCTGGTTCGAGTACCACGACAGATGGAGGTCAAAGTTGCCATGACGTCACGTGACGCTGGAGATTCTTTGTTGGCTGCAATTATTCTATAGAGCGAATAGTTCGCTTCGCTTGCCTTGGACATGAGATTAATACGCTACTGTGGTTCCTATGCGCTGTAGACGGGAGTAATCCTAATCTGAAGTGGCTAGGACCGCAGCGCAACTGCATCGTTCCCAAGCGAAGGACCTTCATGCACAGGCTAAAGCACCTCGCCCGACGCATCTCCTCGCTCAATTGGGACAAAGTCCTTCGATTTCAGGACCTCACTATATGAGAATATCGAGCAGAAAAGCTAGGGGCGATCAGCGAAATGAAGACCACTGCAGGGGCCGAGGGTGAAGGACAATCGCGGAGGCGGCAAGTCTCTGTCTTTGATGTTACAGCAGGTACGCACGTGATACCCTACATATACATTGTCGATAGTCCCATTAACATCGCAACAGGCCGAGTCGGCTACGAGTCTTTCCTTCATGCACAGGATATTTCTTCACGATACCGAGACACCAAGAGCAATTCTAGACAAGCCGTGCCACCTGAGGAAGTGCTCTTCAGGCGGAAAGGCGCACCACAGCGGTACGAAGAGAACGACCTCTATTTCATAAACGACCATTTGCCGCCCAACCAGCGATTGCCGGATGAGGACCTGCTCAGGCACCTGCATACCTACGCCTCAGACTTCTACCATGCTTCGACAGTGACAGGTGGTAGCAAGAATTGGAGGAGCCTGGACGAGACGGCGCTGCTTGCTTTGGGAATACTCTTAGAAGAGGAACTCAATGACTCTCTAGCAACGTCTGGAGATCTGGCGTTTGTGGAGGGCGAAGATCAGGACGCGGGCGTCACTGGTCGCACTTATTGGAATGGCGAGCGCTGGACTAAAGCTGTTGTTGCAAGGAAACCTGCCGTGTCTGGTAGCAACAGGACCTTGACCACGGAGAGCAATGTTGAATCAGTCCCGACAGTTACAGATGCCGCGAATAATGCGAAATGATGATAGTCCACTTGATTGCAATCGTCAGTACGTGATTATTAAGGTTGATAGGAGCTAAAGTCACCCAATGAGGGCTGCCATGTTGTGAGATGATTTAGAGTGTAAATGATGGATGACGAACCGTGTTGTGGTGCTCACCACTCCTGTAATAGGGAATACAGTGGCTCCAATGACGCATTGGTATTCATGTATGCCGTGATTCCATATCATGTGGTCGCAAGATTGAAAAGTCGGGTCCTATGAGAAGGACGTAGAACATCACTGGATCAGGCGCGGAACTGCCATGTGTAGTCCTAGAGGCAATCACTTTTCAGTGGCATCATTGAAGGTCATACCTCTCAGGTTGTCTAATGAAGAGCTCCTAGGATGACATGGGTGTAGAGAAAGGGAAAGGGACAGAGACAGTGTTGAATCACAACGTAATTACTTCCTTGATCCGGCAATGTGTACCAATAATATGGGCATTCACTCACCCAACTCTCTTGGCGTTCACTTGCGTGAAGGTCGTTCACTTTCATGAAACCGACAAGCGGCTGATATAGGCAAAATGAGGTGTACTAAGCTTGCTCTCTCCATTTCTTCTTGGCATTCGCTTGTGAAGGTCGTTCACTTCGATGCATGCGACAACTGCTTCTAGTGAGACATAACCCTGAGCAAGCAAAGACGGAAGTGAGCAGGATACGTAGTCCCTGCTCCACTCAAAATATATCGATTACTCATTCACTCTCATGGCCAGTTCCAGCACATCCACAGTACAGCGATTTCCCAGTGAGATCAGCATTCACACAGTCGGACTCCCTCCCTTCGCCATCCCCGTTCTCCCAAGAATCTCCGTCAGCTCCTTCAGCCTCACCGGTTTGGTCACAAACAAGTCCACTCCACTTGAAAATGCTTCCAACTGCGCCTGCTCACTAGCCAGTCCCGTGAGCGCAATAATATTACTCGCTCGAACTCCCTTCTCCCGCTCATACTGCCTGATTCTCCTGGTGCTCTCTAATCCATCCATGACCGGCATACTGATATCCATCAGCACGAAATCGAAAGCTCGCGGATTCGCCGCCGCTCCAGCAACGTTAGGGAGCACGTTTGCGTGCATCCCGTCACGAGTCGTAGCGGCTTCGAAGGCCTTCTTGTAGGATTCGAGTGCTTCGAGACCGTTCATGGCGCACACATAGCTGTGGTTATTCTTCTTCATGTAGGTGACCAAAAGTTGGAGGTTTATGCGATTGTCGTCAACTAAGAGGACCGACAACGTGGGTTTAGGCGTCACGGTGGCGGTAGGAGATCTCGCCATCTTGCCGTGGTCTGAAGACGCGGTGGGGTGCTGTGTCGAGTGTGAAGGGTCTTTGTAGAGTTCTGGGCCGGGTTTGAGTGATTCAGTCGCGTGTTGTGAGCTCTCTGCTTTGATATTGGATTGGAAGTCGGCGGGCACATCTCTAGGGGGGAGGTCGAGGGTATCAGTTTTTGGATGAGTGAGGGGTGGGTCTGCTGATGCTGATGCGAGGCCAGGCCTTTCCGTAGGGTTGGCTGCAGAGGTAGGGAACGCTTCTTTAGGCGTTGGGGCCGGGGAATGCGCACGCGATCTGGCACCCATGTCGTTCGGGGTCTGAGCATTGTTCATACGGTTAAAGCAGGCGACGAGTGCCTTGGCCAGCTTCCGTGGGCCCAAAGGCTGTGCGATATACTCGGCGATGTCGAGGGCATGTCCAGCAGTCGCATGATTCCGCAACCAGTGTGCAGAAGACGCAGCATCGCATATAACAAGCAGTAATTTCTCCTTCCCTTCGATGGGCTCGAGATGTGCTGGATCTTCTTGTCTTTCGATCATGCCTGCACCTCGCTCAGTCGTGACAAAGATATCAGCGTCTTTGCTTGTCAGCGTTGATACTATTTCGGCGTCTATCTCGAGCCAATCCCTGCACATGGTTCGGAAAGAGTGCATAAAGAAGTATCGAGCGTTTTCCGGAGCGCGTATGTCAGGATTTGGTTGTGATTGCGGCGCTTGAGAATCGAAGAAATTCAGTCGCAGTCCATGCATCCTCTCAGCGGTTGATGTGATAATAGACTGTTCCACGCTTTCCTGGGCGAGCGGGGCATGTACCATGTGCATGGTAACACTCACTTCCGTGCCACCATTGGGTGTGCTCTGCACTTCGATATTTCCGCCCATACCCGCGACTATTTGTTGGATAATGCTCAAGCCTAGTCCGGTACCTGGCGTGTGCGGGTCCTCCTGGGAAAAGGGCGTAAATAGTCTGTCTCTTAGGAAGTCAGACGAGATACCCTTTCCTGAATCGGTAACAGTCAGAGTGACTTTCGAGATGCCGCCTTTACTTCTTGTCGGCAATGGTACAGCGCCTAGTTTGACCTTGATAAAGCCTTCTCTAGTATACTTCAGACTGTTTCCGATCAAATTGAGTATGATGCGTCTCCAAGCGCCGGCTTGGGTCTGGAAGACCCAATGAGAATCAACAGCCTTCTCAAAGTCCAAGATGAGGGTAACGCCGTCATCTTTACTTAGGTGGCGAACGTTCGGCCCCTTCGTTTGTGGATCCATAGCATTCTCGACGAAGATTTTGGAAGAACCGACCCCAGCTGCATGGGCTCGTGGGTGTTCAGTCGACGTGTATAGATAGTCATAGCCTGCGAACACAGTCTCGACGACTGCTGAGAGTTAGCATGTGCTGTTAAACATTAGACTGTAACACATGCCTTCTTCGCTTATAACGCTCAAATCCACGTCGCCATCGAGAGACATCATTCCCTGCCTCAACTCGTGCTTTTCTGATGAAGGTGCAGCTAAAGAGAGATCTCTGCGTCCTCTACTCACCCGACCCTTACCTGACGATCTTTTCATGAAGTTATTGATCTTGGCAAAATCTAGCAAGTGATCTATGGTGTCTGGAACAGGTTAGCCTTTGTTCTTCCCCCGGTAGCACCCTACTAACCTAGTAAGGTCTTCCCACATGTCTCAACTGTATGTATCAGGTTCTCCTGAAAAGCGTCGACCACAGTGTCCTGGAAGCACTCTACCGAACCAAGAATGCCGTGCAATGGTGATCGTAACTCATGTGAGATCGTCGAGATGAAATTCGCTTTTGCCTTGTCTGCTAGTCGCGCGTCCAGTCTAGCAACTTCTGCCATGATGCTGTCGCCAAATGCTGCAAGATAACTGAGCTCATTATCCAGAGTAAATATCCGGATTGGGCTGAAAGACCAAAGAAGAGAGCCCGCAAACCACCTCTCCCTGTGGCTATCCCATAAACCAACCAAGATAAGGCTCCTAACCCCAGGGAACACCTTTCGGAGTTCTTGTTCATGCTGAGCACGAACTCCTTTATGACTACTGTGGTCGTTGTGTTTAGGCTTGTGTTGTTTACCCGCCACACAATCTGCCACCGCGTCGAGAGGAACATCGTCGTCGAAATTGAAAACTGCTCCATTGGGGTATGTTTGCAGCAGAGACTGCATCAGAGACTCACTGACTGGGAGCTCGGGCGCGGAAGACTCAGTGTTGCCGAAGATGCTACCAGATTCGGTGCTGCAACATCCAAGAATCGGACAATTTCTCTCGCTAGCGGAATCCGATTCCGATTCCGAATTGGGAATCTTGTACCCCTGTTCTTTGATGTCTTCACCGTGAACAATCACAGTATGGACGGCTTGTTCCTTCTGAGTTCCGGAACCAGCGGCGTCTTCGTCTCTCGATGGCCGCGCCACCAACCCACCATACGATGTGACAGACGCATCCAGAAACACCGCCCCATCTACGTCGATGGCTTCTCTGATTATCCGGACAGCTCTGCTGAACGCGCCACGGATATGAGAAGAAAGATCGTCTTCACGTTCGTCTTCCGTCTCACTGGGCGTCTGCTCTAGCTGGCTGTCGTCTTTACTTGCTGAACTGTCGGTCCGGGATGAGGCGGTACTGGAATGCTCTTTCGAAGACAGGCGTAGAGTTTGGGGGCGTGATCCGTCGTTAGTAGCGGTGTTTGACTGCTCGGGTGCATTCTGACCTATAGTCCCACCGCTGGACCGTTCGTACTTCTCAGGCGCGATGTTCTGTAGCACTTCGCGCGTGATTAAAGAGTTCTTGCGGCCGTGCTTGCGATTACTGAGCGACAGCCACCAATCGTTAAGACTAGAATTTCCCTCAATGAAGCTTCCAAACCCGCGGATCATAGCTTGACTGCGTTTGTGTTCCGCCTGAATTCGAACCATTTCCAGATGGGCCATGACAGTGCGACTCTGGCTACGTTAGCTGTGTCCGTTCTGCCGACCTGGCAAGAGATGTCATACCATGTCCCTTAAAAACTCTATCTCTGCGGGTGTGACGCCTTCCCTCGGCTCATCATCCAAGAGACAGTATGCTCCTATATGATAGCCGTTCGGACTAGTAATCGGTACTCCGGCATGAAAGCGAGCGCGCGGGTGACCGCTTACAAAAGGCTTTTCACAGTAGTCGGCCGTCTTGGACAGGTCTGGGATGATGACAACATTGGTGGTCGTATTGTGAAGAAGCTTCTCATCCATGATTACAGGGAGCTCGGTCGTGTGCTCGCAAACGGAGTTGCCTCTGGCGAAAACACCGGCACCCCGCCATAATTTATCGGCCGGGTCTGAGGGCTCGTTAGTTTGCAACGACAGGGTTCGTGTCGCCTCAGCGAGTACTATCTGGTGGTTGCGGTCAAAGAATGATATGATTGCGCGGCGAGCATTAAGTCGAAGCGCGCCCAATTGGGCAAATGCGGCCAATGCCAAGTCAGAAGAACAGTACGGAGTCGCATTTCCAGCTTGTTCCGAGTCTGCAGTATAACGAGACAACTCTGGGTCAAAGGAGCGAGAGAAGGGTTGATAATATCTGCAGCCACGTTAGAGAGGGAACTTCGGGAGTATTGGGTCGAGTGGCGCAAGAGACGTACCTATAGAATTCCCTCTCTCTCGCCTTCTCGTCCATATTGCCTAGGTAGATCGCCTAGGTAGCAATGGGCCTTATTGACCTCGCCCGGAACACTGCTGTCGTAGGAGTGCCATGTGTTTTCTTCGCATCTCAGTACCTAACGACGCGGAAGGGCATCCGCCTAGGTAAGGTTCGCATCGGTGGACCTGGAAGCCTGGAACGGTCGGTACGACCGAGCTGCGAACCCAGACCCTTGCATGTGCGTACTCGCCCTGAGTCATTTGTCAGTCCTACGGGGTCGGGCGAGACACTGCCTTGGCATTGGTCTCCCGGGCTACTAATTCCAGGAGGCTGCAGGAGCCTTACATGTTATTGCATCTCGAGGAATCCAGTGCGGTCAATCTGACATGCTCCGGACATGGTGACCGCGTCCCCAGTCGATCGATCGGAGGACGGCACGATCGGCTTGGCGAGAAGGTCCGCAACGCTCATCGAGCGATCAGAACAGACTCGAGCGAAGATGTGTATCATGATGAGCGCGCACACTATGGCTGGCTCTATTGGACGTGCGTCTGAATGGGCGCATTGGAAGCGTGCGGGCAGCATACATGTATTTGTAGTTATCAAGCACAACAAGATATTGCTGGGCCATGGTTCCATATCCCCCAACTCCAACTATGCGCAAACGTAATATCCTACACTCGATCTTGCTGCAGAGGGAAGCGTCCATAGACTAAATGCCTCATCCTCCTTCATAAGCAATCGAGGACGCGCTTCGTATCGGATTGCATGTCTCCATGTAGATTTTCAGGAACACTGCATATGAGCGTCGGAGATTGAGCGGTCCTGCAGATTGCCGCCGGCGCTGGAACGATGCGCCCATGCGAATGTCTACGGTGGAGAGAGCCTTGTCGTAGAGCTAATGAAGGGACTTGATAACCCCAAATCTTCCGTTTGGTATTGAACATAAAGCGCCTCCCAATGCAAATATTGTACAGTCATGAATCACCTCTTCTTTAACCTCTCCGTTCGACCCTGTTCAACTTCCTCGCTGTGTTGATCTGTACACACCGTCAATATCTTCTCTCCGGAGCGCATTTGGGCTTTCTTTTCTTGCAGTGGATACGTACCTGTGATCTTGTCCTCTGGCCCCTCACTGGCAGACCCATGGCGTGTCTCCTTCCCCTGTATGTTCCCATATCCCTCAGTCTCTGGATGTTTTGCCTCAACTCTCGTCTCAAGTCGTTCTCAATCTTTAATTGTGATAGTTCGCCAGCGATGTTGTTGATTTGCTTGTCGCCTAAGGAGCCCACGCGCGCCGTCTCGTGGATGCTGAAGCGCGCCATGATGTTCCGAGAGAACATGGGGCCAACACCATAGAAAGACTGGAGCACCTTTTTGACAAGAAAGGACTCGTGGTAGTTGTTGCCGAAGATCAACTGGATTGATGTTAGAGGAGGTGGTTCTTGGACAGAGTTGCCACAGGCGCGATTGCGCAACGTACCACCATGATGGCGACAATTTAGTGTATTGTTGAGAATAATCCGAATACGAGTGAAACAGGAGTTGACAGTAGGTATGGTCTGGCTCGAGAGTCGCTGCGGTCACAGTAGTAAAGTGCTTCACATGCGGAATTCGAGATCGGTAGTGAGCTTGGGCCAACGCTTAGCCAAGCAACGTGTACCTTACTCCAGATCCCTTTCCCCTCCCTTTCTCCATCTCCCTCCATAGTACCATCTGTTGCATAATTGGAAAGGATGGCCAGCATTCAAAGACTTGCCATTTCGGTGTTGGTGATTCTCACCTTCACCTTTCTTTACTTCTCACAGACAGCAGAAGCCGCCAAGGGGCCCAAGATCACCCACAAGGTGTACTTCGATGTCACTCACGGTGATGAGCCTATTGGGCGCATTGTAATGGGTCTCTACGGCAAGACCACGCCAAAGGTGATACCCCTTCACATCAAGGTCAATCATTGGGAGGCTAACGATATGCAGACCGCGGAGAACTTCAGGGCCTTGGCCACCGGCGAGAATGGCTTCGGCTACGAAGGTTCGGCCTTCCACCGAGTGATCAAGGGCTTCATGTGCCAGGGTGGTGATTTCACCAAGGGTGACGGCACCGGCGGAAAGTCCATTTATGGAGCCAAGTTCCCTGATGAGAACTTCAAGCTCAAGCACAGCAAGAAGGGACTGCTGAGTGAGTAACAATGCAGGATGCTGGAAGGCAATAGAGCTAAAACGGTCGACTCTGCAGGCATGGCCAACTCTGGCAAGGATACCAACGGCAGTCAATTCTTCATCACCACCGTCGTGACCTCGTGGTTAGACGGGCGCCACGTCGTTTTTGGCGAGGTGCTCGAGGGCTACGACGTTGTAGAGAAGATTGAGAACGTGCCTAAGGGCGCAGGAGACAAGCCGACAAAGCCTGTGAAGATTGTCAAGAGCGGAGAGCTGGAGGTCCCTGAAGAAGGTATTAGAGCGGAGCTCTGATCTGCCTGGCGGTATGTCTGGGCTGGATTGGAACCACTTGTGTGGACAAATCCGCTGATGCGTTCGTGTGTCAAAGATGACCTTGTCGGGTCAGCCGAACCTGCTATTGACGGCGATGATTTGGATGTGGTCCAAGCAAAGACACCACCAGTCCCCACACTAGATACCGAAGACAAGACCGAAACACTGTCGGAGCACAAAGAGGAGGTGGTAGATGCGATCCATGACCAACTGTCGGACGAGGGTCTCAGCCTTCTCCAGAAGATGGGCGCCTTGGGTGTCATAGTCGGATTATGTGTCCTGTTTGTGCGCAGCAAGAGTCCTCGCGTCTCTCATGCAGGCAGGCATGGTGCGTATGAGAAGAGCATGGCATAGGCTTCCCATTCATATCGGTTGTAGTCTCAACATCATGGATTGCTCCCAGGCCCATACGGCTGCCAGAAGCTGCCACCTTTTCATCTTGTCCTTTTCGGTGTGGAATTGACCGTCCTGACACGACAATGTAGCCATGTGTACGTGAGGGTTCCCAACGGATCCGGTGATGATGACATGCAGGCAAACTGAGGGTAGGTAAGCAAGTAGCCCGTCGTCACTCGCCCGCAGCCATGGATGGTTCTGGAGCGTTTGCATGTGGACGCGCGCACGGACGGGTCAAGGCCGGGGGTGTTCGGGACTAGCCGCGCTGAGCAGGCGCCACTCTAAGAAACTTCTGCTTTGCCTTCCCTGAACCCTTAAGAAATTACGCCCTGCTCACTCACACCTGAACATCAACTTGCAAGAATCATCTCTGTTTCTTTGTTTCCTTCCCGGAGGCAACTTATATCACGTCCTACTCAGTTCGGAGTCACTCGTTTACGCGACTTCACACCCCTCAACGTCTAGTCCCCACAAGGCTCGTTGAGACTTCGCACGGACTTTTTGAGTTTGAGTCGATACGACCAACTTTCTCACCTTTTCACACGAAACGCTCTATACATCCACCTCCATACCACTTTTACCCTACAACTAGACCACAATCATGGCGGACCAACTTGACATGAACGGTCTCTCGCTGAAGGACTCTCAGCACGCTCCTCAGGGCCAGAACGGATTCCACGCCCCAGGAGAGCGCTCTGCATACATTCCACCTCACGCCAGGAGCAGCGCTGGTCCAAGAGCTCCAGCTCCTACTGCCGCCAGCCTTGATGGCGCTATGCCAGCCGCGAACGGCCTTGGCCAGAGCAACTGGGCTCCTCCAAAGTATGTTCACATTCCGCCACTTGGCTTTTCAACTGCAGAAATTGACATTCATCGCAGCGCTGGTTTTGCCGGTGCCGGCCGTGGCAGCGGCGGCTGGGCTAACGCACAGAGCTTCACTCCAAGAGGTGGAAACAATTGGGAGGGTGGCGCTCGCGGTGGCTTTGACAGGAACGCGTACGGAAACCCTGGCGCCGGTGGTGGTCAGTCAGCCCGCGGATCCGGAGAGGGCCAGTGGAGAGACGGCAAGCACATCCCAGGCCCGGCCAACCAACGTGTCGAGCGCGAGCTCTTCGGTGTTCCAAACGACCCATCGAAGCAGCAGACCGGTATCAACTTCGAGAAGTACGACGACATCCCCGTCGAGGCTTCTGGTCAGGGCGTCCCTGAGCCAGTGACGACATTCACCAACCCACCTCTTGATGACCATCTCATCGCCAACATCGAGCTTTCCGGATACAAGGTTCCTACTCCGGTGCAGAAGTACTCCATTCCAATCGTTATGGGTGGTCGCGACTTGATGGCCTGTGCCCAGACCGGTTCTGGAAAGACTGGCGGTTTCCTTTTCCCAATCCTCTCTCAAGCCTACCAGACCGGCCCAAGTGCTGCCGCTCCACAGCAAGGTGGCTTTGCGCGCCAACGCAAGGCTTACCCAACCTCCCTGATCCTTGCACCAACCCGTGAGCTTGTCTCTCAGATCTACGACGAGGCTCGCAAGTTCGCTTACCGCTCTTGGGTGCGCCCATGCGTCGTTTACGGTGGTGCCGACATTGGATCTCAGCTCCGCCAGATCGAGCGTGGCTGTGACCTGCTGGTCGCTACACCAGGTCGTCTCGTCGACCTGATCGAGCGTGGCCGCATCTCTCTGGCCAACATCAAGTACCTCGTTCTCGATGAAGCTGACCGCATGTTGGACATGGGTTTCGAGCCTCAAATCCGCCGCATCGTTGAAGGCGAGGATATGCCACCAACCGCAGGCCGTCAAACCCTCATGTTTTCGGCTACCTTCCCACGCGACATTCAAATGCTCGCCCGCGACTTCTTGAAGGACTACATTTTCCTGTCTGTCGGCCGTGTCGGTTCCACTTCTGAGAACATCACCCAGAAGGTTGAGTACGTCGAGGATGCTGACAAGCGCTCTGTTCTGCTTGACATCCTTCACACTCACGGTGCCGGTCTTACACTCATCTTCGTTGAGACCAAGCGTATGGCCGACTCGCTTTCCGATTTCCTGATCAACCAGGGTTTCCCAGCCACCTCGATTCACGGTGACAGGACCCAGCGTGAGCGCGAGCGGGCTCTGGACATGTTCCGCTCCGGACGCTGCCCGATCCTCGTCGCCACCGCTGTTGCTGCTCGCGGGTACGTTTTCTCTCTTCTCATTTGCAACTCCCTTATTCGTTCGTGACTGCCTTCACGCATGTGCACCTCCCTTTTTCACCTTTGAAAACTCCCCGTTACCTTTCCATCTTTGCTTTTTGCACTTTCAAAGCTTGCTTCATCCACTTCATCACACTTCATCCACTTCATCATACAGCATACTAACGACAAGGAAAAGCCTGGACATCCCCAACGTTAAACATGTCGTCAACTATGACTTGCCGACGGACATCGACGATTACGTTCACCGCATTGGTCGTACCGGACGTGCCGGAAACACTGGTATCTCGACCGCTTTCTTCAACCGTGGCAACCGTGGTGTTGTCCGTGACCTCCTTGAGCTTCTTAAGGAGGCCAACCAGGAGGTTCCAGCCTTCTTGGAGAGCATTGCTCGTGAGGGTAGCGGTTTCGGCGGAGGTGGTCGTGGCGGCCGCTCTGGTGGTGGCCGTGGCCGCGGTGCTACTGCTACTCGCGACGTCCGTAGCTTTGGCGGCGGTCAGCGTCCAGCTTATGCCGGCAGCCAGTGGGGTGGCTCCAGCGGTGGTGGTTACGGCGGTGGCTTCGGTGGTGCACCAGCTGCCGGCGGCTACAGCGGAGGAGGAGGCTACGGCAGCGGTTACGGCAACCCATCTGGACCATCTGGCCCAGGTCCAAACTCCTCCTGGTGGTAGATTCACTCTGCATCTACCGCACCCTAGCATCCTGTTAGGGGCGGTTTCTGCAGTACATTGCTTTTGGTTGCGTTCTGTTTTGGGTGTTTTTCGACTTACTTCTGGCCTCCGGCCTTTTACGGATCGACGAAGCGGCATCATTTCGATTCCTTGCTCATACCCCCATCAGCATGATAGATAGCGTTGGCTTTTTCCTCGAGCTCGAATGCGTTGCACTGACGACGGAGAAGGAGGTTCTCTCCGATGCTGCATGGCATTCTCGTGGCATCCGCTGTTCCAGGCTTGGCCATAACGCCTATGGTCGCTCTCTTTACTGGAATACGGATACGGTTCACGATGGGTGCGCTTCACGACTAGCTGCTGCTGCTATGGGCAGGCGTCGCTGTTATAGATTCGGAGTTTTCTTTATCAAGCCGGCATTTTTCTACGAAGCTGTTTTCTCATAACCGACCTGTCTCGCGACTGAACCTGGCATCTCTGCCATGTCTATGCGAGCTCTACAATGGGTCCACTATGCGATATGTGACGGCGGCGGCGGCTTTTTTCTTTCAGTCGCGCTGCTGGACATGTGGCATCGGCGTTCTTTCTCAGCGCTGGGCCTGCAGGAGCTTTCTCACGACATTGTGCTTTCCGATGGATACCCTTATAGAGTCTTCTCCAGGCTGTTCATCTGGAGGCAAAAGGGGCATGCTTCTTCTCGTGCCTGGGACCGTGGGATGGTACCAAAAAAAGTCTCATTTTCAGCTAGTTGCAAGTTTTCCAACAAATAGAAAGTTCGGGTTCTGCGTCCTCCACCTTGTCTCCCCAATCGTGAATGTGATGCATATTGTTACCCATATTCTGGGCATGTTCCAGCTTGGTGCATAGTTTAATCCATCGATCAACATGAATGTTGACTAAACAATAGCTACGATGTGTTTTCTGATTGCCGCACACGAGGGTTGAGATACGTTGTAAATTGGTACATCTCCTTGCTGCCGCGATATAGACAAAATAAAGTTTATCCCTCTCCACACTCCACACCCGTTCTGGGCTTGAGCACAAGCCAGCACTTACGTGCTCCAAAACCCACCCTGCCAACAATCCATTGTCTACATTACCACTTTGCTGACCCATCGGACGCGCAATCAAATAGGGTACATCCAACAATTTGCAGCCATACCGCTAGCGAGGCAGGTCTTGGGCGTTGGCGACGAAGATGGATATGCGACATCTCCTGGCCGAGGAGCCAGCTGAGAACACGCCAGCGGAAACCACTGCCCCAACTGAACATCCAGCATCAGGCATACCAGGCGACACTCGGAGAGAGGATGATGGAGAGGAGCAGGAGAAGGACAGCGAGGCACCGCACTACACATCCACAACCACCACCACACGCCGCAACGCGAATGGGAGTGTGTCCTCTGTCTACTCTGGCAACAAGATAAAACATCTGAAGAAGGAAGATGGCATCCCACTGTGGAGGAAGGATATCCAATATGACTTTCTGCGCTTGGTATTCTACGACGAACAGAGGGTGTTCACCAGATTCTCAGATGGCAGCAAGGGCCACACGTTCGCGGAGATCTATATCGATGCCATGGCTAAGAGCAGTAAGACAAGCAAAATCCTTAAGGAGAAGCTGGTCCAAGATCATTCCTCCGCCATCTCTATGGCTATGGTATGCCTGCTTGTCAATGTCGGAAGGATGAACACTACCTTGAACTGTAAGAGAGGACATTCCCAGAATTTCTGTCTTAGGGCGGGCGGTACTGATCCTTTGTAGTCTTTCCAGAAATGCGCGCCCAGCTCCGTACATATCACTCCATCCCGGCTCTCCAAGCCCACCAAGATCCGACCGCATACAAACAGCTCCAAGACGCACCACGTCTGAAGTCCATCCTCAAGGGTGCTACCGAAGACGAGCCACAGCCCATGACGATTGAAGAGATCAGAACAACTCCGATTCCGCGCACGAACCCTGTGAATCTCATTTTCGTACTCTCTCAGTATGCGCCTAAGATATCTGAGGTGCACTTTACTCCTCCTCGCGACTTCTTCGACCTCGTCATGCGGCCCAGCTTGAGCAGCAAAAGCAGGGCTACAGCATTCTTGTGGCTTATCTGGTGGTATTTAGAGAGTAACTTCACGAATGAAGATGCTGTTAGGAATCCGTTTGGCCGAGGACAGGAGGGTGAAGGGACTGCGGGACTGCCCATCAAAGTACCAACGCTTGAGATTCTGAGTGAAGAGCAAGCCGCTCTGGAAAATGTAGATTCGGAGGAAGAGAAGCTGTTCGGTGAGGTGAAGCGGAAGGAAAGGATTGGTAAGTTTACTACATACGGCAGGATCTGTGACCCAGCTAACGTATGGCACCAGCGATACTCGCGAGTGAACCTAGTCCAGCTATGACGGCGCTCAAGCGAGCAAGAACAGGTTCGTCTTCCCGGCTCCTAACGCAGAATAGCACCGGTCTAACAGTACGCATATGCAGAACGGAGGCTCCAAGCCAGCAATCCACACTTCACTTCCGACCACGAAGGCAGCTACACTCCAAGCGCTGAATACCAGTCACCGGGTCCATCGGGTATGTAAAAGTCAAAGTGACTATGCCCAACGTGATACTGATCCTTCTCCTTCCAGGCTACAACGGCCACCCTCGCCGCACCTACACCGATAGCGACCACACGCGATCACCCTCGCCACCTGCCACAGGCGGCTTCCAAGCCGTGAATGCACCTCCAAAAAACAGCGGGATGAAGATCTCTTCACTCCTTGATGCCGCAGAGTCACCCACCCAGTTCTCACCCGCTCCCAGCTCCGGTAAGAAAGGACCCGGGCGCGGGAACTGGCGTCGCAACCGTGACAAGGCTAGCACTACGCATCCGCTCCTCCCTAATACCGCCGCTCCTGGCTATGGTTTTGTGCACGAGTCACCCGCCCCGCATACACCCGCCCAACCAGGCTACTCGACTATCTTACCGAATGACGGGAGTTCGTTCGCTCCACCTTCCTCAGGCGCCAAAGAAAGAGAGCATATCCCGACGCCGTCGTACCAGAGCTCTAAACGATCCCGTCCGCTGACACACCATCAGCAGTCTCTCGCTGCTTGGCGCAAGCGACAGGTGGAGGACGTTCTTGAAACTCAGATGCGGGAGCGCCAGCAGACTGCGAAGCGCAAGCGTGAACGCGAGGGCGTGTTGTTGCGTGCGTGGAAGCGCATAAGGATGTTGCCTTCCGGCTGGGACAGCGAGGACGACGGCGAGACAAAAAGTGGCAACGGAAAGGAAGTCAAGGGCGAGGATAAAGAGGACAAGAACAAGGAGGAGAGGAATGGCAATGTGGTAGTCGCAATGGCTGGCTTCGTTATGGCTAAGGCCGAGAGGGAGCGCGAAAGGAAGAGGGGTGAGGAGGACGATATTGGCGAGGAGGCTGGGTATTATGCCCATGTTTTGAAGAAAGCGGTCAGGAGAGTCGACACGTGGGATGCGCACGATGCTAGCCCGGACCTGTTGCCCAAGCGATGGCCGGTCGAGGTCAAGCGCAGGCGCTCGAAAGCTGATAGAGCGCATGGAAAGGCTGAGAACGCTCTCGCTGGGGAGGACGGTGCCAAGGCTAATGAGGGTGCTGCTAAGGATGGGGAGGATGAGGCTGACCGCGAAAAAGCGGAAGCGGCGCAGCAGCTGGATGATGAGGATAGAGATATCCTAGGCGAGGTGGATGCGGAGGAAGACGAGGAGGAAGAGGATCAAGATGAGGGCGAAGAAGACGGAGAAGGGGAAGATGAGGATGTCATGGATGAGGATGGATGAGTATGGATCGGCATGCCGCCTACATCAGCCCACACACGATGATATACATGAGGGGACGAAGTAATTAGGAGATCAGGGAAAGGGTATTACATTCCAGCGTCAGCTCTGTCTAAACATGCAACATCATCGAAGCTTCAACATCTTCAACATATCGTGTCTGGCCCAGAAGCTCCTGTTCCACTTTCCAAAAATGTACATTAAGATCGTCGTGCAGCAGACCGCAACCTGCACGCTACCCACGATCACAAACAGCCTCTTCACGCCTATGTCATTGATCCAATTGAACCCGCTCCATGTCAACCCGAACGAGAAGATGTTCTTGAACACGAGTAGACAGGTGAAGGCTTCGACTGCAATGTCGCGGTGGGCGTCCACGATGTAAAGGGCAGAAGCGACAGCGCCCAGGACCATGCCCAGCACCTCGAGAGCGAAGAAGAAGTCTGGCCAGAACCCTGCCAAACACGCACTCAGCATCAGCATGATATGTAAGAGCGGAAAAGTGTGTAAGGGGGAGAGGCGGAAATTGCTTACATCCGTATTTGTACGTATTAGAAGACGTAATGCCGAAACCATAGAGACCGGCGCAGCCGAATACGAGCTGCGGTATCACCAGCACCAACCTAAACTCCGGCTCGTAGATTCCGCCGTTCCACTTGGTCAACAGCTTGACGCTGGAGTCGCTGATCAGGCCGGCGATAGCGAAACCAAGCAAAGCCCCGATGAAGGCGCCCGTGTACATGTACCCGGTCTCGACCTCGTTGAACACGAGTGGTGGGAGCAGCATGATGGCTGCGAGGACAATACCGATGAGGACGGTCCAGCCAATCAGGAGACCTTGTATCAGGCAGGCCCAGAGGATGGAGGGTTGGAGGAAGAGAGGGAAGGGGCGGAGCGCGAGTTTCCAGAAACTCTCTGATGTGTGGCGGCCGTTGAACGGAAGCAGTGACTGGGCGAAGGATGTCTTTTGCTCGGGTTGGGTCGCGGAAGAGGGAGAGGCGTCGACGTGACCCGCCGGCTTCTCGAGAGAGCTGGTGCCGCTGCCATCTTGACCGTATGGGACCTCGTTGCTGTTGGCCTGGGGCGCATCACCCGTCATCTGCGTATCCGTGTTCAGATATCCCGCTCTCTCGAACGTCGTCTCTGGTACGAAAAGCACCAGCAGCGGCAGCATGAGACCTGTAAAAATGGCAATGAAGTAGAACGTCTGTCGGCATCATGATCAGCCCGGCAATTCCTCATATCAAACGTCCCTGCCTCTTCCCCTCCCTGCATGTGACTTACCCACTGCCACCCCATCGTGCTCGTAATCTTGCCCACAATGACCGGGGTAAAGAACGCCCCTCCAAACAACGCCAAATTGCTCGCCGCCATGCGCTTCCCCCTCTCATGCACAAAGTACAAATCACCCACACTGGCATTGACCAGCGCCTCGAACGGCGCCAACCCGACACCCTGGAAGACGCGGGCCCACAACAGACTAGCATAGTTATGCCCACTGGCGCCACCCCACGCACTGGCGACGATTATCACAACCGTGCCGATAATGTATGCGTGCCGTTTCCCATACACCCTCGCGCTGGGCACGAACAGGAACCCCGCCAGCCCCACGCCGAGGAGGTGGTAGCCGGTCAGCAACGCCATCTCGGTGAAGGGCCGCTGGAAGTAGATGACGAGGGTGAGGGTGTTGGCGGCTAGCAGGGGGGACAGCGTGGAGGCGAGGACGGAGAGGAGGCAGAGGATGGCGAGCATAAGGTCGCGCCGCCAGAGGGGCCAGTTGAGAGGGTCGTTTGGGGAGTCGCTGGGCTGGGGCACGAGGATGACGGGGTTGCGCCCGGTGCTGTGCTTGAGGTGTGCATTTTGGGGCGAGCTGGTGGGTTTGCTGCCTGCGACAAGGTCGGAAAGAGTTGCTGTGCCCTGGAGTAGGTTAGAAATGCTGGCGTAGGAGTGTGAGTCTCGCGCTGGACGCATACCGGGACGTGGGCTAGCTTCGCGTCGTCCAGTATGCCCAAACCCATGGCGAGGGGCGCAGTCGGCAAGGACTATGTCAGCTTGGAAGTCGGAGAAGGGGATGAAGTGTTGACATGCTGATTTACAAAGGTTGCTTCGAGGCTCTGCGTGGCGCGCCTTTCAGCTGTACGAGCTGGCGCCACGCGGGATTCAGCCGCAGGGATGTGGAATGCTTGGACAGGCCTGTGAGACGTTTGACAATCATGTTCGCATGGGATGGCATCCTAACAAAGTAATAATATCCATTAATACGCCGCTGTACTAAGTCTGCTCTATACAAAGAAAAAAACCGTCCACACTTTTAGTAAAATCGCTCTGAGAGCCGTAAAGTCATCAGAGCCGTAGGGAGCTCCCACAATCCATGCCTCCCTACGATTGTATGCACACTTTTCCAATCCCTAGTAACCCAACAACGCCGCTGCTCCCGGCTCGCTGGAAACATAGATGGTGTCATGGCTATCGCTGAAGCCGTTGAACTTTGTCGCGCTGCACTTGGTGTACGCGCCCATGTCCTCAAAGTAGAGCCAATCGCCCACATCAAGAGTATCGCAGCTGCTCCAGCTCTCGGCAATACAGTCAATGCCATCGCAGGTAGGCCCCCAGATGGAGTACTCGATCGCAGGCCTATTGTTCTCGTACTCGCCATCAACTGTAGGGACGCCAGAGTGCGTAGAGTGGAACATGAGCCGGGTATCCTTTCCAGTACCGGCCCTGAGCACGCGTGGGTATGGGTGCTGATGATCGAACATGATGGAGCTGAAGTTGCCGTAGACTCCATCGTTCATGTAGAGCATGTAACTCGTTGTACCGAGATCCTTGTCCTCCACAGCGCGGCGAGCGATGACGTTGCACGCAATGGTGAACGCCGACGAGACGTAGTAGCGCCCGGGCTCGCCAATAACGCGCACGTGGGGTGGGAAATACTCATCCAGAGCTCCGGAAAGAACTGCTGCCATCTCGTTGAAGGTCTCGCTGACGAATCCACCGCCAACATCTAGGGTGGACAGATCGTAGCCAAGAGCGGCGGCTTGGTCGAAGACGAAGCGTGCATCACGCACAGCCTTGAGGAAAGCTTCGGGGTCAGAAGCTCCGGAGCCGACATGGAAAGCAACACCAACAACGTTCAGGTCGAGCTTCTTCGCAAGCTCCAACAACGACCCAGTATCCTGGAGCGAGGCGCCGAATTTCAGACTCAAACGGCAAAGACTGGCGGAATCGTCCGTCAGGATGCGCAGGTAGAGCTCGGCGTGAGGAAATAGTTCCTTGATCTTGTACAGCTCATCGGCATTGTCGAAGGTCATCTGACGCACACCCTCTTTGGCCGCATAGCGGACGTAAGACTTGGTCTTGCAAGGCTGCGCATATATGATGCGGGACGGGTCAACACCCATCTTCAAGACTTGCTCGATTTCGGCCTTGGAGGCACAGTCGAATCCTGTGCCCAGGCTGGCCAGCAGGCGCAGGACTTGTGGGTCTGGGTTGCACTTGACAGCTGTTATCGGTCAGTGAAATTTCTTACACGATCGTGTATCTTTGATAGGTATACTCACCATAGTGCGGCTTGACCCTTCCAAGATGCTTCTTCCAGCGCAGGTGCTGACGGTATACCTCTCCCATATCGGCCACAAAGAAGGCATCTTCATCGCCTGCCTCGCAGGTATCCTCATCAATAGCTTTGACACGCTTCTGAAGCGCATCGCCAATCATGGCTTTTGCGATCTTTTCGCCATCGTGGTAGGTATTACCAACAGATATCTCTTCCGTGATAGGATCGTATGTCTTCAGATGAAGGGATCCATAATCTTCGATGGTGGTTGTGATTGCTGAAGGTGCCATAACCATGCGGATTTTAACAGCAAAAGCTGATTCAAGAGTAATCAATCCTATTTAACGAGAGTCGTGTTAAGGTGGTTTAAATGGCGCGTAGTTGAGACCAAGTGGCTGGCAAGGCCCCTCCGTCTCCCCGGAGAAGACGAAGAACCCTGAGGACGTCCTATGCGGCAGCTGAAATGGAGGTGGAACACCAAGGGGAGTCTGATGCAGACTGAAAAGCAAGGACTCGAGTTCTTTATTGGCGACCAGAAGGTGGCGGCAGGTTGTTAAGTTCGTTGGGGTTCTTTGGCGACACAATTTTGGTGTGGGAAACGGTTACGGCCTTCGAAGCCGTGATGAAAAGGTTGCCTTTGGGAGCCAAAGGCGGAGTGTTTAAGTTTTTCTCTCCAGTTTGCTATCGCGAGTCGCGATTGTGGTTGAGGGGGGGAAGTTGGGGTGACGGAAGTGGTGCGAATTCGACAGTAAAAAGTGCGGATGCTCGGGCGGCGGCCGTCAGCGGTCGGCGATGACGGAATAGGAAATTGCCGCCAAGAGAAGGTCAACAAACCGCTCGTTCCAAGGTTCGAGGTTTGCACACAGATAGATGATTCTTGTAACAGAGCAGAGTACAGTGGAACGATACAGATACACGAAGAAGCGTCAATTGGCAACAACCGTACTCTCTTTCGAACCATATCGCGTGGCACGCGGATTAATCAGCTGTGAAGGTGTTGTCGCGAATACCCCGGCTAAGCTGTAAACAGCATTTCCGCCCGATCCTGCCGCCTTCTACCTTCATGTACGTGGGTACGATCATGATTACCTTTTGCGGGCAGGTTTTTGTGAGGCCGACGGCGCCATCTTCGGACCCGATGATCCGTGGCGTAGATACCTCTGGATAGGTAAGTTGCTTGTACCAGATCGACACCGACTCGTGCTATGCTGGAGGCGAAAGAGGCACTCCCGCTGGCACCGCCCCATGCAGAGGTCTGCCACAGTAGTTGCATGGGCTGAGTATCCTCCATTGCCCTCGGGCCGCTGTTCGGCAGGATGATGGATGACCAGCAAACAGCGTCTTTCAAGCCTGCTTATACTGTTTGCCATGAAACGTATATAAATCGACATGAGTAGCCGAATCTCCATATCCCGTCCCTGGCAGACCAGGTAGCGGAAGCTCAGCTCTTCCGCTCTCCACCAACCCCTCCTTCGCCGCAAGCTCGTGGAACAGCTTCTCGCTATCATGTCTGACTTTCGTCGAGACAACGATCAGCGCCCCTGGCGATGCCGCAATCAGCGAAGTCAGTGTCGATACAAGAAGCGGAATGCTATCGACGTTGTAGATGCATTCAGCGGCGATGATAATGTCCCATGTGCGACTTTGTACTGCGGGCGGTAATGGCGCCTCCCAATCTAGAGGTGCAAAGGAAACGGTTGAAGCATTTGCCGGGGTCATGCATTCGATATTCTGAGCCACGAGCTCATCAACCTCGGGTAGATCGGTGAGCAGGACGTTGCAATCTGGGATCATCTGTGCGACACCGATGCCCACTACACCACATCCACAGCCGAGTTCGAGCACGTTGAGCTTTTTATGGGTCGCGGAGGTGATCGTCCTCTCCAACAAAGGCATGCGTGGAGACGACTGGGCAGCGACAAGTCGGTCAAGGTGTGCTGTTAGTGCAAGACTGCCGTCCCTGTCTGTAGTTGAGCATGATGTGTTCCCACTGGAAATAGAGAGCTGTCTTACCATAAATGGCGCGCTATGCTGTCGCCCGTGTCCTCATAAATGGCTAGATCGCCGCCACTCGCCAGTCTGACCTTCCTTTCTACCCTCCTTCTTGTCTCAAAAACGCCCTTTGTGGGATTGAGCTCCTCGCTCCAAACAGGGTATAGGTCCGGTAGTCTTCCAGCCTCACTGTGCGTCTCCAGACGCTGCTTGGTAGGCGCTCCGACAACGAGTCTGGCCGGCCAATTTACTTTTGTGCGTGTGAGATCAATGGACAGAGGCAAGGCACGCATGCCCGCACTCCAACTAATCGTTCGGCGTAGGTAGACGTCCCCTTGGGCCTGTGCAGAGCAGACGATGGCGGTGAGATCAACATCATCCGGGTAGAAGGTCTCTCCGAGATCAGTGGTGATAGTGATGACGGCTCGCAAGGTGATAGAAGCGCCCTCGACATGCACTTTGGGCGTCTTGAGGAGGCGGACTACGGATTGCGATTAGCCGTGAGATGATGCATGGACAACGGACAGGCAATTGATGTTCTTACTGTAGTGCATGTTGGAAGATGGCGTCGCGCCGACCCTACTTATCCGGCGGCGGCTCGGACGTATCGGAGTCGCAGGATGTATTCGAGGCTCGCTGTCGCAAACATTCTTTCTCCCACAAATACGGCGGCTTCATCGTTTTGTCCCCAGATTTCGTTATGATCGGGACCCGCTAGCGTGGCACTGCGGCGCTAACCGTGCGTTTCGATCTGGGACAGCCCACGTTGTGTACAGTGCTATAGCATGTGGGGAGCGCATCCTGGTGAATGCTTCTCCAGCAAGTGCGGGTATGGTACAATCCGCAAGCGAGCAGAATGCTGATACAATACTCAACTCTGGAACGACATATCTGAAGCGCAACGTGTGTCTGTCTCATGTGGACTGGACGAAGCACCGTTGCAGTTTGCGGGATGGCCGAACCTTGGCCGAGTCAGGTCAGACCTCTCAGCCCTACGACGTAGCCCAGCCTCCGCATTGCCAACCCACGTAGCACAGTACACAGGTAGGTAGCAGAGCCAACCAACTCCACCATCAGGCTTATTCTTATTCCCACGATCGCGAAGACACCGTGGCCTCAGCCCCGTGCATCGCCGGCCGCTGCGCCCATCTCCATAGCTCAACATGTATCGGCGATCAGATCCGCGCTTCCGCCGTACGCTCAATGAGATTTCGCAAACCATCGAGTCGGCCAACGAATCGGCGCAGGCCAACATCTTTACCTTTGCGCACAACTATCTCTCACCCTGCTTCCACTCCGTATCCTCCTGTTTCGAGGGCTGTACCGCACATTGTTTTCCCAATAGGATTGACCGCAAGAGAAGAAGTAGGGCCCGGAGCTACGGTAGAGCAGAGCTCAACTTCGACTTCTACGATGACTGGGACGATGACGAGACGGATGGCTTGTTAGGATGGGGCAACGACGAGTTCGACAGTCTACTCGGGCAACCGGGGGGCTACGGCGGCACGAATGGACAGCCGGGAAGACAGAGAGGCATGAGCTACGGTACGCGAAGGGAAGGCCGAAGAAAAAGCACAGTGCAACCGGACGAAGACCCTACAATTATACCTGGATCCTCCTATTTCGGCTTTCTAGGCAAATTGACGGGGAAATTGGGCAAGAAAGCATTACGGTACAAGCCCTCAGCGGCCGACCTGCAAGAACATCCAGGCGCGACGAGGAAAGCAGTACCGGAAGGCGAGCCCCTGATCGAGGAGAGCGAGGAGGATGGGGTGGGAGGGAGAAAAGCGCACAGAAGGAATCGCAGTGGGACGGCAGGGAGTGGCGGGACAATGGACTCGCTGAGCTCGAGAGGCGATATCTTTCCCAGCGAAGATGAGTTGGACGACGCAGTGCCTCTTGACGATGAGTTCGCCATGGTTCTCGAGCGACGCACGACCAATAGCCAGCATGACGAGAGCAGCAGCGGGCGACGGAAGCGACCCAGTGCTGGATCAAGGTTGAGTACCCGCACAATGTCGAGTCGGAGTATGAGGAGCTCAAAGCGGACGTCGACCACAGGTTCACCGGCTCCGGAAAGGACGCTCGATGAGGACGCCAACCCTGTCCCAAGTCTCACCGAGCTCAAACTGGAAGAGGAGCAAGCAAGACAGCAAGAAGAATCAAACCTGGCCAAAAGAAGAGAGGCAGCGCAGAGACTGGCATTGGAGCGCGGATTACATAGTGAGCCGACCACGCCACGTCTGAGTGTAAGCTCGGTAGTGAACTCGCCGCAAACACATTCTCCCATCGGACAAGGGCCACCAGCAATGAGAGAGGATAGGAGACGAAGTGTCATACCCTTCCCGGCCTTCGACCCTCCACCCGAAGACGAGGACGAAGAGGGATACTTCGATCACGCGCGGGTTTCAGAGCAGCCTGGTCTACAGCAAGACGACCAACAGACAGAACAGCAACCAGACTTTGTCCCGGCGCAGCTGCCTCACTTCTCAAGCCAAGGGCAGTAGCTTCTTGGGGGGGCGTCCAAGTCGATTTGAAAAGCGTTCAAGCACGGAGTATGGCGTTTCTTGGCACCAAAAAGGTCCATATTAGGGGTCACTGTATTAATTGGTTGAGATATTGTTTGTACGATCTGATACGACTCATGAGCGCTCTTGCTTCACGAGGCGGAAATGCAATACGTGTCAAACTCACACATACCGGATGTCATGTCGCCTTACCCATGATTATTGCAGTCGTATTAGGGAAGCGGTATCAGACAGTAGAACTCGTTCATCACCATGTGTTCGTTTGTAGACGAGCAGACCGGTCAGTGCCATGAAGCAACTGATGCAGGAGCCAACCAATCTCATGTACATTCGAAGTTAATGGCACAGCAATGTCGAAGATATAACTTAGCGCAGTCAGAAACGTGGATATTAACAGCTAACAGATAGAAATAGATGAAGACAACGACGTGCCCTTCCATATGAGCCATCTCTTGAAAAACGCCGCCAGCGCCATGCTGATGCAGAAAGTCAAACATTACCCTTGAAACCCCACAAGCAAAACCCCCTCTCCTTCCACAAAACAACCATATCACGCATTTCCGCCCCCCTCCGCGGCGTCACCCCCCTCCTCATCCCCATCATCGCTCCCCCCATCCCGCGGAAGTTTTCCCGCACCCTTACCATACTGCTTAAGCTTATGCAGACGGCCCTTATTCCTCATCTCCGCCTCCCTCTTCAGCGTCTTCGCGACGCCCTCGGTATCACCCTGCTCCCGCTCCTCAGCCTCGAGCTGATCCAAGTCCTCCTCGTCCGAGGAGCTGATACTCCCCGCATCGCTTCCCTGCGTGAAGACGATCTTGTCACCCTCCTTGGCCTTCTTGTCGCGCTGCTCCTGCTTCATCTTCTCCATCCGCTCGCTGTCGGCTTGGCAGTCCAGCGTCAGGATGTGCAGGCCCGGCAGAGCGCGGGAGAGGAAGTCTTTCAGGAGGGGGAGCAGATCGGCGTTGGGGCGGTAGGTTCCGCTGTCGTTGTCGATCACAAGCTCGTAGTGTGCCGGGTCCTTCGGGGGGTCTCTGTTCGGCGGTCCGCCGGGGACGTCCTGGGCGGGATGGGTTGGGTTGTCCTTGTGCTCTGGTGGGTGGACGTGAGAGGTGTCTTCCACAGGCTCGGGTGGAGGCGGACGGTTTGAGTGCTTGAGCCGTCTGACAAAGAATTCGCCGGAGAAGGCGATGTAGATGCTAACGTCGCTGTGCATGGTATGTTTCGAGAGCAGGTCGATGCCGAACTCCTTGCCCGTCTCCGTGAACCGGAGGAGCGAGTCGAGAGTCAGGACGTAGGTGAAGATACGTCCGCCCTCGTCGTAGTGCACTAGGTCGAGGAAAGCCTTTGTCATTTCCTGGCAGGGGCCCTCAGGATACCTGCCCCAGGTCGTGCTACGATCGAAGTTGTAGACGCGGGCGTGCTGGTGGTGTAGAGCCTTTGACAAGACGAATCCGCGCAGTCCAGCGTTGGTGAACATGCTCTTGACGAAGGGTCGGAACTCTACGTAGCGGTGGTACAACTCTTTGGGGACCGGCCCCGGCAGTTGGATCTGGTTGGCTTGGAAATTGTAGCGCTCGGCCTTGCGCTTCTTTTTCTTCTCCGCAACTGAAGCACTGTCATGAGAGTTTTGCTCCAAGTCTTCGTCTTCATCGGGTTCTTTGCGATTCGCAAGACGCCCTAGCATGGGCGAGTAGTGTCGCGTCCACCAGCAGGGGCCGATGGTGTACATGCGGCCGCCGCCGTCCTTGTCCTCGGTGCGACCAAGTACTTCGACACTGATGTACAAGTCGCCGTTGAGGTGCTTGGCCTTGTTGAAGCAGGCGGCGAAGGCGCGAATGAAGTATGCGCGCTTGGAACCGGACCGCTTCATGATCTTGTAAGGCTGATCCTTGATTCCGGGCCACTTGTCGTCGACATGGTCTACATGGACATGAACATTACCGAGCCGGTCATCGTGGTCTGCCGGGTCCTCGTCATAGACGCGCGCCTTGATCTTGAAGCCAGACGAGGGCACGTTTGCGACAGTCCATTCGGTGTTCCACTCTGGGTCGACATTGCGCCTGATAGTGGGTGTTCGCAATCGCAGCTCTGGGTCCTCTTTATGTCTCGAGGGCAGATCGGTGTTTATTTGAGCTATAACGTATGGGTCTGAAGACAAGGAGTTGAGATCGGCCATTGGGAGGTTTGTGGCGCGGTGGAAGGTAACCTTGACTGTCCATCCCGGCGGTTGTTTCGAGATTGGTGTTTTGTCGTAACCTCCAGCAGGTTGTTTGCTGTCCTTGTTTTCCTCCTTCTTCTCTGGTTGTTGCGAGTCATGCTGTTCTTTCTCCTGCTTATCTTGCGGCTGACCGTCAGCGTCTGAAGCTTGTTGGTTGGGTGCCTTCTCCGAGAGAGGTTGTGATTCCGCCATTCCTGCGGTGTTGACTGGTGTCTCCTATGCTTGGCACTTTATAGCATACCCAAGAAGTGGATTGGGGAAAGTCGCAGTCGCGAAAGTTGTCTGGTTCTGACACCGAGAAAGCGTGGTGAGCAGGACGCGCGTCCGGGTAATGTACGATTGCGAGGCCACGGCTAGGGCTTAGATCCCGACAACCGCACGAGCGTGTAGACGAATTGAAAGCGACCAAGGCAATGTGTATTGACAGAGGGACCCCAGGTCAGAACGGGGGTAAACAAGAGGGTTGTGGAGGATGGCTGGAGCCGGTGATGCGATGCGCTCGGCCAGCCATGTGAAGAGCTTGGCGCAGGATGCTAAGCCTTTCCCTGGAAGCTTGGCTTGGTGCTCTAATGGCGGCGGTTACATGCGAAATGAGGTCAATGGCGCTAAGGCACCCGACAACTGGAAGTCCCCGCCCGGCTGCTGTGGCCGGAGATTGTCCAGCAAGAACATTCCGAAACACTTGGCTTACCCCCCTGCATGTGGTATGGAAGTTATACGATACAACCAGCGCCATTTTTGTACCTTTGGTTTCCTATTCTCTACTCGCACGCCGCTTCGACAGCTAAGCTGCACGTTCTTGCCAAGATAGTAGAACAGGGCCGTTTGATCCGAGAAGGCTTTCTAGCGCTTGCAAGTGAGCTTGTCCGCCTCGTGTTGCCCCACTCCTTGCTCGGTCCACATGAACAGGTTTTGGGTCTCGTAGCGGAACTTGGCGTAGGTTTCGGGTTTCGGTGCAGATCCGATCTCATTGGTCCCACATATTCGCCATCATCCTACCATGCGAACGCATATCGCATTGTATCAGAAGTTGAATATTGATATATACATATTGATATGCTGTGACTGAGTTCCTGCTTTTACCTCTAATCGTCTAATGCGTGAAGGATGAGCTTCTTATAGCCGCCGACGGCCTCCTCGAGATCTCTCACAGTAATCGCCTCATGATCCGAGTGCGCTACTAGGATTGAGCCTGGCCCATACAAATACCGCTTCTGCCCCTTCAACGGGTCCAGGTTCGGGATGTCTGTGCCATAGTTGACAGTGAAGACGTCGAAGCCTGGCACATCCGAGTCAATATCGACAGGCGCATAGCCAGTACCAGCGAACTCGATCTCTACAACATCTTCCTTCTCTCCAGGCAGCTTGAAATCTTTGGTTGCGGCTTTGACTGCCTTTACGACCTTCTTCTTGATGTCATCCGGCGTGCCCGCTGCAATGCGGATCGCAACCTGCGCCTTCGCCGACTCCGCGACCACATTGGCCGCAACACCGCCCTCAATCCTCCCGATATTGATGGTTGTTGATCCGTATTTTTCGCTTTGAGGCAAATGCTCGCCGAGCTGCATCAGGGCGGCAAGAGCTGTGACAAGCACTTCATTTGCGCTACGACCCAGCCAAGGGTAGCCACTGTGAGCTGCCTTGCCAATTGCCTTCATCGTGAAGCCCAGCATGCCCTTATGTCCCGAAGCGAGCTTCCCCTCTGTTGGCTCGCCAAAGATGATGGTCTTTGGTGACAAGTCCAGGTCGTTGGCGGCGCGCATTCCGTCGCCGTGTACCTCCTCTCCTACAACGTATAGCAACACTACGTCATCTGGGCTAATCTTCTTCGCCGACAAGAGCTCATTGGTCGCGATGATCTGCGCTGCAACTGAGGCTTTGGCATCTACAGAACCGCGTCCTGAGATGGTGGTGTCTGAATCATTGTGCGAGATTCTGTAGGGATAGAAGGGAGGGACCTACCATACTCGATCAGCGCGTGTACCTGGATTGGTCTAGCTTAGCCCCTACCGTATCAATGTGGGACGTGATCAGGAGTTTCGCGTTGCGCTCCTTCCCGGGCCAGGCCAGTACATTGCATCTATCCTTCTCGACCTTTTGCAGCTCGGTGGAATAGCCTTGTGCCTTCAACGCAGACTGCAGCCATTTAGACACTTCGAGCTCGTTGTAGCTGATGGACTCAATGGAGGTGAGATTGCGGTGCAACCCGATCAGGTCGTGCGACAATGGCAAGCTAGAATGGACGGCCAGAGAAGGAACCTCGAGCGGCGACTGTCCCCATAGCTGCTGCGCAGGGCTAGCGAGTGAGGAAGAGGCGCTGGCGAGCAGCGAGTACAGGAGGCTGGACGTCCTCATGTTCTGAGCATGCAATGGCCGGCGCGAGGAAAGGAGTAGGACCGAAGCAGGTGAGGGATGGAGCTCAGATATACGGCGAGGTTGTAGTCTTGTGCCTATCGTTCTTGGCCGGCAACGACGAGCTAGGCGGGATATGGTAGGTGCCCTGACCTGCCCTGACCCGAGCCGTTAAATGGAGGGGTCTGCTCGGCCAAGGGTCCTCGCGCCGTTAAGCTTGTTCGCCGGAATACAGCGCTCATACAGTAGACATCAACATATCCTCTCTTGTCGCATCACACGGGCAAGCTTCCTATCATGATATTGCGCGTCTCGTGACTGTTCAGTAGCCATGCCCAGAGTGCGCTGGTAGCACAGCGCTTCCAAAACCCAATCGCGTCTGTCGAGGCTCCTGCGGGAAGACGTCACCCGCTTCCCGAGCGCTTACAACCAGGTCCAGTACGCGGCTCTGCATAGGGTCGGCTCTTCCAAGCCCACCTACCTATAATGTCCTGTATACCACCTTGACTTGATCACTTGCTCTCAGCCTTCTTTCCTGTCGTCGTGAATCTCTCTCAGTCGTCGCAGTACTCCCTCACCTCCGCGATCCTGCCGCTTACTCCGACTCAGCACAGCTAAGACACTTTCACCGGACCTACTAATCTAAGACACCCCGACCTCCTTCGCGGCCAGTACCTCAGGTCGCATCGCGCAATGGCCAGTGGGCGGCGACCAGGCAGGCCGGACGAAGAGTTGTTCCTCCAAGGCCAAGGCACACCCACCCCCGACAGTCCCACCATCGGTCCCTTGCGAATCAACAAAGCCAATTCCGCGTCCCCTCCACCGCGATCTGGCTCAGCAGGCGCATATCAATATCCGACTCCCAGTCAGCCACTGTCGAGCGCCAGACCGCCATATCCAGACGATGGACCAAGACAACCAGCATCTTTGTTCAGACAGACATCCCCCGGGGCAGAGAGGGTGGGCACTCCGGAAAGGGCAGAGGAAGGAAGATCAGGGCAGCCGAGGTCTGCTACACGAGCCCGCTTCGATGCAAACGACCCAAATCGTCCCACGATATCAGGATACAACCAGCCACCTGCAGCTTCGAGGTTAGCTGAAAGGAGGCGCACCTCGGCCAAGAGCTTACCAGATTCCCCGGGACCGGAAACCCCGGAGAAAGATGACAACTTGTTTCAAAGAGCACCACAGAGAGGAGGCACGCCTCAGCAGGGAGCTATCCTAGCTGGTGCAGGATCTAGTAGTCAGCCCGGTGCCGGAGAGGCAAACTATCCTCCTCCAATCGGGGCTGCCGCTCCTGCATCCAATACTCTACATATAACCAACCCTGCCGGAATCAATCGTTTGAGTTCGACAGCTTCCACATCCACGACACGCGCCCAAAGAGGCTCACCACCTCCGCCAGAGACACCTGCTACAGACCATCCTAATGGAGCCTTTGATACGCGGTATGCAGCAGCCAGTAACGCAACCTCTGCAAGTCTCGCGGCGCAAACCGGGGCAGCAGCCCAGCGTGCCAACCAGTATGCTTCCTCTACGGCCAGACCAGGAGCATCCACACCCCAGCAGGCTCAACAGCAGCAATCCCCTCCCAGGAGGCCGTGGACACCTACCGAGAGAGGCGCAAGCCCTCATGGACCACTCATGTCATATCGGGGAATGGATGAAGTCCCTGCCACGTCATCTGCTCGGAATCCTATAGCTGGGGTGTCAGCACCGACACCGCTCCCTTACCAAGTACCCCCTCAATCAGCGCCAGGTCATCAGCAACTTTTCCAGCCAGAGGAACTGCAGCGCCTCAACATACATGAAGAGCCACCACCCGCTTACTCCAGTGTGCCGGCACCTGCCGGAGGTACGGCGCCTGGGTCAGTCACAGCCCAGGGTTACCCAGACGAGAAGCGATCGGGGAGCGTACCAGCTCCTCTGCCTGTATCTAGTCACGGCTCACCTGGCCCTGCGGGGATGCAAGATCCAAATCTGCACCGCCATCCAGCTTTTGCGAATGATATACCCATGCAACCGCAGACGCAACCGCAGGGTGCTGCTGTACCGCAGCATAGCACCAGCACTATGGTGCCAATCCAGGTGCAGCCCACACCGAGCCCGCAGCCGGGCGCCGGGCCTGCATCCCCGCCTCCGCTACCTGAAGGATGGATAGCCCACCTTGACTCCAATTCCGGGCAATATTATTACATACATCTCCCAACCCAGTCAACACAGTGGGAATTCCCCAAAGGTCCAACCCCCTTGAATCTACAAGAGCCACTGTCGCCCACGGGTACCTTCGTCAATCCTCTAGCATCGCCAGCTCTGAGTAGCTTTCAGCAGCCCCTGGCCTCGCCAGGCTTTCCTGTACAGCATGCACAATACCGTGAAAGTATGTTGAGTATGGCGAGTGTGGCTACTCCAACAGCTGGTGCATTCACCGGCCCGCCGCCTTCAGCGGGTGTAGACATGTATAAGATCTCCCCCACAAACGGTGTGTATTTCGGACCGTACTTGAGGTACACTAACATGGATCTTGAGCGAGGGTTGTGGCTGGGGTCTATCTTGCTTGTGACTGACGTGCCGCAACCACCTACGATACACATTCATCAAAGTGCCGACCTCTCGCCTAACCGTGAGTCTACCACAATGCATGTGAAGATGTGTCTATCTCACTGACTGTTCGATAGCTCGCCAACTCAAAGCAAATCCAATTTACAGCCATCAGAGGTATTTATTCTATAGGTATGACGTTGACCTCGTTATGGAAGACCAGGGCACCAAGTGGACGTATGCAATCACTTCTCATCTTGGATGCACTCGGTATGAATTCCTGGTAGCCGGCCGTTATGAGACAAGCTGGCGGTTCATCGCTCACTCAGGCAATGATTTCGCCCTCAGCGTCAATGCCAACGAGCGATCAAAGCTCGGTGGCATTGGACTGATGTGGCGAGATATTCTGCAGAAACATCTTGAAACTGGTGGCTTCCACGCTCAACTAGGTCTAGGGGGGCAGATATATGCCGACAGGTTGTGGAAGGAGATACCCGCGTTGAAACAATGGACTGCCATGAGCGGCAAAGAGAATCGCAAGAATGCGCCATGGACTCCAAGACATGAAGACGACGTGACACATTCTTTCTTCCACTATTACACCAGCCATTTCGATCAACCACATTTGAGGGAAGCATTTGCCCAGATCCCACACATCCTTACACTGGATGACCATGACATGTAAGATGCTTGTCACATCTTCTGTACAAGAGCTTGCACTGACCCTTTTGCTTCCAGCTTCGACGGCTTTGGCTCGTATCCAGAATATATGCAGTCCAGCAATATGTTCAAGAACATCGGTCGTATTGGTATTGAAATGTACCTCCTCTTCCAACACCACACAACGCACGAGATATTGCGCAATGTCTCTACTGATCTCGACCTCTTTACCATCACCGGCAGTGGCTGGCATTTCGTCAAATATCTAGGCCCCGCCGTCGTTGTAGTCGGTCCAGACACGCGCTCCGAGCGGAACGAGCACCAAGTCATGGCGGGTCCATCTTACCAGGGTTTGTTCCCAAAGGTCGCAGTGTTGCCGTCTAGTGTCCAGCATTGTATCTGGATGATACCTGTTCCAGTAATCTACCCGCGACTGGAGACTGCAGAGCAGATTGCGCATACGGTCGCAACTGGCAAAAAAGCAGTGACGGGAACATTCAACATGCTAGGCAGAGTCACGAGCTCTGTAGCCGGCGTGGTGGGTGCCAAGGGAGTCGTTGGTGAAGGATTCAGCAGTATCAAGAAGGCTGTTGGAAAGAGCGGGCTGATGAGCGGAATTCTCAGTCCTTTTGGTGACATTGATATGTTGGACGAACTGAGGGATATGTGGACGCACGAAAGCAAGGTTTGTCAACGTCTTCTGATCCCTTTTCTGTCCCTTGTTTCACCCGCTAATCATACATGTCGGAGCAGGATCTCGAGCGCACGTACATCATCCGCACCCTACAAGGCATCTCACACAACAAATCCCTACGCGTGACCTTCCTCTCCGGCTCCGTCAACGCCTGTGGCGCCGGCCTAGTCCACGATCCTCAACACCCTTCAGACCACAAAACCATGTATCAACTCATCGCCTCCGCGGTCGTCAACGCACCTCCACCGGGCTACGTACTGCGCTTACTGAACAACAACAACAAGCCCATCTACATTCCACAAAACGGGCATCGCAGCCACTACGGCTCAGGAGGCCAGGGTATGCAGCCCACGGACACGAAAGAGGATATGATGGAGATCTTCACGGCGGACGTTAATGGCGCGCCAAGAGAGCAGAAGAGGTTGATGGGGCGGAGGAATTATGTTGCTCTTGTTGCATATGACCCCGAGGTTGTGCAAGGAACCTTCGGACAAGTCACGCCGGGCGTACATGGCATGGGTAAGGAAAGTGGAAGGCTCAGTCTCGCGGCAGATTTTATGGTTCAGAACGAGGGGAGCTATCAAGTTGCCGTCAAATATGGACCGGTTGTCGTGCCGAGTCTGGACTATGGGCGGTAGAGAGACAGTGGAGGGCACACAGTGAAGAATGGAGCTATGTTATGAATCACGATGGGAAAGGGGGCCTTGGGTACAAGGGCAGGTAGCATTACAATTCGAAGCGTTATAGCAAATGCGACTCCTTGCTGCGGCTGTTGTGAGCCTTTCGAGTTGTCTCCCCAAGTAGGCCTCTTGTACATGTAAAAACAAATGCTAACGATGCAGCCCGCGCTGGTATCTCCAGTCATCCAATGACATGACGCCTCAACACCTTCAAAGTGACTCGCAGTCAACCATTTAGAACTCGTCACCCATATCGTCTTCGTCGCCCGTCTCGATGAACACGAGCCTGGTGCCTTCGCCGGCAGTCTGCCAGATCTGTAGCACGCATGTCAGTAAAATTCCCCTCAAAGAAAGCAAGGAATGGGGAAAAGGGGTATACTCACGTCCAAAGTAGAGTACTCATCCAAGCAAGCCTCAAGCTGCTGCACCGTGAATCCCTTAGCAAGGACTCTCTCCCTGACCCTACGCAGATCAAGCTCGCCCCTGCCTTCACCCGCCGCAGCAGCACCGCTTTCCCGCATGCCCCTGATAAGGTTAAAGATCCTGCTGCTAGGACTCATGTCGCCCCTGCGGCCTCTATCATCGTCGTACAAGCTAGCCTTGCTGACCTCGATCAGTCTCAGCGCCTCGTCGACATCGTCCGTGATGACCTCCTCGGCGAACCGCAGACGGGCGAGCGCCTGTGACAGACGCAGGACGCCGAGCAGGGTACGCGGCGAGGTGTGCGTGAAGGTCTTCTTGGCGCTCTCGTCGCGCTTCTGCTGCTGTCGCATCCGCACGTAGGCGCCGACGAGGTAGTCTGAGACGGCCTTCGGGACGACGGGGCGGAAGGAGCGGGCACGGGCGACCCATTGCCTGACTTCATTGGGGGAGAAGATGAGGCCGCCTCCTGGTGGGTCGGGGTGCTGGTTGTGGATGTGCACGTAGGTGACGTGACGGGCTAGGTCTTCGTCCGCGTCCCTAGAAGGGGTGTCGAGGAGCAGGAACAGGATGTCGAATCTGCTGAGGAGGGCGGCGGGGAGGTTGATGTTCTCCACTGGCGAAATGTGGGGGTTGTAGCGACCGTAAATAGGGTTTGCGGCGGCCAGGATTGACGTGCGTGCGTTAAGGGTCGTGGTAATACCAGCCTTGGAGATGGAGATTGTCTGCTGCTCCATGACTTCGTGGATGGCGGTTCGGTCGCTGTCGTCCATCTTGTCGAATTCATCGATACAGCAGGTGCCGTTGTCCGCAAGCACCAGCGCACCACCTTCCAGCACCATCTCTTCGGTGACGGGATCACGCATGACGGCTGCGGTCAGACCTACACCGCTAGAACCGCGACCGGTAGTGTAGACTCCACGGGGAGCGACTTTAGTGATGTATTTGAGCAATTGCGATTTGGCAACACCGGGATCACCCATCAAGCAGACGTTGATGTCACCACGAATACGCATACCATCGCCCATCTCCTTGGTAACACCGCCAATGAGCTGAAGAAGAAGCGCCTTCTTGACGTCCAAATGACCGAAGATTTCTGGCGCGATGGACCGACTGAGGTATTCGTACAGCTGGCCAGATTGCTCAAGCTCTCCCATGCGGCGCAGGGTAGTTGAGCCAAGGGTCATCGAATCGTAAGCCTTCTTATGTTGGTGGATGTGCTGCGCTTCAAGGTACGTATCTGTGAGTAGGCCAGCGCGGATGGCCTTGAAGCCGGTGTAAGGGGTTGGCAGGAAAATGCCAGCAATGTCCACGACGTCACCTGGGTTCATCAGCCTGGTGAGCGCACCATGGCAGTGAACGGTCAGTTGTCGTGGGATGTGGCCGACCGGGACCTGGTCTGACTGCTCCTGAATCTTGACTTCTTGGAACGGCAAGAATTTGGATGCGCGTGTTGAAAGGAAGAGCTGTCCCTTGGAGTTGTTCTGCTTGCAGCTCTCGGATGGGCACATTACTAGCGGAGTGAACTGCTTAGCGGTCACAGGCTGGAAAACTTCCTGTCCGCATCGGTCGCAAGAGTACGCGTTGACCTGCACGGAAGGCTTGACATCCGAGACTCTGATAGCAATTCCGCGAACAGTAATCAGGTGGCCAAGGTGTTCTCCACGAACGTTCCGCACAGCCAGCGCCTTGTTGTTCTTCTCACTGCTCGAGCCTGCTGGAGTCATCGGCTTGAAGTTGAGAGTATAGCGACGCGTGAGCTCTGGAGGAAATATCGAGTCTGCCCCCTCCGGGTCCGCTCCTGTCTCTGCAGCTTCCCGCATCGTCTCGTTGCGCTTCGCTCTCTGGGTCATGATGATGTCCAGAACGTCATCCTTGAAGTTTGGATCCCTGGTAGACTCTGGCAACGCCTTGTCAACAGCTCGTGAGAAGATCTCGATGTAATGGTTCGCATTCTGTTCGATAGAGGACACCAATTTCAGGTTGCTTCCCTCTTCGCCAAGTGATCTCTCGTACTGGCACCATTGTCAGCACCTGGAACGTGGGCTCTTATTTCGGGGGTACACACCGTATCTAGGTCATCCAGGTCGATTGTTATGTGGTCTATCGTCCTGTCCGCAATATCTTGAAGCGCATTCATATATTTTGACTTGGATCGTGACTGTTGTCGCCGTCTTCGTGCTTGAGCATCGGCGTCATCTGACTCGTCCATGAAATCGTACTCATTTTCATCCTCGTCTTCGTTGATGTTTAGGTCTCCGAGCGCATCGGCAGTTTCGGTTGAGGAAGACTTGAAAGACCGCAAAAAATCCTCAAAGGCAGCTATCCAATCGTCAGGATCTGTTTCGACGACTTCCAGTAGACAACGGACCTGTCTGCTCCTCGTAGTTGACGGGCTGTCCCCATCTCAAAAGCGCCATTGCGCCTGTCGCTGAAAGGGGTGAAGGTATATGTGCTGCGCAGGGGGCAATGCTAGTTCGAGAGCGACACGAGTATTGGCTAGCAGGAGCTGCGACGAGTGTTGTGTCAAGGTCCTGCTGTGATGTGCTGAGGGCGCAAGGTTGGTTGTGCAATGGATTGTGCTATACAGAGTCGCAAAAGCGCCAGCGGAAGCACGAACACGACGCGAAGAACGCGTTAGGTTCGTGGTTGACAGGGGTACTGGCGGGTAACTAGCGCGGTTTTACCGACCACTGAGCAGCCGGCCAGCCATCCCCATTCGTACCAAGCCCCTCTCCCTTCACGCCCTGCACGCTTGTCTCGACCTCAAGCCATGCATTGTCCGCACTCAGAATTCGGGTGCTTCGTACTATGTGATTATGTGGTGCATACGGACCAGAAACACACAGCTGGCGCTGGGTGGTATGTTCGGAAAGGCATAACGTTAAAGGTAGAGATAGTACACTACACCCGGGCTTCTATGTGAACTGCTGAAGTCTTGTCCTCGGAACCGTAAGAATACATGTTAGATATTCCGCTCCAAGTCTTCGTCTTTCTACGCTAGCCTGTAACGCTATTGCATTCCATGTGATCAACCCTGGGTATGCATGGTACATGGCAGGTTCTGCAAAAGTTCACGCCATGCTGGCTGTCAGCCTGCCCGATGGAAGGATTCCGCCAGCAGCTTCAATCCGGGCATCTCCAGCAAGAGCCGTCCTTGGCAGCAAATAGTAGAAACCTTGGAGTTATCTAAAGATAGCAAGCAGGGCTGTGAGTAACGGAGTGGATCTCCAAACGTCTGAAGGCGATGATCAAAGCGATCTGAAGGCGAGCATCGGATCCCGTTCCAGCAGACAGAGCTGGAGGGGCTGGAGGGCGCTAACAGACACGGCGAAGGTCACAGCCTCACCGTCGGACTTGCGGGAGCGTCTGGTTGTGCCGGGCCGCGCCGCGCATTTGTATTGCTGTGCAAGGAGCGAGATCACGGGTTGTGTAGGATTGATCACTACAGCAGGCTGGGTGCAGGTATGACAGCTGCACAGCAAGTTGTTGCAATCTACGTGCGGGATGCAAACGAGATCAAAGGGGGCACAGCATAAAGATTAAGCAGGCCGTGTGAACGGAATGCTGGTCGGCGATCAGGACTTTCGGTGGGGGATACCGAGCGTCAGGCGGCAGCCATGCCTGTTCGGGCGTCGCCAGCCACAATCGCGCCACCGTCATTCAGCATCCCGGCCAAGCGCGCGGCCGAAACTTGAAACGCGCAGCTCAAGGCGACTAACCTGCAGTAGGCTAACCTGCAGTAGGCTTCAGTCTCGCAGGTTGCTGGAGGTACGAATCACAGACCCGCAAACCTGTTTATACCAGCCGCCGATTACAGGCTGCATGAGTTATTACTTAGGCAGTCCAGATTTCCTGCCATCTCGACTTGCTGACCTCTGTACAAAGACAGCCGCTGCTCCATGTTTCTAGCACTGAAAGCTAATCAACGGTTCGCGGAGTTCGCGGCAGTTTACTCTGACGTTTCAATCCGCCACTACCAACACCACCACGTGTGACAGAGTTTCGAAACACCATGGCATTGAATCCCGTCTCTTGTCTTCTTTCCTGACCAATTCGTAATACCTTCCTCGGCTCCTTCCAAATCGCTCGCTCAAACCCCGCTGCAGGCAGCACCCGCGTACATCGCACTAATTATACCTCACCTGAGCGAGCTACCTCTTTAGTCTAACGGTCGTTACACTTATATCCTGCTTTCTACTCTTCGACTATCGCTGAACGCCTACGGATCCAATCCGACGGCGACGACTCCAGCACTCTTATCGCCGCCCTAATAGTCACTCACTATGGGGAATGCTCCTTCCGTTGCTGCTCCTCCGGTTCAGCATCGATTGAGCAAGCCAAAGACAAACACTAATTCGCCTCTTGCCTCCTCGACAACGTCCTCGCAGCAGGACACGGCCACACCTGCAGCAGCACGTCCCACAAGTGACGTATTCCAATACACTTCTTTCCCGGATGCCAGAGGAGCTGGCGATATCTTAACCTCGCTTCTCCCGCAGCGAGCGGCGAGCATGCATGAGACGAGCCACACGACTCTCCAACCTTATCAGCAGCCGTCATCCCCTGCTCACGATTTCCTGACGGAAATAAGCAGAGCAGAACCAACACCCACTCCGTCTCCATCTTCTTCAAGTACTGTCTTGGCCCAGATCGCCCAGCTCAAAGCTGCCTCGGCATCTCCGCTAGATACTTCGTCGGGTAACCGTACCTCTGTGATCATAGATCCTGAGAACATGGACGTCAACACAGCGATCGCCCTGTTGCAGGAACTCAAGAAGAAGGCGTCTCCAGAAGACTTGGTAGCTCTGCATAAAGCTCTGCTACCCACCAGCATCTTCGAGCCTGCAAGGAGTATACCTGTCACAGATAATGACGAGACTATGGTTTCGCCGCTCATCAGACGGAAATCGTTACTACCCGCTGGCATAGCTACCCGCTCAGCCTCATCCGCCGAGTCCCTTCGCAGGAGGTCCACCCAAGAAAGGTCCAAAGCGTCGAAAGCTAGAGATCAATCTGAGCAAAGCCGGCAGCCGCGGTCTGATGTGTCAAATGCAACATCAAAAGAACAGCAGAATAAATTACTTTCAGCTGATCTTTTCGCGGAGATCCCTCGTATCGGAGATACACGTTGTACGACCCCATCCGATATGGAGTACCAGATCGGATCTTTCAAGCAAGGAACTCTGCGAATCACCAACGGTGCAGTCTCTCCTGACCCGAGCATCATGTTGAAGATGAGCGAACGCGCATCCTCTGTCGACCTCAGGAGCGTGGACGGGTACTTCACTGCTGATGAGGGCCGAAGCAGTATCGACACATTCCGCCAGTCCAGCATTGACAATGAGTCGATTCGCAACAGAGCCACAGGCGGAAGACTGGCTTGTCGACAAAAGAATGCTGCAAAAGCTCGAGCGCAATCAGTTCCCAGGTTAAGGTCTCGATCCTCAGCTTCCGTATCCGCCGACAAGCGATCGAGCATCGATGATTCAGAAACGGAAAGCGAGGCGCCTCCTGTCCCCGCGCGGAAGAGGCCGTCGCTACAATCCGAGGTATCGAAAGTTGCTCAGGACTATATGTCTGAGTGCGATCTTTCCCCAGGTCTATTCACCCAAAAGCCTGGGTCTATAGCAAACTTTGAACAGCGCTTGAGTACTGTCGAAAGCGCATCTGAGGTGTCGCTGGTGGATGAGAGCACTAGCCGTCGTGAGGAAGCTCTAAGAAGACTCATTGGCGGGCCAGCAAGCTCTGCTCAACCTTACCACGGTTCGCCTCCTTCCACCAGTGCCATTGATCGTCCTCTCGAACTTGTTCCTACACAATCCCGCCCTGAAGTGTTGACAACTAAGAGCGACAGTGGCTACAGCTCTGAGACCTCACACCAACCGGAACCTGAGGATTGTCCACTTCCCGGAAATGAGGTCCAAGCTACCTCTGAGATAGGCATGGCTTCGTCTTCTCGCTCTTGCTACACCGTTGCCAGTGATGCAGACAAGTCGGTCAGCCCCCTTCGGATTCACGCTGCAAGCTCACCGATTGTTAACGATGAAGCAACTTTATCGCCTCATGGGGGAAAGTGGTCGAACTTTGCGCAACATGCGATGTATCTTCAGCAACCAATGCAACGTAACAGTATGCCCATCATGACACGGCCTCCTGGATCTTCTAGCAGCTCTGTGCCAACGATTGCCACAACCCAAAGTTCCCCGGCTGAGGGAACCAACATCGAGAAGATTCCCAGACAACCACGCCGCCTTCAAAAGAACAGGGCATCCTCGGGGCCTCAGACTCATCTTCCCTTGATGGTGCAGTCTGTTACGGATGTGAGGTTGAGCACCTTGCCGACGGTGCCTAAGGAAGTGTCGATCAATTTCTCTCGACGTCTGACGACTACTCCGAAGATGGCCCACTTGGAGCGTACATACAATTCCGTAGAGGATGTGTCGCAAGAGAACCTAGCAGCGCAAGCTTTCGAGCAGCAAGCAGAGATCCGTTTCCCTACTCCCAATCCAGAGTCACCTGGCAATGAGCATGGAAGGAGTCGCAGCCGTAGCAGAAAAGCGTCGATGTCGGATGATAAGGAGGCGGAAACTGCACCTCTGCAGAAGAAGAAGAGCTTCTTCAGATTGAGAGGACGAAGCAAGAGCAGGAGCAAGAGCCAATCCCGTGCAGAGCATCAACGAAGGATCAGCGACGATGAGCCAGCTTTACCGATTTTCACCGACTTTGGGACTGTTGCACAATCGCTGGGAGGCTCGCCATACGACATCGCAACTAGAGAGTTTCCGGAATACAAGTCCGACAACATAACACCAAAGGGACCTCGCGCGATGTTTCACCCTCATGAGATCTCCACTGAGCTGTCTCGACCTTCTTCCTCCGATGGGGCAGCAGAGGCCCCGGTTGTCGGTATGAGTGAGCAGGCGGCTTCTGCCTTCGCTCGTATGAGGAGCAGAGAGCGGGCAGACATTGTGTCGAGAGACGAAAAGTCACGTGCTCGCAGCCAGTCACGTCCGCGTCCTCGCCAGTCATTCGAGGATAGGGCAGAGGAGGAAGCCAACAATGTCTCGCCTCCTGCAACTGCTGCACGAAAGTCAACCCCAAATGAGAAGCGCTCGCGTCATACATATACGGGCGGCCTGAACGATGCTCGGCCCTACGATGATGAGCAATCTCCAGTTGAAACGCCAGTACGACCGCAGCAACAAGAACAACGGCCGAGCTCGAAGTCAGTCTCGCCCAAGATTCGCACTGACGACCTTGGATCGGTTGCTGCTGCAACACCCCCCAAGCCACGCACTCCGCAGAACATCAGTGCTGAGTCGCTTGTTGAGAGTCCAGCAGCGGAGTCACCATCCCATGAAGCGATGCACCCCGGTTGGCCCGGGTGGGAAAATCAAGCACGCCTTTGGCGCGAGCGCCGCCAGTCTCTTGGCTATTCTCTCCCAAAGGCTGGCTCATCTCCGCACATTGTCTCCCAGTATAAGGCATCGGATTCTTCGGCAGAGAGGGCACCTGCACCAGAATCGCCTTCCATTGTGATCTCGCGGTATGTCACGCCGACTACTGCGGAGAATACCGCCCGCTCTGCTCTGGTTCAGGATCTTGAACCAGAAGAGCAGAAAGAGGATGGATTTTTCCCCAATGTGCATAATCTCAACCCAACCGACTCTCGTCCTGCCAAGGATGATGTTCCACGCACTGACAGCGCAATCTCGACCTCCTCATACCACACGGCAGCCTCTAGTTCCACGAAGCGCTCCTCGACTCAACCCAGTCCGCATCTGGGCGACAGTTACCGTCCGTATCGTCAGTCGAACAGTCAGAGTTTTGAACGTCTAATCGCCACGGCTGCCCAGCAACCTCGCTCGATCCCGGAGCAAGACCGTCTTCGCAAGTCGGCTTCGAAGAGCCCTGACGCACTTTTCGACCGCTACAGCGGCGGGCTGGACTATGGTTGGGAGCGTGGTGCAGGGTTCGCAGGGAGTGCTGGAACAAGGACCAGCGAAAGTAAGGCGAAGAGGAAGAGTAAGGTGTTGGCGGAGAGCTTCGGAGTGGATTTGAGCGATGTCCCTGTTTTCTTGATGAAGGCGAAGTAAGAGGGAGGAGAGAGGAAGGGATGTTTACCGCACTTGAACGGATGTTACGCAGAAGAGATGACGATATGAGCACCGAAGTGTTTGCTGATTGAATAGCGAGACCTTGGACAGGGAGTATGCCGTGTTTTGGCGTTCAGATGTTGCCGCTTATTCTCTTCGTCTGAGGGCCACTGTACTCAGAAGCCGTAATAAATTTATAGAATAGAACCTTTAATACCATAGCGAGACAAACAGTGAAATTGATGTCAACGCTTACCTTCTTCTGCCTCCTGAATCAAATTCCCCTTTTGAATACGTCTTAGAGACCATGCATGTAGAGGCGTCTGATATTAAAACAAATAGCTGCAAAAAGGTATCTCAAAAACAATGCGCACATGGCCGTAGTCTACGCACCGAACTCGCCCTCGGTATGCTGCTCTGCCTCGGAGCATGTCCAGAGTTCAAAAAACCCTTCAAGGCACGCATCAGAGCGAGTCGTCGTACTAACCGCTCTCCATCCCTACTTCTTCCCAGTAACCTTGCCCAGCAACTCCTTTCCCTTACCCACCAGTTTCTCTCTCTCCTGCCTGAAACTCTCCCTCCTCGCCGTGTTTCTCTTCCGATTCTCATCCGCCTCGTCCTTGGGCAAATCGGCGACATTCCCGGCGCCGCCGCGGCCGACGTGGAGAGATTGCTCTGGCTCGCGTAGGGAGTGGTCTGCCACGTCGACGTCTTGGGCTCTGCGCGCGTTCAGCGGGTCGTCGTTTGTGACGATGTTGCCGGTGCCGCCGCGGCCGGTGGTGTAGTTGGAGGATTTGATGTGCGGGGTGCTGAGGTCGGTTGGGGGGAGGGCGGGGGATTTGGTTATGTTGCCTGGAAGTGGTGTGAGTGGGTCGGAGGAGTGATGACGAGGAGGGAGAAATGATAGTCTAAGGTCAGGTCGCATGCAGAGCAAGTGGGATGTGCTTACCTGCTCCGCCCCGCCCATATGAGGTGTTGCGCTTGGGCTCGTCCAGCGAGGCGCGATGTGCGTCTGCGCCGGAGACCATTTTGGGTAAGGTTTCAGGGTGCAGTGATGGTTTGGGGGTGTCCAAAGGGGAGAGGAGGCAGAGCGATCAGCACAGCGCGGACACGCCTTTAAGACCAAGGACGATCACTCAAGTCGCCAAGAGGAGGACCGCTGATGTCGCTGCCCTTGGCGCAATGATATAGAGGGCTGGCGGAGGAGTGGGGAATGCGGCGGACGGTTACAGACTACTCCGCTGGACAGATGGTAAGGCCGTTGGGGAATGCACAGTCGCGAAGGCGATGCATGGCCGTCATTGGGTGCGCAACACAGTGCCGCGCATTCTTGGCTCACTATGGCTTCTCATAACGTAATTCTGGCGGGAGTAGCTAGCCCAAAGCTGGGTTGGCACGTCTCGTCCGTGTTGCAGCATCTCCTGGCTTTGAGTCCTTCTGTCGGGATGTCTCGCATTGGCATTGGAGATAGGTAGCAGCATATCTATCCGCATTCATGGTTGACCAAATCCGGCAACGTAACAGAGAACTGGATCTGCGTATGTGGGTGGAGAACAACGTGCGGGTGTTTCGAAGTTAAAGTTGGTCCAGTCGACATGGACGGCGCGCTTGCCTAATGAGGTCACGGCCAAGCTTTCCTTCTCTGGGGTCGGGGTTGCAGCTTCCCGGTCCGAAACATTCATGTTGGAGGCTGCAACAATCGCGTTCGTCACTCTGTAAATCGCAAACATACCAGGGCGTCTCCGCGGACTGTACGTAAGATGAGCGTGCACTTTGGTTCGCTCAGGCGTCGCGCCTTTGAGAAGATCGCGACCCTCTCTGCCCAGCATGTCGAAGATCCTCAGACACCGGCTGGCCTGCCGCGAATGTGTTCGCTATACCGCCCACCTACACAGGAGTTCGCCAATGGGAAGAGCAATGGACAGCCAACACCTACATCGAGAATTCCAATGGGTGTCCGGGAGCTGGAGGTGCTCATATCTTTGTGTCGCGCTGCGCGCTGGGTTTCCTCAGTCCAGCATGCAGAGCAGTTACTGCGTCAGATAACACCATATCTTGCCGAAGCCCATTTGCAGACTTTCCGTCCCTCGCCTCTTCTGCGCGACTTCCAACCTTCACCCTGGGAGGTTTTGCTACATGACATCACCTCTGCAATTCTAACTATTGCTATCAACCATCCTTCGCTTCGCAAGGAAGCTACGGCGACTGTCTCCAAGGCGGTACATGGGTTGAAACTCACAGCGGAGAAGATCGCTTGGGCTGGAGAAAAGGAGGGAGTAACTCCTCATGATACGGATGCCTCATTTGCTTCGAGGGTAGTCAGATTCACCGTGTCTTTGCTGGGCATGCTCAATGCGCTGGCGGAGCTTCCAGAAGCCTGGACTGGACAAGAAAGATGCGACATTGTCTCCAGCCTACGAGACATCCTCTCTGGAAAGTTCATGACCGCTCTCGAAGGGACACTGTCATCCGTACGAAACATGCACGGGCAAAAGGAGTCACTCCGAGAATGGAGGCGCATGCTGAAAGTGTACGCATCTAAAGGAAGGCCCTTGGGTGCCATGCTGCTACAGGAAGCATTCATGGCCTTTGTCGCTTCGTCAGCCATTCTTCTGGTAAAGGCGAAGGCGGGAACAAGCCGCGTGACTCTTCTCGACAACATTATTGGTACCAAATCTCTTGAGGCTGCCGATGACGTGAACGAGTCCGTTATTGAGGGTTTCAGCAATCTGATTGCGGAGGAAGTCAACCTATTGGAGGCGGATGAGGACTATCTTCAGATGAGCTCGGCATGGCAGCAACGACTAGCATTTTCGGCCAAGGCCAGCTGTCTGAAGAGCTTTCTCTGCTGCTCGCTGGTAAATGACGACCTCGCGGACTCCGATGTTCTCATGAGCTGGCTCCAGGCTGTTATTGATGATCCAATCCAGCTCGCCGGCAACGAGTTAGCCATCACGGCGCTAAAGTGTATGGTTGTCATCGCAAGAACGTCACAGGCATTTGCCTCTCAGTTCAGTCGGTCATTACCAAGGCTTCTTGTCCAGGGTCGTATGGCGCCAGAAGTTGCGGCTACTGCTGCAGATTGTCTTGCAAGCATTCTGCTCCTGCTCTCACAAGACATCCTTATCAGCACACTCTATAGCCTCGGAAATTCGCTCAGTACGGCTTCTGGCACACATCGCACGAACCCCAGTCTTCTCGTTGATGGCGATTCGACGCGCAGCCCTTCACTGTTGTATGCTCAACAGGGGACGGGAAGTGCAATCTCCTTGGTCACGAGTGACGTTGATGAGACAGCTGCTGCATACGGGACGATTGTACATGCAATTGTGCAAATCGCGACCAAGTGCGAAGATGAAGGGATCAAGAGCCTCGCAATCTCCATGCTCATCCAGAAGATCGGGCGTTCCAACTCCGCTGTGGATGCAAGGATACTGAAAGGAACAGCTGCGCTGGGTCTGCAAGGCGGGGTCAAAGACCTTCATCTGCTACTTAGGCTCCAAAGCAAGCTATGTCAAGACGCCCTTACTACTGGTAATAACGTCATACTGCAAGCTGTAAGTAGCATCACAAAGATTCGAGGAGCCTCGACATGCTAACGCACACTCAGGTCATGGATGCGCGTCTGACACTAGCCACAAGTGTCGAGAAAGAGTCACCTTTGTACGAACTTTATCTGGTCCATCTCCTTGACTCGCTCGTGAGTATCGGTGATATGACGAATGGCAGCGTGCGGAAATCAGTCGCAACGTCTACAGCCCCTACGGAAGAGATTGCACAGCTGCTCCGACCTTTGGCTGTCCTAGTATCCACCGACCGTTCAGCGAAAGAGGACTTTGAAGATCCCAACCTGATATTCAGTCTCAGCCGTGACGCATGGTTCAACATCGTGGCCCATGGTTTCGCTCTTAACACCAGACTAGCGAAGCAGTATGAGGCTGAGCTGCAGACTCTTGCTTGGTATAGTCCTTCCCTTATAGACAAGGACCGGGCCCACGCTCAGGAAAGCGGTCTCGAGTTGAACACGGTCCTCAGAAGAGGCGTCGGGCCTCAGCAGACCGTTCAACAAAAGCAACAGCTCATAAGTGTGTTACCCGGATGTGAAGCTGATATCAAGGGCCTCGATTATGCTGAGCTAACGTTCCTCAATGCTGCACATTTGATTGCCGTTCTCCGAGCCCGTACCGGAGACTGCACAAGAACAATGGAATACTTCCTCGACCGCAAGTTCAAGACAGGGCCTTTAAGCAATTGTTTGCTCACCGTGGCAATTCATAGCGTTGATGTTTACCTTGCCAGTACGCAGACCGGCCGAGATCCCAAGCATGCCGCACCTGAACTTGCACAGCAGCTTGTCAGGTTCTTGGAAGGCTGCTGTCACCGGATTGAGAAGGTGCAACACGTTGCTATAGCCTCAGCAGATCGCATCATCGACCGCGTTCCATCCGCGCTCTGTCAACGCGCGTCATTGTTTGCGCTGTTGGAGTTACTTACTCTCATGTGGACAAGTTGCCTGGAGTCGGAAACCGATGAGTACGAGTGGAAGACCAGCTACACCTCTACCAGAGGAAACGTATCCGTACAGCTCTCGGATGATGTCCAGTTCAAGCAGATGACACTCAACAGCTTTCACAAACGCTGTCGGTCATGGGTTGCCAAAGTCATGGACGTTGCGCCCTTGGACATGAAAGGCCTCCTTCAGACTTACCTTTCAGATTACGACGATGACGGCGCTTACGGCCACATTTCTCTCGGCAGATCTTTCGCTCTCGAGATGGGCTGTTTGGTTCCAGTTACCGACCAGCGCCTAGGAGCTGTGGACCGCCAAAGGAATCCAAATATCAACATGGCGTCCGATTTTGTTGCCCAGTATACCACCCGGCAAGAATACCGTGCCATTGACGCAATAGCGGGTCAAGATGAGGAGTGGATGCATGTAAACAGCCGTACTCTGACCGCTTCATCTATGGCTGAATCGGCCAACCACGTTCGAGAGATGTTAGTTAACCTTCGCGACATAGAAAGCCGCATCAGGGATCACCATGCAGTTTCCTTGGCAGAGATCAAAACAGCTCTACGGCCGGTAGCAACCTTCCTATGCCAGGCAGACGTAGACCGCTCTGCCCTCATACACTTCTTTGTGAGAGTGCCGTTCGCGGCTTTCACTAAGCAGTCGATCAAGCTCGGCATCTCGTTATGGATGGGTGTCATCAAAGAAAACTCGCAACTTGAATCCAGAATATTGGCAGAGATTGCGGTCAACTGGGAGAGGACTTTCCACCAGCGGCGTGGGATCTTCAATACCAACTTTCAGTAAGACGAGGGAACGCACGTGTAAGCGTATAGTGCTAACGTATGTTCAGACATCTCGACCCCTTCTACGTTAAGGAGGAATTTGCACCTACGGACAGGGACGCTATTGTCAAGCGTCAGCAGCTGGCACACGACATGCTTGCGCCGCATTTCCGCCTCGTCCAGTTTCTGTCTAGCCATTTCAACTCGACACGTTTGAGCAACCCGCATCTGGAACGCATCTTTTTCCGCCTCATACGTGCCACTTTGGCCAGCATGAAGCGCGGAGTGAGTCAGCCACTAGCGCGTGAAGGACATTTCCATATCATCCTTCTTGCGCTGAGATTGTTGACCTACGGGACTGGCTCGGACGAAAGAGCCAAGTGGAAGCTGAAAGACCAGATCCTCTCTGCTGCATTACTATGGTTCAGCCAACCTCCGAGATGGTCTTACGGCAGCAACAAACTCCAGATCAAGGCTGAGGTTCAGCTGATGCAAGATGTCGTGGCGGCTTTGCGAGCAACAGCACCTATCGCAACGAACACGGCTGGCGCGTTGCAGTCGCTGCAGGCGAAGCAGGAGCTCCTAACCTTGCTTATCGGGAATGAATGTTCTAGACTCGGTGTCTGGATTACTCCTCTCGCTCAAGAAGGTAGCAGCGGACACATGCTGCATGTTGGGCAAACTACAAAGACTGCCAATGAAGCAACTTTGTCATCATTGCTCACGACGGCGTGGACAGAGAGCGCATCGCTTGCCATCCAACTTGTCTTCAGATTCCCGTCGCAGCGCTTGCGGAACGAGGTAAGGTGGCTGCTGCTCAATCAACCCGAAACGGCCATTCATGAACCAGATGCTCTGCAAATACTGCTTGGGAACGCCCTGCCAAACGATGTCTCTTCCCAACTCAAGTATCTGCTGTATTGGGCTCCAGTCAACCCGATCACAGCCGTCACTTACTTCCTACCAGCGTACGGCAATCACCCATTCATAATCCAGTACGCCGTCAGAGCCCTGGAGAGTCACTCGGTCGACGTAACGTTCTTCTACGTTCCTCAGATTGTGCAGACGCTTCGCTACGACGTCTTGGGATATGTCGAACGTTACATCATTGAGACGGCCATGTTCTCACAGCTCTTCGCACATCAGATCATCTGGAACATGAAGGCAAATTCGTACAAGGACGAAGATTCGCAGGTCCCAGATCCAGCTAAGCCAACATTGGACGCAGTGACCGAGGCGCTCATGACGAGTTTCTCGGGCGATGATCTAGACTTCTACAACCGCGAATTCGCATTTTTCGATGAGGTTACGAGTATCTCGGGCAAGCTCCGCCCTTTTATTAAACGACCAAAGCCGGAGAAGAAGCAGAAGATCGAGGAAGAGCTCAGGAAGATCAAAGTCGACGTCGGCGTCTACCTACCTAGCAATCCTGACGGTGTAGTCGTTGGGATTGATCGCAAGTCAGGCAAACCGCTGCAGAGCCACGCGAAAGCACCCTACATGGCCACATTCCGTATCCGCAAGGAGATTGGCGGAATGGAAGCCGTAGAGAATGAGGTTGAGGAAGCTGCCGAGCGCAAGGATATCCGTCAGGACACCACATACGAAGTGTGGCAATCGGCAATTTTCAAGGTGGGAGACGATTGTCGACAGGATGTGCTGGCTTTGCAAATGATCGCAGCATTCCGTGGAATCTTCAACAATGTCGGCCTCGACGTCTACGTCTTCCCCTACCGCGTAACAGCCACAGCGCCTGGGTGTGGTGTGATCGATGTCTTGCCCAACTCCATCTCACGCGACATGCTAGGCCGCGAAGCTGTCAACGGACTGTACGAGTACTTCGTGTCCAAGTACGGCAGCGAGGATTCCCTCCGATTCCAGGCTGCCAGGAACAACTTTGTGAAATCCATGGCTGCTTATTCAGTGATATCTTATCTGCTGCAGTTCAAGGACCGCCACAACGGTAACATTATGATCGACGATGCCGGCCATATCCTCCACATCGACTTCGGCTTCTGTTTCGACATTGCGCCAGGTGGAGTTCGGTTCGAGCGAGCGCCCTTCAAGCTCACCGCAGAGATGGTGGCGGTTATGGGTGGGTCCACACAAGCACAGTCATACCGGTGGTTCGAGGAACTCTGCGTTAAGGCGTTCCTGGCGGCTAGACAGCACGCGGAGAAGTTGAGTCACCTCGTGGTGGTGATGCTAGACTCAGGTCTGCCGTGCTTCAAGCCGGAGACGGTGCAACATTTCAGAGAACGATTCGTGCTAGACAAAACGGAAAGAGAGGCAGCCGAGTTTATGCGCATGCTGGTGCATCGCAGCGAAAGAAGCTATAGCACCAAGGGCTACGATCAGTTCCAGCTGTTGACGAATGGAATCCCTTACTAAGGGAATTAGCTCCGGCTGGCCAGTGGCAACTCGCGAAGCACTGCACTGCCGTGACGCGTTGTGGCAAAACAGGGAGCTCTGGACCATGGCATAACGGATGCTTTGAAATCAGAAACAGGTCAACAATCACATGAAGTATATTGTAGACATAAGTGACACATTCAAACTGAACCGTGCTCATTCGCCAGCAGCAGTACTGTAGCATGGGCTGTTTACTTTGACGGAGCGCCACACTCGCCACGCAGGGCACACAGGGTCGGCACTTGCAAATTAGAACCTGACTCGTACAGATCGGTATGCACGACTCATGCACGACTTCGATCAAAGGGACGTAACTCGGATTGGTGACAAGGAGCTGGAAATCGGCGACCACTCGTTCGTCTGCTTTCGACGGACCCGACACCGAGATCTACTGGCGATCGCGCTGTTTATAAACTCCCACGCGGAGTCCCGGATGCGGGCCCAACTCCGTGGTTAGCGATTTGTCGATTGGCGCTTGACGGTGGCGAGGAATGAAGTTTTGGCCGTAAGCGACAGCTGCTGATTCGCCCGCCGTCGGAGATACGGCGCCACACCACGCCACAACAGTGGACCCTTGCCGCACCACGTGTACGGCTGGACGTCGAACATGCACTTATACTGGACAGTACATACCTAGTCCTGTAACCATCCCTGTACCCCACTAAGTATAAGCATGTGGAACCTATTCAGCATCTACACACGATATGTGGATGGTGGACGAGGGGCCGGGTGCGCGGCATCTACGTGTATCGTACAGCGAAAGCAACATGTCGCCATTTCCTGCAAGCCTCGCCCTTCCGCTTGACCCCTTGTGGATACTAGGTACTGCCTATTCGCACGGGTCCATGCACCGTACAAGGATAGACACAAAACGTGCCCATATTAGCTCTGCCGAAGCATCATGGGCGCCCTGATATCGTATATTTATGTTATTCAGCTTCCTAGGTAAGGTACAGTACAGTAATGAAGCACCGCTGGGACCCTGTCAACACCCGACGCAGACCGGCACTGCTGTGGAGTCATGGACCAGGGCTGACCCCTGACGCTTCGGCATCAGTCGCAAGTTACTCGCAACAATCATCTCCCGCGAACGGATCCCGTCCCTGACGGCGGAGATAACGTGATGGAATACCCTGAGTGCGTGAGTGCGACTCCGGTGCGAGCTGCGCTCTCGACAAGCCTTTGCCGCCGCCGAAGCCACTCCATGGCGCGTGAAGTCTAGACCCCGGCGGCGACTCCACTAGTGGCAGGAACAGACGAATCAGACTCTGAGGTTCCCGCGATCCCCACAGCGCTGGCGGTCGACGCCGCCGGGGCCCGCTTCGGCGCCGACCCCGGCTGAGTGGGTGCACATGCGCGTGTGCCCATGCAAAAGTCAATTCGGCATGCCATTTCGCCATGGATTTGCAGATCCGTGCTGGCAAAGGCAACAGCCACCTGCAGCAGTTAAACGGCCCAACACCACCGCTGGCACCGCATGCGAGCTGCAGCAGCGCAGCAGGCGTCGCGCACCAAAACCCGCTTTTAGTGGCAGTTGGCAGGGCCCCTTCGCCTACGCTGCTATTCACCTCTCCACCGACGCAATCATTACAATTACCTACCGCTTCTACCGCTGCGCCGCTCTTGATCCGTCTTTTGTTCTCTGCTTTTCCGTCTGTCACTGACCATCTTGTTTTACTTTTTTCGTCGCCCAACCCCACACTGCAGCGCCTGTATAAACGGCTCCAGTGACATGTCGCGTTAACTCGGAGTTGACTCCAGCCCGGGCTCCGACTACTGCACCTGTTCGCATTACAACTATTGCTTTTGTCGTTTCCCACGCGACTTTCCGATCCTAACCCGACCCCTTGTCGCTGTTCGCCTCCAACATGGGCGACGCCTCACACACCGATCCTGGCCAGTCTGCAGCTGCGTCCACACAGAATACTATACTCGCACAAGGCAGCGTTGTCGCGCCGTCACACTCAACTCAATTTGAGCAGACGGGAGCTTCAAGCTATGGAAAACAGACAGAGGGTTTCGACCAAGCTTCGTACGCGCAGATGGGCATGCCACCATCAGTCGCTGCGCGCTCGGCACAGCCGCCAGGGATGCAAAGGCCTGCCAACATGGGTCAAAACCCTGTGCAGCGCCTGGATATGAGCTCTATTCAGCACGCGCTTCCAATGTACGAGTCAACACAACCAAATCGCGGTTATGCAGCCCAGGGCTCCCCTTTCACGCCTCAGGACCCAATCGCACGTTCTCCCAGCATGTACCAGTACGGAATGCAACAGCCACATCCCTCGTCCGGCGTGCGTCCGCAGCAGAGAATGGGCCAGTACCCCCAATACCCAGCTTTCGCTGTCCCGTATGCTCCTCAGATGGGCTATCTCGCACAGAGTCCAAATATGGTCGCGCCGCACGGTCAAATGCATTCGCAACTTCAGAGAATGGATAACATGATGTCCGCTCAGATGGCATACCAGTACCCGACCGCTGATCCTAGATCTTTCATGCCTGGTCATGGTCTGGCAACTGATTATTCGGCGGCATCGACAGAGTCTGGTGAGCTTATCGCTATTAGGCGACTTTTTGCCCCTAGCTTACTCTGTTATGTTTAAGTAGGCTTTTCTCCTCGCGCATCCATCGAGACAGGCCCCACACCCTCCTATCCACGAGGGCCTCCAAGGAAACCGAAACAGTCCGGCCACGCACTGTGGGTTGGTAACTTGCCCCCCGGCACTACAATTCTGGACTTGAAAGATCACTTTTCGAGAGACGCGACCAAGGACATTGAAAGTCTGTTTCTTATCTCAAAGAGCAATTGCGCTTTTGTGAACTACCGCTCCGAGGCAGCATGTGCGGCCGCCATGACCAGATTCCACGACTCGAGATTCAACGGCGTACGGCTTGTGTGTCGTTTGCGCCGAAGCTCGACTGTATCTACTGCGCAACAGAGCACCCCAAGTACACCGGTTGATCATGTCAAAGAAGGCACCGTTCTGACAGATGGCATTGCAGAGAATTCGGAGCCTGTGATTGCTTCCGGCTCCCAAATTACCGGTGAGGCGCTACACTCTTCGGAAGGAGGAACTCACGATCGGGTCGTGCTAGACCTGAAGGTTCCGGAGAAGTTCTTTATTGTAAAGAGTCTTACCATGCAAGATCTGGAAGCAAGCGTACGGAACGGGGTCTGGGCTACACAGACGCATAACGAAGCAGCCCTGAACAATGCCTTCGAGGTGAGTGACTTCTGAGACGTTGCAGCTCTATGAGGGCTTCATTGCTGAGCTTTAATTTCACAGACTGCCGACAACGTTTATCTGATTTTCTCTGCCAACAAATCCGGTGAATACTTCGGCTACGCACGCATGGCTTCTCCTATCTCCGACAATCGAGTCAAACTTCCGGTATCCCGTTCTGAAGACGTAAAACCAGCCGAAACTTCCTCCGACGGTCCTAAATCCATTCCAACTCCTGCCACAGAGACAGCACCGAAAGGCCGTATAATAGACGATTCTGCCCGCGGCACCATATTCTGGGAGGCCGAATCATCAGATTCAGAACCGGAAGAACATGTTCAGGAAACGCAACAGAGCTCAGACTTGGCGGTAAAACCTGAATTGCAGAGCAGCAGCGAGCATCCAACCGACGGTGGCCGGCCCTTCAAGATTGAATGGATCTCCACCACCAGACTACCATTTTACCGTACACGGGGACTGCGCAATCCGTGGAACGCGAACAGGGAAGTCAAGATTGCAAGAGACGGTACAGAACTGGAACCTAGTGTGGGAAGAAGACTCTTGCAGATGTTCAGCCGGCCAGCTACTGCTGGGGGCATGCCGAGCGCGGGTCAAGGTATATCTTCAATGCCGACGTACTAAAACGGGCACTGAAAATAAATCAGCACCATACGAGTGGGTCATACCGCCAGTGCTGGACCAGGGTGTCTACATGATGTCCCAGCCTCAGCTCGTCAGGTAGGGTAGGCTTTCCTGGGATAGGCAAGCCTCCCCTGAAGCGCCTGTCAGGAGATGCTATTTACTTTCGCATGGCCCCCAGCCGTGCGCATGGTTTCTTTAATACATTTTGCAGATATGACCTCTTGCATTACCGTGGCGCGGGTAAGGGTAGGGACATGGTTGGCATAGTGCACACCTTTCTTTCTGCTGTATCTTCTCTTGTTATGGTTTTATCAACTGTCACTCTTGGAAACGTTGGAAGCCTTTTATATTCTTTTTGGAGCGTTATGGCGATCGGGATAAGCGCAATTCAACTGTACGAAGCAACGAAAGGGTACGGTTTTCATACATTCACTGTACGACAAGCAACGAAATGGGTATCGTTCAATCAAAGCAAACAATCTTCCAAACAATCAAAATTGAGGCATAGCCCTGGTGGGCAAGTGTTTCCCTATCGGGCATTCCGATGGTGTGAGGTGGGTTCAAACGTGAGGTGGGCTCATGCGTTTGACTCTTTCCAGTACGCTGCAGATACCGCTTCTCTCAACATTCCCGAAACCATGCCTCTGGCAGTGGAGCCAAGCAATATTGAGTCATGTACATTAAGGGATACATCTCAAAATGTCGAATTTGCAGATTTGGGGTTGTTTGTAGCGTGCAACCAGCTAACGGCGACCATTCTCAGTGAACCTGCTAAAGGATTATCGGTTCAGGGATGTGGTAATGCAAATCCCAGACTTTGGGGCAGAAATGAAGATTAGAGTATGATAGCAACCAGCCCTCGGCTCAACTCGTGAGATGAGTGGCTTCAGCTGCAGCTGATAGAAAGGCGGCCGCCATTCAGTACGCCTTTACTTCGGGCACCACGATATTCCACCCACCCACACTTGTAGTGCACCTTGACTTTTTGCATATGGTTCCTTGTCCCCCCAGTCAGTAAATGAAACGAAATCTAAACAAAATGGGAATGCAAAGCAAACCCTGCCAGTCACAATACATGATTACGTTTTCCGAAACAGCCACATATAGCACGGACTCGAAACATAACGATTGGGTGGGTCTCAGTAGACATCGTCAGGGCTCTCAACGCAGCATCACCGGTGCAAGCTGGCGATAATGAGCTTGACACATCTTCCCCTTTATACCATGTCACAGCTACGTGTGAGGCTTGTCGAGTTGGGTCAGGCCATTTGCTAGGTCCGAGCGGTACTCAAGCGTGACTTTGAGCTCACTAGAGGCGGTATTGAAGAACATGTCGAGTTGCGAAGCGCACTTTGCGATGTCGGACTCAACCGCTTCCTTCTTCTGTATGAGTTGCTTCAGTATGTCCAACTGACGGATGCGGCGAACAGCCCATGACTGGGAGGAGCTGCGCGTTGTGTCAACCACGGCGCAGAACGGGAGCTTCGCATGAAGGGCAACGTCAAGGATCACCATACTCGTCGGAGCCAGTGCCTGCTTGGTCAAGCCGCATATCGTCACGGATCTTAGCCAGCCGCTCCTTATGCTCCATGACAATTCTTTGGCGACGAGACTGCCGCTTATCACCTTGCTGGATTCCGTCGCGTTAGCTACTTTTATATACTGCCTCAATCTTGTATATCACTGCGAGGCTCACCTTTCTGGTCATGTCTTTGAACAGGTCAACAACAGTCTTATCATCCTCATCGGGCTGCGTGTGATTGTTCCTTGAAGTAATTCTGCGGTCTGACTTGCTGCTAGCTGTCGTGCGAGCCATTCTATCAGGATGAGCCAGAGCAAATCTTTCGATTGTTTAGGGAACCTTCAGACGGGGTTGCAATTATGTTCAATGACGAGAGAGCGACGAAAATTGCAGACACTGATGTGTGATTTCTAATAATCTGATCAACGTGCAGGCTGGCTGGAACTCGGAGCTTCATTCAGAGATGGACGGATACGTGCATAAGTCATATACGTGTATTCTCTAGCTTCCACGCTTCCTTATACGATGGGTCGCGGATGGCTGCTTCCCTACTCGGCAATAGCGAAGACGCAGCGGCACCCGGCAAGGGCTGGCTTCCGTCCCAGAGTCTTGGCGCGGGTCCAGCCCGCAAAACCGTAGTTTACGCAGACCCTGAGCGCCGCAGGGCAGAAATCCTGACCGCAACCTGCGACGGAATTGTAGAATAATTCGCTGCGCATATACGAACATTCTACCGCAACCATGGGTCTCGCAGGTCCGAAGAGGCGGAATAAGCTGTCGCATGACCCAAACAACACAGCATGGGCGCGCGACACCAATTCTTTCGGTGCCAAAATCATGGCTTCCCAAGGATGGGCACCCGGACAATACCTTGGAGCCAAAGATGCCGCACACGCCAGCCACTACACTGCCGCAAACGCCTCGCACATCCGGGTCATGCTCAAGGACGATAACATGGGTCTAGGCATGAAGAGAGCGAACAACAACGCAGAGACGTTCGGACTCAGTCTTTACTCTGGGATTCTAGGACGCTTGAACGGAAAGACCGACGTTCAGCTGGAGAAAGAGCAAACTGCGCGAAGGGACGTCGAGTTGCGGTTATACCAGGATCGGAGATGGGGCTCCATGCACTTTGTCAGTGCGGGATTTCTGGTTGGCGACAAGATCGAGGACTTGAAATCGACCTCCATTAAAGAGCTACAGACTCGGCCATCGGCTGCTGACAGCAAGCCTGCATCTCCGAAGAGGAAGAGACAGGCAGAGGATGATGGAGAGTCTGAACTCCAGCCGTCGAAGAAGAGCAAGCGAAAGAGAAGCAAGTCCGAACCTGCATCTGCCTCTGACGCGGAAGAGGAAGCTCCAGCGAAGAAGCGGAAGGGTAAGAAGGGCGGTGAAGAGAGACCGCAAGGAGATGAGGCTGAGCTGTCGGACAAGAAGTCCAAGAAGGACAAGAAAGACAAGAAGAAGAAGCGAGACGACGAGTCTGCGGATTCGGGCAAAGAGGTTTCGGCACGCAAACTAGAGAAGCTGGCGAGGAAGGAGGAGAAGAGGCGGAGAAAGGAAGAGAAGGCCAAGCGGAAAGAGGCCAAGAAGGAGGCAGCAGCATCGTCCTCTTCTGAATCAGAGCCAGAGACAGAGACGAGATCTGGGACTGCCACACCATCTTTCGCGGGCGGAAGACATGCTGTACGGCAGCGATATATCCAGCAGAAGCGGATGGCTTCTATGAACGCGCAGGCTTTGAAAGAGGTAAGCTTACGGTTACCTGACGCACATGCAGACTTCCTTGCTAACTCTCGTTGCAGATCTTCATGGTTAAAGCTGCGTGACAACGTCCTTTCCTCTCCATCGGCATCTGTCCTGGCCATACTAAATCGATTTACCATCATTGTAGCGTTCTGAGCGATTCGCTGTTTGCTTTGCGGCCCCGGCGCCAGGTCCGTAAGATATCAATACATATATTGCCAAAGCTGTCGGGCGATGGCACACTACTATAAAGATGCTCCTTAGCCGGCCTTCCTTGACCTTTTGTCCATTAGAGGAGCGTATAGCATGCCGGATATGATTTTATGAATGCGTGCCATGTCTTTTGCAAGCGACTTCCCCATACGTACCTTATCTAATCTAAAGTGATCGCCCACCTTGCCGCCTACCTTACTTGAGCAACGCCACCATCGGCAACTAGCGCATCTCGAACATAGTATTCCATCATCCTCTGCACAACAGTCATGTCCCTCTGCAACTCAAGAAAATTCGGCTAGTGCACTTTAAGTCCAGGCTTTGAGGCGCTTCGGCGCTCATTCTCAGATAAATCATGGCGACCCATTTCGTGGATGCCCATGTGGCTCAGTCTACCATCAAGGCGCACAACCAAAGGACCAGCTTATCGAAGCCTTTCGCTCAGTTCTTTCCAATACTCGCTGAGGACTCCTACTACCAATACGAGCAGCCCCCGGCAAAGCGTCGACGCATAGATTCGGAGACTGACGGAGATACACCATCGCTAAGAAGTGAGGTGCCCGTAGTGCAGGTTGTCGTGAGACTTCACCTTTCAGAAGCGGACGATGGGACTGCTCTCACCGACGTTGGTGGTGCCATTCTGCAGAAGACCGCCGAAATCGAACTCAGAGCCGTGGAGAGTCTCGGCGGCGGCCGAGTCCGCTTCATGCTCGCAGGGCCGCAAACGGGAATATGCCTGGGTTTTGAGACGGAATCAGAGCTCGACCTGGGTGCGGTAGAAGAGCTCACTCGTCTTGCCTTCCTGGATAAGCGCGCAAGGAAGTCCAGAAGGGAACATGTCGTGAGACCCTTGTGCCATCTACGGCGCCTTAACGGGCCTAACGGGCAAGCCTTCGCTCTAGACTGCCGCGTATTCTGGCGAGACGGAGCATCATTGTTCGGACCGCTAGGTAGCCGATCCGGAGAAGAAGCTGGGCTACTGTGGAAACATTTCCCTTCTCCCACAAGCGTGGCTTCTCACCCATGGACGCCTCAGGAGTTCTACGACAGTGTCTATGCGCCACCTATCAATCAGTCAATACCACACGCTCTTGATGAACCAATCCTGGACAGCGACTTGTATCCGTTCCAGAAGCGTGCAGTGCGGTGGATGCTTGAAAGAGAAGGGCTGAGGTTCCATGATGGCGAGCTTCAGCGCGCTAACCGCCTGTCTGATGACAACGAAGCTGCATTTTCGTCCTTCGTAGCAATGAAAGACGCCTTGGGCAATGAGTGCTTTGTGAGCCACCTCCAAGGCGTCATTGCGTCTAGGCAGTATCTGGAAGGTCTCAACTACCCAAAGGGGGGGATTCTCGCCGAAGAGATGGGTCTGGGAAAGACATGCGAGCTTATTGCACTATCGTGCTTGAACAAGCGGCCCGTACCTATGAAGTCAGAATGGTCTACAGACTCCACAGTCGCGCCGCAACACGACCTCATCCCCTCTCGGGCAACGCTTATCGTTACACCACCCACCATCCTACAGCAATGGAAGGACGAAATCAACAGGCATGCGCCAAGCCTAGCGGTCCTCGACTACAAGGGCATATCTGCGTCACTGAAACGGCAGACAGATGAGCAGAATTTGCTTGACGACTTCTCGACAAAAGACGTTGTACTCACCACATACAATGTGCTCGCGCGAGAGGTCCATTTTGCAGTTGATCCTCCAGACCGCAACTTGCGGCAGCGGAAAAACAAGACTGTCCGTCGGCGTAGTCCGTTGGTAAGGATGCATTGGTGGCGAGTGTGCTTGGACGAAGCGCAGCAGGTAGAGAGCGGTGTGAGCGCTGCTGCCCGTGTGGCTGCACTTTTGCCCCGTGAGCACGCTTGGGCAGTCTCTGGTACGCCCCTGAGAAAGGACGTCCAAGATCTCCACGGACTACTTATCTTTCTCGGCTACTACCCTTTCTGTGACTCTACGGCGATATGGAATAGGCTTATTGGACCTTATAGAGACGACTTCAAAGCGCTCTTTGGGCGCATCGCTCTCAGACACACGAAAGACAAGATCCGGCAGGAACTTCGATTACCCCCTCAGAAGCGTGTCGTCATTACGATACCATTCAACGCAGTTGAAGAGCAGAACTACAGGTCGCTTTTCGAAGAGATGTGCGAAGACTGTGGCTGTTTGCCGGACGGTGGTCCTTTGCATGAAGATTGGGATCCCAATTCCCCTATCCTCATGGAAAAGATGCGGACATGGCTCGTTCGCCTCCGACAAACCTGCTTACATCCTCAGGTAGGAGGTCGAAATAGGCGGGCTCTTGGCAGAGGTGCAGGTCCACTCAGAACTGTCGCTGAAGTGTTGGAAGTTATGATTGAGCAGAATGAGGTGGCAACCCGGACGGAGGTCAGAGCCTTGATCCTGAATCAGCTCCTTTGCGCTCACATCGTCGGAAATGACGGAAGCGACGAGCACCGAAGTGAGAAAGCTTTAGAGCTGTACCGGAAAGCCCTGCAGGCTTCTGAGGAGCTAGCCGAAGAATGCAGGAGACAGCTTGCAGCTGCTGAGGCTGCTGAAGATATACCGGGTATCTCGCGGCAAGCACACGACGAGGATACCGATGAGGACGAGTCTCCGGACCACTCAGCAAAATTACGATACCGCTCAAACCTTCGTTCAGCCCTTGAGCTCCAGCATGCCTGTGCATTCTTTACAGGCACAGCGTACTATCAAATCAAATCCAACGAGAAGATCACGGATCCAGAATCAGAGCGGTTCCATGAGCTTGAGAGTTTGGAGGCTTCCCACTATGATGCTGCCAAGGCCATCCGTAAGGAATTATTGCAGGAGAATTCTGGCAAGGCGGAGAAACTGATGCGCAAGATCCCACATGGGGAAACCCAGGGGGCTCTTACGCCGGTTCAAGAAGTTCCGAACCTCTCTAGATCTGGTGGAATCGAGAATCGCAAAATTATCGAACGACTCGCCGAACTAAGAAACATCCTCAATGCGCAAGGCAGACATATCGAGAGCTGGCGTGGAAAGATCGTCGACCTCATTCTAAGGCCTCTTGTTGACGAGGATGAGGGTAAAGAGACTACAGGTGAAGAATACGAAGACTCGACCAAGCAGATGGATACTCTCTACGCTTACATTGACGCTTTCCGTGCCATCGTAGCAGATCGGTCGACATGTCTAACGGGTCAAACCGCTCCCTTGATCGACCACGAGATGAATGTCCTTGCTAGAGATGCACAAGAAGAGAAAGGACACGATCCCAAACTGCTTCTGGAGCTTCTCTCACTACGCAACAATCTGAAACAGAAGGGCGACCTAATATCTATTCGAGGTTTGATGCACGAAATCCGGGGACTGGAGACTGCCGTGCAGTTCCAGGAAGGTACTGCTCGTAGCAACGCAGAGATTCATATCCTTCAGGGTCAGATGGCAAAGCTGCAGTCCATTCGAAAGCTGGAAACGAAGACTATGGCAGGCTTGGAGAAGGAGGTTGAGCTCTTTCGAGCAACTATGAACCAGCGACTCGAGTTCTACAGACAGCTACAACACATATCTGACACGGTCGCGCCATACAGGGAAGAGTTAGACCCTCAACTCGACCGTACTGCGCTCGAAGGAGCCACCACCAAAGAGGAAGCCATGAAGAAGAGTCTCGCAGCCCTCAGGACCAAGCATCGGTTTCTGCTCCATCTTCGAGAGGAGTCCAGCAGCCAGGAGGGTCCTAAGATTTGCGTCATCTGTCAATGCTCGTTCGAGCAGGGAGTCCTCACCGTCTGCGGACATCAGTATTGTAAAGAATGCATCCAGCACTGGTGGTCCCAGCATCGGACCTGTCCTGTCTGCAAACGGCATTTGTCCCACGCAGACTTTCATCCTATCACGTATAGGCCCCAAGAATTGCGGGCGCAGGAAGAGACACGTTCAGACCCCTCGTCACCAGATAGGAATGACCCGGCATCGCCAGCAAAGCCTAGTATCTACTCTGACATGTCAAGCGAGACCATGTCGCAAATCAAAGCCATCGACCTGAAAGGCTCTTACGGTACCAAGATAGACACCTTAGCCCGCCACGTTCTCTGGCTCCGCGACCATGATGCTGGCGCCAAGGCGATCATCTTCTCCCAATACCGCGATTTCCTTGACGTCCTCGGTACCGCCTTTGGGCAGTTCGGCATCGGCTTCTCACGCATGGGCAGACCTGGTGCAGTCGAGAGTTTCCGTACAGACGCTGCAATCGAGTGCTTTCTTATGGACGCCAAAACCGACTCCTCAGGACTCAACCTCGTCAATGCACAGTACGTGTTCCTATCTGAGCCGTTGATCAATACGGCCATCGAGCTGCAGGCAATTGCACGCGTGCACCGGATTGGACAACAGAGACCTACCACCGTCTTCATGTATCTGATCAGCGACACCGTCGAGGAGGCCATCTACGAAATCAGTGTCGCGCGCAGGCTGGCACATATGCAGCGCTCGCAGGCTGAGAGAACCAGTGACAGCGCAAAGTCCAGGAGTGCGACTCCTGCGCTGGGTGAGAACGCCATTGACGCGGCGAACTCGATCGAGATGCAACAGGCGCCGGTATCTAAATTGCTGGTGCAGGGGAAGGGCGCTGGTGAGCTGGTTCGTAATGATGATTTGTGGAGTTGTTTGTTCGGGAAAGTCCAGAATCAGAGCACAATTGCCGTCAAGACAAGGGGTGAAATGGAGCGGAATCTCAGGGCTCAGGCGGCGGCGAACAGGCACGTGGGAGTAGTTTAGATAACTACATGACCGCCGTAGAGGCGAAGAATATTGCAAAGTTTGCTCACCAGAATGCGACTGAATGCTGAACGATCTGAATGAGACACGTCCGGTCCAACATCCGTATCAGGCAAGTATGATCCAGGAGCAAGTAACCTTTTGGAGTTAGATTTGGAGCACAGCCTTCCAGATAGGGCAGGAGCGCTTCTCTTGTCTACCGAACGTGCATGAGTGCGTGCGGTCACACTCGGTTATGTGTCCCGGATTGTGATCGGAGAACCCATGGTCAAATGCCACTCTAGGCCAGTTAATCTGCGGCTTGCCCCGTAAGTCTTCCCCGAGAGTTTGCATGCCAACATAGCAGTGGTGGATCTGGGGATCATGCACCCCATGCCGCGACTACTCATGATCAGCTCGTTCCCGTAAGATGACCCTCAGAACGTGCCGGCACGGGTACCGGAAATCCTGGTTGGACATAAGCAGGAATGCAGGACAGAAAGCGAATTAAGAAAGGATTAAGGGTAGAAATGTCTGATATGGCTGGCCTATTGACAGTCTAGATTAAAGGTATTCGGGAAGCAATCCGAATACTACAATTCCGTAAACGATCGTCTCTGTGTGCTTGTGTAGAATGTTAGGGTGGTAAAAAAAACTCCTCCGACGCTGGCGCAGCTATGCGATCCTGGCCAGACTGTATTGTGCGAGTAGTCTGCCGCTGCCCAGCACCCGCGCAGCTCTCGACAATGTGAAGCAATTTTTTTTTCTGGTGCTCGACAAAGGGAGTCCGAGAAATAACGTGATGCGACACAGGATGAATGCCCCGATGTGTTTCTCCGTTGCCTGAAACACGGGGGCAGACGTCGGTATCGACCAGTAAGTCCCGAAAGATACGAACAAAGGTTGGGACCTCTGCTCTCCTCCCAATATCGAGCGAATGTACATCGATCTGAAGTCTTCTCCTACGGTCTCTCAGAGCCCAAGATACTGCGGTTGCCCAACCCTGGAAGCGTTGGCGGAGGTGCAGACCCATGCGAGTCTCTCTCGACTTGCTCGCTAGCTCTTAAAAGGGTCGCCAAAGACGTTTTGGCGCGTGGGTCGTGCGGTGGAGGCTGTATAGGTTGCGCGGGAGTCGTGTGGCCACGTGATTGAGGGGGGCCAGTGGTGGCAGGGAAGGTAGGCGGAAGAGAAGGAGAGTCGATGGAGCCTGCAGTAACGAGTGGAGGATGAACGGGCAGCGGACGGCTGGCGCTCGATTTAGCAGATTCAAGAGGCGGAAGACTGTAAGTAGGAGCGGGCCACGATGAGGAATAGATGTCTCCCGTGGAAGATTGTCCGGAGCGCGAAGTCAATGATGTGTCTTCGCGGTTCAACGACGGTGTAAGGGACGGCAAGGAATCGGAGGTTGTTCGTCGCACATGCAAGTCATACGGGTTTGCAAGAGGAAAGGCCAATGTAGATAGCGAAAGGTCCTGCGATTCCTGTTTGGGATGATCGTAGGTTGGCATGTGGAAAGGCAGTGTCTGATGCCTTGAGGACGCATTGTCTGCTATCCATGCATTGTTTTCTCCGATGCGACCATATCTGAGCGACGGGTTGAGATTGTGAGCAGTCAACGTTGGCGATTGGTTGTATGCTTGCTGCAGCTGTTTATGGGGCCGAGAGCGCCCTGGAGAGTGCACAAATCCGTCGACTTGATTAGGGTCCGTAGTCCGAGGACTTGTCGGGGAACCATGATCCTGGTTCTGCCCGTCTTCAGTCCAGTGAAGCTCTGTGTCTCTGAAACCACGGCCGTCCTGAGTGAAATCTCTGCTGTTACTCCGAGTGGAATGGGTATCTTCTGTCTTAAGTCTTTTCCCACCGTCTAGATGCGGCAGTTAGTAAGTCCAAATGGCGGTCTTTGGGTCAAACTCACCAGTCGAGGGCTGGTTGTTGTGTTTTGCTCTAAATTCGGCGAGATACTGCTGATATTGCACATACTGAGGGGTCTTCTTGTACTCGGCGAGGTCTGCGTAATACTTCTCCTTCAAGGTCTGAGCTTGCTTTTCGCATGGTTCCTTCTCAGCCGGGGTAAGTTCTTGCCAGCGTTCGCCGACAATCTTCGCTATCTCGGTGAAGGACAGTTCACGACCTCGCAACTTCTCGCGTGTTTCTAATCCTCATGTGAGCATCGACTGGATCGAATTTAGGGACAAATTGTACATACGGTTAGAAAAAATGACATATGACGACGGAGGTCTCTCCGGTGCAAATTCATCAGGCTTGATTGGGTTAATATAAGGTTGTCATACTCAGATGCGTATGGCAAGACTTACTTTAGGGTGGCGTCTATACTTGCGCTTCGCGCCGGTGGTTGCTTGGCCCGAAGTAGTGGTACTGGCGCCTCTCTTGTGTTGTCTTGTAGAGAGCGCGCTTTCGTCGCCGGCGTGTGGTTCTTCTTCTGTTTGGGGTTGGGGCAGATCACGTGGGATGCGGTCTTTGGAGGCGTTTTTGGATTCGGCAATGGCGCGTTGAAGCTTCTGGTATGGCAATCAGAGACGGCGTCGACCCAGCGATTTGACAAGCCAAATGGCTGCAATTCAGGTGGGGCAAGGAACCTACCCTTCGATGACCTAGCTTGACCTCCAGCGCATCGCTTCAAATCGTCAGCGGGGGTCCAGAAACATGGAATTCTCCCACAGGCAACATACAGATCGGATTCGGTAATGTCCATTACAGTTTGCCATGAGTCGAAGCCTTCATCGACGAAAACATCGAGATACTGGGACAAACCCAGTTTCTCCAGCATTTCGCTGAGCTCAGTCATCCCAAAGAAAGGTCGGAATGGTGGCCGCAGATGAGAGGAGGGGCCAACCGCGTAGGCGCTTTTCAGGGAAATGGCAGCTTTTTGAGTTGAGCGTCCTGTCAAGCATTCATGGTGTCGTTCGTCGATGAGATCGCAGCCCAGTCAAGGTACGCCAGAGGAACTGCGGAGAGCGGCCTGCGGTTTGCCGTGTTGGTCGCTAAGGGTTGCTGCGAGCGCGGATACCCTACCTAGCATGCAAGCGAGGAGAGGCGGAACGATGGTGAGTGGATGGCTGGCACAGGAGGAGCAAAGGCGGGATGGGCAATGTGTACGGGCGCAATGCAGGTATCAGTCGTAATACTAGGATGATGGCGATGGCGATGGTGATGGCAGGTCTGGCATGACGGGCGCGCAAGAACCTGAACAGCAGACTCGCCCCTTCAGTCGAGCTGTAGCGCTGTAGCGATCCCCTAAGACCCTAGAGCAAAAGAGCAGCGTTCCTAGCGCTAAACTTCAGGTTCGATGCTTGTAACACAATTAGAGGTCCGGTCGAAGCTCCGACGATGATTGCGCGCGTGGTGGTGGGGCGAGACCGCGAGCGCAACACAGGCGACTTGATGAGGCAAGGTGGACGTAAATCGGTCGTGGCAGAATCTTCGATGGCATCGGTCGATACGGACGCGATCGCACGGCACGCGCATTTTGCGGCGTGGGTCGAGATGCCAATTGTCCAGTCGGGGAGACGGGCGCGTTTCCATCATGGGCCACCAAGGGCCATCATGGGCCACGTTCACATCTGCGATTGCGCTGCACGCCCGGAAACCGCTGGTATGGCGGTCTCGGTCCGTTGCAGTCGAGGCAGATTGCCAGGGTGGCCCCGATCCAGAGAAGCACACGAACGTTGACGCCAGGCCTCGGCGTCGACCAATCGAGATGGTGCCGAGCTAAGCTTATTGGCCGGCCCCCGGGACATGGAAGATGGGCGATGGAAATGGCCATGATGCAAATCCGCATCTCCCTTGCCACACAGCCCACAATGGATGCTGCACACGACCGCATCCGGTACATGACTACATGTACGGGTAGCTTAAGGTCCGCATGTCTGAGGAAGCCGAGGAGTTTCTTCACATGATGCGGCCACTGATTGGCACGCACGCGCCTGGAACATGCAGCCTGCGCTCCCAGCGGCTGAATGCAGGTGCTGTCGCTGTGCCGTGCTTGCAGGTGGCCAAAAGTATGGCCAGGACAAGGTACTGTCCAAGTAGGCTGGGTATCCTTGGCGAGCCGCAGCGGGGCCGATTCTGCCGCCGCGCCTCGTGGCAGCCAGCAACGTGACCTGTTCTGACTCGGGGGCGGCCACAGCACGCTTATGCTTATAGTATGCCTATAAGATACCTATAAGGAGCCTGTAGGTGCCTACAGTGTTCATGCACTGTACGATACCTTGACACGCACACTGCGCCGCTATCAGTGGATCTGCAGGGTCGCATAGCACTAGGTACCTATAGTTGATCAAGGCTCTAGGTGGAGGTACGCAGCGGTGATAACGCACACGCGTAAACATCAGACTGGTCGGCTCTTTGCACGCCTGCATGGAAACCCTTGATTCCATTGCCGCAACCTTCTTCGCGGCTGCATCACTCCATGCGACTTGCTAGTAAGCATACATTACAGTAACGCACCGAAGGCCCAGGGTCCGCGCTGTACATCCAGACACCTCAGCCCATGGCCCCATGCATCGCGATCGATGCAGATATGCAAGTCAGGTGATCTCGAAAAGGTCGTGCATTGCATCTCAGATCTGAGATCTACCCGTCTTCGGACATTTTCCCACAGAGAGGCTGTCGCAACAGTGCCCGCCTCCGACCGGCGTTATCCAGAATCCCAGATCGCCAGATGGCATTTTAGCCATGTCACGCACGTCCCGATGGCATCGAGTTCTGCTCTGCATGTAACAACACTACCGCGTCGCTATGATCATTGCATCAATTTGCATTCGACCGATTGGCTGTGGGCTTTTCTTTGGGAAGCTGAAATCGAGATGCATGACTTCTAAATCAAATAACCATTACCAAGTCATGCGGATGCCTGCAAACACCATGCGCCCCTCGCAGCTAAAATTCCCGATGCCGTCCATCGCCTTTTTGAGAGCCCAACGCTGTCCGCGTTACTCGATATGCCCGTTTTGCAACCTAGATATACCCTGACCACATCGCGCGCCGACGATAGTTACACCTCAACGCCTTCGAATCATTATCTTTCATATCTCGGGAGTGGATGATCTCTCGATGAATCTGTACTGCCGTTGCCATCGAAGAGTTGGACTGTATCGTCCTCGTCATGGAGCATTGGTGCACTTGGACCTGTCTGTTCGTTGATCCCATTGACAGGCGGAGCACTCGCCTTAAGCTGCAGCTCTCTTCGTTGCATCTCTTGTTTGTCGTCACTGCTAGGTGGTCTGGGATCTGCCACCTCCCCTTGGTATCCTGAGCTACTTGGCTCTCCATCAGCTACCTCATGCACGGGATAGTCCAACGTCCCGCTGTCGGGGAAGTGTTGCGACTGTTCCATGTGTTGATTTGCATTCCTCGATTGATCGTCAGAGTACCCCGTGGGGGCCTGATGTTCTGCTTCCTCCTCTGATAGTACAGGTGCCGAAGGCGCTTCTGCCGCTTGATAGTGGGCAGCAGTAGGTGGCTGGCTTGGGAGCAGACGAGCTTCTGCTCGACGGAGTCGTTCCTTCTCCGATAGGCCCTCTTCGTCTGTTATCGGAGGCGGCAAAGAGTAACCGTAACCATTTGTGTAGTCATAATTCTGGCTTTGGTCGTACTGTGTTCCACCAGTATACATATCGTCAGACTGATGGCTGTGATACTGATGCCAGTAGTGCGCTTCCCAGTCATACTCTGTGCTTTGAGGTTGTTGAGTTTGATGCCATTCCGATTCGACCTGCTCTGGCTCGTGGGTTCGATTTTGCGCTTCATGAATAACAGAAGGCTCAACCGCACGCCTTTTGCCCTTCCTCCGCTCGCTGTCCAGTGTTCCTACTATTACTTCGAAGACGCAAGTAATGACACTTTTATCCCGCCTTATTGGTGTTGTATCGACCATGTTCGACCCATACGGTATGTATGTATTACGCTCAGATCCGGTCCCAGAGAAGCCCTGGCCAACAGGATGGCCGGGCAAAACCCCTTCCCCACCGTTCTGTGGGAACGCTCTACTCTGCGCAGGGAGCTTTGCTTGTATATCTATGACAGCTTCGATGTAATATTTGAAGCTGATCATGGCACCTGGAACAGTGGATATCGTTGGGAATGCCTCTTCTGGGACGCGAATCTTCGCTTGGATGTCTGCGGAAAGCGTCTGAGGATCCACGATGAGCGGCATGAAGACTTGCGCCAGGTCCTTGCGGAAAATATGACTCGAGCCAGCTCCAGACAGTGAGAGCCCTCCAAGTCCGGTCACTGACTTGGGATAGTAGTCTTCGTACTTGCGCTTATCTCCTTCACTAGTTGGGCCCAGGGGTAACGCTGGATGCATGTCGACTCTGGCTTGCCGATAGAGCGTAAGTATGACCCCATTGAGACTCTTAATGTGTTTCGTGTGATCTATCGAGATCTTTACGACAATAGTGTCTCCTCTCAAGCAACCACCGGCAAGCGACTCCACTGTAGCGGTGATCGTTCTGTCTTTCGATGATGCCTTGCTTGTGTTTTTGGTCCCGCTATCGCTAGTCCGTTGCGATTGACGTGCAGAAGCTGAAGTAGAGGCGGCTCCATTGCTACTCAGTCCGCTCTCCAGACTCCGCTCACTAGGCGAAGGGCTACGGACTGACTCTTGTTCAACTGGGGTACTCGGTAAGGATGAAGCCGTGCTCATCCTTGTCCTTCCGGATGCTGATGACCCAGGGACTCTGCCGCCACCGTCAGACAAGCCCGTGGACTTTTTAGATGCTCTTGACTTCTTCGGCACCGGCTCCAAGGTAATGGTTCTTGGTTTCGGGGGGATCAGTGGAGATATATCGATTTGCTCAACGAAATATATCTTCTGGTCTTTGAAGGCAACTGGGGAGATTGTGGTCGGTCGCGTTACAGAAGCGGTGAGCATATACGTGATGGTTCCCCTCTCAAACTGCAGAAACGGCATGTCAGTCATGGTAGCGCGCGTGTGGATACCCATAGGTTACGAACATCTATGCTGCTAGGCAAGTCTGCGTCCGGGAACGCGAGCTCAAACTCGAACTGATATGAGCCCTCGGCTAGCCGTCCCTCTCCACACAGAACGACCTCATCCTCAAAGAGGGTAGCGAAACCGTTTCCAAAATATTCACCGGACTTCTTGCCTCTGCCGCGGCCAATCGACGTGTTGCTCCTCCAAAAGTGATCACCCGGCGGGGTGTTTGGGGTTTTGTAGACCTGGACGAAGCCATGAAGACATATAGCTATATGCGTCACGCGCACCGGCTTCGTGATCTTGACCACAACACTACCCTTCACAGCATCTCCTGGCGAGTATTGGCGATGAGGATCGTGGACTTGTATGTGGAATTCTGGGCTGTTCCTGCTCTTGGACGCAAAGGGCGATGCGAACCTAGACAGGATGCGACGGCCTGGAGAGCTGCTATGGTCGGGCCCGGGAACCATGCTCATGAGCAAGGCCTCACATACGGATGTAGCTGGCTATGAGTCGGATTGTCGCGTCGCTGGTCACTGTTGTCATTGACGCGTTAAGCGTTCAGAGTGGGCGCAAGAGCGCGGAGACGGGCCTCGCCGGATCGAAAGAGAGGCCTGCCGCGGCCGACTGGCATATGATGCAGAGACTGCGACGGCGTACGGGCTTGTAATAGCACTGCTGGAAGGAATTGAGATCAGCATACGCGGAAGTCGAGAGGTACTAGGACGCGCGCGCCAGCTACACATGGCTGTGGCATGAACATCAGAGTCTGCAGGAAGGCCAGGTGCGGTCGGTAGAAGGGGATCAAGCAGGCGGTGTCCCGCTCCACGCCATACTGTACGAGTGTACGTGTGCAAACTGCAAACGGTAGCAAAGGTCCACGTACCTGCAGAGCCGAGTGGTATATCTTGGCAAGGCGAGCTGAGCCAGTGGGCCATTGAATGCTTGGCTTACGGAACCTGGACAGGAGACATCCGTAGATGAGAGGCCGCCGCGGCACTTGCCGTCGAGTCGCACGTCCGTGCCCTGCGCCCTTGCTGTGCGCTGTGCGCTGTGCGCTGTGCGACCGGGCTGGACCCTTCATCGACCCCGTCAACCCCATTATCTCCAGGCGTTCACCCGTTTACCGCTGCTCCGCGCTCCACTCTCTTCACTGATCTGTGTTGCATATAAACGGAATACCTAACCGCTTCGACAGCAGACTACGACAAAGCCGATCCAAAGAGCCAAGCCACGATGCGTGCTTCTATCGCCATCACCTTCGCCGGCCTCATCACCACCACCCTCTCCCAGAATCTCGCCGGCCTGCCGAGCTGCGCATCTTCATGTCTGTCGTCGAGCTTCGGGGGCTGCGGTAGCTTCGATGTCAAATGCATCTGCAGCAACCAACCGCTCATCGCAGGCCTCGCATGTTGTGTTTCGAAATCTTGCGATGCGGCCGATCAAGCGAGTAAGCATGTCTGCTTTACACATTCCTCCCAAATCCGCTCTTCACTTGCTCTTGTCGCGACGCGTCCGTGGACGCCTGAAACATCGCGTCCTTTGCCGCACAGGTGTCGCTAACAGAGGTTCGCTCCTAACAGCGACCATTCAATTCGCAAAAACTCTTTGCCTCGGCTACCAAGTCAGCAATCTGCCCTCAAGCGCAACATGCGCTTCCACTGGGTCTGCCACTGGATCAGCTACCGGCTCCAGCACGAGCGGATCTGTCGCGACTCCCGTACCACAGGGCACCGCGTCTTCACTTTCTTCCGCCCTGTCAGCCGCATCTTCGGCCGCAGCTAGTTTGTCAAGCTCAATCGTTGGTGCTGGCACCAGCAGTGGGTCGACCGCTACTTCGGAACACGCGACAAGTGCTACTACCACCTCTAATGTCGAATCCACCGCAACTTCGGCCGCAAGCGCAGCTGCTACTACCACGTCTGGTGGCTCCGCAGACAAGCCTGATGTAGCTGGTCTTAGCTTTGGTATTGTCCTTGCTGGCGCTCTGGTTGCACTGTGATCGGGGCAGGAACAGGTCGACAGTGTTCTACAAGCCGATGCTCAATAGGGAGCCTACTAGTGGTGATTATGTGGGGATGCTACTCACCTTACTGCCTTTTTACAGAAGGCCAACCTTACGTGCACTCTGGGAGTTTCTATCCCTCCCAATGCGATTCCTCTTTGAATTCGTGGACAAGGACCGTAATGAGTCCAATCTCAACTTCCAAGTCCATAATTTGACCCATGTGCCCAAGGATACCAATTAAGTACCCTTGAGAATGGTCTCGATCTAGGAAGTTGATTAACAGCTTCTAATGATCGATAAGGACTGCGCAAGTCTTAGCCAGTCCACGCGAAATGCCATCTAACTTCGTGGCAGTCTGGAGTTCATTGACGGCACGATGCGAGAGCTATACGGGGACAGGGACGGCAGCTTCCTGTGTTGGCTCGAGATAGCCGGGACTGAATTCAATATCCATGCATATACGCGAGGATGCCGGACACGAGGACACAACTCCTTCATGGTGCACGAGAAACACGGTGGCACGCCCAGAACCATATGCCTCTGGTCGCCACCAAAGATAGCAAATGTTGCTACCCAATGTACACGAGTCTGGCAGTAACTAAACAGTCGTCTGTTTGTGGTAATTGATAGACTGACACATCCCTGAAGGTGTAGGAGCACCGAAGTGACCATGCAGTATTGGGAGATCCTGATGCACACAACATCGTAGAGTTTGATACCCACATTCTCGAAATCTGGGTAGCTGAGGTGGACATGAAGAGGCACATACCCTACTACTAATATGCGTCAACTGGGTGGAGGAAAGCTTGGAGAAGAGTTGGCTTCGAGGCACTCAGCAATGGCGCAACACAGACTTGAGACGAATGTAGTGAAATTGTACGGAAGCTTTCGTAACCCAAAATCGAGGACTACTACCAGAGATCAAGTGGAATAGGCCCGGCTGTAATAGTGTTTGCATTGGGCTGAGAAAGTTTGGGCTCGTAGCGAGTGGCACGATCGCAGCTCATGTAGCGTCAAATCTTACGAACTTGATATTTGTGAAATGCCGTCTCAGGTACGAAGACAAAAGGTGAAGTTTTACGAACAGAATCGAATGAAAAGTTGATCTCGCCAATACTCCGTTATGTACATCCATACACAAATGGGATTCTCAAATTCGTGACGAGAACGCGAAGTCCTCCCAACACATCGTCCTTTTCCACCCCAGCACCTCATTATCCTCTTTAGGTGAAAGCCATGCTCTTCTTGATCTCGGCAATGGCCAAGGCTGGGTTGAGACCCTTAGGGCATGTCCTGCTGCAGTTCAGGATGGTGTGGCATCTGTACAAGCTCATGCTGTTGTTCAGGGCATCCTGACGCTGTGCGGTCTTCTCATCACGCGAGTCGGCAATCCAGCGGTAAGATTGGAGGAGGACGGCTGGTCCGAGGTATTCCTCAGAGTTCCACCAGTACGATGGGCAGGATGTGCTGCAGCAGGCGCAGAGAATGCACTCGTAGAGACCGTCCAGCTTCCTGCGGTCGGCCTTGCTTTGACGGTTCTCACGTCCCTAGTATTACATTAGTATCTTTGTTTGACCATGCGGTGGAGTGTACGTACATCAGGTGGGGGAGTGTCGCGCTGGAGGTATGGCTTGATCGACTTGTATTGCTTGTAGAACTGAGTAAGATCTGGGACAAGATCCTTGACGACGTAGGTGTGAGGAAGTGGATAGATGCGGGACTCCTTTGAGGTCTCGGTTGGGATACGGCCTGGTGTAGGCATTAGCAAGGTCTGTCTCCACCCCGCTCTGGTCGTCAATTTCGAGTTCCGTCGACTTACACAAGCAAGCAAGAGTGTTGACACCGTCAATGTTCATCGCACAACTACCGCAGATACCCTCCCTGCAACTTCTCCTGAAGGTCAGGGTTGGGTCGATTTCGTTCTTGATTCTGATCAATGCATCCAACATCATTGGTCCGGTCTTGTTCAGGTCGAGGGTGTAGGACTGCATCCTCGGCTTGGCAGTCGGCTCGTCTGGGTTCCATCTGTAGATGTGGAAGGTCTTGATCTTCGAGTCTGCGTCGGGCGATGGCTCCTTGACGGTTGTGGTCTTGCTCTCTGGGATAGGAGCGCTGGACTTCGAGGTGGCCTCGCTGAAGCCGGCGATGGGCTCGACAGTGGTCGCGAGACCACGGCGGAAGAGACGAGGCCCAAGACGGGTGGCAAATGGTCGTAGGGATGCCATGGCTGGTATAGGCAGTGATTGAGGGGTGGGAGTGGAGAGGGAGGCGTTTGGCAAGACGGAGAATCAATGATGTTGACCCGCGGCAAGTGCAATGGCAATGGAGAAGCTCTCAGCCAATCGAAATAATCGCGTCTTGGCAATTTTGGGTCAGCCGACAAGCCGAGTATTCCCGGCCCGCCGGCTCGCTGCCACTCTATACAATACATGTAAGGTACAACATCTAATTGATGGATTATACAACATGTGCAATGTGGAAGATACATTGCTGGAGAACGTTTCAGGAGGCTGCTCTCGCGTTTGGAACGGTAGACTCAAAACATTGAGAGACACAAAAGCTACGGTAGGTTAATAGGCTATCGACAAGGCAAAGTTACTGTTGTTCGTCCAAGCCGTGTTCTGTTCATGTTCACTTCCGGACCACTCCCATTAATATAAACATCCTCCCATCAATTGGCTCACCTCCATTGGAAACAAGTCTAAGGGTATCCAAACATTCTCATCACGCCCCAAAATTGTAACACAGACCCATGGATTTCCGCCGCCTTCGCCGACCCATCCATCTCATCCTCGACTGGGACGGAACTGTCACACGCAAAGATACACTATCTCTCGTCGCCAGCATAGGTTACCGCCACCATGGATACGATATGGACGGCAGGCCACTGGCGACCTCCGCCTCACCCAACCCAAACCCCAACAGTTCAATCGCACTGAAACCATGGAATCACTTCGTCAACGCCTACATCGACGACTACAGTGCCCACCAATCCCAATACATCCCTAAGACGGAGGATAGAAAGTCATTGCAGGATGAACGTGCATGGCTAGCTAGTCTCGCGCCCATCGAGAATCGCAGCGTGCAGCGCGTAGCGGAGTCTCGGCTCTTCCAAGGCGTCACTGCCGCAGAAGTCGATGAAGTCGCACAGCAAGCTGTCACAGAGGGGCAACTTGAGTTACGTCCGGGGTGGGCGAAGCTGTTCATGGGCCTTCGGGAAGGGTCTGAGAAAGGTGGCGAAAGGCATGTGCTTAGCATTCTCAGCGTGAACTGGAGCGAGCGCTTCATCCGAAGTTCGCTACGAGCAGCAGCTGCAGCTTCCGAGGACGAGGCAACACAGTACGGGAAGTTGCTACGATCCTATCTGGACAACATGGATATTCGCACGAACGAGATTGCGGGGCTAGAGCGTCCGACAGGCAGTGATGGGCGGCTTTCGACCGATAGCGTGAAGGGTGTACGAACAAGCACAGACAAGCTCGCGCAGATGCCGTTGCATTGTCGTAAGAGGCTTGACGAGGAATATGTTGAGGCTGGGAGCAGCGACGAAGGTAGCGTGGTGTACGTTGGGGACTCGGCGACGGATCTGGAGAGTCTGCTCGCGGCGGATGTAGGCATTTGTATGAGGGACGAGCCAATGGGCAGTGGTCAGAGGGAACTCGCCGAAACGCTTGCACGTGTTGGAGTAGAAGTAAGGTATGTGAAGGAAGCGCAGACGGAAACTCGAGGACGCGTGGTATGGTGGGCTAGAGATCTTGCAGAAATAGCAGACTGTCCTGGTCTATTCCCGGGGACGAATGTATGATTAGCGCGTAGGGTAATATGATACCAGAGTTGCACGACTTGCGAATTGGGTCATGATGTGTTTGCTCTTTACTCATTAATCATCGTACATCCTGTTGCAAAGTCTTATGCCAGTCTTATGCGCCGTCGCCATGCCATAACTGTAGATCTTAAGCAAAATATTATTCTAGGAAGCAGTACTCGAACCCTCTCCGGTCTTCTCAATGTCTTGAGCCCACTGCTCATGCTCGCGTTTCAGACACCGCTTCACGTAGATGAAAGTGAGGCCCGTCCAGACCCCTGCCCAGACAAATGGAGCTGCCCATCCAACACAGTAAGCGGCCTCGCCTGGCAGAGTGAAAATCAATATGGTAAGCACAACGGCCATCAACTCAGCCCCAATGCCCCAGAACAATGCAAGCCGGTGGATCATCATGCGGAAGATATGACTGGCGCTATAGCGCGCGTTAAGCCGCTCTCGAAATTCCGTTCCTCCTGATCCATCCACGGCGACGACGTCCTCAACGATGTTGTAGATTCCGGGACGAAGTTGTGCGCCTTTGGGCAGAGAAGAGATGCGGCATGGAGCTGGAACTTTGAGGTAGCGTAAGGTGTCGATGAGGATGATCTCGGTGCCAAAGGCGTACATGAGAGAGGTCACTGGCATAGCAAGCAGGCGGATAGGAGGGTTCTCTGGGACCGTGCCGCTATGGAGTTTGTTAGCCCATGCAAGATCATCGTTGGAGAGAAAATGCCTACACAATAAGCTCGACCATAATGATGACCCATGCGAGCGTGAAGTTCCAGTGGAACCAGTCCAGCTGCGGATGTGTCAGTATGCGCCGCATGGTGGTATTCTTCGTTTCTCCCTTACGTATGCTCTGCGTGCACCCACCACTCTGCAGGTGCTTCCCTTCTTGAAAAGCCTCCAAAATCTAACAAAGTATTCCATAATACTGACACCGCCCAAGGCGGCTGTGACGATACTGAAGACCGCATTGGGCGAAAGACTTGTGCCGTACCACAGTCCGAAATATAGCGCTATGGGCATGGCGATGGAGTCGATCAAGATCAAGCTCCAAAACCAGGCAATGCTCCTTTTTCGTGTGTGAAGAGTGTATTCAAGCGGTGGAGGCCGGAGTGCTGGGGCATTGGGTATTGATTCTCGTATATGGTGCAGCGAGCCTCGACTGATTTGCGTCGAGCGCCGCGGGGGGGCCATGAGCATCGACATGGTGGACGGTGAAATGCGATGTTTACTCTATCGCGAATGCTTAACGGAGAAATCAGTCAATATATCTCGGGAGGAAGGCGGACATGGCTCTGGATGTACCGGCTTACGACTTACTCGGCTCAGCAGGGAAAGATTGAGGCATTGATGGCTTCTCCACCACAACACAGACAATGAAAGGAGTAGAAGAATAGTGTGGAATAGTGACGGTGGATAAGTCTAACTACGCAGGTAGTGGAAGACCCCTTCCGCGCTATCCCACACGAGCCTCTCTGGTGATGCAACGGTCTGCGACGTCATGGCCAGGAGTCGACTGCATTACCTAGGTAGTACCTTACTGTAAGGTTGGATGTGCACTGACTGCATCCAAGCCGCCAAGCGTCCCGTGTGATGGCGCCGAGAGCAGCCCCGGATTGGCAGACACCAGCCAGACCCTCGTCCTTGTTTCGTCAGCTCGGCATTCTGTAACCGGCACTGCACCTGCACAGTGCACACAATACCACCGGTCGCACTATCGCCAGGCCTACTACATCTAGTCCACATCCAACAGGTATTGCTTCTTCGCATGCCGACACGTAGCCGCCTATACTGCCCGAGCATGTAACGCGCAACCCACCAGAAGCCATGCGCTTCCTAAGCATAAGCACCTTCCTAAGCCTGGTCAGCATTGCTGCCACGCTCCCAACCTCCCAGCTACCTCTCCTGCGACATGCCGCCGACAACCGCACCGTCTCAGCCGCACTCTTCAGCGAGCTGGAAGAGCTGGCGCGCATCGTCGACATATCATACTGTGTTGGACTGACTGGAATCGGCATCTCGAAGCCCTTCAGATGCCTCAGTCGCTGTTCAGACTTTCCCGATTTTGAGCTGGTGACAACATGGAACACCGGGCAATTAATGTCCGACTCCTGCGGCTACATAGCTCTGGCGCACTCCCCCACGAACCCACGCATCATTGTCGCGTTCCGTGGGACATATTCAGTCGCAAATACCGTGGTTGATCTCTCAACGGTGCCGCAGGAGTACCAACCTTATCCTGGCAACGAAGAAGGAGATGATAAGAACGCTCCGAGATGCAACAACTGTACCGTTCATACGGGCTTCTCGAGCTCATGGAACATCACCGCTCCCCACATTTTGCTAGACATCGAAGCAGCTATAGCGACGCACCCAGATTACAAGCTGACCCTGGTCGGACATTCTCTAGGAGGCGCCGTGGCTGCGCTCGCTGGTCTAGACTTTGTCGCACGCGGATGGGATCCTGTTGTTACGACCTTCGGTGAACCTAGGATAGGCAATGAAGCACTCGTGAAATACATCGATGCGCGATTCAACTTAGAGTCTAAGCCAAGCGAAACGCAAAGGGGTGTAGGTCTGGGAGACGAGGACGACTACGAGCGCAATCTGCGATATAGACGAGTCACCCACGTTGACGACCCCGTCCCTCTGCTACCGCTTTCGGAGTGGGGTTACCGAATGCACGCTGGAGAGATATACATCACTAAGCCATCTCTCTCGCCTGACATCACAGACCTTCAACACTGCTTCGGCGATGCTGACCAAGAATGCATTGCCGGCGAGGATAAGACGAAATCTCCTTCACCATCTGAGGTCACGCTTAGCGAGACAGTGAAAGAAGCAAGTCTGTGGGGTCAGGATGGAGGCTCATGGACCATGCCTGCACGCTATAAGCTGTGGCAACTTTTCTTTGCACATCGCGACTACTTTTGGAGACTGGGCCTTTGCATTCCTGGCGGCGACCCATGGGACTGGACAAGGCAGCCGTATTCACCACCTTCAATTTCGGAAGATCGTATGTTGGAGGAGCTGTAATAAGACAAAGAGTTTCCATAGCAAGCATGCACCTGTTGTCGCGCTTGCTTCCAACGCTTCGCTTTGTTGACGCCGAAGATTCCAGGGCGAGACCTTCTATGACCGAACAAATGCGCCTGCTGTTCTTGATGGTGACGAAGGGCGACGGATTGTGGCTTGAAAGAAGTTGTCTGTTCTATCTCTTACATTGATATGCGTCGTTCATAATCCCCTTCTCTATATCAGACATCCACTACGTGTATTGATTTAGACACCCTTTCCGCTCGCTGCAAAGTTATGGCATCTCATAATACCAGACATAGCCAACGAAACCTATACCAATACGGACCGAGCAGCGCAGGCGGACACGCAAGTTCCCAGCGAACCATAGCTAATGGAAGTTACGTCCGCCCAGCTGGGACGTCAAGCGAGGCATATCCTGCGCCAGCCCCGGTTCGTGGTCAACATCCTAGCAGCAATGGCCACGTCCAATACCCTCCTTCCGGCCCAACACAGCCATACACAGGTTACAACCCGTATACGTATGCAGGAGACCAAAGCACTCGCGCAGACAATGGTCCTGCCTCCAACAATCAGCAGCTCAGCAGCAGTACACCCACATGGTCTAACTATCCACCAGTTCGCAACAACGATAGCAGCAGCACTCTTTACACCCCTCCAAACTATGTAGACATACCAGGTGGCTTTCCCCTCTCCCAATACAGACCAATGTTCCAGCTGTCACAAGGCCTGCAAAACAACGGTCCACACACTATGACGGCGCATCCTGCGATTGCGAACGAAGCCCAGGACCAGGTCTCTGCTGTTCACCCCACGAGCCATACGGCAGTTGAGAGCACCAGCGGCAACGCCGCCCCTGTGCCTCTATCCGATACGAACAACTACAACAGTCCACCATATCCGGTGTACAACCCAGTCAACAGCCACCAGCAAACTTACGCCAATCACACCTCCACCACCACTGTACCTCAAGCTCCGCCGATATCTTCCCACGTCAACCAAGATGGCCTACACCTCCCATCCCGATTGGGCGCCCAACATACACCTACACTGGCGCCCATCCGCGGCACCCATGCACTCCAAATCAACATGGCCGACCAGCTAGCATTTACCAATCACCGAGACGCCGACCTCACTCGCAAGATTGCCTCCTTCTTCTTTCTGCTGCAGGCTCTTCGCATGCGTGGAAACAGGGAGGAGAATACACCCGCGCGTGTAATGCAATTTCTCGCTTCGTCTCTTGTTGCGAATACGGTGGCCGACTTGGGGAGGAGGGCTTATGCGGGAGGGTTTGACGGGAGCGGTAATGGAGATGGAGACGCCGAGACGATACTGAAGTTCTATGGACTGGCGGCTGTTGTGATGGAGAAGATTGAGCAGGAGAGGGTGGAATGGGAGGAGGAAATGAGGGGCCGGTCGCGGGTAAGGAAGGGGGGCGGAAGGGGCGTTCATGGAAATGGAGTGGATAGTGAGGGTGAGGCGGTTGATGGGACTTTTGGTCCTAGGAATGGTGGTCCCGTAGATGGACGTGGTGATGCAGACGCAGAAGGTAATGGCCAGGAAAGCCGGGACACGAAAGTACTTCCTGATCGGTCTACAGACGTGCGGAAGGAAGAGCGCTTGAATGGGGAGCAAAAGCAGAGCAGCTCTCTCATTAACGAACGCAGTGAGGCGCCTGGGTCTCGGAGGACCCAATCAGGGACCAAATCGCAGCCGGCTGCTGGAGACCGGTTCGATGTGAATAGAGCAGGGTCGTGTTATAGCTCGCACATGTAGCTAGTATTGTAGGGGTACACGGAAGACCGTCTGATTCCACATGTCGCGATTAGGGCCCGCACTGTAATGGTTAGATCAGGAAGAAGGATAGCGTGGCTTGTCCCGCTCGCGCTGGAGTATCAAAATTCGCAGGTTCTTCGAAGACGATTGGTCGTCTTCTGTAGAGTCAGTGTCTAGGCCAACAGTATGCCATCGGATGCGTGGGTCAAGTTTCCGCAATGCCAGAGGGTCCTTTTCTTGCGGAGGAGCGCGCTATACGTGCACTATCTTCACAAGACAAGCGCTCAGTGTGAACGTGTTGTTATTGATCGGTCGTAAACCCTCGCATTTCCGTAGGAGCTACCGAGCTTTTCCTCGACTACCAGGCAATGTTGACCCGTGCCTTCAAAGTAAAAGACCCCAGCGCCATGCACATGCGTAGCATGTAAGATCGAATGTTCCACATCCTCGCTCTTTTGCTTCTCCCCAGTCTCCTCCTTTCCATCCAATCTTCGTCTACCTCAGTCTCCTGGCCTCACGCTCGGACTCGAGGAGGCAGAGGATGTCGTCCTCACGGACTGTGATAATGGGTTAGTGCGCGCTCTTCGTGCGTGTGGGAGCTGTCGACAGAGATCGTACCTGGACCCTTGACGTTGCGGATGATGCTACGGGTAGTGTCGTCCATGAACTCAACGCGGACCTGGGTAACACCACCGCGGGAGCCTGAGATGTATCAGCTTATTGTCCATATCCTTCTGCGCTACCGCTCTTCGACGTATCGCAAGACGGCTCCGTTTCGACGGGATGGGCTGGACGTACCGGTACGGCCGAGGACGCGGGTGACCTTGACGAGCTTGACTGGGACCTTAGCAGACTCCATTTTGTCGGATGTGAAGTTGTGGATGCGGCGAGGCGGAGTTCTTTCGTGGGTTACGGACGGTGTTGGCGACGACGACTTTTCTCTCACGAGGCAAGCCGGCGGATGGATTTCGAGGTGGGAACTTCGCTTGTGGGCGCACGGGCCGCGCGCATGACTCGCGCCGCCTGCGAGCCCGATTCAGCGGCGCAGGAACAGCAGATGGCAAGAGGAGAGAAGAACGCATGCGATCGTCTACAACCAGCAATTGATAGAATGTGAACCCTCTCTGGCTATTCAGTCTGTATCAGCATGTAGACGGTATACTGTAGACGTGCTTCTGTGCAAATGTGACACCCTGCCCGCCGTTCGCAGACCGCAACCACGTGTAGCAGCTTCAGATCTTTATTTGCGGCCCTGTGTCATGCTTTCAAGGTTGGTATTGTCCCCAACCCCACTGCAAGACGACCACCGCCCCTCATCCGTACGATTCCTTTGTCCTCCTCCTGTTCCTCCTGTATTCTTCATAGTCATCTAACATGGATCTCGTAAACCAGTACGTGCGAAGCGTCTTCAGCGCAGCGCAAAACCCCCGCCATGCAAATCATCTCTCAGAATGACGGATGTTCTGACTTGCGCAACAGCCTTAACGACAGACTCCTGTTCGCCGTCCCAAAGAGTGCGCAACCTCAATCGCATACCCTTCCCGACCAATTGCTGACCGAAACATGTAGAGGGACGGCTCAATCAAGCATGCCTCGACCTGCTCCTCGGCTCCGACATTCAGTTCCACCGTCACTCCAGACTTGACATCGCACTCGTAAAGAACCTCCCGATCGCGCTTATCTTCCTGCCTGCTGCGGACATCCCAACCTTTGTTGGCGAGGGAAGAGTGGACATTGGTATTACTGGTCAGGACCAGGTGGCAGAGCATGAGGCGCTGAACCCAGCGACCTCCGAGACTGGCGTGGAAGAGATTATGGATTTGGAGTTTGGAAGGTGCAAGCTCCAGGTCCAGGTCCCAGAGAAGGGCGAAATCCAAACGCCGGAGCAGTTGGTCGGAAAGAACATCGTCACCAGCTTCACCAACCTGGCCGAGGTCTACTTCCGGGATTTGGAGGCCAAGGAGGGAGCTGCTCAGACGAACGGCGAGGGCAAGAACAAGTTGAGGACCACCATCAAGTATGTCGGAGGCAGTGTTGAGGCTGCCTGCGCTCTTGGTGTTGCCGACGGTATTGTCGACCTTGTCGGTGAGTAGCGCAGAATATCTGGCGGGAATGCAGCTGATCAGGAACAGAGTCCGGAGAAACGATGCGCGCAGCTGGACTGAAGGCCATCTCGACTGTTGTTGAGAGCTCAGCAGTGCTCATCCGCTCCAAGAAGCCATCAGACCCCAAGCTCGTCGATCTCATTGCGAGCAGAATCCGTGGTGTTATCAGTAAGTCGCTCATTCCGCCAAGGCTCACCGGTTCCTAACTTTGTGTACAGCCGCGCAAAAGTACGTGCTCTGTACCTACAACATTGAAAGGGGTCTTCTGGAGAAGGCCAGCAAGATCACCCCTGGCAAGCGCGCCCCAACCGTTAACAGCCTTGAGGAGTCTGGCTGGGTCGCTGTCAGCGCCATGGTGGAGAGGAAGAAGATCGCTATTGCCATGGACGAGTTGACCGCCATCGGTGCTTGCGACATCCTTGTCACCAAGATTGAAAACTCTAGAACGATGTCATAGATTTCGTCGACTCTATTTGTGCATGGGAAGGCGTCGCAAGAAGGAAACGCAAGCATTTTATGGTGAAATGGCGTACGATATGCTTGGAGAGCATGCGCGTCTGGTCATAGACGTTGCATCCAGTGTGGGCTCCATAACAAGATCAGTGGTACCTCAATATTACGTGCTTGGCAGTTGGGCATAGGCGCTACATTGCAACAGGCGCTGGGCTTCGCTGGGCCAGAGAAAGAGATTGGCAGGACACAATCCATGCTCGATGGGATATTGGGACATGTACGGATTATCTAGAACTTCAGGAGCTCCCTGATCTGTTCGCTCATGAACCTTTTGTCCTCATCCGTACCACCACCGCCACCAGCAATGTGACCCCAGATCGACTCAATGACTTGCAGCTCGGCATTAGGAAGATGTTCGACTTCGAATTCGGAATCCTCCGGAGGGAAATATTGATCCGTTCTCGACGGCATGACAAGGCACTTCGCCTTAACCCTCCCCAGCGTCTTCCCCAAATCGTCTCCATCCTCGGGATAGTATACCGTGATATCTCCATGCTGCCACGTCCAAGTCAAGCACAGCAAGTCATTCGCATCGCTTCCACCGCCCCAATATGCATCTAGATACTCCTCCAAGCTCCCAAACCCCAACTTCGTCCAAGACTTCTCCCTAAACCATGCCTGACATAGCGCCCAAGTGCTGTACACCCTACTAAATGCCCTCGTCCCCTTCACCGCCGGCTCCTTGTACTCTCCGTCATGGAAATCCACGCTCGTTGTCAACGCAGTTTTGGGCCCTTCGAGGAAACACCAATTATGGGCGCTCGTCCGTGCGGAGCCTGCAATACATGCGATCCGTTCGACAAAGTCCGGATACAGTGCCGCCATATGATAAGCCTGCTGTCCGCCCATGCTGAAGCCAATATAGGCATATAGTCTTGTCACCCCAAGGTGCTGGCATAGTGCGTGCTGCAGGCGGATATTGTCTTCGTACGTGACGTGGGGAAAGCGGGGCCCGTCGAATGGAGGAGGCTGGTTCGAAGGAGAGGAGGATTCGGAGCCGCCAAGGAGACCTGTTATGATGATATAGTATTTCTCTTGTGGAATTGGAAGCTTGGTGCCAGAGTCGAGGCTACTGTAGAAGAAGGGTGTGGTAGTTGCGAGGGTGCCTCCGAAACAGGTGGGCATAAGGACTGCGGGGTTGGAGGGGTCGCCTAGAGCCCAGTAGGCCAGTTTGGAAGGGAATTGGGAAGATGCGGGCTCGGAGCGTGGTGAAAGGGTGAGATCATGGTGGAAGTATTGAATCTCTGGGACTTCGGTGAAGTACTGCGGTTGCGGTCTAGGCATGGTGACTGGTTGCGGTGACCGGACGCTGCAGAGAGTAACAGCGGTGGATGGAAGAAGGAAGAAGGTAGCACCTACAGATCGGTTTCTTGTGACTATATAGAGGAGTCAATGCATATTCTTGCGCAAGATATGCGATAGCTCTCTAGGAAGTGGTGGAGCTGTAATCGGCGAGCTTATACCCAGATAGGAAGGCGATAAAGTTTGGGGTGACGTGGGGTTGTCCGTCGCGCGCATGAGGTACCACCGCACGAACGTTTTATCTCGTTTAACACCGGTACCATCGTGTTCATCAGTACACGCGATTAGGAGATGTGAGCGACAGGTGGATGTTCTTGACCTCCTGGCAACTAGGCAAGACTGCGGAGAGGAGCTTGGGGGTAACTATAAAATCTTTCTCCGGAGTCAATCGATTCATGATCCATATGCTCACAGATACGCTGCATTACATGAAAGATCCTCAAATCAAGATATCCAGAGACATACTTTGTTACCGCTTGATACAGAGCCCACCTCTCCCAAAACTCCGGTCTCTAAGACTCGCCGTCTCGGTCCTGATGCCTGCCATGTGTATTGGTACACGGGCAATTTGATTCTGACTTATCTGCCTGGCCTGCACATAACGCTCCGTCACCGTGGCCTTCCTGTTTCTCATCACCTCTAAAGTGTTCTTGGCACCCCATCCAGGCTGTCCAAGAAGTGACTGTGTTTGTACAACATCCTCATACGCTTGTTCGACGAACGTTGCTGGGTCCGGTAGTACGGTAGACTTCGGCAAGGAATGTAAGAAGCCCATGATCAACAACGTGACTTTTGCACCTGCAGCGCAGAAGTCGACGGTCCCGAGGTCCTGAATGATGTAGCACTTCGCAGTGCGTTCAGGAGCGAGCTGGGGCCCTCTGTGGGGATCTGGGGCGATGGTGATGATGCTTTGCTTCCATCCACCCAGTAAATCCTTCTCCTTCTCCTTCTCCTTCTCCTTCTCTGCGTTTTCTTCACGAGGCGTCGTTACTCGTGCCCATCCGAAGTAGACTCCTAGTAGCCGAAACTTGAGGTCTTCCGGCAAAGCCCTGAGATTTGCGGTTGGCATACCATATTCCGTGCCTTTACCCGTTCCCCGAACGACTCTGCTCGCAAGATGGAAGGGAAACGGGTGCAACGGCCCGGGTGGAGGGCTATCGTGATCTGAGAGACTGCGCGAAGTTGTATCATTGAGTTCTTGGCCATCAATCGTTTGACCATACTTCGCCACCAATGCCTCGTCATATTGTTGGTTCAAACTATCAACTCTGTCCGCTGCACCACTTGCATCATATGCGGTGGTACCAACAGTGGAGGCATATGACGGAAGGTATTGCCCTACTGTATTTGATATCGCGTCTGTAATGGGTGAAACATACGTATTGACCTGCGAAGTCGCAAGCGAAGACGCTACGCTGACACCTAATTCAATCGGTAGGGTTCGCAGTGAGGAGCCTTTGAAGCTGGCGCTCGATGTCCCAAGCGAAGCGATTCTGAACGTCGGGCTGGGACACAGTATTCTTTTGCTGTCACCTTTGCACAAGACAATCCTGAAATACCCGTCTCCAGCCTCGCATGGGATGCGAATTACATTCGTTTCGCGGACAGCGTGGGTTCGAACCTTGCCTTTTGCCTTCTTCAGGAACCTGTTGATGTCTCTTTGCCAAGCACGGTCGTCCGTCTGGTTGACAGCAGATGCAGAGGTTTCCTGTTCAGGTGTCACGTCTATCCAGGAGCCGTTTGCGCGTATGACAGCACGGGCGGCCCAACCGGACTTCCCCAGCCAACCCTTCTTCTGTAGCCAGATTCTACGATCTGATGGTAGGGGATTGGAGGAGAAAATAGTGACAGCGACGTTAGTTGCTGGGCCTTTGTAATATACCAATCCATGGGAGTGTCGCAGAACCGAGAAGTGCTTCGTAAATTCGGAAGGATGTGGTATCAGACCGCCCGCGAAATGTCGAGCTTCTTCAAATGCGCTTCTAAGCTTCGATTTCTCTTTCAAAAGAGGTGGCCTTGAGCCTTGCTGAGCTGGATTTTGGGGCGTTGAAGAGTCAGCCTCCGTTCCTGAAGAGAACTCAGGCGCACCATCCAGGTACTCTTGGTCTTCCACTGCGTCGAAGTCCGCTACTTCTAAGCCTTTCAGATCATGGGCCAGCTTGTTTTCGGATGGCTCATCGGATCGTAGTCGACGTTGTTGAAATTCCATTGTGGGTAATAGAGTCTCCAAGCACTTCACTTTTCCTCTTGCAGCAAAATGCAAGGCTGCCCCACTTGGCAAACAGTGAGGTTAGGTTCCCGGCAGTTAATTCCGCGAACCTCCGACATGATCACATCTCGTCGGCCGTCCTGGTGCTACCCATCTAAAGTTCACAGGAGGATACGGGTAGATGATAAAGCAACAACGAGCACTGTTTTTGGGACGCAGGATGGGAAATTGACGAAGAGGCAGGGCGCACATGAAGCTTGCGGTATACTTGGCGCGCATGACGTTGGAGATGTTTCCGGATCCGCACGTTTTCGTAACCCCACAGAGCGGCCCGCTGGATAGCGTGAAGCTAGTGCCTGCGCAACCGCGATTTCGTCTCGAGACAGACGCGCAGCTGTCTTCTGGCAAAACAACCTGTGGTAAAAGAACATGGTGAAGGAAGAAGTCGCGTCGCCGCAGGGCAGGAAGCGCAGCAGGGGTGCCGTAGAAGCAGAAGAGGCAGAACAGGCAGGCGTCAGAGATGGAGCAGCTCGGGAAGCAGAGAGGAACGGAGATGACGGTCCGTACCCAGCTACTCAGGGATTGGGACATGCGCGCTTATTGTGTTTCACAGACACCTCTTCAGAGTCCGAAGATGATCTGGGTCCTGCTCTTCCATCCTCCGCGCCAAAGAAAAAGCGCAGAAAACTGCCTTATGAGAAGCTCTACGTAGCCGCCCTGCCTGCCTCTACTCGATACTCGAAATCTCTCATGCACAAGGACCAACTTTGTTTCACGACATTCACGCCATACACGGACTTTCTGATCACTAGCTCAGTGGACGGGTACGTCAAATTTTGGAAGAAGGTTGCAGGAGAGATCGAATTCGTAAAAGAGTTCCGGGCGCATAACGGAGAGATCAAGTCTGTCAGTGTCAGCGCAGATGGGAGGAGCTTCGCTACAGCAGGCGACGATGGGACTGTCAAGATCTTCGATGTCATTACATTCGACCTCCTTGCAATGTTGACGCCCGAATCGAGACCAAAAACGGTCTGCTTCGTGCATGGAAGAGGCGCTTCATTCCCACTGCTTGCCGTGTCATACGAACAAAGCCCGAATATCAGCATTTACGATGGGAGAGCAGAGAATCAGCAAGCGATACATACTCTCGCAAAGCTCCACAGAAGTCCAGTATCACTAATGGCGTACAATCCCCAGTATGACTGCGTTGTATCGGTTGATGAGGGCGGGATGATCGAATACTGGCAACCCAGCGGGAGCTATGAGAAGCCGGAAAACGTGTTCAGCATGAAGAGCTCTACCAACCTTTTCGAGTTCAAGAAGGCCAAGTCTGTGCCTTCATCGCTTACTATATCGCCGACGGGTCAGCAATTTGCAACGATGTCTTTCCCGGATCGCAAAGTGCGCGTCTTCGATTTCCCAACTGGAAAACTCTACCGGACTTATGACGAATCTTTGGCGACCATCACAGAAATGCAGCAAGCTGGGACAGCCATCGAGAAACTGGAAGATGTTGAGTTCGGTAGGCGGCTGGGTGTTGAACGCGAGCTGGACAATCCCGTGGTTAGAAGTCGCATCAATGTCATCTTTGACGAAACTGGAAACTTCGTTCTCTACGGATCAATATTAGGCACCAAGGTCATCAACACCTTAACGAACCGAGTTGTCAAGGTGTACGGACGTGAAGAACCATTCAGACCTCTTAACCTTGCCCTTTACCAAGGCCAGCCTCAAAAGAAGGGCGTCGTCACGGTGCAGATGGCTGCCAGTGACAATCCGTTGCTACAGGAAGCCGAGACGCGAGATGCTATGCTTGTTAGCACTGGTCTGGGTAAGGTGCGGTTCTACATGTTTACAAACGAGACCGAGTGAGTCAAGAAATATCTGTTACCATTGCTTGTTTGCTTGCTAACATCGTGGTAGATTCAACAAGTCCGATCGAGATATACATAATGAGAAGCCTCGGAACATCGCTACAAAGCAGCAGGCAGAGGCTGCGCGTGCTGAGACTGGCACGTCTGCAACGATCCATACGACTTACGGAGACATACAAATCCGCCTGTTCCCGCAATTCGCTCCGAAGGCGGTAGAAAACTTCGTCACCCATTCTAGAAATGATTACTACAACAACATCATATTCCATCGGATCATCCGCAAGTTCATGATACAGACGGGTGATCCGTTGGGCGACGGCACTGGTGGCGAGTCAATCTGGGGCAAGGAGTTCGAAGATGAGTTCACGCCACAGCTGCGCCATGACAAGCCTTATACTGTCAGCATGGCCAATGCTGGCCTGAACACCAACGGTAGTCAGTTTTTCATCACTACTGAGAAGACGCCGTGGCTGGATGACAAGCACACCATCTTCGGGAGGGTGGTGAAGGGTATGGATGTCGTCCATAAGATCGAAAATGCGAAGGTGTGGAAGGAAAAGCCGGTAGACGATATCAAGATTATCAACATATCTGTTATGTAGGAATACCTTAGCTTAAACGCAGGCCTCTTGCCATGAGACCCAACATGGCCATAACTCCACGAATGACTGGTCCGTTAATAGTGATATTTTGGTACGCAACTGGCTGGACATTATCCAGAGCTGCCCTGCAGATAGCGAAACCAAAAGTACCTTACCCTTCACTTTCCATGACCACCAGTGTTCCTCAAAGTATATTGTACTTGTAACTTACTCATTGTGAGCGTTGTCAAATGCACCAAGATCTCGGATGCGGGCCGCCCCGGGCCTTTGCCGCTTTGGGCAGCCACGCTTGCCATCGCCGTACCCATCATCATTCCAACAGGCGGCGACGCACTCGTAAGCGGTGGCAATCTGTAACGAAGACCATTCTATGACAACTTGCGGACCCAACAATCAGCTGTATACATCCACAACTACAACAGCCCTCAAAGCCGAAACTATTTGCCCGCGGACAACCCATCTAACCACCTAACTCACCGGACGGTCACCCATGCCATACAACTGAACCGGAAACATTAACATCTCTACACCTCAGAGATGGCGGCCTCGTCACAGAGTCCAGAGGCGCGAGAGCTGTCGCTTGTCGGCAAGGTGGAGATGCGCATAGCCATGGCCGACAGTGACGACAAGCTCGAAAGTATCCTCAAGACATATCTCCCTCCACTCTTGCTGAAGCTTGCCTCTGAGCATGTAAGCGTGCGAAACAAAGTGAGTTCCTATTCTTGTACACCATGATGTTTGCGGATTCTGCCAAGATACCTACCCTAGGCATACCTTGCCTCTACCGCGGCCTACAATATACGCGAGTATACTGTTAAACGTTCCTGCTACCTTATGTTTCTATCATCACACTACTTACCAGGTATTCGGCATAGGTAATATCGATATGTCAGCATATAAATACACGAATCAAGCCTCGATCTATCAAGCTGCCGGTAGCAGCACTCTTAGAGCAATACAAAGCGAATCCACATTCACAGTTCGTCCGCCAGTTCGACCTGCTATATATACGGCAGGGCGTTGGCCGCATGTCAGCGGCGGAGTCCGATGCTTTGTTTCCGATTGCTGTACGAGGCATTTCCACCGACCGCAGCGTCACGTCTGCCCATGCTGCCACCATGTTCAATATGCTACTGCAGCTTTCGAAGCATTTCCAGCTTCCCCCGAGGGGCACACGAGAAGACCAGGACTTAAGATCCACATTGAACATTGGGGAAGATGACGCCAAGTATCTTGCTTCACGATTTGGCTTGCTTCTGCTGTTCACTCCCGTCAAAGCGCGTGGCGATTCTTGTCCCGGCCTTACTCCAGCGGAGTGCGACTTCTTGACGGTGCAGCACAATGAGGAGACATGGAAGCCAACATCACCATTCGGTCTGAACCTGACCGAGACGAAAGCAAGTGTCGCCAAGCTGCTGGCGAGTGGTATATTTACGGACGAAGAGCGTTTCCTACCTGCTCTCTTCGCCGCAGCTGACCCTGCCTCGAGCATTTCCGGCGTTGGGGAAGACATGCTCAAGCGTGCGTTACCCAGTATCTCCTTAGAAGACCGACAAATAATAGAAGAGCTACATCTTTATTATTTTGGAGAGGACTACCCTCAAGGTAGGAGGCGTGTGCGCGTTCCCTTGCGCTTCAGTATCCTGGGACTGCTGAACAAGTCCACAATCAGCACAACCTATCCGGAAAAGATCATTTCTCTCGTCGATGACGGGATCACGAGTTCGGCTACTGATGCTACAAATGGAGCTATGCCAATGGCGACGACCGGCAGAGAAGCATCCAAACTCCGCGCCGCAGTGTTCACCTACATCAATTTCGTCGCCCGATATGGAAGTCAAGAAAGCTTGTACGCCGTGGCGCCGCGTGTGCTAGGCAGGCTGAAAGACTTCATTGAAGGCCAAGGATGGCCTCGTCCCGGCGGCAATGAGGATCTGGTGTCTCGGGGCTATGCTTACGAAGTCATGGGTCTTTTGGGCAAAGCCGGACCAAGTGATTTGGTAGTGGAGCCGAATTTGGACGTACTGCGGTGGCTGTTCGAATCACTCGCGTTGGAAATCTCAAGTAACTCCATCACCGTCAGCATTGAAGAGGCACTATCGAGTCTTATTGGTGCCTTCGCCAAAGGCTTGGACTCCATTACAACGACCAGCTTAGAGAACCTCCTGGTCGATCAGATGTACAAGTCAGAACAAGCGCAACAAGATGGGAAGCTCCGGAGCACTCGCTATGTTGCTGTACGATATGCAAACCGATGCTTGCCTTACGACTCGGTAAAAGGGCGCTGGATTAACATTCTTGCCGTTGGAGGTGACAGGAATGATCGACCGGAAGTGAAGGAGGAGGGTAGACGTGGCCTCAGCCCGTATTACTATCGTATGCTTAACGGTAGCAATAACGTGGAAAGCTCGGATACCTTTTTACAATTCCCTGCCTTTGCGGACGTGATGGAGTTTGCCTTTTACCAGGCTTCCGCTGAAGGCCGTCCATTATCAGAAACTCCTTGGGGTGCGGTGTCACATCTACGGACTGCACGACCTGGTGCATTCTACGAAGCGATCAAGTATTGCTGGCATCTGTTCGTACAGGAGGCTCTTCGTTCATGCTCGGCCAAGCCAAAGCTGGACAGTGAATGGGAGCGTAAGGTCGATGCTGCGATCGAGAGTGATGAAGCAGTGAGAGACGCAGTAAGAAGGCATATTCGGGAATGCTTTGGGTCGCCTAACAGCTCCATCACTCTCCAATTGCTCATGTTTGCATTCTCATCTAGCCTACTTGCTGGTGGCCGCAACACCCAGGCCAACCAGGCAGACGCCGACAATATGTTCCTCGATCTCTGCGCACTCAGTCCAGATCGCTTGGTTGGTACAGTCGCCCCATTCTATGGATCCTTAGAGCAAGGCATATTGTCCAACAAACATTCGGAGCGCCAGATCGCGGCCCATGTCTTCGGGCTTCTCGCCTCCCACCCAGATGTTCAAGCGAATGATTCGGCTGATCTGCAACGGCGCGTCGAGGCTTTGCTTGCGAAGACTGGCAGCTGGCGCGAAGCCGTAGGCGCTGCAGCAAACCAAGTCCACGGCGCTGTCTTAGCCTTGGGGTTCTACTTCAGCAGGTTAGCGGTTCGGAGTGGTCAGACTTCGCTCTCGGACACCGCCTATGCGTCATTCGTCGGAATGGCTGCGGAGATGCTACAGAACTCTTCCGACAGCCTTATTAAAGAAGGTGCTTTCTCAGCCATTGGCGAGCTCTGCCTGTTCCAGAACTTCAAACCTGCAATGCTGCCGGATGCAGATTCTTTCAAGGCGATTATCGATCGTACCGCCGATATTGCGAAAGCAGGTAATGAAAAAGCTGCGCTCGCATTGGGCCAAATGGCTATGGTACTGGAGGAGACGGCCAATACGGAGGACAATGCGGATAAATCGATCCTGGCACATGTTGAAGAGAGACTACACAAATTGCATGAGATTCGCCAGGCTGAGTCACAGTTCTCGGTCGGTGAGGCACTTACCTACTTCGCAAGTGGCTGGCAGTCCAAGGCTTTGGCGACAAGGCTTGACCTTGATGCTTCGATCCCCAGCGGTCCTGCAAGGGTGGACACTCTTGAGAGGTTGCTTGAGAAGGCGCTACGTGATAGCCAAAACACAAAGCCTGCGCTTCGGAAGGCGTCGGTGATCTGGCTTCTCTGCATAGTACAGTTCTGTGGCCATCTGGGACCGGTGCAGCAACGCTTAGCGGACTTCCAGGGTGCCTTCAAGCGCTGCCTCACCGACCGTGACGAGTTGATCCAAGAGACTGCATCCCGAGGTCTAGGTCTGGTGTACGAGAAAGGCTCTCGACAAGTGAAGGATGATCTGGTCCGCGATCTCGTGGGCTCGTTCTCCGACAGCAACAAGACCCAGCTCGCCGGCAATGTGAGCGAGGAGACTCAGCTTTTTGAGCCAGGCGCTTTGCCCACCGGCGACGGCTCCGTCACGACATACAAAGACATCATGAGCCTCGCTTCTGAGGTTGGCGACTCTAGCCTGGTCTACAAATTCATGTCAATGGCGTCCAGTAACGCCATCTGGTCAAGTCGCGCAGCCTTCGGACGATTTGGTCTGAGCAGCGTACTCGGCGACTCGAGTGTAGACGGGTATCTGGCCGAGAATCCGAAGCTGTATCCTAAGCTGTACCGGTATCGATTCGACCCGAATAGCAAAGTGCAAGCCTCGATGAACGAAATCTGGAATGCGCTGGTAAAGGATTCGTCTGCAACGATCGAGAAACACTTCGACCCTATCATGGAAGATCTATTGAAAAGCATATTGGGAAAGGAGTGGAGAGTCAGACAGGCTTCTTGCGCCGCCATTGCGGATTTGGTGCAAGGTAGATCATTGGAAAAATACGAAAAATACCTGGAACGGATTTGGACACAGTGTTTCAAAGTTCTAGACGATATTAAGGAGAGTGTGCGCGCCGCAGCCGCAAGTTTGGCTCGTGTGCTGACTGGCATCCTAACACGAGCGTTGGAGGCCGATACATCGGCTTCAAAGAATGCCTCGGCAATGTTGAAGAATGTATTACCCTTCATCTTGTCGACATCTGGTCTCGAGTCCAGTGCACAGGAAGTCCAAGCGTTTGCCCTGAACACGTTGCTCGAGATTATCAAGAAAAGCAGCGGAAAGACGCTCCGCCCATTCATCCCTGAGCTTGTGGAGCGCCTGTTGGGCTTGTTGAGCTCTCTTGAGCCACAAGAGGTCAACTACCTCCATCTCAACGCTGACAAATACAACCTTACGGAACAGAAGATCGATGGCATGCGTCTCTCCAGCATTCGGAGTAGTCCCCTTATGGAAGCCATAGAGAGGTGTCTGGACCTACTAGACGAGCCCGCCATGGACGAGCTACGACCAAGACTCGAGTCTGCCATGAAGAGCGCTGTGGGACTTCCGTCTAAGGTTGGATGCAGCCGCGTGCTCGTGTCGCTGAGCACACGACACAACATTATCTTCCGACCACACTCAGATCACTTCCTACGCCTGATAGAGAAGCATGTCTTAGACCGCAACGAAACAGTTTCCAGCTCTTATGCCGCCGCAGCTGGATATGTTGCAAGAGGGGCATCTGACAAGCAGATTCTGCAGGCTGCCCTTTTCGCGAGGCGTTTGTACTTCGAAAGTGAAGGTGATCGGGAGCAGGTCGTCCCACGTCGCAGGTACGCGTTTAATTGCTGAAACCGGATGTACAAAGGCTAACAATGCGGTGTAGCATAGCAGCAGGGGAGATTGTCCATGCCATCGCCAAGCACGCGACTGACCGCTTCAATTCGTTAGCAGCCGACATTCTACCCTTTGTTTTCGTAGCGAAGCACGACTCCAACGAGCACATCAAGGAGCTGTTCCAGGAGACTTGGTCCGACAATGTTGGAGGCCCCCGAGCTGTTGCACTTTACCTTAAGGAGATTATTGCTCTGTCACTAGAGTACGTAGATTCGGCGCAGTGGGTGTTGAAGCATACGGCCGCAAGAGCGATCGCCGATGCCACAACGTCTGTGGCATCTATGAGCAGCGAGTTAGATGTTGCGACTGCTGAGTTGCTTTGGCCTGCTTTGGAGAAGGCGCTAGGCGGTAAGACCTGGGACGGAAAGGAGGTGGTACTGCAGGCGTTTGTCAAATTCGTGCAGACTAGTAGTCGGCTTTGGCGTGAGCATTGCAGCGTGGCACAAGCAATTCCAAAGGTAAGGGTCGGCGTGTACGCCACCACGTGTCATCCACGTGGGGATGTTCTGCATGTGCTCCGTGTCTGTACTGATCCAGATGTGGCTGCAGATTGCTATACGAGAGGCGAAGCGGCAGAATCCGGCGTACCGAGGCCATGCCCTAGGCTGCCTCGCCAACATTGCAGCGGCTAGGGATGAGCTGGACATGAGCGAACAAGTGTTTGATGTAGCGGAGCAGGCAATGGGCGCCGTTGTGGAGAGCGAGAATGGGGAAGCAATGGACATTGACGGCGCTGAGGACGGGAAGAAATGGTATGATGCACGCCCACTTCTCACCTCGTATTACCATGCACTGACAGATTACCATGGCAGGCACGAGACGACACTGGTCAACGGCGTCAAGGCCATGTGCGCAGCGATCCATGTCAGCCTGCTTTCGGCAGTCGAGGTGGGCAGGGGGGTGAAGCGAGTGACGGAAGCGGCCTCCAAGCTTCGCCCGCTCACACCGAGGTTTGCTGGGCTGCAGAGTGCAGTGGTAGCAGCGCTCACGGACTTGCATTCACTGATTCGGGATGAGGCCAGTACCCACGACCAGGCAGATTACGTCCGCGTGCAGGACGAGCTCGCACGGCAGCTGCGTCTCTGGGCCTAACCGGGCCGGATGCTCGATGGGCCTTCGATGTCATGGAATGATGGGCTTGGTGGGTTCCGTACCTTAGGTAGATCACTTAGTGGGCGGGCATGGGCGCGGGCGCGGAATGCGAGCCCACTGTTCTAGAACGCGCTAAGGCAGGCGGCGGCGGGAATACGCGCACTGCGCATTGACACATCCCTGGTAACCACATGGCGAGCAAGGGCCCTTCTGATCCCAGCGGAACGTTATCTTTCATCCCAGATTCTGTAGACGAGGTGGTACTGAGGAGGGAAGGCGGAAGCTAGCGTTTCCCGTTTGGTGATCCTGCTCACTGCGTCCACGCACCAGTGCAGCCACCGTCTCTGTCTACGGATGCCCTACGGATTCCCTACGGGGAAGTCGATCGGGCCCTCGTGCGACACCGGCCGGTCTTGTCCGAGGGTGATGCGCACGCGTGCTATACTGCAATCGGCATTGATGGGGGCTGTGGATGGGGGTGCTGTCCCGAAGCGTGATTCTTGAGACAGACATGCAGATAGATCGCTTGATGTCCTGCATGATGCATCATGCATGAGGCTGCCATTCCCACGAACCCAGTTTGCTGCAGCACACCGCTTCCGACCGCACGAACCTTGCCCTGTACGGCTATACACCGCCGGCGGAGAAGGTTTGCGCCGTCCGCATTCAGCGGCCGTTTAACACCTCCACTTGGCGTCAGGGACCGTCACGTCGCTTAGCGCCAGTTGCCCAACAGTCGCATCTCGCGTGGCCGCCACCGTCACGCAATGTCGTCAATGCCATGTGCCCCGCTCCCAGTTTGATTTGAGGACCGGCGCCGCCTCGCATGGTGGGCAGGGTTGGCAGGCTGGCAGTATCTGTCGCTAGAAGCATCGCGCTACACTGCCGCCGTCCATCCGAGTCTGCATATACAGCACGAGCTAGATTTGAGATGCGAGATACGTGACGCACATTGCAGGACGATGTCCGAGCCCGACATCTGAAGCCGTGTACCGTGTAGGGCTGGTTGCATGCTCCGCCGGAATCTCCCGGGGGTTATGCACCGGCACCGGGTCGAGAGGGACGGCGGACTGCGCTCCTAAGATGCTGTAGGCGCTTGACGCTTGTAGGCGCTGGTAGCCCTTGCCCGTTGCAAGGTTGTGGTAACGGAGCGTCCGTCGCCGTTGGCTCGTGGTGCCTTGTCGCAGGCCTTCTAGTCGTTTGCTTAGCAGGCGCCACACCGCACCGCCATGAGCGCCCTCTCATGCCCTAACCATGCTGCTGGGAACTTGGTGCGCGTGCGCGCCAGTAGTCCCACGCCAAAGCCGTCGTCCCTAGCATGACACAATGCGAAGGCCGCCTGCCATGTGGCAGCCACTTTTGACTTCTCTAGACTCGGCTGCTTCATGCTCCCCACGAAACAGTTGCTTAAGGGGCCTGCGCATATGGCCTAGCAGCTCTTCTCCGGCATCCGCGAGGGCGAGGGTAAATTTTCCAACAGTCCCATGTCATGCTTATAATGCGTCTGGGTCCTGGCCCATCTGGTGATCGTCCTTTTGCGTTTACAGCATCAGCCCCATTAAGCTCCATCGACGCCCGAGCTTAAGTTGTTACTTTAGCCAGCCTACTACCCACACTCTCATCTAACTGACGATCCCCCTCCACCGTTTCGCTCCAACCCAAACTCAAAACCAGGAAGCTGGCTACTCTCCTCTCTCGCCAATTGTCTATCAGCCCATGTCTTTACAGCCAGATGCAGAATCGCAGCGCAGACGCGCCTAACCACTCCAGAGTCCAACTACCACCTCTGGCACCTCGCACACCAGGCGCGACTAGTGACCCTACTCCTCCGGCCGGATCGTCTCGTTCACGCCTCTCTCACCGCTCGAGGGCTGGTTGCTGGTGAGTCGCGCCTTCTGCTTTTGTTTCAATCCGCACCTGCCAATTGCTGACACACGAGCCCACAGGACGTGCAGGGGCCGCAAAGTAAATTACTCCCTTTCTCATTTGTGTTGTCGTTCTGTCCAAGTCTCTGACCGCCACACGCAGGTCAAATGCGACGAAACCAAACCCCGTTGCGGTGTACGTAGGCCCATTCCGCAGGATCTAGCGTACGTCGGCTAACTTTACCAAAAGCCATGCACACGTCTCAATAAAGCCTGCGACTGGGGCTCACGGTGGAACTTCAGCGATGCCACAAGCAGCACTCAGAGCAAATATGCGAACGTGTCCACGCGGGGCAACGCAGTATGGGATGGTGAGTCAAATGATTTGTTCTCCTCCCCCAACCGGCTACCTCCCACATCTTTCCCCGAGAGCCGGTGCCCACTCTGGATAACAAGCGTGCACGCTCCGCGCTCGTCGGCGGTTCTTTCATGCTGAATATGAATACATCGCTCAGTCGCCGAAGACATCGTCGGCTATTGATGCTTCAACCCGCAGAGGCTAACAAGACCCAGCGTCAGCAGGCTCGCAAAGCAGACGAAACTCCCACTCACCGGCGTACGACAATCTGCCATCGTTCGCGGACCTAACCACCGATGAGGAGCGCGAACGAAAAGCTGAGGCTAGCGCTCCTGGCACCTACAATGTCATTGTCAATCCAGAAAGCTTTACCAATCTCCCAGAATACTCGGCAGCGAGCACCGGCGAAAGACGAGTGAGCGTGCAGTCTTTACACAGTAGCTTTGGCAGTCCCAGGTCGGACAACAGCAGAGTACTCCCTTCAGACGACCCTCATGTTGTGGTCTTGACCAAATTCGAGGACGTACCATCATCGATACCGAGCGTGTCTTCTTTCAACGCAGACAGGCGGCCAAGCGTACAAGTTCCCTGCAATGACGTGTACAGGAGGAAGATCTCGAACTCGCCGCAGACACTGGATCGACCATCGTCGCAACCGCAGCACTCTCCGCGAGGGAGCTCAGAGGACATCCTCATGAACCATTATAGAGATGTCGTCACCAAACGCCTGTGGCCCATGGCACCTCACTTCTACGACCCGAGCATATCCTATGAAGATGATCCGTTGCTACGAGAGGCTAGACACTTTCGTCCCGTAAGTTCAGCATGTCTAGTCAATTCCGCAGTTTCACCTGCTGGAGATTAATCTTCCAGCGAGGCTCGGATCGTGTGGAGACACGCATGTGCTAATGATACTACAGCTGTATGATGCTATCTGCGCTTTGAGTCTCCAGAGCCTAGCCTTTAAGGGCCGAGCCAGCTGGGAAGAGGCTTTTCAATACTATGAGCAGGCACTGTCGCCTGAGCGAATTGTGCAATCAACAGACGACCTGACTTCGGACAACACCCTCTTCCTTCATTTCCTGTTGCTCATTTACGATGTCTGCTTTGTCTGTCATTTGAGACAAAAGACCGGCGCCGACGTCACGACGATGTGGGTACAACATCTTCAGCAGCTTCTCAGGATTGTACGACAACGACACAGCCCACTGAAGAACGGAAGTCAAATATACATAGTCTGGAGCGTTGGGCTCATTGACATCGAAGCTACGTTGGCAGGAGGTGGCTCCGGAGAGTTTGTTCGGCACCTTGTGGACATGGCATCAGCCTATCAGCCACACACCTTTCCGACAGGGGTGATCTCGCCCTGGGCCAGTTTGAATTTCAAAAACGAGTTGGATGTTTTCCCGATCGTGCAGAATTGGCACCGCGAAGTCATTTTCGTGGCAGGGAAGACTGCTTTAGAAGCTCGTCGACTGAGGATTGAAGCTGACATGCGACATCCGACCACACCGTTGACACCACATGGCTACGCAGTCCGGGAACAAGAGATCAGACACGTTCAGGCCGAGCTGTTCAATGCATCACAGCGATCATACCCAAGTTTCATACCGGGAGACGCGCCGTTGACCGCACTAGAGCTACCACCACGTGTAATGCACGTGTTTATCTGGGTGAGTTTTGCTGGATCAACTTTCTCAGTATCGAAAGTTTTGCTGACATATGTGCCAAGACATATTTGTACTACCACGCTGTCATGATTTACACGCACACAAGTATGTATCACGGCCAGCTTCCCACCACGCCAAACGTACAAGCCCAGATCGAAAGCCACTGTAGGAACATCTTGGTAATGGCACAAGCCAGCATCGACACCCCGCATGTGGACTGCTACACAACAGTCTTCCCTATCTTCATGGCTGGCTTTGCGACAACTTCACCAGACATGAAGATACGAGCTGTCCAGCTGATACACATACTGGAAAGGATGAGTGCATGGGGAAATGCATCACGAAGCCGCGAAGTGCTCGTGGCTGTGTGCGAAGAGCAAAGTCGCAGAGCCAGTTCTGGGGTTCCCCTACCCGACGTCGACTGGATTGCATTGTCAAAAGAGCGAGGCTTGGAGCTGGTGAACTTCGGTCTGTGAATCGGTACGAGAGGGAAAAGCATTAGGGCAAGTTCTGTTCGGAAAGTTAATGTACAAGAGCGAGGCGTCCAGGAGCATTAGGGTACGACATGAAGGCATTTTACGACGGTGGGACTTGACAATTACGGAGAGCATTCTGCTGCATGTCGCGCAAGCGTTGACGGCTGCTTGCATGGATTTCTTTCTATCATCCTGTATTTACCTGGGAAATTTGGGGGCTGTTCCCGTGATACATGCGGACCATCTACGAGGATCTTCTGATCACAACATAATTTACGGTATTCATGACATGGTCGCAAAGACAACCAAGCTTCAATCGCGGCCGGCACCCAAGAGCCTATTCTCAACGATTCTAGACAGACTAGGATTTTGCGTAGGATCCCGCCTTGATCACTGCCAAGGAGCAGTAACCGGTGAGCAAATCAGACTATTAGGAGTGCATGTAGACTCGTTTGCGAAGCTAGGTTGATCGCTACGCAATCTGTGGGTCACGGGGCTGAATCTCCCTCGTCGTCTGTGCATCTAGCATGTTCACCAGATCCTTGACTTACCAAGCGCCCGTTGCCGTTCGTCTATCCTTGTACTGTAGCTGCAGAACCTCGGCGGCACGTTGGCACAGGGGGAACGTTGTAAACACTCAATGGTCCTGTATAACATTACTAACGGCAGGCTACAGTACAGTAGGTAGCTTCTAGCTGATTGAATGTACAATTTCGGAATGAACCGACCATGCCTCTTACACATGTTGGATCCGTGCCCATGATTATTACTGATCATTTAAGTTAACGAGCACACCAGTTGCGCAACGCTTATGTACAGCGTAAAGTCTGTCGTCTGGCATGCAAGCTTGGCATGAGCAAGTGCCGTGGGCCCCACGAAGGGAAAGTGGGTTGAACATCTGCCTCCCACCCTCGTAGCGCGGGTACGAGTCATCCGAGATTTTCCCAAACCTTCCCTACGGCGCCTTGTTTCCAGAAGAGTGGCAAAACTTCTCACTCCATTTAGGCTCGTCCGTGCATTCTAGACGCCGTTGCGTGACCGTTTCGCGGACTTTCATGTGGCTGCGACGGAAAACTGTCCACACACGTGGTAACGGAACGTACACATACAATTATCTCCAGGCCGAGGTAGGTCTCGTAAAACAAAAAAAATTGAGCATTCCGAAATTCAGACATCCACCTGAAAATTTAGGAGTCTGCTCGCAGATCGTGTTAGTGGCGAATATGCTCAGTCGACAGTCATCAGTCCAACAGAGAGGAGCTGACTCGATCAAATTTCTCCCGTCAGGGAAGAACTTAGCAATAGAGACGATGTAACATGTCACCATCCCCGCTTCCAGGGATGAGTGGCTGGCTACCATGAACGGTCCAGGGGCCGGGTAGTCAATGGAGCACCATCGTATATACCAGGTGTCCAAGGTCGATATGCAGGAGACATGCTCATAAAGGCGGTGTAGGCGAGGTGAACTATGTTCCCAGAACCATGACTAACGCACCAGCTGCATGTATGAAGAGAGACGTCTTGATGTCGGATCGAACCAGTGACGTCGTTCGACCCAAGCCATAGCGCACTGCCCTTCGTAAGACCCGACCTTGCTGATATAGACCTGGTTTCGCTATTATAATCACACGGTTACTATGATCTGCATTGAAATCGGAGATCTAATCAAGATTTTCTGGGTGATTTACGATCTGCCATCTCAGGACCCTGAAAACGCACGTGGAGCTTACGCATGCAGGATTCCTCATAAGCCTGGTACTCCAGCGGGACGGACTCTACCTTACCTTCCATGTTCTAAACATATCTTCCGCCCGACTAAGCAGCCGCAACTTCGCCTGCGGGATACCTGCGGGATGCGTTGCATTTTTTGCTTTCACGGTCTGAACCTTCAGAACACAAGCTTCCAGGTCCGCACAATGACCGCTGAATGACGGTAAAGACTATGCATGCTACATGTACATGCAGGTATAGTACGGTATAACACATGTAGGGCTTTCTTCTGTCTGGAAATGGGCTGTTTTGCAACTTTGCGGACACTTTCCTCTACCTCCACTCTTTCCAAACCCTCAATCGTGGGTCGCCACCCCACCCCCCAACGCACATCTAAATGGAAGCACGAGTCACGCACCCGTTATCATCGGACATTGCGGAAGTTTCTCACGGATCACTGAGAGTCATCTCTGCAAGCCACGCTGTCAGCGAGAGACATCGGGATGTCCGCGAGATTCAGAACAATGCCTACACCCTGAGACACCGAAGTTGACAGGCCCAACAGTGTGGTAAGCGACGTCGCGTCGGGACGAAGCGAGAGGGGTTCAATGTTCTCAAGCGTTGCCAAACCACACATGCATGTTACCAAGCCAAGAAGCCAAAGTGGCTGACTCGTACCTCACGAGGTTGTTTCGGCTGCAAACCTTAATATTTCGCGCGATGGATCGTGGCGCTGTATCGCTGTAATCCTGGTACGGTTTAGCCGTTCCCGTCCGCGTCTTTCCACGTGGTATGACAGGTCAAGGGTCCGAGCTACGAGTGCCACAACCTGTCAAGCGCCCGATCTGGTGCAACTTTCTTTGCGTGAGTCGCCGTGGTGTTTGGCGACATATGGAAGGTGGGAGCAATGACGACGGAGAGGGCGGAATGCTTCCCACCCGCGCGCCCCAGAGGGTAGCGTTGCCGCGCGTGCCGTAGGATCAGTACTGGTGCTGCTGCAAATGTAGCCAAGCGTCAGAAGCGATGGCAGCTGGAGCGGAATTCAATGCAAAGTACATGTATGTAACATGCATGTTTGTTGGCCTGGAAATGCTCCGGAGGGAAACTTCCTTGGGCAAAGTATAACGATCCTTCCGCAGATCAGCCTGAAATGGTTCGCTTCAGAGTGACACAAGAAGCATTCTCTGCATGCGCTTGTGGCGCCGCGCATCAGTTTGAAGCTTCGTGCGTGGGCAGCGTGGCACATGTGCACGCGAGCAGGGGTAGAGGGGTGCGAAATCGAGATTCGACATGCAGAAGAGATTGGAGTCCGATGCTGATCTAGGTGCTTATGTCGATCTTGCCTGAACGCGGTGTGGTGCTGATCTAGGTACCCACGACTATCAGGAGACTGCCAAGAGAAGCTGCAAACGAACGTCTCGTAGTGGGCAGAGTAATGGAGGGAGATGGACACTGTAAATGCGTAGCTTGGGGAGCAGGGGAATTGGTTCCGCAGGTGAACATGCCGCCAACAAACAGGATAGGTTTTGATATTTTCGAGTATGCTCGAGTACCCCTGACTGTGTCTGGTCGGCGTGCGGCCATTGTCCTCACGGTTTCAAGAACGAACACGCGCTTAGAATTTGAGGACTGGTCATAGCATAGCCAGACAAACAGTTCTAAGCGTAGTCATCAGTGTAACCTGGTTTAATACAATCGGGTTTTGAGAGGTTCGAACTATGAGGCAATAGCGTCTCCAACATGGTAAAGCAGCCAAACCCATGGTCTGGTGAGTGCTTCTGGTGAACATAAAGCGAATGAGCAAGTATCAACTGGAACATCGAATGTGCATTCTACTAACGACCGACACATGGCACATTCACTTCGCTTGGAACCCAAGGCGCATGTGAATGACATCCTCTACGTGAATCAAACCCATTCACTATGTTGCTCTGCTGTGTTGTAGCCGCCTGATGTCCAAGTATATCTTCCCAGTCTCCTTCGTTCACCACCTGTACAAACCTGCCCTCCTGTGTCGACTCGATAGACACAGCGCCCTACCCAATCTTGACCTAACAAGTGTAATCACCTACCGGAGCAATGCGTCCTACACGCGCGCTCTTGCTTCGCTCGATCCTCGAGGTCGAGCGCAAGTTTACGCCAACACACCCACTTCGTTCTGCGCTCGACTCCCAGTCTCTCATCAGTGACAGAATGCACCCGACATTCGCCAGCATCGAGTACAAGGGTCGCTCCCGCCTTCTGGACAAGTACTACGACACCCCACACTCTTCATTGTCGCGCCAGGGTATCTGGCTGCGCTATCGCGTGCCTGGGTTCGGGCCAGGTCGGTGGGAGTGCAAAGTGCGCCAGGGCGGCTCGTACGCGAAGGCGAGATTCGAAGAGCTGCAGACCAAGTCCGAGATCGAGAAGCTGTTGAAGGAGGTTGTGGCTGTTGATCTTAGCGGATATGAACAGAAGCTGGACAGGGAGATGCTTCGTGACGAAAACATATCCCTCAACCTGTGTCCCCTAGGTTTCAAGGAGACCATGACAATCGACTGCTCGCGCCAGTCATGGATCCTCGACAACGAATTCAACCTCGTGATCGACCTCTGCACCTTCGGCCATCAAGTCGGTGAAGTCGAGCTGACCACGGTGGTGGAGATAGAGGGAGTTGACTCTGCAGAGCATGCCGAAGCTAGGAAGCAGGCCGCCGAACACCTAGACTGCCGCATCGGGGCGTTTATGGAGAAGTATCAGTGGGCCTTCGTCAAAGATGATGAGCCGGTCGGCAAGCTTTCTGCGTACCTGAAGTGGATGGGGGTTAACTATGTGAGTCCCATGCTGGAGTACAGTATGAGGCAACAACTGATTTGTGCAACAGGGTTATAACCTGGCGGCTAAGGGACGCAAGTTCGGCTCTTGAGGTGTGGAGCTCACTAGAATGCATGCAAGACTGCAAGCGTTCCACGACCATGGAACAGCTGAAACAAGGAAAACAAGACACAGAACCGTGAAATCAAGGCAGGGGATTTTGGCAACAAGAGAGTGCTTCTCACCTACACTGAAGTGGGGACTTACCATGATCGGGTGGAGGATGGTCGCCAAGGCATCCACTATGCTTGTCACTGGATGGGGCTGTGTGGGTTACAGTGGCAACACGGAGTGCATAACTACTGCGGGACCCCCGGCGTTTGCATACCATGCAGCGACTTACTATTCGGCTACGTTACAGTTGCAACCTTCCCTTTCAAGTATAAAACTGCGATACAGCTCTCTGCGACTTGTGTGGAGCGAAAACAGGCAAAGGGACCGGTTGTGCACAGGGCATGGGCGGCTGGGAACAGCCGCGTGTCTCATTCATGTGGTTGAGCCAATCGGCTAGTAATACCTCTTCATCTTGAAAGACTGAACATGAGCTGAAGCCGTTTCTCATTTCGCGACTCTCATTAGGTGGCTTCTGCAGTATCTGGTTCATCGAAGACAACCTGCCGCTTCTTCTTTTTCTTGGGCTTAGGGGTCGCAACTGCTTCACTCGCGCCCTCCTCAGCAGCTGCCTGTGCACCATCGTCCTCAATTACCTTCTTCTTCTTCTTCTTCTTCTTAACAGTGACCTTACCGTTCTCATTCTCGCCATCAGCTTCCTCCTCACCTCCCAAGAGCTCAACTCTCGGCTTCTTCTTCTTCTTCCGCTTGACAACCATTCCTTCTTCGGGTATATCCTTCGCCTGGATCCGTTCCTGCGCTCTCTGCATTTCCAGCCGCAGCCTCTCGACCTCCTTCATAGCTCGTGCCATTTCTTCTTCCTCTTGTTGTCGACGCTCAATATCGAGCTGAGTAGCAGCATTACCGGCGTCTTCGGAAAGAGAAAAGGAGGATAAACCACTGCTGTCTACCTGGAGGAAACCCTTCTTTCCTCTGCTTAGAGGAATAGGCTGGGATCTGGTGGGAGCAGCTTGGGCGTCTTCATCGCCCTCGATGGTCTCGTCTGCAGCGACTTCGACGCGTTTCCTACTTTTCTTGGGCTTGCTAAGCTGAGGTGTTGTGTTGCGCTCGGCGCCACTATCCTTGCTGTCAAGCTGAAGGTCCATAATAGGTATTGAATCAATGTCCAGCTCCTCTCCATTGTTAGTCTTTAGTATGTTGTGTAACGGTGTAGATGTGCCTGAGTTTCGTTCGGAGTCGATATAGAACGGATCATTGCCGTACCGCTCGCGCCTTTCGGCCTTGATCCTGGCAAGCGCCTCTGGATCCAATACCTTGCTCTCCGCGGTTTGCTGGTAGGAGGTCGCGTTGCTGTCAGGTATATCGAGCATGTCGGCCGCGGCGGTTGATTGGATTACCGTCTTAGGTTTTTCGAAGTAGAAGCGATATGTGTCATCTTCATCAGAGACAGCCAACTCATCATAGTCCGCTTGCTGCAAGAGCATCTGTAGCTGGTCATTGATGGGGGCATCGAGGTCGAGACCATCCGTGAGAGGTACTTTTCGTAAAGCGCCAACAGCCACTGGATTCAATTCTATGCCGGTGATCAATGAGGGTATAGCTTGGGTTAAGAGTAATGGCGCATCCGCATATCCCTCATCGCTGCTCTGTGGAGGTTGACCAGACGCAGCCTCGGATGCCAACCGCATAAGCTCCAGATATTCTACGGCCCGTTCCTGTACTTCCAAACTCGGGTGCAAGACGAGAGGTTCTAGGAAGTGTATAATCCTAGCCATGAGAAGGGTGGTGTTCGATTTGCGCATCGCTGTCCATGATTGTTGCTCATCAGAAGTCATGCGTACGAAAATTTTAGGCATGGCCTGTAGATAAGTCGACAAAACCGGAGCGGGTAGGTGAGTGCTCGATGAGCGCAAAAGAGAGCTAAGGACAGCGTTAGGGTCGGGCAGTAAGCTGGCATACTCGCCAGCTATCCATGCCGCCGCAGTGAGCACGCCCTGTGCTGCAACGCCACTTGCCGGAAACAGATCTTGCCTGCGTTCAATGAGGAGGAGTGACTGTGCCGCTGCGGTCGCCTCTGACCGGACACTCTTCACACGTACCGCAACGTTCAGCAGCTCCTGACCTATGATATCTGCCACGCTTTGCTTGCTGCCAAAGGACTCGGAACCGTTACTGACATCCGTAGTTGTGGGACAATGCCTGACGAGCTCGACAAGCACGCCGATGTACCACTCGAAGTCGTTGATGTTGGCGTACAGATCGCGTGAGCACATATCGAGGATCTTCTCGAGTACGCTGTTACGATAATCCTCTGGGAGTGGAGGCGGCTGGTCCGAACGTTTCTCGGAACGTCTAAGTGATTCTGCCGCGCCTTCCTCGTCTGAATCTGCTGAGGGCATTACGCCTTCGTGGAAGCCCCTGTCATTGCTTGGACTGTCTGCTGCAGATGCTGGACTCGCTTCCCGCAACTGCCGAAGTAAACGTTCAACGATTGGAACCAAATTGTTGGCATCAACCATACCAACAACCAGTTCCAGCGCCCTGGTCCGGATGGAGATATCAGGGTCATCAATGCACTCCATGATTACGTCTTGATGCATTGAGACAAGTTGTGGATGGGATGCCACAATCTTTGTAAATGCAAGCAAGGCGACGTATTTCACTGCTCCCGTTAGAACAAGCCTTGCCATTTTGGGCAAATAGATCGAACTTACAATTCGGATCACCTTCCACGACGAGCATTCCGCGCAGCTTGCTGACACACAGGCGGGCAATTTCGTCGCCTTCCACGGTACCTTCTGCACCTTCTAATATGCCACCCTGAATTATACCATTGATGCACTCGTAAAGCAAGCTCATCGCGGGTGTGGTCTTGATAATGGAAGTCAAAGGCGGCAGGAGCTTCTTCACTAATCTTGGTTCGAGCGGTGTCAGAGTCGCAAACTGTACTGTCAGCGTGACCCAAAAGGATGATGTGTGTTGAGCTCTAGACTCACCAGCTTTATGATCTTGATGGCCATCCAGTTGTTGCCACCCTGGACAAGTAGATCAAAAAGACGTGGAGCTAATGGTAGGAAATCTTGTGGCCGCCGCCATCCTAGTTCGCAGACGACGTTGATGATAGCGGATGTTACGCTTGGGTCCTCCTTCTCGTCGAGCAATCGTTCTTTAATCTTGGGCCATGCCGGACGGAGTGTCTCCGGGTATACCAAAGCTAGACGATATAACGTGACGATAGTCTTCTTTCGAATAGCAGGTTGAGAGTGCGTAAGACGCGGTAACAAATCACCAAGCAAGGAGTTAGCCATCGAAGGATTGATAACGTGCGGGATGGTGCCGAGTGGGAGATGTATAGTGATCGGATGCGGCGAGGTCAGATCCTTGGGTTTAAGTCAGAAATGGCGTACTCGCTCGAATGTTCGGTTGCGCACCTGCCTTCTTCAGTAGGTTCTCTGCCAGCATTAAGACCTCCGTGTCTGGTCTGAAGCTCTGCACAGCAGCCAGGTACCCAACCCTCTTCTGTAAGTACTTTTGCGACGACATAACCTCCAGCACATTGAAGGAGGCCCATGACATGTCGTGTCCGAACATCTCGAGGTAGACTAGCTTCATCAGGGCCTGAGCCTTCTGGTCTGCGAGTCTTCAGTCCTCCATTCTCCTGATGCCACCCCAGAAAATCGCCTGTGTACATACCCATGTCCTGGCTCCTGATCTCTTTCCGACATTCCTTTATGCTCTCCTGGATGTACTCCCTCTCATTCCCCTTGTGATTCCTCAACCCTCGGATGAGGGCGTACAGGTCTTTCTCAAACCTAGTGAAAGAATGAGCGACCGAAGCGTAGGATGTGTTCAGACCCTCGAACATACATAGTGGCTATCGGACCAGTCTATGCTTCGCCAATGCGTAGTCTGATTGCTATCTCCGGGAGGTTGTAGGTGTTGTGGTAGGCGCACGGTCGAGGAATAGCAGGTGCATGCTGGCAGCTACCTAGTAGGTTTGAAGCGCATTCGAGCACATAGTCAAACACTGCGTCGACTTGGTAAGGTTGAGGATGTTGCCCACGTCGTTACTGCTGCGGAGAGTTCAGTTCCAAGTGGTGACATGCGAGCATACCAATGATGATGCTCCCCACTACATGCGGTCCAAGCTTGCCAAGCATACGATCGGCCGCTATATGGATACTCCGTATGGAGACGTACTTCCTTCGTGACACAGCTCCTGTATCTTGAACGCCTTGATTTGACATTCTTGTAACTATATAAGCTATTATTTGTGTTCGTTCAACATGGCTGCCGACCTCCTACAGCCTCCGTCCTTCCTCCGTCCCGCCGAGACCCTCAGCATCTCCCAACAGGCACCGCACTTCTTCAGAGCTCAGCGTCCCAGCATACTCCCATACCCGCTCTCGCTACTGACAAACACCGAATCACAAGGAAAATGGCAGACGTACGAGAACATGTTGCTCGCATGTCTACGCACAGGCGACAACGAGTCTGCATACGTAGCCCTTGAGGAGCTCACAAAGCGATTCGGCGACGACAATGAACGCGTTCAAGCGCTCCGGGGCTTACTACTAGAGTCGACTGCAAAAGACAACAAGGATTTGGAAGGAGTGCTCAAGTCATATGACGATCTTCTGGAGGAGAAGCCGACGAACATGCCTATCCGGAAGAGACGAGTAGCCCTTTTGAAATCAATGGGCCGGACCGCAGATGCCATCACTGCTCTGACCGAGTTGCTCGACGCGTCACCAATCGATGCCGAAGCTTGGTCGGAGCTGGCTGATCTTTATCTTACGCAAGGGTCGTTTTCGCAAGCGATTTTCTGCCTCGAGGAGGTGCTTCTCGTCACGCCGAATGCCTGGAACGTAAGTAGTCACCGTTGATCATTCAGCCAAGTAAGGGTTGCTGACATGATTGCTATAGGTTCATGCCAAGCTTGGCGAGTCCATCTACTTGTCCGCCAGCTCTACAGAGAGCGATGGTGATCGATTGAAAGCACTATCCGAAGCTATGCGGAGGTTCTGCCGCAGTATTGAACTTTGCGATGACTATCTGAGGGGTTTCTATGGACTGAAGCTTACTACAAACCGCCTGCTGGAGAAGCTAAACAAGACATCCAAGCCCGCTACTGCATCGTCGAATGCCCTTGCAGGAGACCTAGCTCCGCCTTCGCTCTCGTCGGTACAAAGATTGAACGAGCTAGCAACTTCCAAGCTGGCTGAGATCGTAAGACGAAGTTCTTCGGGCGAAAAGGGCTGGGATGGCTACGACCAGGCCGAAGTCATTGCAGCTCGCGAGCTTCTCGATCGCGATACTCAGGGTGTGCAAAGATGATTCCTTCATCCAGAACCGTCGTATTGTCTTACCTAGGGTATCGACTGCCCAGAACGATTAACGCCTTCAACTCCTATACGCAAGGAGACCGCTATGCCATATAACCTTCCATACAACCAGCTCAGCTGATGGCGTGCGCGAAAACCTTCTGCGCCAACTCGCTCAAAAGCCTCATCTTCTGAGGCTGGTCCAACTCCTGGAAGACGGAGTACACACTCTTTCCTCTGCTGTCTCTTACAGCACCCAATCTGTTGCCGGCTACGGCACCAGCGATGGCACCTGGAGCGTTCGCAATGATGAAACCCATGGCGCCGCCACTGACTGCACCGATCATCGACCAGAACTTGCCTGTTGGTTTCGACTCGCCGTCTGCCATTCCTTCCTCGCTACAAAATTGTCAGCAACACTTCGTCATACTTTCATAACCCGTTACGAACCGCAGCATCTCCTCGAACGCAGAGCCAAATTGCTGGTTGCTGTAGTCATTTGCCTCGCCTTCGCTTTTAGCATTCCCGCCGAAACCAAACGCGGACCATGGAAATCCTCCGAATGCACCTCCGCTACTGGGCTCCGGTCTTGGTACCTCCTCTTCTGGATCGCTATCGAATGAGGTCGATGCGCCGCGACCGAAGCCGTGATATTGCCGTGCGGAGTCATAGTCGCGCCTGCGAGTAGGGTCGGAGAGGGTGTAGTATGCGTCGTTTATCTGTTGGAACTTCTTCGTGCGAGTAGCGCGCTCGGGCGAATCGGCTGGGACACGATCGGGGTGGTGCTTGAGGGCTTGTCTGAAGATCCAGGTCAGGGTTGTTGTGGTCGGGTTTGTGGTATTATAGAATGCGCACCTCTTATATGCATCCCGAATCTGCTGCTGTGTCGCCTTTGAATCGACCTCAAGGGAGGCATCTACTTTCTGTTAGACCGAAAGTCTTAGACGATACAAGTCTCTTCTCCGTACAGTAGTCTACTGGTGGTGCTGTTGACTATGTTAGCTTGCGATCGCTGCCTCGTTCGAGTCGCGCCAGGCCTTACCAGACATTGCGGCTCTTCAGTAATCAGAGGGTTTCTTCTTAGATGTGTTCGTAGGCGAATCGTGCTTGTAATATCCTGAATGCGAGAAAACGAGGTCACAGGAGTAGTTGCAGGTAAGTTAGTACGACAAACTGGAACCTCTACCAGCGCTGGTCGACCACGTCGCGCAGAATGCGATGACGTAGGCAGCCCTGCAACGAGGTTGCGGATCTTCCCGTTCCGCGTCTCGTCCAGGGTCATCTTGGCACTCCCTGCCTTATGACAACCGTCCGTGAATAGAGGCTTGCGTTTAGATCTTAGAACAGGTCTGCGGTGTTTATGTCTCAGAGAATGAGATCCGAGCTCCTGCAGTGGATACAGGCGACAGTCTGATTACAACGGCAAGGTCCGACATTACAGTGCCCTCACAAGCATGGGGCTTTCCACCGCGCAGGTGCAGAGGGAGACAGGAAGATTCCACCAGACGAAATTTGGTGTATTAGCCAAATAATAGCAAGATGCAAAGCTGGTAGGAACCTCGAAACGTCTGGTCCAGCCAGTTTCCTACAAAGTAGCGTCCGTCCGTCAATATCAGTCCTCCTTCGCCGCATCCCTTCCCATATGATACCCCATCATCTCCGCCCTCGTCTCCCTCCACATCGCCTTAAGCGTCGGATCGTGTCCCGAATCACCATCCCAAAACTTGGCCGTAAAGCTCGCCGCGCCAGACCTCCAGTCCCTTTCAGTCGGCCACTCGATATTCCACCCATACCACAGCGGCTTCCACGGCATGTTGCCCTCTCTCCTATGCGCATAGTTCAGCAGATCCTTGTCTGCCTCTTCGCCATCGAAGCGGCCGAGCAAACCCGAGTAGTATCTCTGCACGGCTTTGTCGGGGACAAAGACGAAGAAATGCGAATTGAAGGTCGTGCCCTCCACGCGTGGAGGGTAGGGGTGATCGTAGCCCCAGAACTCGGCGTGCGCGCTGAAACTGTAGGTGCGAGGCAGCGCGGCCTCTTCTTGCTTGATCTCGCCCTGATTTGCTAGCGTGCTTTGCGAGATTGTCCCTTCGTCCCAGAAGATGCCGTCGAGACGTTTTGTGATCGAGACGTTGGGGCTGATGTAACAGATCTTCTTGTACTGCGTGTGCGCCCACATCTGGAGCTTGGACAAATTGTCGCGGCCACGTGTGGTAGCGGAGTCTTCTCGCTGGCCCGTTCCCACTTGTTCGACTTCTATGACTGTCGCGCCATCGGAGCGCAGGCGTGCGACTTTTCGTGCTGAGACGTTGGGCGTCACGAAAACCAGCAATGGGATGCTGGAGTTTGTACCGGTGACTGGAGAGTGCAGGAGCTGGTAGGCAAGGACGCGGGTGGCTAAGAAGTAGCCGTCGTCTTCGTCATTCGTATCTTCGTCTTCCTCCATCTTGATGGTCCGGACATCGGTATTGGTATTGCCACCTAGGAAAGTTGCGAACGCGACTTGCGAAGCCTGTTGCAAGTCGCTGTGCTTATTCTTGCTGAGGTAGTTGGGCCAGTGCCTGCTACTGTGAGGAGAGCGAAAGGTGAGGGTTAGCAGCGCAGAGGCGAGGAAAAGGAAGAGGCAGAGGCCGACTGCCTTCGGTGAGGAAGCGGCCATTCTGCCCTGTGTGCACAGTGATGGAGAAGGGAATGAGGTTCCATAGCCAAGCGGCAGAAGGGCACAGCGAACGTGTTGGAAAGCTCGCACATTCCTGAAGCCTCATCCTACCAGCGCTTATATGCAAGGGTGACTAACCCCTTCAACGTACCGTTAGTAATTAGTATGGTGAGATACTAAGATACGTTGGAAAGACACACCACACAATACAGGATACAGGATAAGGCGTGATTTCATTTCTCAGGTACTGTATCTTACATTGTGTAATGCCTCCTAACCATGCCGTGATGCAAACCACCCAACCCAGGCGTCCACGAACGCCAAAAACACCATGCTAATGCTGATATGATGCAGAAACTTGTTCAAGCGAGCTGACCAGCAAGACCGATAAAGAGAGCTTGGGCAGCGAGCTGAAGAGTCCAAATACCGACCTTCTTCAACCGGCGGACACGCGCTTGATCATCAACGATATCCCGCGCAAACGCTTCGTAGGTCTAATCATCATCAGTATACATCTCAATCAATCAGTGTCATTTAGACGTACCTCTCGCGATAGATCTTCCATCAAGCCGCTATCAAAGATCGTCCAACTACCGTCGAACTCACTTGCTCGCTTAACGATCCGGCAGTTTACCGGAATGAAAGCGCGCTTGGAATTGATGTAGGCGACGATGGGTCTGACCAGAGCGTTGTTCATGTAGGATAGATCTCGCGTGAAGAGCGGTACGGCTGCGCGCACATCATTGAGATGGACACGCAGGTCCATCACGAGGAACCGGTTGTCGTCGTCTCTAATTTGTTCCTCCCTAGTGCGTACGGGTTTGTGTTTTGACTCATGGTCGTGCTCATCATGATGGTCACTGGTATCATGCTGGTGAGTGGTGTGCAGATAGCCGTTGGTGACGGTGGCCTCCATGCGGTCGTAGAAATCGGACATGACCTTTGCTATACTTCCATCTTCGTCCACAGGAAACATGATATCAGCAACGATGTCAACGTTGCCTTCGTGAATCCACGAGAAGGGACCTTCGACACCTCTGTTCAGGTGGTCAATCTTCAGACCGTCTATCCGAATGCGGCTGTGCTTCTTCCATTGCGAAGGATCGCCGCTCAGCTCGTTGACGTCAAGGCCAGTACTGTTGTGAGTCTGTCGAGGATGTATGGTGAATAATGAGTCGTCGAACGATCCAGACATCATGTTTGCTGAGAGCAGATCGTAGAAAAGCCACTGCTTTCGTAGGCGCGGCAAGTCACAGGAGAATATAGACACCGAGAAGGGCCGGAAACCGTTTGGCTGGTAAATAGTGATCAGAACGTCCTCGACCTTGAACGAGTCAATCTCAAAATCGCCTGGGTTGTGGACGTGCTTGTAAGTTCTGGGATCCACATCAGGTCCTGCCGAATGCACCGAGCTACGGTCAACCACTCCTCGTATACCCTTGATCTCGACGTCATGGAGGAGCCCTTTGCCGTTGAACCACTTGGTGAATGACAAGGTGACATTGACCGTGTCAATTGACAAGTCATACTGGGTATAATTGGTATCCTCTTCCGGCTGTGGGTTACCACCTTCACGATGACCCGCTTTTTCAGTCTTCGCCGCAGCGGCGGCAGCAGCGGCAGCCTCCGCTGATGATCCTTTGCTGACTTTAGCTTGCGCCTGACCTGGGCGCCTTGATACGAAGACGTTCTTGAATGTGATGACTCCGTCTCCCCATTTCGGCACAATGGCTGACTCGAAGACCACCTTCACACCTGAAGATTTGGTGAGATAATTGCCCACCCATCCTGCCAGCGTTTCCTGGGCGAACACAGTATTCACAGCGAAGATTGCGAGGGAGAAGAAGGTCGTGGTTCCAAGGACGATCCATAATATATGCCCTATGAAGAACCAAGATACGAATGCGCTGATGTCATCAGTGTTGAAAGGGCGGACACTCCTTATGGTTAGCCACTTGAACCGTATGCGAAGGCGAGACCAGAACCCGGTCGCAGCAGCGAGTAGTTCTTCCTTCGTCGGTCGGTGTAGGTGAGGCAGGCGATTTAGGAGAGAGTGGTGAGACGCTCCCGAATCAGCATTTGGGGGCGGCTGGTTTGTGGCATTCTCCGTTTGACTATGTTGTTTCCCAGGCGCTTCTTTTGATCTTGTGTGAGCCTCCTCGCTCTTGAACCTTTTCTGACGCGCTTGACTTATCAAACTCTCCCTGAGCCGAGCACTATCATGCTTTTGCTGCCACCATGATTGCCTGGAAACGCTCGCAACACCGCGTGCCGAAGGTGGTGTAGCGGTAGCAGCAGATCTTGAAACTCGTCCTAAGGCGCTAGAGCATGGAACACTCCTTGCTGTGATCTGGAAAGAGTCCAATCCTCGATGCGCCGAGGATGGACAGGCGAAGAATAGTGAGAGAGTGGAGATTGTTCGCAGCGAAGGAGGAGCTGCCTGGAGGAGTGGAAGCCCGTGCAAGGGAGCGCTGGACGGCGCCTTAAAAGGTGATGATTTCAATACCAGGCTCGTAGAACGGGTTGCATGGCGAAGACTCATGGTATTCTCAATTTCAGCATGTTGGAAGCTGCATTCATGAGCAGAACTAGTGGAAGACGAGCGAGTTCGTAACGATTTGCATGTGAAGCATCCATGACGCTAACGCCAGAAAGCTTGCTTTTGGAAAGGGCTCCAACGGGGACTATGCCCGATTAGGCCGCCAAAGCTGAAGTCGAGGCAACTTTTTGCTTCACCGCTTCGGCAATAGGACAATCGATATCCAGACTTGCGCTTCACAGCTCTCTGCGGGCTCACACTATACCGTTACTACACCCGCTACGACTTCCATAGATCACAAAGACCTATACTCGGGGAAGGCGACACACTGAACTGCTCTTGAACAAACAAAAACACACTATGCCTGCACCAACCGCGCTCCAGCGCGCGCCCGAGAAAGTTGCGGACGAAGAGACTCTACACGATGCCCCAGACGGTACGCACGATATCTGATCGCTGCCTTGAATCCTACGTGCTAACAATCATCTAGCCGCGATCGAAGACGATGCCATCATTTCTACCTCCGCTTCCGAGCCCGCAGAGTTCTCGACCGCAAAGACCCCTCTTCTCGACGACATGCAAATTGACGCCTCTGGACGTCCTATATTCGCGCCGGAGTCAGCAGAGAACACCGTTCACCGTTCCGAAAGCCGCAAAGTGCCCGTCCCACCACACCGCATGACACCCTTGAAGAACAGCTGGCCCAAGATCTACCCGCCACTCGTGGAGCACTTGAAGCTGCAGGTGCGGATGAACATCAAGTCGAAAGCAGTTGAGCTCAGGACCTCTAAACACACCACGGATACCGGAGCGCTACAGAAGGGTGCGGACTTTATTCAAGCCTTCACGCTGGGTTTTGATGTAGACGATGCGATTGCGCTGCTCAGACTGGACGACCTGTATATTGAGACTTTCGAGATCAAGGATGTGAAGACCTTGCAAAATGAGCACATGAGCCGCGCGATTGGCCGTATCGCGGGTAAAGATGGAAAAACCAAATACGCGATCGAGAACGCCTCAAGGACAAGGATTGTGTTGGCAGACCAGAAAATTCACATCCTCGGCGGCTTCAAGAACATCCATATTGCCAGGGAGGCTGTGGTCAGCCTTATTCTCGGAAGCCCGCCAGGAAAGGTTTACGGGAACCTGAGGACTGTGGCAGGGAGGATGAAGGAGAGGTTCTAGAGGGGCTTTTGTCTTTCAAGGGGGATGACTGGTCGACATTTCAGGCTTTAGCATCGGCGTTGGTTGGGAAAGGAAAACATGGTAATGGCGTTATTGTATGCGATTGAAAAGGCCTCAGCACCAGGCAGCCGACTGTGTATTTCAGTTGTGGCTCAGATAACATGCAAGTGGCATGGATGAATACCCGACAATCAAATCAAGATCAAAAAGATTAAACTGTTTGCCCGGTAATATACTATTCGTACTAGAAAACGATGCAACAAAAGTGTGAGTAGGCTCTATCCGCTGTGTATCACTCTGCCTGCTATAAAGGGAAATGCAATCGCATGTCGAAACGGCCGTCGAGGGTATATATCAGACCGCGTTGTCTCCAATATGACTGGCTTACATGAAGTCATCGCTTTGAATCGTCAGCTATAGCCTCTTGGATATGAAAAGATATGCACTTACTCGTCAAGACCATCGTCGTAGTTGGTAGTGTCCGCCCTGCTAGCCTCTGACCTTCCGGCAGAGAGACTGACCTTGCTCTTCGCAGCCTTAGACTTCTTGCCACCCTTCTCGGCGGCCTTCTCCTCCTTCATCTTCTCGTTCGACAAGGTTGTCAGGCCACTTGCAACCTTCTTGATCTGGTCGCTAGGCATCTCCTTGCAGATCTGCTTAGCGAACTCCTGCATAAAGAGGGTGTAGTGTGCCTTCTTGCTGTTGGCGACAAGCAAAGGCGCAAGAGTGTCTCTGAGCATGTCGAACTGGGCCTTAGTGTTGGGGTTGAAGATTGGGAGGGAGGTGAGATCGACAGCCTGGCCCGGCTGCGACTCATCCTGTACGGTGATAGCCTTGCCAGCGGACCTGTTCGGGTTGATGCCGATGTTACCGAAGTCACTGAAGAGGTCCTCCGCGTGCTTAAGGTCGGACTCCTTCATCTCACGCCGTAACCTCTCGCGCTTGGTCGCTTCGTCCTCTTCCTCATCATCACTCTCCTCAGCCTCCAACCGCTTGCGCATGTTCTCTTGCCGTCTCTCCTCTATCCGCTGGGCCTTGCTTTTGTGGTTCGCCTTTGCCTCTGCCTCTGCCTTCGCCTTGGCCTCTGCGGCCTTCTTTGCCTTTTCCCGCTCGACTTCGGAGTCCTCAGCCGCGTCCCATGACTCTAGAACCTAGACAAACTTCATGAGTCCTATTCTGCTCTTTCACGCAAATGTATTGCTTACATCCTCTTCCTCTTCGTCATCGAACTTGCTGCGGCGCGTAATCTGGGGAACGGAGGGGGAGGAGCTGTCAGACTCCTCATCGTCCCAAGCGGATGGTGCCATGATGTGTGGTTGAAGCGCTGTCTTCGGGATAGGCAGAAGCGGTCTGGTTGAGTATGTTGGCTGGTTGCGACAGTGGAATCGGATTTGTGAATCGCAGTGGAGGGGTAAAGGTGAGGGACGGAAAAGGCACCGGAGAGATTGTCGATAAAAATCTTGGCAGTCCTCCGACGCCTTTGTTCCACCGCGTCGCTGCCCAACATTCTGCCGCTCTAGGAACTTTAATAGGACACAGCATATTGATAGGGTTGACATTTCGCTTCGAAGAGATACCTCGCATACGCCTGAAACGAGTTTGAGCCTGCGTGCTAGACTACCCGATCCATTGTCGAAGCACAAAGACACATTCCGAGCATTCTGGTCCACGACAGCCTCTACTACATGTTCTACGTGTATTTATGGTGTCCGCTAAAGTACTTTATCCGCGGCATTCATACCATTTGAGGTAGCTAATCGACAAACAAATTGCAGCCCTTCATGCACATATCCTTGCATTTTACACTTGGCAAAGTTGCCCACTTTACTTTGGTCATGTCTATCTTTCATAGTTGTAGTTGCTCCCGTTATACAGACACTTGGTTTGAAGTTTGTCACGGCCTGCCCCCAACCATATGATATCGGAAGCCCGAAGATCTCATCATATCATGCGCTGCGCACCATTTCTATCGGACGAATCGCCAGAATGTTGTTACTGTTTGCAAGTATGTATAAGTAGCGTGTCCGTTGTGTACATGTATAAATTGGTGACGGAGGCTCAGCAACGATGTGGCTCCGGATGCGCACGGGCCAAAAGCTGGAGCTCCCATCGTTATGATGGAACGCGCGCTTGCTGAATGCTGTCCTCACTACACCAACATCACCACCGCCTTAATCCTCCCTCCACTCACGCCGCGACGATTCTCTTTGTCACTCTTTCCGGCTCGTCTATCAGCCGAGTTGTCACATTTCTCACCTCGCCCACCTTTCGCTCCCGCGCGCCGCCGTCACTGGGGTCTCCTGAAGTTGATGAGGTTACTGGACGGAGCTTGTAATCATGGCGCCGCTTCCAATTAAGTTCACTGAGCTTCTTCAGGTATGCTAATCATATGGAGTATGTGAACTTCGCTAACAGTGATACAGTTGACCCAAGTCGGGATAGAGGTACGCTGTGATAAACATCCAGGCTGCAACCCCTAAGCAACAAGTCGGAGCTCGCGAAATAAAATGCTGACACTACAATAGCCCGCATCAATTGGCTTCAACTCATGTGTAAGTTATTAAGATGACTGCATCGCTCTGCAATTCTCTTACATGCGCCACAGACATTAGAATCCGACAACTTCGTCTGCGTGCGGCAGAAGGTCAACGAAAATGCCCAACCCGAAGTCATCATCGTCAACCTTAAGAACAACAACAGCGTTATGCGCCGGCCAATCAAGGCCGACAGTGCTATCATGCACTACAACAAGGAGATCATTGCTCTCAAGGCGCAGCAACGGACGCTTCAAATCTTCGACCTTGGCGCAAAGGCGAAGCTCAAGTCGACAACCATGAACGAGGACGTTGTATTTTGGAAATGGTTCAATGACAGGAGCTTGGGTCTGGTCACGGATACGAGCGTTTACCACTGGGATATCTTTGATCCAAGCCAGGCTGCGCCGGTGAAGGTCTTTGAGCGGAATGCGAACCTCAGCGGCTGCCAGATCATCAACTACAGGGTCAGTGATGACGAGAAGTGGATGGTGGTTGTCGGTATCTCTCAACAGCAGGGTCGGGTCGTTGGCAGCATGCAGCTCTATTCTAAGGACAGAGGCATCAGCCAAGCTCTTGAGGGACACGCCGCAGCTTTCGGCACGTTGAAGATGGAGGACGCACCTGCTGAATCCAAGCTCTTCACGTTCGCCAACCGCACCGCAACCGGCGCGAAGCTTTTCATTGTCGAGGTGGATCACCAACAAGGCAACCCGCCCTTCCCGAAGAGGTCGGTCGACGTGTACTTCCCCGCTGAGGCTACCAACGATTTCCCGGTTGCCATGCAGGTGTCGGCCAAGTACAAGGTCATCTACCTTGTTACGAAGTACGGCTTCATTCACCTCTACGACCTTGAGACCGGCACTTGCATCTTTATGAACCGCATTTCTAGCGAGACCATCTTCGTCACCGCCCGTGACGAGGACTCGACTGGTATCGTGGGCGTCAACCGTAAGGGTCAAGTCCTTTCGGTCAGCCTTGACGAGAACACCGTCATCCCATACCTCCTCCAGAACCCAGAGAACGCCGAGCTTGCATACAAGCTGGCCTCGCGAGGTGGTCTGCCAGGCGCCGACAGCCTTTACCAGCAGAGATTCGAGCAGCTTCTCAACTCAGGACAGTATGCTGAGGCTGCCAAGACTGCCGCAAACTCTCCGCAGGGATTCCTCCGTACCCCTCAGACCATCGAGCGCTTCAAGGCCGTCCCGCAGCAGACAGGCCAGCTTTCTGTCATCCTCCAGTACTTTGGAATGCTTCTGGACAAGGGCAAGCTTAACCAGCACGAAACACTTGAGCTGGCGAGGCCTGTGCTTCAGCAAAACAGGAAACACCTCCTTGAGAAGTGGATGGGAGAGGGCAAGCTTGGCTGTTCGGAGCAGCTCGGTGACCTTGTCAGGTTGCACGACCTGAACCTCGCAATGCAGATATACAGAGATGCGAATGTTCCTCAGAAGGTCATTGCTGCTATGGCTGAATTGGGCGAGTTTGACCAGATTCTCGCATACTCCAAGTCTGCTGGCTACACTCCGGATTTCAACGCTTTATTGCAGCATGTCGCCAGAGTCAACCCAGAGAAGGCTGCCGAATTCGCTACCGCTCTTGCGAAGGAGGACGCCGGCCTCATCGATACTACCCGCGTGCTGGATGTGTTCCAAGCTCAGGGTATGATACAACAAGCCACTGCTTTCGGTCTGGACGTTCTCTCTGCCAATCGCCCAGAGGATGGCCCTCTGCAGACTCGTCTTCTCGAGATGAACCTCATGAATGCCCCACAGGTCGCCGATGCGATCCTCGGCAACGAAATGTTCTCGTACTATGACAGGCAACGTGTGGCTCAGCTCTGCGAGCAAGCTGGTCTCATCTCCCGTGCTCTAGAGCACTACGAGAACCCAGCAGACATCAAGCGTGTCATTGTTCAGACCGACAAGATTCCAGAGGAGTTCTTGATCAACTTCTTCGGAAAGCTTACGGTTGAGCTGGCACTTGACTGCCTTAACGAGATGCTCAAGGTCAACATCCGCCAGAACTTGCAGGCCGTCGTCAACATCTCCAAGAAGTACTCAGATCTATTCGAACCGCACCGCATCATCGAGCTGCTCGAGAAATACCGCACTGCGGAAGGTCTCTACTTTTACTTGGGCGGCATTGTCAACATGACAGAGGATAAGGAGGTCACCTTCAAGTACATCGAGGCTGCCACCAGAATGGGCCAGATGCAGGAGGTTGAGCGGATATGCCGTGAAAGCAACGCCTACGACCCGGAGAAGGTGAAGAACTTCCTCAAGGAGGCTAAACTTACTGAGCAGCTTCCATTGATCATCGTCTGCGACCGGTTCAACTTCACCCATGACTTGGTCCTCTACCTTTACAAGAACCAGCAGTTCAAGTCTATTGAGGTATACGTTCAGAGAGTCAACCCTGCGAAGACCCCGGCCGTGGTCGGTGGCTTGCTCGATGTCGACTGCGACGAGAGCATCATCAAGAGCCTGCTTGCTTCCGTCTCTCCGGAATCCATCCCTGTGGATGAGCTCGTATCCGAGGTTGAATCTCGCAACAGGCTGAAGCTACTCCTGCCCTTCCTGGAGAGCACTCTTGCTGCCGGAAACCAACAGCAGGCCGTTTACAACGCGCTCGCGAAGATCTACATTGACAGCAACAACGACCCAGAGAAGTTCTTGAAGGAGAATGATTTGTACGATACCTTGACAGTCGGCAAGTATTGCGAGAAGCGCGACCCCAACCTTGCATACATTGCCTACCGCAAGGGCCAGAACGATCTCGAGCTTATCAACATCACCAACGAGAACTCTATGTTCCGCGCTCAAGCCCGCTACCTCATTGAGCGTGGGGACAATGAGATTTGGGACTACGTGCTCAGCGAGAACAACGTCCACCGCCGCTCTCTGGTCGATCAGGTCATCGCCACCGCCGTGCCGGAGAGTCAGGACCCCGAGAAAGTGTCTATCGCCGTTAAGGCATTCATTGACGCCGATATGCCTGCTGAGCTGATCGAGCTGCTCGAGAAGATTATTCTGGAGCCATCTACTTTCAGCGATAATGCCAACCTCCAGAACCTGCTCATGCTTACTGCATGCAAGGCTGACCGCGGCCGCGTCTCTGGTTACATCCAGCAACTCAACGCTTACAGTCCAGAGGACATTGCGCAGCAATGTATCGAGGTCGGCATGTACGAGGAAGCATTCGAGATCTACAAGAAGGACAAGAATCACCTTGCCGCAACCAGTGTTCTTGTTGAACATGTCGTCAGCATCGACAGAGCTCAAGAATACGCCGACCAAGTCGATTTGCCTGAGGTGTGGAGCAGAGTCGCAAAGGCCCAGCTCGATGGTCTCCGTGTCACCGACGCTATCGAGTCTTACATCAGGGCCCAAGATCCTTCGAATTACAACGAAGTCATCGAGATTGCCACCCATGCCGGTAAGGATGATGATCTTATCAAGTTCCTCAGGATGGCTCGGAAGACCCTGCGTGAGCCGGCAATCGACACTGGCCTTGCCTTCTGCTTCGCACGCACCAACCAGCTCAGCGAGCTTGAGGACTTTCTCCGGGCTTCCAACGTCGCCAACATCGAGGAGTCCGGTGACAAAGCGTACGCCGAGGGCTACCATGAGGCTGCCAAGATCTTCTTCAGCAGCATCTCCAACTGGGCCAAGCTTGCAACGACGCTGGTGCACCTTGAAGACTATCAAGCTGCAGTTGAGTGTGCACGCAAAGCCAACAGCGTCAAGGTGTGGAAGCAGGTCAACGAAGCCTGTGTGGCCAAGAAGGAGTTCCGTCTTGCACAGATCTGCGGTCTCAACTTGATCGTACACGCTGAGGAGCTTGACGACCTCGTCAAGCAATACGAATACAATGGCTACTTCGATGAGCTCATCTCTCTGCTTGAGGCTGGGCTTGGTCTTGATTCGGCGCACATGGGAATCTTTACCTCCCTTGGTATTGCTCTTTCCAAGTACCACCCTGACCGTGTAATGGAGCACCTGCGCATCTTCTGGGGTCGTATCAACATCCCTAAGATGATCCGCGCTTGCGAGGAAGCCCACCTCTGGCCGGAGCTTGTCTTCCTGTATTGCCACTACGATGAATGGGACAATGCTGCCTTGGCCATGATGGAGCGTGCTGCTGATGCCTGGGAGCACCATTCCTTCAAGGACACCATCGTCAAAGTTGCTAACCTCGAGATCTACTACCGCGCCCTCAACTTCTACCTCCAAGAACAACCATCTCTTTTGACGGATCTCCTGCAGGCGCTGACGCCGCGCATCGATGTGAACCGTGTTGTCCGCATGTTTGAGAAGTCGGACAACATCCCGCTCATCAAGCCATTCTTGCTTAATGTGCAGTCTCAGAACAAGCGTGCCGTCAATGACGCCATCAACGATCTCTTGATCGAGGAGGAGGACTACAAGACCTTGAAGGACTCCGTTGTGAACTATGACAACTACGATGCCGTCGCTCTTGCCCAGCGTCTCGAGAAGCATGAGCTTGTCTTCTTCAGACAGATCGCTGCCAACATCTACCGCAAGAACAAGCGCTGGGACAAGTCAATCTCGCTGTCCAAGCAAGACAAGCTCTTCAAGGATGCCATCGAGACTGCCGCCATTTCCGGCAAGTCCGAGGTTGTGGAGGATCTTCTGCGCTACGTGAGTGTTAATGCTGAACCTCCTGTTGACACTTTTGCTAACAACTTTTGTAGTTCGTTGACATTGGTAGCCGTGAATGCTACGTCGGCATGCTCTACGCTTGCTACGATCTTATTCCGCTCCACGTGGTCATGGAGCTGTCATGGCGCCACGGTCTCAATGACTTCACTATGGTATGCATTCTCGAGGTCAATGCAGCTTACAAAAGCTAACTCAATCCCTAGCCATTCATGATCAACTACATGTCGCAACAGGCCATGGCCATCGAGGGCCTCAAGAAGGACAACGAGGAGCGCAAGGCCAAGGAAGCCTCGCAACAGAAGGACGAGGACAACACTCCAATCCTCGGCGGCTCCCGTCTGATGCTGACGCAAGGTCCTGCGGCCTCACCATCACCGTACGGCCAGACCAACGGTGTGATGCCACAGCCAACTGGCTACGGTGGATTCAGGTAAGGTCGCGCATGTTAGAGGAGTCGGAATGGAAAGGAAGTTCGAAGGCGGCTGTGATGAATCTCTTAGTGGTGGTATTGGTCGAAGTGGTGGAAAGCATATGCTGTTGAGCGTTGTGCTATACCCGGCGTCTTAGCTTTACAAAGATTGCTGGCACTGTATTCTAAATATTTTCTATTGCGAATTTGTGTTTCTTTTCCCAAGGACAGCGCTTCATGTCGATCGTACCGTGTTTCTAGAAGCTGTTCCCGATGCCCTTATACGAGACATACTGAGGTGCCCCTCTGTCAATGGTCGCATGCTGTACGGATGGTACGCGGGCTATAGCCAGCGCCGACCCAAGACTAGCGGGCACTGACCCAAGACTCTCCCACTGACCCAGTGCTGTGAGGACGAGGGTGGTAATAGCCAGCGCTGACCCAAGACTAGCGGGCACTGACCCAAGCCTGCGAGAACGCGGGTTGTGTATAGCCAGCGCTGACCCAAGACGAGCTTCCACTGACCCAGAAACGCGAGAATGCGGGTTGACTTATAGCCAGCGCTGACCCAAGACTAGCTCCCACTGACCCAAGGGCGTGAGAACGCGGGTTAACTTATACTGTAATTAGCCAGCGCTGACCCAAGACTAGCTCCCACTGACCCAAGGGCACGAGAAGGCGGGTTAACTTGTACTATGATTAGCCAGCGCTGACCCAAAACTAGCTTCCACTGACTCAGTGGCACGTGCTGGGTCAGCGCTGGCTAAGTGAGTATAGGTGAAACGATGTCGCTTAACAAAGCTATAACAGACATTCGAAGCTGCTGCATCATGAGAAGTATGTGTCAAATGGTCAAAATCGAACATGTCTAGGGAAATATCTGTGTATTATTATGTATAGGATGTATCTCTGATCTAGGTGCCTTGCCGCTTTTGAATCGCTTCGCTCAAGTATGCAATTTGACAATGAAAATCACAGGAACAAGAAAGTAGGAGTAGACCCAGCTCAGGCCTGTCGTGACAATGCCATCGTTACTCATGCCGCATCATGCAGTAATTCCATCTCCCATCTCCATCTCCATCTACAACGTCGTTCTCCGCCTGAGTGTTGTCAAGAGCTCAAGAGCGCTCGAACGCTTCTCTGCTCCGCCTCAGAGCATAGTGTGCTCGCTCGCGTCCTGGTAAAGGTCGATGAGGCAACTAGCCGACCAAGCCTGGGTAGGGCACTGCGAACTTATTAGCCTCTATCATCTCGCATAGACATCGCAAAGGAAACTTACCGAATCGCCACAGTGCGAGCCATTCTCGTTCGTCAACTCCGTCAGTCCAGCCCATGGGCTTTCCCTGATCATACGCATGCAACCACCCAAGCGCTGCGTGACCTGCTGGAAGGCCTCGACCCTCTCCTCAGGCGTGTTGCGGCGCATGAGATCGAACTTCAACAGCGCGCGCAGGAAGAAACCGCGTGGCCAAAGCCATTCCGGTCCTTGATGGTAGTTCCTGCCCTTGGAGGTATGGAAGTCGCTGCTGTCCTCAGAGTTGATATAGTTGGGGCGGTACTCCATGTCGCCGGGGTCAAGGGTGGCCATGCCGTATGGCTTGACCAGGTACTTGTCGGCGATGACCAGGGCATTGAGGGCGTGGTCAGGGTCGAAGAGGTCGGGAGCCACGGTCATGGCAATCGGATAGTTAGGCCGCAGTTGGTAGTCGCGGTACTCCTTGGAACAGCGGTAGATGTCCTTGTAGATACCGCGGCGGTTGACGACCGCGGTGTTGACGTCGTAGTTCTTGTCCTCCGAAGCGTTGACTGGGACGTAGTAGCAGCGCTCGAAGTTGTTTCTGATCTTGGCTGCCCAGTCCTTGTAGCTGATCACTTTGTCGGCAGCACCAGAGAGGCTAACGCCGTCGTAACGGTACAGTCCCTGTTGGCGCAGCTCATCAACCCACTTCAGTGTGCTGTACAGGAGACCCGTTATCTCGACAGGCGCGCCGTCACGCGAGGTACCTGGCACACCCTTGGAGCCTGCACGCTCACTCTCACCCATCTTGTCCATCCAAGTACCGCAGTTCCACTGATTGCCACCAAAGATGATACCGGTGTTCCAGTCCACTTCGATGTCGATGTTGAAGCCTGGATCACGCATCTGAGAGTCGATACCTGGCCCAGCATTGTACTCCCGGAAGTGCATGCCACTGGCGTGGCGCTGCAGGCACTCCTGGATCACGTCTTCAACTGTCGAGCTCTGGGAGTAAGCCCTCTTGTCGTCGTGAGGGAACCAAGTGTCATCGTATGGAAGGAAACGACGTGGTAGGCGTTCCTTCAAGACGTCGGTGCCATTCGGAGCAAGCTTGCAGTAGTCCTGGATGTTTTGCAGGAAGAACCAGACAGAGTCTCTGGAGTTGTAACGTGGAAGCTTACCACTGCCCAACAGATTAGGTACCATGCCGTGCTTGACCACACTAGCAAAGGCCTTTATGTGCTCTTTGGCATCTTCGAAACGACCAGTGCACAGTAGAAGACCACGCAGCGCGATGAAGATGTCACGGCCCCAACATCTGGCCCAGTCTGAAGCAAAGTGTGGCAGACCGGCAGCCAAAGATGGCACCAGCTTTTCCGGCCACAGAGAAGCATTCTTCATGTAGCCAGTGAGCTGGACGCTCACCATAGACATGTCTTTCAGGAACTTTTGGCCATGTTGAACGTTCTCGGACATCTGCTCAATGGCTCGCTCATAAGCGGCTTTGTAAGCCGTTTGGATGACTAGAGCAAAGTACCGCGGAAGTAGAAAGTTTGGAATCTTCCGGATAGCGCTGAAGCGGTCCTGTAGCCATTGAATAGGTCCATTGAGACCCTCGTAGCCGTTGCGGCTAGCAAGCGACTGGAGTCTGCCGATAGTGTAGTCGAGAGCCCACTGACCTTCACGAAGGTGGTTGCAGAGAGGATGTCCAAGATCGTTGTTCGCAATGATATCCTTAAGCACACTCCACCAGCCTTGAAGACCACAATATACGAGCGGTCCATAGTTGGGGATGGTGTAAGACCCATCCTTGCCATCACTTGTCACCCGCTCTTCGGGCTCACAGCGGTACAGAACGGTGTTCAGGTCGTTCAGATTGCAGCCCGAGAAAGCTTCCCTGGCGCCAGAGGTGACGTACTTGTCCAGTCCCTCAGAGTGCTCTGCAGATGGGATCCAAGTCTCAAACAAAGCGATACTGCCCGGTGGGAACTTGTCAGGGACGGTGATCTTGGTGTTGTCTCCATGTGTCTCAATCTTGAATCCGCGAAGGTCCTTGGTCTGACTCGGCAGGCCCCGGAGAACTTTGTCGCTCATAGCAGCATGCTTGGCTTCTCCGCTCTGGTCGACCTCAAGGTTCCAGGCACCGAGCTGCTTGACCCTGGTGCCACTGAGATCCACGGGAGGGAAACCAGCGTTCCCATTGCCGTAGCCTGGGAAGGCAGTGTGGGCAATCAGGAAGTAACCCTTGCGGGACTTGGGGTGCAACCGGTGTACAGTGATGTACTCACCATCGTGGTGAATGTGAGTCTCATCGTAGCCGTCCTTACCCATGATAGTATGGAGTTGGTTCAGGAGACGCTTGATCGATCCGACACCTGGGCCGGCACCGATGTGGACAGTGCTCATGTTCGAGTAAGGAGAAGTGTATGGTCGCTTCTCATGGACCAGCTCGATGAGCTCAGGGTATACTTCGTCGTAACCGAAGACACTTCCTACAGCGCTGGCACACATGGCCACCAAGGCGCCGTTCGACAAAGTGTCGCGGGCGTCCCTGCGCTGTGCTGGCATCTCATTGTCGTGCGTACAATCCATGAGAAGTGCATGCACCTCGCTTGGCCTGATCTTGTGAACAGCTTCCTTAACAGATGGCTGCGATCCGTTTGCTTGACCATTGGTCGCTGAGCTGGGCTTGTCCAGGCTAGAGATTTCGTCAAGCTCGAAGCTTCCAATAGGGCGACCGCAGTGCTTGTGGACCAACTTGCTCATCTCGGCGGTGCTCCAGGTCTGCATCGCCTCTCGGATGAGGCAGGCAAGCCCAAGGCGCTCGACATAGACATAGTCCATCTTCTCACTGCCAGAAAACAGCTCGGCCATCACAACCAGGTCAGGCCGCACAGAGCGGGCTTGATCAAGCATGTACTCTGCAAGGTGAAGTGGTGTAGAATGGCAGTTGTCGATGCGGAAACCGTGGAAGTACTTCGCCATGACGCGGGTGTACTCGCCCATGAATTCCCAGAGGAATGGACTGTCTTCAGGACCGCTGCCGTACCGAAGCTTGACACAGTCACCCCAGACGATGACCTCTCTGCGGAGGTAGGCTTTGGACTTCGGACCGGCATTGTCCTTCATGACATCTGCTGCCCAAATCCAGCCATTGTTGACTAGTGCAAGCGAGCCGGGATCATGCTTCTTAGTGGTCTCGTTCTGCGGAAGCCGGGTAAAGTACGACTCAATCAGAGGATTCTCCACAGTGATTGGGCCTACCTTAGGACCGTGATCGTCGAGCCTCATGTACTTGGTACGGTTGAAAACTTGCTCCATCATCTCGGAGATATCGGCATCGTACTCGCGGTAGAACTCGAGGTTGACTTCATTGAGAAAGCGAGTCATGGTGCCGATAGCGCTCCGCTCATCGCCCATGCTGTTGACTCTGGAGTTGTAACGTCCGAAGAGGGCCTGGAGAAGTGCACCTCCGATTTGAGGGTCGACTTTGCGATGATACCTCTCCCCAAGCCGATCACCACCGGAAAGAGCATGCTCAATCAGCCAGTCTGCTTTTTGCTTCAATGACCAGTCCTGGACACCCTCAATGGCGCCGGAGTCGGTGGGGTACTTGACATTGTTCTCCATCCAAGCAGTAACAGTGGCTTTGGTTGTAGCCTCGACGTTGACGACGTAGAATTCCCACAAGCGGATGGCACCAATGACGTGCGTCTTGATACCGTCCATGATTCTCAGAAGATCATCCACGCTGTTGAGAGTAGTTGGAAGGCCGCGACTCGACAACTCGTTGCTGTACCGGAGGAGGGCACTGTCGAGCTCGTAGGCAGACTGCAGCCAAGGAGCAGTGTTGATATTGTAACCTGCTTCGGGGTGCTCCTCCAACCATTTGCTGTTGTTGGCGGTGTGGTTCCAGACAACATCGGTAAGTGCTAGCAGGTTGTATTCACTTTCCATCTTCTTGACCAAGTCCGCAATGTCGGCTTCGCCTCCGGGGAACAGTTGCTTGTCGAAGGTGTGCTGGTCGTAGATACTGTATGGCGAATTTGAGTCACCGCGCATCATCAAAGGCGTGAAGTGCACCATGTTGTATCCTCTCTGGCTGATGCCATTGAGATGCTTCTCAAAGTCCGAAGGGTACTTGCCCATGAACTTCGACAGCACTGAGATTACTGACAGCGCATCGAGAGGGAGCTTAGAGTGGTTGATGGCCAAGCGAGGGGCCACATCAATGTAGTAGGTTTGGGTCTGAGTAGGCTTCATGACCTCACTCTTGCCGGTGGTCAACGGCGGTAGCGGAGTATAGCTGACATAGTATGCGAAGGCACCGGCATGAGGTACAGGGATGTCGATCTCAATTGCCCGGTTGAAGTCTGGTGTGAGCCTACGTTGAATGTTAGATTATGCTCATGTGCGGTTGAGAGCTAAATAGAGAGCTAGCTTACTTGTACTCGTGGTATCTATGTCTGTCGAACTTCTCGCCCTTGGCCGGAATGTTGACCCAAAGACTTCCTTCTCGACAGATGGAGCTGGTACCCTCGATCTGGAAACGAAGCTTGTATGCTGGCTTGGTTGGAGGTGGAAGGTAAATGTATTCTCCGGCAATGTTGGGAGAACCATCGTCCCTCAGCGGGAGGAGGTAGATGTCCTGGGTGGATTGCTGCATTGGCGGGGCCATTGCTCAGGGGATTGACAAGTAGTGAGGAGGTTTGGATATGCTGATGCTGGGAAAACTGAGGATGTCGGTTGCCAAAAGCTGAGCTGTAGTAATACAGGAACGAATATGTGCAATTAAACAGGGTATAGCGCGGTAGTGTTGGAGTAGTGGACGGCGAGGTTCAGGAAAAGGATTGGGATATGCAGCGCAGGAAGAAGAGGTCCAGAATGTTTACAGGTGCCTCTTTCCCTTGCGACTGCCTATACAAAGAGCGTGATCTGCGGTGAGAAGGCGGTATGGGGACAAAACGCACCTGGCGATCGCCCAGGTACATGTCCGCGCCAAGACTCGGGACCTCCAGCTGGGAAGGACCCACCGACGTCACTCCCCGCCGCATCTCCAGAGCCTCAACCCGTCCTCCCCCAACCCGCTCTCCACGCGCCGAGGAAGAACCTAATGGCGTTGGCGCAGCACGCGTTTCGCTTCGAGTGGGCACTGGCACGCGCGGAGACGGACAACTTCATACATGTACAACCTTCTTGGAAGTGGTATGCGCGAAGGGCGGGTCGAACATTTCACAAAACCCCATACATCAATTAGAAGCCTGACATTATTTTTGTTGAGGAAAATTGCATGTGTATGAGGTATCTTTTGTATGTACATGTACCTACCTAAAAAAGCGCACTCCGACCGCTCTTCCGACCGCTCCAAGCTTGCTAGCTCCTGTGTTAGAGTCAAAGCGTCCGCTCTAGTCAATGTCATATACATCGGTCGATCACTCCATAATGGCGTTTAGCAGTTATCGGCTCTCAGAACCGTGAAATGTCTCTGCCGAAGAGCCAGTTGACGAACCTGCACCTTGGTCAGTTGCCTTTGTACGAGAAGTCGTTATGAAGGGGCGCCGCTTACCAATATATCGGGATCAGAATCTTGTTTCGCCACGAGATTGATTTCGTCAGGTATGCACCTCCTACACCGCATCAGCTGTTGTTCCAACATGGATCTTGGAGTTGGTACGGAGCACTTACGCCAAATGAGCCATGCTGCGCGCCCTGAGATATCTCCGCCACTGCTCTGCATGATGGCGTTCCAGTTGCCAACGTATGCCATCACGCCCAAGTCTTTGTAGTTGAAGCTAGCCGTATCAACATCTCTCTTGTTCAGATGTTTCGCAAGCCATCGTGCCTTCTGATTCGCAACCTGCGCGGTCGCGGGGTACATTGTATCCTCTACGATAGCGCAATCACCGAGAGCAAATACATCCTTCAGGACTGCCCTTCCTTCCGCTTTCTCGGGCTCCAGGATCATACGTAGACTGTGGTTCGTCATGATGCCACCGTTCTTCTCGTTCTTTCTGACATGCCACGTAAGATCATCTCCTTTCGGCTCCTGTACCATTTCGACCGAGTCCACAGGCAGCTTAACCGGTTGGCCAAGCGCCTCGTCCACGAAGGGATTCATCATCAATCCGGTCGACCATACACACATGCCAATTCCAATCTCACCTTCCTCTTTCAGCTTGATTGTATAGCAGCTAGTCTCATCTTTGACCAACCCCCCTTCTTGCACTTCTCCGGGGGCGCCGGGTCGAAGTTCTTGGACATGGTGACTCGTCTTAATATCAATACCTGTCCGCCTGAAGTGCTTCATAGCGTAGTCCGCGAGTTTCTTGTCGAACATGGGCAGCACTTTGTCTGCGACGTCGTAGACGGTAATTTTGCAGTGCTCCACCAATTCTGGGTACAATTTCGACATATCCTCGGTGATCAGATCGTGCAATTCAGCGGACCACTCGATACCAGTGGCTACATGTTGTCAGTACGACTGATCAGATAGCCTTGCTGTTACAGGGCTGCGACTTACGCCCGCCGCCGACAACGGCAAAGTGGAGCAATTGCTTCTTCATCTCCACGGTAGTGGTAGGCAGCGCCGCTGTCTCGAAACCTTTCTTCAAGTCAGACATGTTCTTGACCAGGTAGATTTGGCAGTGTCACATACACGTTAACATCCGATTTCTGATCTTCCTGGCATCTCCGACGTCCTTCAAGAAGTATGCATGTTCACGAACTCCCGGTGTGCCAAAGGTCTGGCTGTAGCATCCGACAGAAACGATAAGCTTGTCCCAAGCCATCGGGAAGAGTCTTCCCTCCTTTGTCTCTGCTTGGATTCTGCGAATCTTGTCTTCCTGGCTTTCACCTTCATGCCGATCGCCTGTGGGTGCCAGGCCTTGCGTAGGATCAGCTACAGCCTCCTCAATCTGAACGGACTTCTTGTCAAAGTCGACACTATCGGCCCAACCCTGGAAGAAAGTGACATTGTTACGCCTGGACCTGACAGGCTCGAGCGCGGTACGGAACTCAAGAGTGCCGACGGATGTAGATGCGAGAAGTGGCGTGAATACAAAGTAGGATCGCGGAGACACGACCACGACTTGGTATTTGCTCTTATCGAGGTCACGAGAGACACAGTAGCCAGCCCAACCTACAGTTGCTAATTAGTTCATGTCGCCTACCACTCAGACTAAAGCAGAGCGAAGGAGGCACAAGTACCAGATCCCAGAATTACAACACGCTCCCTGTCTGGCATCGAAGTCAGCTACAGTATAGAGAAGTCTCTGGAAACCCAGTGGCCTACTGTTCTGCTCCCTATCCAAGTCATGGATTGTAATGCATCTTTGCTGGGTCAATGGCATGAGCCGCGCCGTTCCGCTTCTTGTCAATGCATTGTGTGTACGCAACGACCGGCCTACGCTGCCAAACGCCCTCGGCGGAAGAGGCAGCATGACAGTAAAGCTGCAATTGCGTTTTGATTGAGAATGAGGCTCGGTTCCGTTTTCGGAACCATGTTACTCATACCGAAAGATCCTCCCTCATGCCGGGCATATCGCGGAGATGGCGCTGATGTCATTGTTATCGCGCTACAGCCCGAGGGTATCTCGGTTCACGGGTCCCTGGTCAAGATCGGAATCCGGGAGATGGGCTCGCAGGAGCCGCATGCAGGTGCTTATATCTATGACATCTCCGCCCACAGGTGTATTTCATTATTCATGCCGCAGTTAGCGCAGTAAGAGTGCTGCGTGGACGTGTTGACATTTGGATGGCTTATCATATCCCCCGACTCGCGAATACCGAGTTCCGCATGATCCTAGCTTCAAGAGGAAGCTGGTGCCGAGTCGGAGTTCACTGCGAGTCACTAAGGGACCTCGATCCTCTACCAGCACGTTTCCATCATACCTTATACAGCATGACTCCGCACCCCGCAAGGCAGGTGCAGCGGGTTGTGAATCATGTGGCAGGCCGTGCCTTCTATAAGTAGACAATCCTTTTCCTCCCCCACCTTCCAAAAGCTTCTCGTTCTCTACTAAACGCCTTTCACGAACCTGGGAGTATCCCGTGAAACACGAATACTCTTGCTTCAAGCTCTTCAGAGGCATACGCATCCACTGGATACAACCCCAAACAGCACTCCACTCACCCCAACATGCCTCTCGTTCTACGACCACTGCGGCTCTCTGAAGTTGGGGCGTACGAGCGCGTCACTCATGCCGCTTTCGAAAAAGGCCTCATGCCTCTTTTCTTCCCCAATGGTAAGACGCCAGGTGCCAGAGCACATATGGCCCATTTAGCTAGGGAGACAATGCAGTCTGACCCCTACGCGCGGTACATGGCCGTGGTGGACACCGAGCTTGAACCTGAAGCTGGAGACATTGCCCAAGATGGAGACTCAGACGACAAGAAGACAGAAGGACAGGCAGAGGCCAAAGGTCGGATAGTGGGGGTAGCTTTCTGGAAGTTTTACGAGCACGAGCGAACAGATGAGGAGATTGAGGAGGAGAAGAGGAAGGCCAAGGAGAGTGGCGATCCCCCAGATTGTAGTGTGGAGATGTTCAATAGTTTCTTCGGCATCCTGGCGAAATGCAAGAAGGAGACGATGGGCAATCAGCCATTCATATGTGAGTTTCTTCACCATCCCCTCACTAACCGACGCCTCCTGCCTTGGAGAAACCCCAAACATCTACAGCTTCAGATAGACACAGTCCCTGCTTCACATGTCCAGAGTCAACACTGCTAACTGTGGAATGCAGTACTGAACGTTCTGGCGACAGAGCCAGCGCACCACCGGCGTGGAATCGGTGCCATGCATCTGAAATATGGGTTGGATCACGCAGACAAGCTTGGCCTCCCTTCATACTTAGAAGCGAGTCCGACGGGGAAGCCACTGTACGAACGCTGGGGTTACGAGGCAGTAAGCGCCATGCCCTTCGATGCGAGAGATTTCGGGGCGCCCAACGCGAAGACGCATACCCTCATGGTCCGGCCTGGGAAGAAGCAGAGTAATGGATTTTGAAGCAGTTTTACGCTGGTATTGGGGATGTATATTGAAATCACACGAGGCACCTTAGGTGCGTGATCAGAGTCACTATGTATATAAAAATATGTTCTTGCAGAACAGTACAACTGTACATGCAGGTACTAAATTGTATATAGAGCTCCCGACGCGTGACGGCGCGAATCCCCAGAACGCGTCGGGACCCTCAAATTGATGACGTTCCCCACGTTGTATACATGTACAGTAGAAACCAATCCACGGCGACAACGGCCACTACGGTGAGCAGCAGCAGCAATGGCGCCTAGTCATAGCCCTTCAATGTCCCAGTCGTCGCAAAAGAAGCAGCAGTCTATATCTAGCTTCTTCACCGCCAAACCAGCAACTAAACCCGCTGTCGCCTCACCACCGCAAAAGGCGCCAGAAGAAGCTACAAACGGCAACGGTGCAGTCAACACAGACAATGATCTATTTGTTGACGACGATGAAGAGCCTATCGTCCCAAATCGGAGAGGGTCCCAAAGACCTAAGCGCACGGTCGACGACGAAGATAATGCGGACGACCTTCCAAGCGCGAAACGACTACGACGTACCATAGAAGATACTGAGAATGAGGCGCCCGATGGAGATTCTGCAAAAATACCGAGGCGCAGGAGCTCTGCCAAAGGAGCACCGCCAGAAGAATCGACTAGCAACCACCGACCTCGGGTCACGGATCGCACGTCGAAGTATATGTTCCCTAGCTCAGGAGTGGCAGAGCAGGAAGCCGACGGATCTGATGATGAAGAAACCAGAAGGTACAAAGAACGCATGCATCAGAAGTTTGTCAAGAGGTTGGGGAGGCCGGATAGCATTGCAGAAATCAAGCGACGGAACCATTTCATCAGTGAAGAGACGGAGGCTGCCGAAGCGGAGGCAGACGAAGAGATGGAGGAAGAAGAAACACCGAAACCGACCAAGGGCAGAAAAGGCGTGGGCGCGAAGAAGGGAGGCAGCAAGCTTACGCCTATGGAGAGGCAGGTCATCGACATTAAGAGACAGCATATGGATACATTACTCGTGGTAGAGGTCGGGTACAAATACCGCTTCTTTGGCGAGGATGCAAGGATAGCTGCGAAAGAGTTGGGTATCGTGTGCATACCAGGCAAATTCAGATACGATGAACATCCTTCGGAGGCCCACCTCGACCGCTTTGCGTCTGCCAGCTTTCCTACCCACCGACTTCATGTGCACGTCAAAAGGCTTGTCGCTGCTGGTAATAAAGTCGGCGTTGTACGCCAGCTTGAAACAGCAGCCCTGAAAGCAGCTGGCGACAATCGCAATGCTCCCTTCGTCCGCAAACTCACGAACCTTTACACGAAAGGCACGTACATCGACGAGGAGGAAAGCCGCGCGGGTCCTGCTATTGGATCCAGTGGAGGTGCGTCCTCCAGTGGTCACTTGCTTTGCTTGACGGAAACGAACGCCAAAGGTTGGGGCACTGATGAGAAGGTCCGTTTCGGGATCATTGCGGTCCAGCCCACTACCGGAGACATCATATATGATGATTTTGAAGATGGCTTTATGCGTAGTGAACTGGAGACGAGGCTTTTGCACATCGCACCTTGCGAGTTTTTGCTTGTGGGATCAGTCTCTAAAGCTACGGAGAAGGTCATTCAGCATCTGTCGGGGAGTAAAACCAACGTCTTTGGAGACAGAGCTCGAGTGGAACGAGTAGACAAGCCGAAGACAATGGCTGCTCAAGCTTACAGTCACATCTCAAATTTCTATGCGGGCAAAATGAACTCCGCCGAATCATCAGAGCAACATACCGCACTTCTAGACAAAGTACATACGCTCTCTGAGCACGTCACGATCTGCCTGTCTGCAATGATTACGCATCTGACAGATTACGGGCTTGAACATGTATTTGACTTGACGAAGTACTTCCAGTCTTTCAGCGCACGATCACACATGCTGTTGAATGGCAACACTTTGACGAGCCTGGAAATCTACCAGAATCAGACTGATCATACGGACAACGGGAGCTTGTTCTGGACCTTGGACCGGACGCAGACCCGCCTCGGTCAGAGGCTCCTCAGGAAGTGGGTCGGTCGGCCATTGCTTGATAAGTCGAAGCTGGACGAGCGTGTCAATGCTGTTGAAGAGCTACTGAGTAGCGAACGTACTGTCGGTGCTGACAGACTTAACAGTCTTCTCAGGCAGATCAAAGGCGACCTTGAGAAGTCCCTGATCCGGATATACTACAAGAAATGCGGCAGAGCAGAATTGCTAGGTGTTTTGCAGACACTGCAGACCATTGCGAACGAATATGCCCATGTGAAGTCGCCAGCAGACGCGGGCTTTACGTCCACTCTGATCAGCGAGTCTATTGCTTCGCTTCCTCAGATTTCGGAGGAGGTGATTTCATACCTTGAGAGAATCAACCTCGAGGCAGCGAAGAAGGACGACAAGTACAACTTCTTCCGCGACGAGTACGAGACGGAAACAATAACAGACCACAAGGTCGGTATCGTCAGCATAGAGCACGACCTCAATGAGCACCGCAAAGAGGCAGCTGCTAAACTGCGAAAGAGCAAAGTCGACTACGTGACTGTCGCCGGCATCGAATATCTGATCGAGGTAGACAATGGTCAGATCAAGAATGTTCCAGCGTCTTGGGCGAAGATCAGCGGCACGAAAGCGAAGTCGCGTTTCCACACCCCAGAAGTCGTCCGCTTCATCCGTGAACGCGACCAGCACAAAGAGGCCTTGGCCGCCGCTTGCGATGCAGCCTTTGCCGACCTACTAACCGAGATCGGGTCAAAGTACCAAGCCTTCCGCGACTGCGTCCAGTCACTCGCTACACTAGACTGCCTCCTCTCACTCGCCGAAATCGCTCGGCAGCCCGGTTACTGCAAACCCGTGTTCCTCGAAGGCGACGAAGTCAGCATCAACGTGGAGCAGGGCCGTCACCCAATGGTCGAACAATTACTGCTCGACGCATACGTGCCTAACGACGTCCACCTCACGTCTTCTCAGCGTGCGCTCCTCATCACGGGCCCCAACATGGGCGGCAAATCCTCCTACGTCCGCTCAGTCGCCCTCATAGCCATCATGGCGCAAATCGGTTCCTACGTCCCCGCAGCGTCCGCCCGCCTGTCCCTCCTCGACGCCGTCTTCACCCGCATGGGCGCCTTCGATAACATGATGAAGGGCGAGAGTACCTTCATGGTCGAGCTATCCGAGACCTCGGATATCCTCAAACAAGCATCGCCGCGGTCGCTCGTCATCCTGGACGAGTTGGGCCGCGGAACTAGCACCCATGATGGCGTGGCGATTGCGCAGGCGGTGCTCGATTATGTGATTAGGGAGACGAGGTGTTTGACCCTGTTTATTACGCATTATCAGGCGTTGGCGCGTATGGAGGCGGAGTGGAAGGGCGAGCTGAGTAATGTGCATATGCGGTTTACGGAGCAGGGTGAGGGGAATGGTGATAGTAAGATCACGTTTCTGTACGAGGTGGGCGAGGGCGTGGCACACAGGAGCTACGGGCTTAATGTTGCAATGTTGGCGGGGTTGCCAAAGGGTGTGATTGACCTGGCGGCGGTGAAGAGTAGGGATATGGAGGGGGAGGAGGCCAAGAGAAGGTTAGGGTATATATCAAGGATGATGGGGCAGGCGCTGAGTGGCGGAGATGGGCTTGACGCTGTTGCTGCTGGGATCGAGCGGCTGTGACCGGCTGGAAGGGGCTGTTGTAATACACCTTCTCAAACTGGCTCAAAGAATGTGTATTAATGTACCTGTATCCATTGCCGAGTTTCTCGCATACGCAGCAACCGTCTCACAGAGCGCCACCTCACGCGCAATAGACCCGTCCACTACAGCACGAAGGGTAGCTCTACCACCCACGCCTGACAATTCCAGCTGCAAGAATCGTTGTTCACCCGCCCAATCTCTGTATAAACCACGTCGCGCCAGGCACCAGGAACCACCAACTCCGGCCGATAAAAATGGACACTCGATGCAATCCCGAGCGCTATGGCCGTACGCTCCAACGCACACGAGCGACGTCCAGCGTCGTCTCCAAGTTCGCTGGCTCAAGGAGAACTGGCGCCTCCGGCGCCTCAGAGCGGCGCGGGCGGGTTGGGGTCTGAAATGGGACTCTACTAAAAGCATATCTTCAGTGTGTACCCCCTTTACTTCAGCTCTCTATAGCAACTCACGGCATACTGGCCGCGAGGTCATACAGGTTGAGAATGATAACAGTTCCTCAGAACGATACCCGCCGGCTTCGCCCGGTAGGAATGACTGCGCTCCGGTTGACGGAATTGCTCATTGCGAAGCGTATCTGTGGCAAAATCCGCCACAAGAGCAACAAAGGCAAAGAAGCCCGCAGAGCAGCAGCCGAAGTTGTCAGCACCGAGACAACTGTCCAGACCGGAGCCGACAACAAGGTCGAACAAGAGAACACGGAGAGCGACGCCACCGCTGCCACAGCTGCAGCCGCGATAACGTCGGACTGTAGCGGTAGTGGGTAGGCATCTGGAATAGTAACCTTGTTGAGCCCTCGTATGTCGACGGCCACTCTGCCTTTCCGTTTGCCGTCTATTTCGCGCCACACCACGAACACAGGGAAACCAAAAGGCGTGGGGTCTATGGACTACTGCATACGACCCTATCGGTGTAGCTTATCGTATAGTTCATCGATGAACTCGCGGTCCTTCGGTCCTATAGGGTAGACCTTGTGCGCAAGTCTCGCGTCGACTGATCGCTAGTCGCTGGCTAATGGTATCGGCATCCATTCCTCTTCCGGTATGTTTGCAGTCCGGCCATCGTCAGTGAAGAGACGCTTAAAGTCTGCTAGCATAGCGCCATTCCAGTGCTCCATCTGGATACTTGATCATGTAGTATCGTAGCGCGATCTCCACCGTCTGGTTAGTTCGCTCCATTGCGGACGGTAAGCCGTCTACCTCAGGATTCCGGTGCACAGCCTGTCGAAGATCGTTTCCCACAGTAGTTCAACAAACAGGCGTACTGTGTTATGATGGTAATGGATACCGTATGTATGTTAATGCTGGAGTAAGGATGGTCCGAGGCTCAAGGCAGAGTTTATTAGGTATCGCGCCTCTAATCTACATGGCAAGAGCCACTCGGGCATAGCAACGACTAGTGACCAGAAAGGCAAGTGCAGGATGGGATGCCAATTGTGGCAAGTTCTTCCCTTTGTACCAAACCCCAAATGGAAGTAGTCTGCGATACAAGGCGTCAACGCTTCATATACATGCTGATGAAATCCACCAGATCATCCACGCCTTGCGGCTCGTTAATCCAATGCCCCCCATCCTGGTATGTCTTCCAGGTTGATCTCATTCCGAGTTGTTGCAATGCCTTGAACATCTGCTCTCCGTTTCCGACAGGTACAACATCGTCGTCTTCCGAGTGAGAGAGGAAAACCGGGGTGGCGAAAGGATCCTTTTGCTGCGCGTCAATATCGAAAGGTGAAGTTGGCTCAATTCCGAGGATCGAAGATGACATGTTTCCGCGCGTGGCTTGGCTCTGAGATCCCTTTGAAATGTCTTCAGGGCGAGGGAGCCAGCCACAGAATCCGATAAAGCCGGCGAGGGTGACTTTGCTGTGAAGCAAGGTCCATATCGACGTTGCGCATCCCTGGCTGATGCCTCCGAGGAAGATGCACTCTGGACTGATGATAGATGCCTCTTTGTGCAAAACGTCGACGATGGAAAGGACGCTCTCTCTCAGCCCTTGAAGCTGCAGCTCCGGCCGCTCTGAAAGGTTTTCCACTGACCATATGTCAAACCACTGTGACATCGGTGTGTCGAAACGTGCCGATTGTCTGGTACCGGAGGATGGGAACACCCATTTGATTGTGGGAAATATCTCTGGCAAGGTTCTGCCGTCTGATGCTTGACTTTCGAAAAATTCGTCCGCGAACTCCTTCGCCACACTATCGCGACCGTGAAGCAATATGATTGTGTGGGTGTGTGAGGCTAGAGGGGCGACGATATAACAGTCATCGGCAGCCATGTTGTGTGTATATTGTGTTAGGAAATATGTCAGATGTTACCTGGTTTGTTTCTTGACGAGTGAGATGTAAGTGGGCTTTTTCAAAGACGAGAAGGGAGAGGGTTACCTACTTATATTGCCGTTGTGTGAATTGGGAATCGGCCTATGTAAGCATATGTGGAAGAAGGTTTGGATTCACGCTCATAGTTTACACCTCAATGTACAGCCACCGCTATTCAATGCGATAGTTTCACTTCGTAAGACAGTTTGATGATAGGGTTTGACGTTCAATAAGTGCCTCGTTGCACGTATACCGAGCGTACGAACAAGCAAGACGTTACCAAGCCCGGCATATCCCTTGTATCACGTCTGCATTTGTACCCAGAGTTGAATGCTCATGTTGAGGAGAATTTGCAGCCTTCGGACTCTGTATACATGCTGTATTTCGGTTTCAGCTTTCTCTTATGAGCTTCATTGTCTGACAACTTAGAATATAAACTTCGACTAGTTCGGTATACTGCTGACCTCGTTTATATGACCACTTCAAAAGAGAGTGTGGGAATAGTAGATCGAATTAGATACTGCTTGAGGTGGTGAAGTGGAACGTAAACAGTGATTCTCTACATATCGGCTACGGTCGTCATGGGTTCATGGATAATCCCGACTCACTCAGAGCTGTGAAAGCACCAATGTCTCTTTTGACCGAGTATGTTGTTACGCCGCATAGAGAAGGGATGTTCCAGGCGAAACATCCCATGCTCTTATACTCTCCGCTGCAATGGTTCACAATAGTCCTGCATTGGCCTTGTGACACTATCATAAGCATTGCATGTCCGATCACGGAGGATTCTGGCGCAACATGTAGCTTACGTTGCATGATTATATAGAGAAGAGACGTATACGTGTCCAGATGAGGACCTCTATTCTGAATTCATGTCGTCTGCAATATGTACAAGAGGTATGGTCTGTTTCGGAATATCTGATTACAGATGTTTCGGCAATACAAGGGTACCTTTCACATGCGCAAGTGCGGGCTCTGGACCCTGAACTGGTTGGTTTTGGCGGCTGCACACTGTTTTCTGCAGCTTCGGAGGAGGATCGGCATCATCACATGTCAGCGCAGCCTGACGAAGCAGTAGTATTGTCCGGATCCGACCTCAATCCCCACCCCAACTCTCACTCGCAGCGCTTCTATCCATCCAATCGCATCTCCGCCGGCATTCGAGCATTGCGTTGAGACTGCTCTGTGACCCTACTATTTCCCCGCACGCTGTTTCTTTGTTCCTGAGCGCGTAGCTTTGACGCCGAGCTCTCACACGACAGCTTTTTGCTTTCTCTACCCTGTTCTATTACCACCCAAATCCGGCCACCTACAACGGCCATACAACTCTTATCATATTATACAGCTAGCCATCATGTCAAACGATCCACCACTCCTCCGGCCACGGCCCCGTCGTCCTTTCGACCTGACGCCAATGTCTACAACTCCAGAGTCACACCCACCTACTCCACCCCCCGAGCCCGCAAATGACGACAACGGGGGAAATCTATCTTCGAGGACACGCAGTATACTTAACCTCACCTCGAGTACTCTCTTCGGTATCTACAGTCCGGCGGGATACCCTTCCGATCGCGAGGAGCCCAGCACGCCATGGGGAACCGGCGCTGAAACGCCTGTATCTGACGTCAAGGGAGCTTTCACTGCATCGGACCTCAACGGTGCTCTCGCAGGCAATGCAAAGGCAAAGGCCAGGAGAAGGAGCAGTGTACATCAAGTCAGGCCGCATAAAGTACCTAAAAGAGGATTTAAGGGCAAGGTTGTTCCAGTCATTGGCAAGAACGCAAGTCTGGGAGTGGTAGGAGTATGCTATGGAGTCCTGATCAGCCATTTACATGATCGTCAGCAGATCGCTCCGGTGAAGGTGGAGGGAATACCACGGGACAGATGGGAGTACCTTGCTTTCTGGGGTGTTGTCGCTGTGGCACTGGGACAGCTGTTGCCCTGGGTGGATCGCTTGTGGAATCCAGAAGAGGAGGATGTGCTTGAAGACAGCTACAGGACTGGCAGCCAGCGACCCGGTATGCATCAGAGGTCTAGAAGCTACGTACAAGAGGACAAGGAGAGACGCGGTTTACGTTGGACGCCACAGTGGAATGATGTTGTGAGGAGCATTGGTATCTTCGTGGGCATTGCTTTCGCCGTGGTGAGTAGCGACAGATATCTTACAACTTGGTTGTGCAGCACGACTAATTCGATCGACAGCGCCGACTACCGTGGCAATCTACGCTCCAGCTGTCCCTAACCCTTGCTCTCTCTAACCCAGCCATCTGGTATCTGCTGGATCGTACATCACCTGGCTTCATACTCTCCGCTACCTGGGCACTGTCAGGAACAGCTTTGCTACTCTCGATCAATCCGGAACTGGTACCGGCACCTTCGCCTTCTGGAGCACGGGCACTCGGCGGTGCACAACAACTAGGCAATACCTTGAATGTTGCGGGCCTGCAGGTCAGCCATGAGTCTGTGGGCGTAGCGACGTGGATAGCTAGTGTCCTCTTCGTTAGCTGCGTTTGCTTCGGCAACATTGGAAGGAGGCTGTAAGACTGGCCGGAGTCGAACGTATAGGATAGCATCATCACCACAGACACCTATTGTAGCATGAGCGAGGAGATCTGCGGGCAGTGTCTTTCTCAGAAACCTCCACTCTATAGCTGCGGGTTCCGTATCGGGAAAGAACGCGCCTCGCGTCTCGGCAGACGCGTAGGGTTCGCATCAAGCCTGAGACTTCTGAGGCTTTCCAATTTAATCCTGTCTCGCTATTGTCCCAGCTGCATTGCATTGAACCATTGCTTTAGATGACATAAGCCCTACGCGCTCTCGCCGTGAACTGCGCACCTGAACTCTAGACGAATACCACCGACATACAACTTCAAACCGTATTGCCTGATATACTCCGTGATTGCGACAAAGAGAAGTGTCTTGAGGAGACGCTGTGAGTAGGAATATGCGACCACATGCCTGGAATTTTTACGTGTAGTCAACATTATGACACATACGGTCTTTCGACGTTTGCTGAAGGGCGTGGGTCTGACAAGTCGCTATAATGACTCAGACAACAGATCCTACGAACATCGCATTCTTTACCGCAACAAGAAAACATGCCATCAGCGTATTGAATGGTCATATGCGACAGAATGCCTTCAAGGCTCCTGCAAGGTGGTGGTGATCAGCTTTTACTGTCTAAAATTACCTACCTAGGTAGGTATCGATGCAGCGGCAGACATCGACGAAGTTCTTCAACAAGACCCCATGAGACGCGCCGGAGCGTCCGAGTACTCACTGCTTCAATCATCATGAAAAGAGAACCGACGTGACTGACTCAAAGCCCGTCAACACTTGATCCAACAGCTATTGGGCCTGTCCGGCTTGCTTCACACGGCTAACAGCCCAAGCCACTCCTTGCAATGCACCCACCATGACAGACTTACACTATGCTCGACTCATGTCTCCAGGCGTAGGATACTGAAGATCATCACGTTCGGTATTTCTCTCAGGAGACGAGAACCGTAGAGAGACCAACCCGGCCTTACACTTCGGACTGCCCTTTTGCACTACATGGGCACGCTTGTTAGTCCTCATCATATGGCGTGGCTCAGATTCAACCGAGGTGAAGGCAATCCTCGAGTCTTGTACCATCCTCCTGCAGGTACCCGGAGCATATCCAGGGAAGAAAGAGAACTGGAATTTGCATACCTCGACGGCTGGTTGCACTTTGACCCGGAACGCGACCCCTGACCATCCAGAACACGCATTCTTCCATCACGTTGCACACGTGTCACGGCTTCACGACATACAAACTGCGTACCACGACGTGAGATTGCGCGAGGTAGTCACACGCATCGACAAATGATGGGAACCGAGGATTCGAAGACGAGGACTCGAAGACGAATTATGAAATGTCACTTATCAAGAAAGGGTCGTCATCAAGAGGGCCTTATATTGGTATCCAGCATCTCGGATGCCACAAGACGAACGAAGGAGTCGGCCTGCGCACACGGACCGACTCTAAAGTTCGCTGACGTTCACGCGTCGTCTCGTCAGTGGATGGATCGATACTCTTATCTCGCCAAGCACAGTGCTTTGGCATCCCCTCTCCCCACCGGGTGAACGGGGCGCCGAGACACCACATGTCTAGGGCGTCCCAGAACCCAAGCGACGGGGAGACGGGGAGTCGGGCGCTCATTCGTGGTTGCATTCCGCTTGAGGCTGCCGCCGCCGGTTCCGGTGATGCATCCCATTCGCGTCGGCGGACATGCGACCTTTGGTCATCTTGCGCAACCATCTCAGACAGGGCAGAATGTGGGGTCTGCCAAACCACGCTAGTTGCCCTTGCCCGCTTCGGACGTCGGTCTCTCTGCCTGCTGCATCTGGTTGGCTGCACAATGGGCTTTTATGGAGTGGTTACAAATAACACAAGATGCAACGAGTAAGCGCAAGTTGGGAAGTTGCGATTAGCACAACTTCAATCGAAGCTGCCAGTCTCAGCTAAGGCGACCAACCCCGACCGCGCAATGGCTAGTCGCCAAGTCCATCTCTCAGCAGGGCAACTGGGTAGAGACTCCTCCACCGAAATGCATGATACGCTGCTGGGTTACAAGGAACAGCAGCCGGGGCGGGTTGTGACCGTTGTGTTGCATCTGCAATCCGCTGATCTTTTGATTCTAGACGCCTTATTCAGGTCACCGGATATCACCGTAATGCTCCTGTTTCGTTGATCCCAGCCACAACCCGCAGTGACTCTGCTTACTACCGGACTGTCTCCGCTGAGCCTCGTGTATCTGGAAGGTACAGTAGGGGTTCGTCCCGGCTGGGATCTTCAAGGTTTATTTCATGCCGATGCACTTCAGGCAAATCGTTTTCTGATCTCATAGGCGTTGCTGAAGGCGCATTAACCTCACGGCATGACGGCAGGTCTGCTCCGCCCTGCGGGGGGGCATCTCCCACTGTCGAAGCAATCGAGGCGTCTGCCGGCAGTGCTGCCGCGTGTCGGTACTGCACGGTGTCTCCGACGCTGCCCAATCACTATGGTCGGAAGTGGCGAGATATGGCCAGTCGAATCGACAGCTCATGCGCCTCTGCCATCGCAAGCTGAACCCTTTACCCCCCACCCCTTTCTCACGCGCGCTGCAAGTCAGTCTTGACAAGGGAATGATGTACTCGTTGAATTCATGAGTTATGCAGCCACAGACGTTCTGGAGCCTAGATCTCGGTTCCTAGAATGACATCCCCGGTTCGTTTTGCCAGTGCTTATCCTAAGTGGATCATGCTGGCGGCGATGGGGCTCAGTAGCCTCAATGTTGGCGCCTGTGCCTTCCACACGTACCCCTAACCGACCAGAATTCTCCTCATACTGTGGGACACTCGACATCTGACTGAACCGACCCACGAGATACTGTCCTTCTGACAGCCTTCAACCACTCCTACCAACCGACTGCCTCTTGCCGGAAGCTGCGCACTGATTCTGCGAACTCGGAAACGCTTGCGACAGTAGGTTTCCGTAGACGCTCGAGAGGGTGTTGGTGGAATTGCTGTAGCAGGCGAAGAGCAGGGCGTTTGCTCCGCGTGTAGCATTTGCCAGATGAGGATAGCTTGGGTGGGCGTGCTCCGAATTCGATCAAGACTTGCGTTGGTGCTGCAGGTTACGACTCCCTGACCGGATCCCAGTATCGACTCCCGGTGGGTGCGGATGCTGCAGGTGTCGGTGTCTCGCTCGTGCCTATTTGCTGTGTCAGTCAAGGTACAAAGCTTTTCGCATATTCGGCAAACTCACCATTCGATTCTGGCGAACTCTGTGCGGCATTGGCTCTAGATGATCGATTTCGGTTATCCCTGTATCTGAAAACGTGCCACAGCAGCCACTTGATGACCCAGTTCTCCTCGTTGATACCATCAGTGTCGTGGCCGAGGTCGTAATAAGGTTTCGTCTCTGGTCTTGCTTGGCGATATATTCGCAGGGTCTCGCGATGCATTGCAGTCTCTGATATCTGGACATTGCCATATGGCGGTCGGACGCTGGGATCCCCTCTCAGTTGTGGTACCAGGCTGGTTGGGTCGGCACTCATCCTGGCCCGGCCAGCGGCGGCTTCTTCCTATATGTAGTGGTGAGATGCATGGCCATTGAGTCCAATGGGAATTCCAACCTTCATCATTGCGTATATGCGCCTTCCTCTCTCCTCATCACCTGGGATTGAAAGCCGCTCCAGGAATTTCTGTTTTGATTCACTCTGCGCTAAGGGCGGAATTTGTGGAGGCATCCTTCGGCAAGTATTATGCGGTACGTGGACATCAGCGCTAGCTGAGGAGGGGGGGAAGGTGTGCTACATAAAAGTGTATGTGGAAAACTGATGAGAGACGAAGCTCTCACTCAGCCAGAAGGTCCGACGCCGTTGGGCAGACACACATCTACTTTAGCACTGCCACTGCCTGCGCATCTGAACAATACCCACACCATAGTCACTTAGGCCGTACCAACGGGTTTACCGAAGGGCATTAGCTTTCGACTTTACTGGAGCTCGCGACTAGTGATGTCACACAGTGCAGACGGTTCCATTGCGTGTCCGATAATTACCTGCCGCAATTGGTCCCACAAACCATACCTTATGGCTCCATATCATGATACAGCGTTGCAGAACGGGTCAGCCGCGGAGCCATGTAGCGCCGAGTAGCGTGCAATCGCCGGTAAGAGCGCGCAAGAGCTTGCCTGCCCTGCCTTTCCATGCTGAAGTGAAGATCAGTAGCCGATTGGCTTCATGGATGGCCTGCAAGGATCCGAGATGTAGTTAATTGGTCTGGACCCCCAACATTCAATCGAGCATGGGCTGAAATCGACCTTCGGGTTGTACTCGTGGCGTCTCAGTAGCTGCCAGTCAGAACCAAGTGGGATGGATAGGGTCGGCATTCCAGCCACATGGTCAACCATGCTGGGCCATGCACAACGTTGATCGTTCCGACACGTCTGGGGCCTTCCCGCATGGAATCTCTCCGATGTTAGTCTAAACCCGGCCGGCTATCACGAGAGCTTCGCTATAGCAGGCGGATCTCGGCTTGAGGCCGCGCTGGCTAGAACTTGGGAAGCGCAGGCCAGAACTTGGGAGCGCACACCCCGTTTCGACTATAAGTTCATGGACATTCTCTGCCCGTGTCCGCGACGACCGTACAATCAATTGATTCACAAGCAGACTTGGACACTCATACTGTGCGAAGATGGTACTTAGATCAGGTCACAGGTACGGGTATACCTACAGCAGAGCTAATGCAGCAGTCCAAACGCGGTGTCAGTATCACATCGAAACAATACTCCAGTCGATCAGATTCAAGGTTGGAGACTTTTTTGAACGCCGCCGCATACGCCACGAGAGCGGTTTGACCCTATCCACGCTGTTTCAAGCCTGCTCGCGCCTGGTGCCGATCGAGATCTTGGCGCTGTACGGCACGAGCCGGTGCAGAACCCACGGCGGGTTGCACAGCTTGTGTTGACAGCTGCGAGACTTACTGGTCGCACTGCGACATGCGAACCTCCCGTTGCGGGCGTGCGATGCACTGGCACGGACAGCCTCACACGTCTGCCAAGCGCAGCAATGTCCTCCTGATCAAGTGGCGGTACCGTTTGCTCGGTTCTGGCGCGGATACCGCTTAGAAGGGGTGTTATCCAGCGCCCACCCTGCGGAACGTCTCCGCCGAGGTGGGCTCTGGGAACAGTTGTGCGGCTGTCGCGGGTCCGCGTGGCTGAAAGCGCTGGCATTGCTTGGGATCCGGTCTCCACCACCTTATATGGAGCCGACACTGACAGGAGTACCCGGACACGCCAGCTACGCCCTCGTGACCGGCGAGGCCCATAATTGGCTGTTTCCTACCATTGGCTTGACCAGGGCTATCGCCAGATCTTGTGTAGCATGAGGGTTGTGGCGCAAAATCTGTTCACACATCCCAACAGGCCATGCCGGATGATGAAAACACGACACTGACTGTGGGGGATGCTCCTCGTTGCATTCCGTGCGCCATGGCCGGATTGAGCCGTGGAAGCATTTGGGGGTCAACTCTATCCTGGCATCCCACGGTTCAGCGATCCGACACCTTTCCAGAGCCGATGTCAATAAAGGACTTGCAAGGTAGGCTGGTCTGCTATACGACGATCTCATATGCGCCAACACAGTGGGAGAGTGGGGAGGACAGAAAAGGGTCTAGGGGCTGCTCGACGGCAACCTACAGTACTAACTAGACAGTCTTGATGTACCTGCAGCGTCTGCGATAGCTTGCCTGGTGGCCTGAGTACACAGGATGCCTGGACTACTAATCGGCGCAGTCTTATGCCCACCGATTGAATACCGATAACCAGGGCCCATCCTTTCGAGGAAATGCAACAGCAGCCTTCGGATCAGAGCTAAGGCTGCGAAATACACAGTCCGATCCCACTACTGGGTACCGAGACACGTGCGTTATGGACGCAAGCATCCCAATTCCGCAGTCGCCGAATCCTCACGACGATCACCACTGCAGTTTCGCTTGTTACTTCTGCGGAGGCATGCAAGAGATCGCGACGACGAGGGCGCGAGATGATTTGCGGGACTCTGTTGAGCCTATGCGATAGCGTCGTATTGGACTAACTGCTCAGCAGACGCCAGCGTAAAAATCTCGCTTGTGGGCCAAGGCAGCAAAAACTGGTATGACAGACATCCGGATTGCCAGATGGATTGCAAGGTGGATTGCAAGGTGGATGGACTACCTTGCTCGGGTACCTCACCCGCACCGTTTGCTCTCCCGCTCTCAAACGCTTCGAAATTGCTTTTTCGAAGTTTTCCCCTCCAGTACGGCTGGTCCGGGTGGGTGTGAGACACAGCGCAGCCGGGTCAGCAGTCGGGTGCCAGCAGTGACAGTGACGTGCATCCAGAACATTCCATCCATGACTGCGCACTCACAACCTGAAAACATCAGTGTTTTCACAAGCTTCCAGGCGGAGATGTAAAACAAACCACGCGAGCGCCAGGAAGCAGTTCCGATGTCCGTTTTCAGTCAAAGCAAGTTGGAATTAGCGCCTTGTGACTGCCGTGTTGCCGACCTGCAAAGCGGCTATTGGGTTGGCGCTCTAGTCATGTCCTGTTCACGGAACCACGGATGTGCGATGCGCATTGTTTCTGACGCATAACTCAGGCCATTACCTTATTCCCGAGTATCATGGCACGTGAAAAGCACGGCGACAGCACGAACTTCACTTTTCAATCCATGTTTGTGTTAGAAACCGTCTGTGGTCAGTTCAGAGAACATTGTTGCCCTTTGCTTCGACCACGGCTGGCCCTTCCTGATCCCACCACCCTGTTCCCTGCCACACGGGCTCCATCTTTCACTCTCGCTGTGCTTGTTCAGACAGAGTATGGAGGGTTCGCCTGTATAGCTCTGGCAAGACAGGGGATACCCGCGGAGATACGTGTGTAGAGTGAAGACAGCAGCCGTGGCACATGTTCCACAGCGGCAGCTTCCTGACGGACGCCTTGTGTGGTTCTCGACGCAGACAGTTGCGACTGCCATCATAGAGTAGCTTCCTCATCAGCTAACAGAACTTGGTCATAGAACGAACTCGTAGAGTCACACTGTAAGTTCCCTTCCTACGTACATGTAGACGTACCAAACTCTTCGCTACGGTTCACTCTTACGCCAGCATCTATCTCCTACAACCAGCATGTCAGAGAGCATGTTTGCAGCCCTTCGGATGAAACAGCGACACCCACTTGCAGATCGATCTAACTCTAGGAGTGAATCGACATCCTCAGATGCACGGAACCCACCAAGTGTGAGAGGCCACGGCCGCAAATTCGCGCGACAGAAGCGCCACCCTGACCTAGATTCATCAGAAAACGCACCAAGCGATCACAGTTCCATATACGACGCACCCAGGGCACGGTCTTTGACACACATTGATGATAAGGCTTTTGAAAGCCACGAAATAAGCGGCCGGAATACCTTTCAAGAGAACAAAAAGACGGCAGACAGGAGCAAAACCTCAAAGGCTGGCGTCCGGTTCGTAAATCGACCTCAGGGTACTCCTCTGTTTACGATTGCTGAGCAACGGTCACTGGCCACTTTGCGCTCGAAGGCGTCAAAAATAACCATCAATTTCTGGCCCAAAACACCAGCAGAGGCACAAGAGCAAGAAATCATTTCCAACCCACGCAGGGCTCCTACGAAGCGGGTATTGTCAGCAAGTGCCGATGATGTGTTGATCAAAACTTTACGACGAGGGTTCGGTAGCGCAGGTCGTGCAACACAAACATCGTCAACAGATGCTCCAGCGGTCGAGATACATCTCCCACTTGAACCTCCTTTCGGTGCTCCTGAGCGCGTTAAGACGCCTGATGGACTGCCATCATGGAGTGGTGATCAGCCGTCATCTGTGCAGTGGCAGAACGATCACCGTACGTCCAGAGCGTTCAGGAACATCTTTCGAAGCACCAGCGCGACGCAGCTGAGTAAAGCTCTGTCCGAATTTGCCTTTGTTGTCCGACAAGCAAGGCAAAGCCCAATTCGGCGACCTGTGTGGAGACCTACAGTCAGTGGACACACAACACGCGGGTTTGATTCTCTTGCTCAGCACCCCTTTCAAAACGCACCAGTGGCTACAGTACCCCCTCCACCTTCTCTAAGAGACAACCCTGGGCGAGTATTCTCGCAAGCAACACATCGTTCGCAAGATTCCACGTCAGGGTCGAACAGCTACTCTGCGGCACAAAGGGCACTGGAAGCCGTCCATGGCAACTCTATACCCATCGACACGACGAAGTCGCGCCCAGCACACACGCCTAGGAGCTCTGTAAGAGTACCTTCTGGTTGCTCTCGAGCATCAGGAACTGCAGGAAGGCCATAGAATGGCGCAAAGTACTCGTCAGACACAATGCGCACAGTAGATATCATCAACCAATTCCCCCAACCTCCGTCAGTCGACACGTCACTGTCGATCAACCGCGAACCAAGCAGCTCAGCGATGATCGCACCAATACCTCGACGGCAAGGGGTGTTGAAACCGCCCAAGCTGCTAAGCCTCAACGAAGTGCTGATCCGTCCAGTGTTCGAAGAGACTGAACAACTGCACCAGCAGCAGAAGCCTGTGGCAAGCGCAGAGGCAGTCAACGCTCATGCTACTGACGACCTCGGTGAGCAGAACGCTGTGCTCCGTTCACCCGGACATCTACGAAACATCACAGAAGAGGAGGACCGACAAAAGCAAGTTTCCCAGAGTACTACGCGCTCAAACACACCGCCTATCCGCGGCGAGAACACTATCCGATACACGTCGACAGACACCGCCATCTATCGTAGAGACGACGCGTATTTGTCTAGATTATCCCGCGGAGATGTACAGCACGCTACGGCGGATGACTCGGCGTCGATATATAGTCAGTGCTCAGATCTTAGTCCATACCGTCCTGCGATCGCAGTCCCACGTGGCGAGCAAGCGAGGGTAACTTCGGAGTCTGCACCGGGTCCGTCCCGTTCGTCCTTATATCCGTTCAATGGAACTCAGTCCCAGACCAGCCCGGGTCTTGACAGCTTGGACCATGCACTTCCAGCCTCAGCTGTATATGAAAGACCTGCCGCCGTCGATGTGGAAATGATTCGTCCGGTCACAGTCACAAGTTATGGTTCCCTGTGTGAGCATCGACAAGCAACCGAGTTCAGGCACTCCGCCACCAACACTCAAAAGCGCAGACAAAGGCTGCATCCAAGAAGGCTTCTGAGAGCGGGGAAACGTAAGGGGCGCCAGAACCCTGCCCAGGACAAAAGTGTCAAGCTACGGTGCTGGAAATGCAGAACAGGGAACCGACTGAGCACTTGCCTCATCCGAATGGCTCGGTTCTGCTTCTGTCAGGACGGGAAAGAGCCATTGGACAATGAAAGCAATATGCTTGCGCCCAGGCAGGTTGCACAATGATGGATTGACCCATACGATATTCCTAATACACCGTACATGTAAGGTAGCCCTAAAACACAGGGACTTTATAGCATAGATCATGATCCAGTGGGCGACACATGTCGTGCCTTCTTGATTTGGAAGGAACTGAATTACACTAACCCAACAACGGATAGACCGAACCTTGCCTATGATCCACAGGCCATCCAATCAAAGCTCCAGTTCTCCAATCAAAGCTCCAGTTTTTACGTGAAGTGAAATAAACAACAGCTCTGGGCCCCTCCAGTACGATGAAAGGGTATACGAAAATTATGCGAAAACGCGCAAGTGACCACGCTGAACACGCCCAAACCTCCCACAAGCGCCTGCCTCAAAGAACCCTGCTCCTAACCCTCTTCTTCGCCGGACTGGACAAGCCCGGCATCACATCCTCCTCCCTCTCCCTCTCCTTCATCCCCGCCACAGCAGCCTTCATAACCACACTCTTCGACCTCTTTTTCGCCGGACTAGCCAGCCCGGGCATCTCAGGCTCGAACTTCAGAGCCTCGAGCTTCGGTGCCGCAGTTTTGACGCTCGGCACAGCCGTCGCCATTTTCTTCGGAGTCGAGAGGCGGTTTTCCTTTTCCCTCCCCTCGTTCGCGGCCGTCGGGACGCCTAGGAGATTCAGTTTTCTGGGAGCTGGGATGCGGCGAGACGAGGGTTTCTTGAGGCCACCTGCACCACTTGCAGTATCGGAGGAGGAAGAGGCCGTTTTCGTCGCTGCCTGGCGCACTTCCACTTCCACGTCGGCCGGGAGGAGCGATGCCGCGCTCAGAAGGCCCTTCGCTGGCGTCGCGATACGCGATCGTTTCTTCACTGGCGCAGGCGCTGCTTTGGGCTTTTCCTCCGTCGGCGCGGCGGGCTGCTCCTCGGTTTTAGCTTCCGTTGGTAGTGGTTCAGAAGGTGCTTTTCCAGGCGTGGCCGTGGCCTTGCGCGATGGGCCCAGCCGTCGCGCCTTCGATTTCGCCGCTGTGTCGGTGGCGACCGGCTTGTTCTCTGCCTCTGCCGGCTTGGACTTGGCTTGCGGCGCGGCCTCGGTCTGTCCGAGGTCGGCGAGATCGGGCTCGCCATCGTTGAAGTAGACGAGTGTCGTGTCCCATCTGATGTGACGGGCCTTGCCACGCTTGGCAGGTGATGCTTCTGCTGAACCCTCTGGCGATGCGGCCTCGGTGGCGAGTTTCACGATGCGCATTGCGGGCATCACGGCGCCTGCTTTGTTTCTCCTGGTGTTGTTGCGGGTCACCAAGGCGAGTTCTTGCACCTCGGTCCGCTGGAGAGCCACTTTCTCGGTGGGGCCGCGGATTGTGAAGCTCTTGGGACCGGTCGCTGGAGTTGCAGCGGGCGGTGGTGCGACTGGTGGGAACCTCGGGATTTGTGTCCGACTTCTAGCGCTCCTACGCGCTGGTCTTACCTCCTGAACAGTCGCATTGTCGACGGGATTCTCAGGCTCTGGCTTGCTCTGCAGAGCAGGCTTGTCGTCGAGGTTCAGCTCAGGGGCCGGCTTGCGTGGAGATGGGCTGTTAGGATCCAGTTCTCCCAGAACCTCGACCTTGGCTGGAGAGGCGAGCGCTTGACGTATGGCACCAGAATCGCGTCGGTTTGACAGTGATTCCCTCTTATGGATCGAACGTTTTCTGGTCGCCTTGTCTGCTGCTGCACGGCTGAGGAACGCTTGGAGGATTGCTGTGTCGTCTGATATCCGGGGCTTCGTAGAGACTTCTTGGGCAACAGTCTCCTCTGCAGCCGCTGACAGGGATCGTCGACTGCTGCGAGAGTTCTTGGCAGGTGACCCAGTTGAAGGATGTTCAAGCAGAGGTACGGTAGTCATAGGCGATCTGATCTGCGTTTCATCTGCAACAGTACCAGTAGTCGGTGTAGATGGAAGGTCTGCCTCAGCCGTAAGACTGTCCTCCGAAGACCCGCTTATATCCTCGACTGTTGACTGAGATTGTTCACCTTGATCTTCGAAATCAATTTGGATGTCAGAGCCTGACTCAATTTCGATGTCTGCTACTGGCGAGTCTGCTCTGGCCTCGATGCTCACAGGTTCCACGTTAAGCTCCGGAATAATTGGTTCGTCCTGGTACTCTTCCGTACCCGTGACCTCGTGTGAAGCTTCGTCGGTCGATTCGGTGTCAGTGCTGAGAGTTTGTTCGTCGGAAGTCTCACACAAAGTCTGTTCAATCGCTGGAGGAGCAACGGACAGATCTTCGGCGTCCAGAGCAATGTCGATATCGTCCGCACAGTCATTGTGCAACGGGTGCTGCGCCTGAGATTCGAACGGCTGATCTAGGGGTTCTTCCTCCGCTTTGCAGTTCCTCTTTGCGGATTCGGGCGTGTATGTTTCGATCTCTGGCAAGTCCTCGAAGTCTTCGAACAGAGGCTCTGGCTCTTCGCATTCATCTAGCTCCTCGCATTCACCATCCTCCGCTAAATCGTCCATGTCAGGGAGATCAGATACCAGTTCATTGGTCTCTCCATCTTCAGACGAGATATCCGACCAGGCGTCTAGTTCAGGCTCGTCGGCAGCTTCCTGCAACCGGCGCTCCACCATCGCATTTCGCAGCGCTTGTTTCAGTGGACTTTGCCCAATACGAGCCTTTGGAGCAATCTCGGGCCTCAGTAGTTCGATCAACGAGTTGGGGCGTTTGCCTATCACCAATATCAGCACGACACCCTCGGAGTATCACACTGGCGACTCAGCCAGCGGTCCACAGTTCCAATCCGCTTACGTTGTGGTGTCCCTCTCTTCCTATCCCAATCCATAGCTCTAGGTTGTTGTCCGAAAGACGTTTGTAGGCGCATCTTCTTGACGATCTTTCTGGGCGAATGCACACTGCCGCCGGCTATGTGGCTGATTGCTCGCTGTCCAGCCCGCTGCGCTGCTGGTTGCTCCTTCCCTGCATTGCTTCCAATTGCCGGATCCACCCTCCTCCACACTTTTCTGACCTGGCGTTTCCGTGCGAATGGCGATTGCGGTTTGCGCTCCCATGCTCGCGGTATGCGGGGGATTGGAACATCTTTCGGAAATAGTTGCGCCGTGTCGGTAGGATCCCAGTTTGCGTCGAAAGAATTGTTGTCCCTGTCGCATAAGCTATGCTCGCTAGCAATTTTGTCCGATTGTCCCTCAGTCGCCATGGTTGGCGAACGTCGTGCGTGAATGAATGAATGAATGGATGGTCGCTTGCATGTGGTGGAGTCGTGTGCGCTTTGCGAAGCTCACGTCAACACAAACAAACCGAAGCCTGCGCTGTTGCCCCGTGCACGCACCCAGTCCATTCGCGCTAAGCCGACGTTCTCACGTGCCGCTCTCGCTCTCGTCCAATGCCAAGACTTTGAGATTGAATACCCGCTATTGAACATTGTCCGCTATACCATCACATTGCTGTAGATAACGTCTTGCCACGGTCGAAATGGTTGTCAAGAACACTCAGGCCGTCACAAGGGCCGCCGCCCCTCGCCTACCGCCACTTCCAAAGCTCCGCGTGCGCCGTCCTGATCAAGCAAACGCCAATCCATGCATTGGTATCATGTCCTCAGTCCTCGGTATGCTACGCTTCCTTGCCAATACTCTCTTTCATTTGCGAGAACAGCCACTGATGGCCTGAAATAGGATGCTGGGCGTCTTCCGGTTACACCACACAAGGATGCGCAGCTCTTGAGCAGCAACTAAGAGCATGCATGGATGCGCCGGTACGTTTTCCGCCTGCACGGAACCGCATGGGAGCGAGCAATCACTGACGAACTGTTACAGAGGCCGAAGCAGCAAAAGAAGAGCACCATTAACTACCACTTGTCGAGACTGTACCCTCAAATCATCGGGCCCCACAAGCGCAAGTAAGGTAGGGCGCGCAGGACGACGAAAGTGGCATACAATACGGAGTTTGGGATAGAGATTCAAGCATAGGGCGGCGTAATGGAAGGATCACTGGGTATAGCGGTTCAAGGTTGGCAGCAAGATCAGCACTGTACAATACCAAACGAGGCGGACGCGAATGATTGGTTCGAGTCACATCTCTTTATTCAGAGTATGGAACATGAAGATTCTTTCTGAACTGGTTGATCAGGGCACCTGCCGTTTGCGATCTGGGGGCGACATACCATTCCCCCAGCATGCCAGTTTCCACCGTAGTGTGGCTTTTGTCGAAGCGCTTGACTTCCAGCAAGCCCTTTTCGACAAGCCCTTTGAGCACGAGATCAACCCTCCGCGTACACCCAGTACTTCGCCCAAAACTCATCACCCGAACCCGTACACAAGACGCACAGCCTCTCCCCAACCTGTCTAGTCTGGTGTGCCACGGCCTCGGGCCATCCGCGCGCCGAACACACGATACTGTACACCACCAGAGTATCAATGACTCTCCAGTCAACTAGAGCGCCCTCTGTGCCGCAGCTGACGATATTGGTGCCTTGTTCGACGTCAAACCTGATCCACAGGTCTCTCAGAACGGCTTCGCAGGACTCGCAGCTGCGCACTAGCTCGCCTAGCATGTGGTGGGCTTTGGCGAGCGCGATGCCGTTCGGCACCAGAGCGGAATGCGTTGTGCCGCCAGCGGGTAGGTCGCGCTGGTACAGCGACCTAAGCTCCTCATGCAGCCGGGCGATCTCCTCTACAGTGTCCACAGGCACAGTGCCGTCGGGCATGGGAGCCATCTTGTCCCAGGTGTCGTTTATGACCGAGAAGAGATCGTCCCGGCGTCTTTGAATATCGACAGGAAAACTGTTCTCGGCTGTGCAGATGGCGCAGGAGCAGGCGAACTTCCAGTTCTGGGCGAGTAGTCGCTTTCGCGAACCGGGAGGGTGCTCGAGTCGGATGTAGGGGGTCGTGATCTCGGTGCCGACTGGTATGTGGGTTGTGGCGCGGATGACCATCATGTCGCCGATGTGGATGCGATGGGTATTCGGTACGCAGGAATGGTTGGTGTAGGACGTGGTGATATAGAGGCTGGCGATTAGTGTCATCTCGTTTGGCCGTAGTCGGTTATATGACGGCATTTCAAAGGCGTTGCTCCTGACGATGGACAAAATATGTTCCCTGTGTCATTGTTAGATTGTTTTCAATTCAATACAGTCCCAAGAATTGGCGTGTTACGTACCATTCGAATATGTGAGGATGATGAGGAAGACTTTCAATCTCGCTGTGCAGGTCCATGACTTCAGGTGCAAGAGACGGGTTGCAGGTCAGCTTATCGCGTACGTTCCTGGCAAGTTGAAGAACATGGTCAGCTGTTCCAGGAACAGGCAACTGTTCAGCCTGTGAGACGCTGTCGGATTTGAAGCTCGTCAACCTGTCCTCTGTGTGAGAAGTACAGAACGCTTTCTCACAGAGAACCAGCTCGCCTGCTTGAATATCCTTTGCCGCAAAGAGTCCTCTGCCGCGTGAGCCACTATCTTCAATTTTTGTGTTGCAGGTGTAAGATGCTAGGTCTTGTAATGTCTGGCCGGATCTAGCGCTTTGGGCCATGGCTTTGAAATCGTAGTCTCCGCGGTTCTGCTCTTGTAGTCTTTTTTCGATGCAGGCCAAACTTGCGTTTGCGAAGGCGTGTGTGTCCTGAGAAACCTGCAACAACTCACTGAGACGGTTGTGAGCGTCTTGGTACCGACGCAGTCCATAGGCAGCGTTGCTCGCAAGTACGAGTGGTTCGATGGTGTGTTCCTGGCGAACGTCAATCTTGTTGACTCTGAAAGGATAGAGTGCACATACAGTATCGATGTTTCTGGTTTCCTTTGCACTATCCAGAGCAGCTACAGCATCATCATAGGCGCTGTCGTATTGTTTGATTTTCAGCGAAATCTGAGACCGACGACAGAGGATTTCTTGTCGCAAGCTTGTGTCGTGAGGCTGTGTAGCTTCGAGTGCTTCACCTAAGCTATTCCTGGCCATCAGCACACACAACTCTGGCAGACAGAGGGCGCAGCAAGAAAACGTACGTATTTCTGGCAGACAGATACTTCTTGTCTGCAAGGGCTTGTTGGACGGTAGTCCTCCAAGTTGACGCGTTCCTTGAGCTTGTCGTTAGCTTTCTAAACCATTTCATGATCGCAAGCATCAGTGCTATGCCCCTGCAACCTAGCTGACAAGTATTACCCAGCATATATCACGAACGCCATCTCAGACGACAAAGAGATGCGAGCAATCAAGAGCAATGTTGTGTGTATGTTCGTGTGTGATGGGCTTGTACGATGTTTGCGATGATCAAAGAACTTGAATTCAAGCCGGAGATGTGCATCAGCTTCTGAGAGGAGCATAGACAAAGTGGACACGGAACACCCCCACGGGGAGTTCACCGTGCATGACCATGGAAACCTGGGAAAGAACACACATACATGGTCCATGGTTTACGCATCCGTTGTCCCTAATGCAAACTTCATCCTTTTAACAAACAATGACCCGCTCACCCAACAAGATTCAAAGCCCTACAAGCGCAGCAAGAAGTGACGAAGTCCCAGGGGAAGAAGAGAAATGGACGCCCTCGAGCACGCAGCTGACTGGGTGCTGACAGGCATGTTTGGTCGCCGGCTAAATGCAACCTCCGTAACACGTCGAGTGCCATCTTAAGTATCGCAAGATTCTGGCGCGGCTGAACAGGGTATTTCTCTGGCGAGGGAGTTAACCCTCTGGCTGCACTTGTACCTGTCAAGGGACAGAGAGGTAGATCAGCCCAATGGTAGTCGGAATAATTCGTGTCCTTGCTCAGTCCTCCGGCTTAGTCCTTCCATTACGCTCCCTCCAATTCTTGACTCCCTTATCTATCTCCTCCCTCGTTACGCCATCCCGCACAAGCTTCATTACCACGCCGAGCTCCTCAACATTCTTATTACGACTCTCATCGTCAAAGAATAGCATCTCCTCATATGGTATGCTTGACCGCTTGTGAATGCGTTGGAAGTGTGTTGTCTTGGAGCCCGGATAGATCTCTAGATAATCGAACATCTTGATAGCTTGTGGCTTTCCAGACTCTGAAGGATCCGATTGAGGTACACGCAGTAGGGACAACATCTCACGTGCCAGCTCCGGCGCGTGGGTGCGAGACGCAGCACCGATCTCGATACCTTTGCTCCTGATCTATACACAACGTCAGTCTTCGCGCGGAGATTAGTATAAGTTGTACTTACGGATCCTAGGATCCCTGCAACTTCTTTGTAGAAGCCACAACTCTCCCCATAGCGATCTTTAACCACCAATCCGTCCTTGGTAGGCTTGAGAGGACCAGAAATATGTGTGTCTACCCAGAACGGCCATAGAGTATAGTCCAAATCGAAGACCATCATCTGTGGAAGGGGCAGGCCATCGCTAAATGTCGAAGGCTGAGGGACATCGGCGGCTGGCGCGGTAGTTGTCGTGGTTAGTTCATCCGCATCCAGTGAGACGCGATTGCGGCGGACCATTCCCGTAAGTGTAGCTAAGAGAAACAGCACAAGCAGGACAGCAAGACCTGGGGTAAAACGCCGAGAGCAAAGACGTGAAGGAGCTATACTTGTGGTATTGAAGACCAACTCGGTGGCGAAATGATATGCTCTATAAAGACGGGATGAAACAATTGTGCAGCCCGTCAGAGGCCGTTTGGGCGGGCGGTGAATGCAGACGCAACGACGTCATCCGTCAACCAGGGTCCCTCCATCCATTGATCTGATCCATTGGATGTGCCTTATAGATAATGTATACGCCAGTACATATAACTTGCCTTGTCCACGAGGTAGGGCGCAAAGCAAACACTACGAGTCCAATCATGTAAGATCTGCCTGTGCCAAATTCGCTCCATGTGCGCTTCTGGTCCGCAGAAGTATGGTGCACTCAACCATGAGCGCTGCAGGTAGTGTCCTGCAAAGTGAAGACGAATGGATCCATACTGCTAACGATGCTACGAGGCGTAAAGCTATCAAGGCTATACCTGTGATTAAAACCGCTCAGTTTCTTCCAGAATCTGCTCAGGCCAGAGAGCTTTCGTGATGTGCGTGGTGGTGGCGTATAGGAACGTGAATGCGCTATATTTAGCAAAGATAGCCATCTTTCCCTCGCATCGGCTAGGCCAGGATGGCCCTGGATGACTGGACTGCCGATGGCGACACAACCACGTCTGACTGCAAGGTACACGCACGCTGCGTTCGGGGCCATGACAGCAGGTTACCCTACAGAACCCTGACAGAATGCGAAAAGTCCGCTCTATGGATTGCGCGTATAGCGGGTCCTGTATAGGCGGGACGCAGAGGGCCCGTGTGCTAACGCACAAACAGTGATGATGGCATGGCTTGCGATGCGCGTTAAGGTTGAGATCCCGTCCTCTCCACACAAGCCGAACAAGCTGGAAGGTGAGATGAAACAGCCCGCGCTAACTCTCCTCGTGGCTTTTTCAGCCTGTTCAGTGGTCAATTCGCCCAGGCTGTAAGCGGCTGTCCAGTCTGTACAGTACGGGGCTGGGCAGGTGCGCTCGTGTTGCGTGCCAGAAGCGGGAGAAACAGCCCCGAGCACAGTATTCTACGTGTACAGGGCACTTGCATGTAGATAAGTTCCCCTTCAGGTTAGGAGGCAAGGCACATGTAGAGAGTCAGGCGCGCACACGCACCCGTGCCAAGAGACGGATGGCAGAACTCGCATGCACGCGAGAAGCTTAAGCTGGGCTTCGGTTGGCTGTGGTGCTGGCTAGCCCTGGATACGAGCCGTCTCCTCACCAGAAACGTCGGCACCACCCATCTGCATCATCAAGCCGAACTCTGCCTTGCTCAAGTCTTTCTCTTCCATACCCTACTGCATACCTCAATCTATACATACCTACATACCGCATACCTAAGCATTCGTTTCTGTACCTATTTCATTCGCTTGAGCGTACTATTGCCTGTATATCGAGAAACCAGCATCTCTCGTCAACGTCTAGTCGACGATCCTCCGCAGTCTCAATACGAAGGCCAGCCACTAGGCTTACTTCCTGCGAAACCAGGCTAGTGGTAAGCAACAACTGTTGCCCAAGTTTTCCGCTCTCACCCGCCGAAAACGACGGGTAGCATCGTGTCTTTGGCGTTGTAGTGGTAACGGTTCAATAAGCAGGTCTCAAGCAACTGCAACTGTCAACTGCCACTGTCTATCTAGGCGATAGCCTGAACGCAACAAACCTCACAAGGCCGGAGGTCTTTACGCGCCGCCCTCCACACAGGAACTTGTCTGTATCGTGCAGAACCGCACCACATCTTCGCCATGCCTTCCCTACGCTCTCTCGCCCTCCTCGCCCTTCAACTCTCTTCGATTGCGCTAGCTCAGAGTCGGCCAGAGCCAAGCGAACCGGAGATCGACTCACTGGACTTGGACTTCGAGGAATTACTGGAAATCCTTCCTGCGGAATCGATCCACGCGGCTCTGGAGAACCACAGTCCCAAGTTCCAAGATGGTGTATTCGAAGGAAACCTTAGGGCTCTTGTGCAAGTTCACAATGAGGACCCTCCGTTGGCGACAAGACTTGTGGAGCTCGCAAAGCAGGAAGCAGTGAAGGTGGATCTTAAGAAGAGACAGACCGCGAACGGTACGGACACCACGACCAGCTCGGATACTGGAAGCAGTACCACCGTTCCTATCATTGTCACGGATTCGTCCACGAGTGCCGTTTCCTTCACGACTGAGTCGCTCTCTTCTACGGAAGCCTCATCTTCGCAGGCTCCAACGTCCTCAACTGGAGGTGAGACCACTACAGCCCCTACTACCTCTTCCCCCGCTTCCTCGGCTTCATCTGTCGCCACGACAGAAGGGGCCTCCTCTGACACCGTGGCAACTCTCTCTCCTACCTCCGGTGAGTCGACTTCCTCGTCGGCTTCCCCATCTCTTTCCATTTCCTCCTCCGCCGCGTCTGCGACTGACGCGTCCTCCGCGTCTTCCGTATCCTCCTCTTCTCCACCGTCCTCGGAACTATCTTCTTCATCCGAGCCTAGCTCATCATCTACCATAGGATCATCATCTGGATCTGACACTTCCTCTAATCAAGCCTCCTCCATTGCACCCACAACTATCCCAGTCACAACAACCAACTCCGCTGGAAGCACCATCGAATCTTCCGTCGTCGCATCTTCTGAAATCGCCGCCTCGAGCCCTTCGCCCGTCACCACCACCTCCGATGGGTCCACCATTGTCAGCATCCCAGCTGCCATCTCTTCGGGCACACTCTCCGCTGCTGGAACTACCGATACCGGCGTCCTCATCCCCACCGTAATCTCGAGCACCGACTCCGCTGGCAGCTTGGCCGAAGAAACAACCTCTCTCTTCGCCGCCTCCGCATCCGCCAGTGTCGAAGTCGCCATCACAACAACCAACAGCGCCGGCTCCACCATCACGACCTCCTCATCCGTCGCCGGCATCGTGCTTGTCGCCACCGACAGCGCAGGCAGCACCTACACAACCACATCCCCTCTCGCGTCCGTCGCCGTCGAATCCGGCTCCATCATCACCTCCGCCGCCACAGGCACCCACACCACAAGCGCCCAGACCACCGGCTCCGCGGTCACGACAACGGACCAATACGGCAACACCGTCGTCCTGTCCAACGCCGTCTACGGCCACGTCTACACGGCCACCGACGCCAAGGGCTCCGTTTTCATCACAACCTACACGCCCGGCGGCGGCGCTGTCAAAAGCCTCGTCCTCCAGACAACCACTTTGCCGGATGGGTCCAGGTCGACTATCACCAGCTATGCGGTCGTGGGCGCTACCGTCGCGGCTAATACGGATGTCGGGTCGCAGAGTGCGACGAAGACGGCCACCGCGAGTCCGGGCTTGCAGACCGGCGCGGCGAGTGCGACGAGGGGCTATGGAAAGGAGATTGTGGCCATGCTGGGGGGTGCGGTTGGCGTTGCGTACCTCCTCTAATCCGGCTTTATCTTCCTTTATCCTTGTCTCTACTCTCTTCCTGCGGTCGAGTTCTAGACTTTTTCCTATCCGACAGGGATGCTGTTTCTTGATTCTTTGCTCTGCTTGCACTTGGTTGGAAGCGGATTGTACATGCTGGAATTTTCTGGGGCAAATGTATACTGACGATCTATGCGATCACGACACTCTTTACGAACGACTCTCCTTTTACAAACGTTGGGTTCTCTTTGGAGGGACTTGGGAAGCAATGCATAGCGGTTCCGGCGCGGACATATGGAGTTAAAACTATTGTTTATATATATTTTCGGAAATGCTCAGGGGATTCCAGGTTCTGAAAAACTGTTGTTGAACGAGTGATGGTATAAGTGAATGATGTTACCACGCTCTAGTTGTGATGCTTTCTAATCTCATACACGAAAGTATCTTGCATTACCTCTTGCTATACGTCTCCAATTAAGCGAGCGGACCTTTGATAGTAATATTATCACTACGGCTGACCTACTTATCAATTCGTCTAATATGCATGCAGGTTTAGCTATAGCGTATGTCATATAGAGTCGCCATGTCCTTTTGCTTCAAGTTATATACTGCATTATGAGTACAAATACTGTAGGTATGATCTGACTAGGTACAGGTACCTACTTGAGTAGTGCAGGCGGAGATGGGTTCACTCCGGGATGAGCTCACACCGCACCGCATCTCCGCAGAGGCTGGAAAGCTTGGTGTACGGCTCTTTGCATTCCAATTGGCCGCGTGCCTTCACACCGTCATCGCCAACCACAAGGCGGGATTGTCGAGCCGCAACTTCCAAGCTGGAAGATCCAAGCTGGAAGATACCTCTAGCCATGTAGATCACGGCGTTTACACGGGCAAGTCTCATTCCACTGCACTTCTCTTCTTTCCTTGCTCTCTTGTACATACTGTTGTGCATACCATACTGCATCTCTCGGCGTTTGCATCTACCTGCATCTCACCTACGCTCATTCACATGTCCTGATCCCGTGAAGAAACACAAAGGACTGCGCGTGGCGCAGCAACCACCTGTAATCCATCACCTGCTCGCTGCGCATAGCTAGGTAGCACGTCCTTTCTTCCTCTTCTACCTTATAACCCCTCCGGGACCGGCATTGCATTCTACGACTATCACGACTTACGAAGCCTACCTTACCATCTACGAAGCATCATGAAGATGAAAACACAAGCAATAATCGCAGCTACCGCAGCTGGACTGCAATGCGCCAACGCCCTGGACCTCGATCTGACTTCGCCGGGTATGCATCTGACTCTGACTTCCTGTGCTCTGAGCACTGTACTGACAAGGCTCTGTAGCATCCATCCGTAATGCCTCCTCAGCCCTCGCCTATAACCTCATGTCCTGGTACAAGAACAACCAATCTTCCACCGCTGCAACGGCCGTCGGTACTCTTCCCGCACCGCTCTACTGGTGGGAAGCAGGCGCCCTCTGGGGCGGCATGATAGGTTCGCGAAATCCGGTGAGGTATGCAGATTCCATTTTCTAACGGCATGATAGACTATTGGGCCTACACAAACGACACGAGCTACAACCCCACGGTATCACAAGCACTGCTTGCGCAAGTGGGACCGGACAACAACTACATGCCACCTGCCTACTACTCCAGCCTCGGGAACGACGACCAAGCATTCTGGGCTCTAGCCGTGCTGACAGCAGCCGAGTACGGGTTTCCAAACCCTCCAAGCGGATCGCCGCAATGGCTAGACCTGGCCGAAGCAGTCTTCAACACGATGGTTCCGCGGTGGAACACAACGCTCTGCAACGGGGGACTGCGGTGGCAGATCTTTTCCTACAACGCCGGCTACGACTACCGCAACAGCATCTCCAACGGCGGCTTCTTCCAGATCGCGGCGCGGCTCGCCCACTTCACCGGCAACACGACCTACTACGACTGGGCGGAGAAGATCTGGGACTGGACGACAGGCGTCGGTCTCATATCCCCGACCTACGACATCTACGACGGCACCGACGACACGATCAACTGCAGCCAAATCGACCACACGCAATGGAGCTACAACCCCGGCATGTGGATCTACGGCAGCTCGATCCTCTACAACTACACGAACGCAACCTCGCTCTGGGCGAACCGCACCGCGGGTCTCCTCGAAGCCGCAAACCGCACCTTCTTCTCCCCCTACGCGAACGCTTCAAACATCATGTACGAGCCCGCCTGCGAGCCCGCCTCCACCTGCGACAACGACCAGTACAGCTTCAAAGCGTACCTATCGCGCTGGCTCGCCAAAACCGCCATCGTGGCTCCCTTCGTCGCCCCGGCGATCCATCCCCTCCTCGTCGCCTCCGCCCAGGCGGCCGCGCTCTCCTGCTCCGGCGGCACCGACGGCGTCACCTGCGGCGAGAAATGGTACCTGGGCGGCTACGACGGCGTCTACGGCGTCGGGCAGCAGTTGTCGGGGCTCGAGACCGTGCAGGCGCTGCTGGTGGATGATGCGCCGGGCTTGGTTAGGGATTTCGCGGCGGTGGGCATTGAGGATGCGCCGACGAGTACGTTGGTCCTCCCGCCTAGTGCGACGAGTACGGGATTGGCGGTGGGCGAGAGTCGCGCTGTGAGTAGTGGTGGGACGGGGACTGGGGCGGCGACGGCGAGTGCGAGGTCGACTAAGAGTGTTGATGCTAATGGAGCTGTGCATAGGGTTACGTGCGTCGAGCTGTGGGTGGTGGTGGTGGCGAGTGTGTTTGTTGTGTCGGTTGTGTGGGGGTGATGGAGATGGGCATGGGGAATGGGATGAGCTGGGGGATGACGGAGCAGATGCAGTGCACATGATGGCATACGCAAGCGTCTGGACAGCATTGGATAAAAAGGACCAGTGACAGCAGCTGAGAAGCCAATTAAGGCCAAACCTAAGCATAAGCGGTCGTATTTCACCATTGACAGTTGGGAACATTGCACATTTCCCAATATTCCAATTTCCGTGCTTTACAAGCGTTGATACACATGGCGCACCACCAAAACACAAGATCGGGGGAGTAGCAAGAAAAACAATCCATAACCCGCCTTTCGCCGGCTCAATGAATCGCTAAGCTGACGAGGGTAAACCAACGAAACGACCGATAATGAAAACAAATCGAAAACCCATATCAAGAATGCTTTACCCACGTGGGCTTTCCATTTTCACTTCCACAGAGGGGCGTTTTCAACCAAAGAAGAACGCCGGAAACACCCCACTCCCTCACCAGAAGAACCGATTCCTTACTATTCCTGCCTATGTTTTCCCTCTAAGGGCTGCCAGCCGGGTACGGCCTAGGCCCATCGTCCTCACTGCCACCCGGCGGCGCACCGGCAGGGCCAGCATCGGTACCGCCCAGCCCACCAACCGGCGGCGGCGGGGGGACGCCGAAACTCGGGGGGAGGAGGGAGTCCGGCAACTTGAGCTGAGACTTCGGATCGGCCTTGATCTTATCCTTTAACTTCTCACCCTTGACGACCTTCTCCATCTCGTCCTTGCCGAGGGTCTCGTACTCGACGAGGGCGGTGGCGAGCCGGTCGAGCTGGACGCGGTTGGTGGTCAGGAGTTTCATCGCGCGGTCGCGGCCCTCCTCAACGAGGCGGCGGACCTCGGACTCGATGAGTTTCTTCGTCTCCGAGGACAGCTTGCTGTAGTTTGCGTTCAGGTCAATGTTGCCGAGCGCGTCGGACATGCCGGCTTGCGTCACCATGTAGTAGGCGACGCGGGTCGCGTTCTGGATGTCGGACGAGGCGCCCGTGGTCACGTTGTCGGGCCCGTAGACGAGTTCCTCGGCGACTTTGCCGCCCATGCACACGTCGATTTGCGCCAGGAGTTCCTTTTTCGTTTCAGAGACCTTGTCGAGCTCGGGGAGCATCTGGGTCAGGCCTAGGGCGTGGCCGCGCGGCATGATGGTTGCTTTGTAGAGGGGATCGGAGTCTTTGGTCAACATGGCTACGAGGGCGTGGCCGCCTTCGTGATAGGCGGTCATGACTTTGTCCTTTTGTTGGATCACGGCGCTGCGGCGCTCGGCACCCATGAGGATCTTGTCTTTGGCCCAGACCATGTCTTCCATAGACACCTTCTTGGCTTTGTTCTTCGAGGCGCGGACGGCGGCTTGGTTGACGATGTTCTCGAGCTCAGCACCGCTGAAACCTGGAGTTCCGCGAGCCAGGACGGCCGCGTCGACCTCGCCGTCCATACGGACATTCTTCATGTGGTGTTTGAGGATCGCAATACGACCACGCACATCAGGCAGCGCGACAGTGACGTTGCGGTCGAAGCGGCCAGGACGGGTAAGAGCTTTGTCGAGAGATTGCGGGAAGTTGGTTGCGCCGATGATGATGACGCCGGTATTCTGATCGAAACCATCAAGTTCGGTCAACAGCTGGTTCAGAGTCTGCTTGGCATAGGCGGCATCGCGTTCGTGGCGCTTGCTTCCAATAGCATCGAGTTCGTCAATGAAGATGATTGCTGGAGATTTGGCACGAGCGGCAGCAAAGAGATCGCGAACACGCTTGGCACCGACACCAACGTAAACCTCGTCGAATTCAGAGCCGGACATGTAGAAGAATGGGACGCCTGCCTCGCCTGCAACGGCACGCGCAAGCAGCGTCTTTCCAGTACCAGGAGGACCAACGAGCAAGACACCCTTTGGCAGCTTTCCGCCAAGGGTCGAGAACTTATCAGGAGCCTTGAGAAATTCAACCAGCTCCTGCAATTCTTCCTTTGCCTCATCGCAACCGTGAACGTCGGCGAAACGCTGAGTCTGAAGTTCAGGCTTCGCTTCAGCATTCTGCGCACCGCCAACCTTTTTGATAACACCAGTAGCTTCGATGATGAGGGTGAAGACAACCAAGAGGAAGTAACCGACGAGACCGAATACGAGTAAGAACTTGACCCATTTGAAGATCGTGCTGCCCATAGTCTCGTCCACGACGACGTAAAGCGGCTCGTTCTTCGCGCCAGTACCACCTCTTCCAGAAAGTGCGACATTGCCACCCTTGAATCGAGCGGATACAGCTTGTCCAACCGCCTGCAATTGGTCGTTGCTCAAACTGTGTCCCTGACCAGCCTGGACAGCGCCAGTGTTCCCAGTTTCCGCCAGTCCAACTCTTTCAAGTGCGCGGAGATAGAGTTGTTCGCAAGCTGGGTTGGTCGCAAATCTGTTCGTCTGATATCTCTCGATCAAAATCTCAGGCATACCAGCGCGGAGTAGAGCGGAGTAGAAGGCGTTCTGCGCAGTTGCGCTTCCAGGGTTGTTGTTAGCAGTTTGTTCCAGGTGAGCGAGCAGGTTTCGAGAAGTATCCGGACCACCAAAGATGGTACGTCTTTGACTAAGGCCAAGGTTGCCGGGACGGGGAATGGCCTGTAACCTGAAAAGTCCGAGACGAGTAAGCGTAGAGTATTGGCGAGAGTTAGGCTGGTAAGATGGAAAACTGCGAGCTAGTGGGCTGCAGTTGCGGATGGCGCTGCGAGGGACTGAGGAACAGATGTGTTAGCCACTAGACGACTTGACAGGAGTCCATGTGTATGTGCTCACCAGCTCCGAAAATGGAAGATGTGCTGTATGATGCCTTAAGCGCTTCAGCTGATGGCCGGAAGCCCAGCGCAACAGTTGATACCGAAGCCAGACATTCCGGAAGAGGTGCAGAAGGTGCTGTAGCCTGCGATATGCCATGTCGGTTGCTGTGTTCGGTGTCCAGCTCTTGCCCATTCCGTGCCTGAGACTTTGAAGAAGCGGATGGCGTGTGGCGGGAAAGCTGGCGCCAGGGGGTTTGGAGGACGGCAGACATAGAAGGCCAGATCTCAGAAGTCGCAGCGGCAATGTTCTGTACAAAGATGGGTTGTCAGTCTCCTGTACAGGCAGAAGTGGCGGCATGCTCCCTTACCTGGACGCTAACCAGCGCGTGGAAAGCCATGATGGTGATGAGTATGCGGGCAAGGCCGCTAATATAAATGAAAGGACGCTCAGCCGACGCAGACGCAGTGAAGCGCAGCGCAGTAGAGGATGCGAGGGTGGTGATGTGTATGAGGATACCGATACGGTATGAGATGATCTGAAACGTCGGCGAAGATGCAGCCGGAGGTGAGGCGGCCGATGACGCCGCCGAATGAGCGCGATTGCCTCCGAGACTGGAACCTTCCGCCAAGACCGTGATCGACTTTATGAGCTACCTACCTAGGTACAACATTCATGGGCTGTATACAACAGCAGTCCCTCTTGTAAGGATAGTCGAGAATACATTAATCGCTTCAGTAATGTTACACATTAGCTACCTAATGTACCATCCGGCATGCGACAAGCTCGGCCATCTAGCCTACCTATATGTATCAATCAATGTCTGGATATCGTCCCCTCTATGTCTAGTCCGCCCGCACCCCTGCGACTTCTTCATCTCAAGATATCTCAAGTCGACAGATGCCTCGGCAGCCTGGTCTCGCCCTCCACATAAGGCACACCAGCCGCCTCCCTGGCCAGGTCATTAACCCATTTCCCTCTCGGCACGAGCCTCTCCGACGTCAAATCCGTCATCCTGTCCGCTAAATACATCCACGCCAGCGCATTACCGACCGTGCCAACCTCATCACTGACGTGAGTGGCAGCGTACTTGCTCATCTCCACGTACAGGTCGTGGTCTGTGAACAGCTCGTGGAGGTGCTTCGCAACCGCGTCTGCGTCGTCCGGCTCGACCAAGAAACCGGACTTGCCATGCTCGACTTGCAGCGGGATGCCACCAGCGCGACTCGCGATGATCGGGACGCCCTTGTGCAGGGCTTCGGACACCTTGACCTCGAAGCCTTCGCGAGTGCTTAGTTGCAGGGCAACTTTGGCCTCGCTCATCAGTACGTTGAGGAATTGGTCGATCGGGTCGATACGCATGACGCTGATGTCTTGCCTGAGCTCTGGGTATTGCTCTTCGATCAACTTCATCGTCTCGTCGTATATTATACTGGCGTCCGGATCGTCGATGCTACCGTGGCCGGCGATCACAAGCTGAGGGGTCTGGTCTCGAGGTAGATCCTTCATGTAGTTACGGCGCAGGTGTCCATAGCCGTGCACCACAGTAGGTATGCCCTTGGAGGGGTCGAATCGAGCAATTTGCACGATATACGGGCGAGACGGCGGATTAATCTGAGGGATTCCGTTGAGTTTACACGACTTGTTGTACTCGTGTTGGTAGTATCTGGTATCATACTCTCTCAGCGGTTTGTTCAAACCGTCGAGCCAGTCTGTGGTAGCTGGGAGGTATGCGACGGTCTCCGGCTTGACAGCGTTCGGCACGAATGCCTTGACCGGGTGGCTGACAAACATGTCGGCTTCTTTGACCTGGTTGTAGAGCCACGCAAAGACGCCTGCAGTTGGGCTGTCCGGCTTCTCGTCCACCAAATCCGAACGAATCTGGATATGAGACCGGAAGATGACAGGTCGGTCTGGATCCGCCTTCTTTGCAAGAGGAACCAAACTAGGCATCTGTGGGTCATCTATGACAACCAGGTCCGCACCACCATCCCTCACAGCAGCTAATGGACCACCTTTCTTTAGCCAATGTCGCTGGGCATTACGTTCCGTCCATTCAGCTAAAGTTTTGATTTGCTCATCGTTCAGTCTCTCCTTGGGGTCCGCGACTCCTTGGAGGATATTGTGGTTCGTCTTTGTGATGCGAAACACCTGAGGCTTCGGAGATGGAACGTACCAACTGACCTTGACACCCAAAAGGTTGAGGAATCGGATCAAGGCATGTCGCATCAGAGCAACACCACCTCCTTGTGGTGTAGCATTGAAGAATGCGATCTTGATGTCTCTCTGCTTGAGGCGGTGGGCATAGTACTGGGTCGCCTCCCAAGTGCGCTCGCCAACAGACTCTTTGTACATATCCAGGGTGACTAAGTGCGCGAATCCACCAGCATCAATACCAACCTGGTTGTGAGGGAAGCCAACCTGGATGACCGGCTGTTTAAGAGGGCCGAACCGCCTAGACTTACGTTAGTACCGATCAACATACGAGGTTAGCTTCTGGCTTACATGACACATTTTCTGGCCATGGAGTCCGCTTCCTCATCGATGTCGAAATCGTGAGTTGACTCTCCAAGATCATCATGTCCATGTCCAAGCACCAAGGCCACAATGTCCAGCTCCATCCACATTCCCGCAGCTAGATCTGGAGCTAGCTTATCGAGGTGCAACGACACACCTGCTCCTTTGAACTTGTATTTGTGCTCCTCGACATATTCCGTGATTCTTCGAAGGACGAATTCCCTCACCCTTGAGCCGATGTCGTCACCTTGTGCCACTGGTAACGTCTCCACGGCGAAGTCGATACTGTAGGTGCCATCATTGACGCAAAAGCCGATATCCACGCCATTATCGGTCTGATTTGCAGCTATTCCCAGGAAGAGAGTCTGGCACTCTGGTGAGTCTGTGTACAACATGCGGAAGCAAGGGACAAGCATGGCTGCCTACTTGAAGCTCCTCTGTCGGTATACCTTGCGACTCCCGCTCTCTCTTAAGACGTTCCAAGTGTCTTTGAGGACGCCGCGCCTGGAACTTAAGATTTGTTGCGGCGTCTGGCGTTGAATCGTGTGGTTGCGTCTTTGTGGTATCGGACGCCATGTTTGTATGCAAACGCAAGGGGTGTCAATGAAGTAGGCCAATTTAAAGGTCGGGCGTATCTATGTGTTGTAATTGCGATGGTTCAGAAATGTGGGAAAATGGAGAGAGTTGAAGTGAACGATTGATTGTTTGTGAGGAGGGTGTATGTGGAAGCAGAAAGGAATTGGATCTTGCATTGCTGTAATACCTTACCTCAGGTTGCAGGTGCCTGTATTGTTGATACTACGTGGGGATGAGGTCACAGGTGACAAGGATCCGGCATCGGTTGTGACACACCCAAGATCCGTCTAGATTTCAATGTTCGTTACTGCAGGATCACATCGGCGGCTTTTGCTTAAGTAAATGATCAGTCCCTTTTGGTGTTTGCTGTTGCCCATGAGGCTCAGCTCTGCCCAGCCTGGAGCTGCCGGAAGTGGTGTGACAGGGCCAAACAGCCTTAAGAGGCAGCTGTGAACGAATCAGAATGCACGTGTCCTCGGCCGGAAAAAGAAAAGCAAAGTGCATCCTGGTGGATTGGCATGGACCCAGATGGCGTATGCAGCCTTTGTGAAGATGATTCAGGTTGTATGAGGTGTTCGGATGAAGATGAGATGCAGGCCGAGCTACTGAACGTCTGTACGGCAAGCGGATCATCCGCTCCGGCTCAGTTACAGTACATGCGAGTGCTCCGTTTCAACCGTACATGCCGAGAACGCGGTCTGTGGAGCTTAAATGGAACAATTCATTGGAGTGGGACAAGCGCTCGCCTGGATGCACGTGGAGAGTCAGTTAATTTAGGAGGGACGCGTGCTTCCCCTTGATCCCGGTTGGATGTTTCGGCGTTAAGAAGACTCACAGGCACCGGGAAGTCGCACGAAGCCACAGCTAAGCCTTCTCGTCCGGACACAGGGGTGACACAACTAGCAGGGTACCAGACGATAAGCATATATGTAAGCATACTGCAAAGATCCGTTGCTCACAGCCGTCCATCCTTGCTCCCGCGGACCTTAACCGCCATTTGAGTCTACCCGCATGACTCTGGCGACCAATTGGCAGACTGCTTTGCTTCACGGGCGGAATAGGATCAGCTGGAAGAGGAGCCACTGTTCTTCCTCTGGTCGGCGCATCGGTAAGTATGGCGCCGAACACGCAAGCATACTGCTGCGTAATGCAAGTCGAAGTAGCCACAATCGTTGAAACCATGCATGATCACGGATTTAGCAATCGAACGCCGGAAGAGACGTCCCGCTACTGCAGGTAAAGAAGCGGTGTGACTACCTTATGTACATGTACCTAATTGACGTGTATGCCTGATGATAATGCCTTTGTCCAGGGTCGTGAAACAAGCATTTGCTGATCGGCCACCAACCACGCGAGGCAACCGATCACGAAGCTTATCCTGATCTGCTCAAAAGGCTGGATACCAATATGCCAAGGCTTGATATACAGTAAGGAGCTTGCTGTACTGTATCACTTATACAGTATACTCGCTGGTAGATCAGTTTGCACGGTGCCTGGCGGATGTGCCGCGATCGTCCGTCCGTAAAGCTGGCGGAGAAGCGAATACCCGGAGGGTTAGCATACTGATGGCGCACGCTAAAACCAAGGTTTGAAGCTTAAGTGCACGCCACGCTCCGGCCATGCGATGTCTGACGCCGCAGCGGCTGTCGTGGAATCGAGATCGACGTCCCGTCGCAAGGGCAGCATGTATATGCAGCATCCTATAACTCCTTTCGGGGCGCTCTCTGGGTCTAAGAACGCATCTGGCTGTACTTCAAACTGCAGATCTCCCCTTTTGAGCTGCGTTACGAGGTGTTTCAATAATCCTGATCAGTTTAGGCTGACGCATAGACGGTTTCGTTTGAGCTTCTTGAAGCGCCGAATGCTCCTTCGGTACCCGCTAGTCTCGACGTTAGCATCAACAACGGTGGCCAGATCGTCGTATCTCCGTTCTGATACCCTATTACGTCGGTGCCTGCTGGTATTCACACCTACTCCTCCTGCAATTAGGAAGAGATACGCGTTCAAGTTTATCAACTACAGGACTGCGTGACAATCAGCTACGTTGATGAAAATGGAGATTACTGCGCAGACTCCGCTCTTAGACCGCTTCAATGTGCCTCCAGTCTTCACGCAATCTGGGGTAGAGAAGATCGGGGAGGAGGTAACGCTGAGACCGGAGATGGAGGCAAGATCCGGTGAGCTACTAATCTCCACTCTTGAATGTCGTGGCAAGAAACTGACCCTCCCCAGCTTCATTCACTCGCTCAAAGAAAGACATGGGTGGCAAGCGGCTGCCACAGGCCATTGCCCATCGTGGCTATAAGGCCAAGTTCCCGGAGAACACAATGGCCGCATTCCGCTCTGCGGTCGAGATTGGGGCCCATGCCATTGAGACAGACGTTCATCTTACAAAGGACGACGTCGTGGTTCTCTCGCACGATGCGACACTCAAGCGATGCTTCGGCAAGCCAGACAGGATCATAGACCATGAGTGGTCTTATCTGAGCACATTGCGGACGATCGCAAAACCCCATGAAGCTATGCCCAGACTGAAAGACTTGCTGGAATACCTAGCTCAGCCGGGCCTGGAGGAGATATGGCTGTTGTTAGATATCAAGGTAACCTTCATCCTCGTTCGCCACCACAATCTCTAGCTAACAGAATCCCAGCTTGGTAACGACTCCGACGACATTATGCGACTGATCGCTTCGACCATCGCTAGTGTTTCTCCTTCACCAAGCAGGCCGTGGCATGAACGGATAGTCCTGGGCGCTTGGGCATCGAAATACGTGCCGCTGGCGCAACACTACTCGCCGAACTTCCCCATTACTCACATCGGCTTCAGCACATCATATGCTCGACAATTCTTCAAGGTGCCGAATGTGAGCTTCAACATGATGCTTCCTATTCTTGTTGCACCGGGAGGGAGGAAGTTTATCCACGAAGTGAAAGCCCATCACCGTCCACTCTTGGCCTGGACAGTCAACCAGACAGAAAAGATGGAATGGTGTATCCGAAGAGAGTTGGATGGTGTCATTACTGACGACCCGAAGCTCTTCCTAGAGGTTTGCAAGAAGTACGACGATCAGTCGCCGGAACCGTGGATGTCGGTCGCGTGGATGTTCGACGTTCTGCGGATATACCTATTTGCTTTGTTTTTCGCGCCACTGTACATGAAAAAGTTTGATCCGTTAGGGAACTACCACCCAAGCAATCGGAGGGTTTGAGATGGGTTTGGGGACTTGTTGAGTTTTGGCTGCGTCCGGTAGATAGACAATGCATGATGACCTTGCAAGGCGTTGAAGGATGAGGCTCCATGTAATGAGCACAAGCGCCCCCAAGCAAGATATTGAATATCTGAACGTCTTTGGATCTCTTCTTCTATATGGGATCCGGTGCTCTCCTGAAGCCGAAACAATGCATACCTATTTATATTTGAGAAATGGACGTTGGAAGATATGGTATTGTTTGAAGCCTTCGGCACTACATTTTCATGCTGTATAGATTATGAAAGACACCGAATAGAAATATGTTGAAAGTCTAATCGTATCTTGAGCATGTTGCGATCTGTGGGTGTAAACAAGAAAGAGAGCTTACCATATCTATATCGAAGCCCGGATTGGAGACTTCGAGCCGCAACGCGCGAAGTTCCCCGCCGACGCGTCGTTCGTGTTTGACAGCACTCATTCAACCACCGATGCCAGCGCAAACATGCCTAGGTGCGTATACTCCATACTTGAGATCAAAGAAGTTGCTGACAATGCTGCAGAGAGATAATAACCCTCCAGGCCGGCCAGTGCGGAAACAGCGGTATGCCTCCTCCTTCTCTCACCTCCCTGAGCACTTCCTGCTCCGGCGATCACATGGACCCACGACCTTGGTGAGCGCATACTGATTGAAGCCGCAGTTGGGTCACAATTCTGGCAGCAATTATGTCAAGAGCACGGTATTGATCAGAATGGAAATCTCGAGGAGTTTGCGACAGAGGGAGGAGACAGAAAAGACGTCTTCTTCTACCAGGTCAGCCAGAGAGGATGCAATACAGTAGTTGGCCTTGCTGAAAGAAATTTGCCAGTCCGACGACACACGATATATCCCAAGAGCTATCCTACTGGATCTCGAACCTAGGGTATGCTCATTCAAGCGCAAATCAAAGAGAATAGACGGCGCTAAGCTACGCTCTAGGTCATTGCTGGCATTCAATCTGGCCCGTACAAGAACATTTACAATCCGGAGAACATATTTGTACACAAGGAAGGTACTGGTGCTGGAAACAATTGGGCGGCAGGATACGCTATGGGAGACACAATACAGGATGAGATTCTGGATATGATTGATAGAGAAGCAGATGGCAGTGACAGCCTTGAGGTGAGTGAAAGGAATTGATGTTCTGTCAAAGTGGCCACCTATCCTAATCTCATGCTTAGGGTTTCATGCTATTGCACTCCATCGCTGGTGGCACAGGTTCAGGTCTCGGCTCCTTCCTCCTTGAGCGCCTAAACGATCGCTTTCCAAAGAAACTAATCCAGACATACTCCGTCTTCCCAGACACGCAAAACGCTGGAGATGTCGTCGTGCAACCGTACAACTCTCTCCTTTCTATGCGCCGCTTGACCCAGAATGCCGATTCGGTGGTCGTCCTCGACAACGGTGCCCTCTCCCGCATTGCAGCAGATACCCTGCATGTTCAAGAACCTTCCTTCCAACAGACCAACCAACTTGTCAGCACAGTCATGAGCGCAAGTACTACGACACTGAGATACCCTGGCTACATGCACAACGACCTCGTCGGCATTGTGGCAAGCTTGATTCCCACACCGAGGTGCCATTTCTTGCAAACCAGCTACACGCCGTTCACGGGTGACAACGTAGAGGCGGCGAAGACGGTCCGCAAGACCACCGTGTTGGACGTGATGAGGAGGTTATTGCAGCCGAAGAACCGCATGGTCAGCGCAAACCCGAGCAAGAACAGCTGCTACATTTCCATCCTGAACATCATCATGGGCGAAGCGGACCCCACAGACGTGAGCCACCAATGGCTCCCACCTCTTCACACAGCAAGTACTGACACACCAAACAGGTCCACAAATCCCTCCTCCGCATCCGCGAGCGCCGCCTCGCCCAATTCATCCCCTGGGGTCCCGCCTCAATCCAAGTCGCGCTCACGCGCAAATCGCCCTACACGACCGGGCCGCACACGCCTCGCGTATCGGGTCTCATGCTCGCGAACCACACGGGCATCGCGACGCTCTTCAAGCGCATCGTGTTCCAATACGACCGGCTGCGCAAGCGCAACGCCTTCCTCGAGCAGTACAAGCGCGAGGAGCCGTTCCGCGACGGCCTGGGCGAGTTCGACACCGCGAGGGAGGTCGTCATGGATCTCATTGCTGAGTACGAGGATGCGGAGAAGGAGACTTACCTCACTGGTGGCAGCAAGGAGGATATTGTCGAGGGCTATGATGCGAGGACGGATGGTGTGACGGGGCGGTGAGGGAGGTGGGAGGGAAGGGAAGGAAATGGGTGCTGGGCGTTATGGTTGGCTTTTGTTCAGACGATCTTCATGCCCAGGCTGGAATCGAGACGGTTGGGGAATTCCAAGGCCGAGATACCTCTTATAGCGTTTGCAATTATGAACTTTTACCTCGTCGTTCTTGTTCAACCGAAATGTGCGCGACATGTGGATGCAGTTACGGGAAGTAGAGCAAGGAATATCATGAAGTGAGGACGTTTGATTCGCTATGCAGAGCTCATCGTACAGAAAGCCACAGCCCAGCCCATTGCCTACAAAACTCCGGAAGGCAGCTATGTACTCCCATTCCCATGCATACATCGTGCAGGTCAAGTCAAGGACATGGAAAGATCCGAAAAACAGCAGGAGCTAGTACGAGATAGAGGAAGCCAGAGAGTACGAGAAATGCCTGCCCTGGCCCAACCCAATGCCATGCCAGAAACGCCAGACGAGAACCGAGGTAAACTCCTCGTTCATACAGAACAACATGCGCTCGCTTTGCGCCGGGAATTCAAGCAGATGCAGATGCTATGCGGACATCAACAAGAGTGCATCTTGGCGTTCAAGAAGGCCGGGTGCGGACCGCGCCCACGCTGCCCACGCGTCCGCTCGTCTTCCGCACGCTCGTCTTGCCCTCCGTGCTACGCCTGCTCGGGCTCCTCTTGCCAACGCTCAGGGCGCCAATCCCGCTTCCGCTCTTCGAGCTGGGCGTCTTGGGTCTCTGACTTCTGCTGTTGGAAAGACCGACCTCCTCCTTCACGTCCACGTCGTCCAGCACCCTGTTCTCGGTGTCGCTGCCATCAACGTCCCACTTGGTCATCGTGGTCGTCGTCGTCGTGCAGCTGACGGCGCGCCTCTTGCCGCTTCGACTCACGGGCGATAGCGAGTGCGAAGGCTTGCGCGAGCTGAGCATGCGCAGCGCGTACTCCTCCTCGCTTTCGTCGCCGTCCATCGTCGTCCGCTGCATGCTGACGATCTCGGTATCGGGGTGGATGTCGAAGGGCTCGTTCTCGCCGCCCACGTTTCCTTTCCGCGAGCTGCCGAGCGTGCCATACGCCTTGCTACTCTTGCGTGGCTGGCCCGGTGTTGGCGCAGGGAGGTTTTCGTCCTGGACTGTGAGGGATTGGCCGAACGATGAGCTTTGCGATTGCTCGTTGTTCTTGATTTCGCCGAGAGCGGCACGGCTGCGGGTGCTGGTGCCGTTGGGTGGAGTGAAGGTCTGGCCGTTGCTGGCGAGGCGGTGGCTCCGGGTGGTGGACTTGGTTGGAGTTGATGGAGCCATAGAGGCCGCAATCTTCTCCCTCATGGTGTCCCCGAACCACCATTCCCGGAAGGTACCTTGGTTCAGGTGCAGCCAGTGCTGTTGGGGTCCAACGACCATACCAGGACGCATGAAACGCATGTACGCAATAATCTCGTTGGCGGTGAAGCCGTGACGGTAGATGAGATAAGCACCGATGAGACAGCCGGTACGACCGAGACCCGCCTTGCAGTGCACGGCGATACCCTTCCGCTTGATGTTGATCATTTCGTGTGCTAGATTCACAAACTTGCGTACAAGAGTGAGTGGTGGGCATGTGCCGTCATCAAAGATCATGTCAAGGTGTTTGATACCAAGTGCGGTGAAGTAAGAAGGCGAGTAGAGTTCCGAGTTGAGACGCACGACAAGACCAATGCCGCGCTCTGAGAAGTGGGAGAGGACATTCTTGAATGGTCGTGGGAGGGTTGTGGATCTTTGTACAGCGGAGATGGACCGTGGAAGAGTTGCGTAAAGTGGGTCGGATGGAGGGATTACATAGTTCGGTTGATGTTGTGGCGAGGCAAAGGCGAGGAAACTTGGCGATATCCAGTTGAAGTCTCCCATATCCACACGCTCGAACTTCTCATACCTGCGGGGCCGACGTCAGATCAGATTCAGGTTTCATTCCGCGGAACGAAGAACTCACTCTTCAAGGCTGAAGTCCTTCAGCGCAATGAGTCCCTCCTCCTTCGCTTTCCACACGCCGTATACCACATCCTGGATCGTGAGGCCGTAGTCGGCTTGACTGTAACCTGCATCACGGAAGGGCATTGGTGGTGGGTCCATCTGTGCGATTGGCGCCAGCGCCAAATGAGGTGGCCAATTCTGAATCAGCACCATATAACATGCGAGCAAGCACGCATTGTTTGCCCGACCTGCAGCAATGCGTTAGTTGACGTAAACAAAAGATCCGGACAACGGTACGTACTCCTCGAGTCTGCGTTACTCCAGAAAACAACCGGTCTGTTCTCATTGTCTGAGTCTCCAAGAACATCGTGCAACAGAACTGCAAATCTGTACAGGTGCCCTATGTGCAGTGGGCCGAAATCGGCGTGAAATGCGTTGTATAGAAGATGCTTGTCGATCGAAAAGTAAACCGGTGGAGCTTGCGGCGCACTTGGAACAGGCTGTGGTCCGCTTTGTGATTTAGACGACCGCTTGTACGGCGATCTCTGCTGCTTGGCTGGGTATGGGAATGGAGTTTGCGCAGTCGGAGGGTGAGTGTATGATGCGAGGTAAAGGCGGTCTGTATCCAGGTAAGTATCGGGTGACGGTGTCCGGTTGGGTTTGTTGGAGTCGCGTCTGAAAGACTGTCGACGGGAAGACCATATACCTTGTATGTACTCAATGACCTGTCCGTAGCTTGTTTGGTTCGCCTCTTGGTGAGACGGTTCGGGCTGGCGAGGCATCCTGGGATACAGCACACTGGCGCAATTGATATTTGACGATATGGTGGATGCTCGTCTACTCGTGCGACCGGCGGTTGGACTTCAGAAAGCGTCTGAGGTCAAGCAAGTGTCGAGTATATAGGACGCTTCGATTTGCTGTTTCAGCGGCGACGAGACGGCTATGCGGCTTATGTCTGGGAAAGAAGATAATGATGGTCAGGATCCTCTACTTCCTCCTCTGGAAGTAAGCGATATGGATAAGATGCGACAGACGCCAAACTGAACGAACAATTGCAGAGCAGTGTCGGGCAGGCTGCTGGAGAGTCGAGATGTAGTCGCAACCTGAGATCTAAGCTTGTTGTTGTGAGTATCAACATTGCCAAGCCCGCTAACCGCATGGGAGCACAACAACGGCTGCACCCGCGTCCCGCAAAACTCTGGACGCACGTCGATCTCGCAGCCTCACGTGCCTCTCTTCGCCCCTGGTTTCCTCGACGACATCTGCCCGTGCTGCTGCGACATTGCTCGAGGACCACTCATTGCGCAATTCGCCTCACATCTATTACGACGCCGTATTCCACGTCCGCATCGCAAATGATCGAGGAGGGCAAAACAGAGGGATGGCTTCGACTCCCCATCAACACCCTACAACCTTGGGCTACCTTTAACAACGTCTCCTTCAATGGCATTAAGGTTGGACCGCAACCTGGACATGAAGATCGTGGTTCAACTGTCATTGCTTGTCAAGAGCTACATGCCACAGATGCGGCTCCGTTGATGACCGTTCCTCGTGACCTAGTTCTGTCCTTGGAGAGAGTGCAGGAGCATGCAAAGACCGACAAAGACTTCCGTGCAGTCCTCGAAGCATTGGGTGACTTCGGCAGAGTAGGTGCTTCTCGTTCTGTCTCGTTGGCGTTTTCCTTCTTTGTTGAGCACCGGCCTACCTTTCGCTCACAAGTTGAACTGTTCTGTCATACAACAAGTTGTGCGCTCGAAGTGCCATACGAGATGATACATCCAGCAGTACCGCTGTCCTATGATACACCCGGCTGCGTCGAAGTCTACGCGCCCTCTTCTCTTTACCTCCTGCCTTCGTCCCTTATCCAGATGTCATATACCTACTAGCGTCAATAACACGAATAATATGCATAATGTCACACGTGTAGAGGCTGACCATCGGTCAGAATCCACGCGGAGCCATCCTGTCTTTTCTTCTCATGCAAAGCTTCATCGCTTGTTCATCTACAACCGGTAAAAGAGGAGTGACCAGTCCATTCACCGAATATATAAAGTTTCTTCCTTTGGAGCTGCTGCCAACTTTCTGGACTGAGGCCGAACGAGAGCTCCTCACGGGTACTACGCTTTATAGTGCAGTGAATGCGAAGCTCAAATCTCTCTACCGTGAGTTTGAGAACCTGCGGTCAGCCACATCTAAGATATCGTGGTGTGCAGAAAGCTGGTGGGATGAAATAGATGGCCTGATATCGTTTGATGATTGGCTACAGGTCGATGCCATGTATCGGTCTCGCGCACTGGAATTCCCGGGAATAGGCGACTGCATGGCGCCGTGTATTGACATGGCAAACCACTCAAGCGGAGATGCTACTATGGCCATATACGAGGTCGACAACGACGGCAATGCACTGCTTCTCTTGCGAGAGGGCAAGGATGTCCGCATCAATGACGAGATAACCATCACTTATGGCGACAACAAGGGTGCTTGCGAGATGTTGTTCTCATATGGCTTCATTGAAGATGAGATGGAATCAGCTAAAGAGTTGTTCCTGCATCTCCCGCTGCCGGAAGATGATCCTTTAGCTCGAGCGAAAGCCGCCGTTGCAGACACGGCTCCCGGCTTTAAAGTGTTTGAGCACGGCCAGGTCATTGATTGGGAGGGCGATTACGTCTGGTTGCTTTGTGTCAACGAAGAGGACGGACTAGAGTTTAAGGTACAGAGAACTATCGATGGTGATCGGGAGATCAAGGCATTTTGGAAAGAAGAGGTGCTATCGGAAGTCAAGGCATTCAAGAGCCTGCTACAGGCAGATCCGATGTGGGAGGTTTTCCAATTACGGGCAGTAAGTTTGCTCCAAGACCGGGTAGCGAGTCAGTTGCAAGCACTGTATGGCTCGGAAGACGAGGTGAATGCGACACCCCATGGAGAGGGGACCTCCATCAGGGACCGGCCTTGGCACCTTGCTCAGAGACTCCGCACTCTGGAGGCGGGTCTGTTAGAGAAGGCGTACGCCCACTTCGAAGACTTGGTGAGTACTCCATGTCATCAGTTTTTTGCTGCGGGGATAGCATCCGTTGCGGGAATACTTAGAGTTAGCTCCGCATTCGCTAATGCACGCGCTAGAAACTGGAGCTTGCACAAAGCAAAACCGTTCGCACTTATCTCGGGGCTGATGACGAAGATATACAAGAGGACTTCTCTTGACGCTTTGCAAGGTTGGACAACTGAGACTGTCAATCTCATCTGATGTCACTGATATCATCTGATATCACCTGGCTACGGCAGTTGCGCATCTGATAAGGTATCCAACAACACGTAACTTACGAAGAACGTCCACTTCAGCTCGCTGGTTTGCCAAGGTTCTGGACCACAGCCACTGCCAACTTTGCCAAGGCTGTCCTGCAGAATGAGCCCTCCTCTCCGGAACCCACCCCACGCAGGATTCGGCAGCGGAGAAGTGACACATCTTTATGCTTCTCAACCACGATAATGTTGCATGCAGAAGGTCAGACTTGTGGAAACACCAGATGATGATGCTCACTTCAATTGCTGCATACAGCAAAGGGACTAGTAGAGGCGAGTGAGCCGCCGGACTCGGCAGTGTCAGTGCCGATCTGTGCGTTCGTTCCTCCATAGGGGTCAAAGGTGTGGGGTGGCCAAGGCTGTCAGTACAGTTTGCTGGACACCCTAGGTTCGAAAGTAGCTTTCCAGCCTTTTGCTGCCGCGTCATAAGATCACCACCCATTGACAGCTCTGGGGCTCGTAAGATTTCTGTATTGACAAATCATATGCACTCTGGCAGCCACCATGACAGCTATTCGGAGAATGATGGACAGTTCTACTTGGCAATCTCCCATGACTGTTAACCGTCATCCATGCATGCGCACAAGAGGAAGGACATGTACTGGGATGCAGATTTACAGTTCGTCGGCCATGATGGCTCTCGGAAGATGGCGGTGCTTGTTGAGTTCAGACGAAGACGAAACGGGTTGAAGGCCGGGCGACTGGAAATTCGACGCCGCTTCGGTGCTGGACTGACTTAGCCTTGCGATGGTGGCCGATCGGTACGCAGTAGCCATTGGGAGCTCCGTTCCCCGCATGAACGCTCCACGTTCGAGTAAGCCAAAACAGGCAATCAGCCAATCAGAAAGCCGTTTCTGTCAGACGCGATATGAAAACGGGTCGGTTGACGTCTGTCCTGGCACCCTCCACAGTCAATTTCAGGCATGGTGCCATTGACACCCAAGGATTGGCTCTAGCGTGTGGAAAGCCCGCTTCTCTGGCATCGGCACCCCAGGTTTAGGGTCGTTTCCGATGTCCTAAACCCTCCCAATTCTCTCATCATAACTTCCACGCCCCTCGACACCTGTACACACAGACACACAGACACATACGTTATACCAGCAGCAGAGTCGGTCATAGCGTCACACGAAGCTGTTAAGTCAGCGGCAAATGAGAGCGATCGTCTCCACACTTGGCGCCAGTCAGCAACTGTTACTTCCCCAGACATCTTCGTGTCCCTGGGACACTTGAACTCCCCGTCATACATCCAACACATACTCTCCCCTCAAGTTTGCCGCCAATATGCCAGGCATACTACCAATGAAAGTTATAAAGGTGGGCACCAGTGCCCAGTCACGCATAGCCCAAGCATGCGACAGGTACGATCAATGTTCCCCTGAGAGCGCTCCATGCGGCCCTGACCATATACTCGTAGATGTCGCAGCAAGAAGATACGATGCGATGGAATCCGACCGTGCTGTTCGCAATGCGCAAACGTCGGATTTGAATGCAAGACTAGCGACAAGCTCAGCCGCCGAGCCTTCCCACGTGGTTACACAGAGTCTCTGGAAGAGAGAGTAAGAGCATTGGAAGCCGAGGTCAGAGAGCTGAAGGAGCTGCTCGACGAGAAAGACGAAAAGATCGACATGCTATCGAAGATACATTCGCAATCTACACAGAATATACGACTGCCTTCACCCAGAAGACCGTCGATTGACAAGTCACCCGCGTCACAGCACGATAGCGCGACAGGTTCGCCACATCCGAAGGAAGACACGTTCAAAGTTTCACAATCACCATACCTGCTCGAAGGCATCAACGACAACTCTTATTTCTCTGGGACATCAAGCGTGAAGCATTTCCTGGGTATGTGGGAGCCTTCGGAACGCCCGGAACAGCGCTTACTGACACAACGTCTAGACGCATTCAAGCAGAAAGTGGAGGAATCCGGTCGTTGTACTTCCGACGTCAACGCGGATACATTACTTCCGAGTACGGAACACAATATTCCGGCAGTATCGCAAGCCTCCGATCTTTGGAAAGTACCGCCAAGACTCGTTTCGGATCAGATGGTCAACATCTTCTTCCAAGAATGGGCACCGTTGTTCCCCGTCCTCCATCGACCTACGTTCCTTTCCATCTACGAGAAATATGTCGCGAGTCCGGAGTCTGTGACCGATAAGACGACTCTTGCTCAGCTGCATCTGGTGTTCGGATTGGCAGCCCTGTCCAGTGGCGTAAGTCACGCGACCCGATTGATTAACTTGGCTGAACTAACCCCTCAACCGCAGCCCCACGATTCCCCAGATCTCGCTTCCTTCGAGGCCCAATGGCGGGCTGCCTTGGATACCCTTACCTCCGAGCAGACCATTGGTGCCTTGCAATGTCTTGTGCTTGCCCAGCTGTACTGCATTCAACGAGGCGATTACGCCAAGCTACTCACTTACAAGGGCTTGGCCATCTCCTTGTCAAGCCGCTTGGGTCTTCACCAATCTCAGAAGCGCTTTGCTCTTGGTACTCTTACTTGTGAGACAAGGAAGAAGGTGTTCTGGACACTGTACACCATTGATAGGTTTGTGATTAGCACAACGTTTAGTGTGCTTGTCGCTAATATTTAACAGCTTCTCCGCCGTACTCCTAGGCCTACCGAAGCAATTAAAGGACGACGATGTTCACTGCGAATACCCAGTTGATGCCGACGACGAGTATGTCACCGAGCGTGGCTTCCAGCCAACGCTTCCGGGCGAATCTACAAAGCTATCCAGCGCCTTGGCTCTCTTCCGCGCTACCCGCATCCTCTCGAGGGTGCTTGAAGAGGTCTACCCTGCCTTGCCATCATATGACTTGTCTCTACAAACTCTTTCTGCGTTGGGTGACGAGCTTGACAACTGGTTGAACTCCTTACCACCACATCTCCGCCTTACCTTTGCCCAAGACAAGCCAAGTACCGCCACTACCAGCAGCCGATCGCCACTCCTGGTAAGTACAATGGAGTTCCACGTCTGCTTTACCGTACTAACATCTCACAGTCGCTTGTTTACCACTACACACGTGTCCTTATCCACCGCCCAGCGGTCTGCTGCTCTGCTCTTGGTAGCAAATCCTCCTCCTCCATGATTGCTATGGCCGGCTCTTGCAAGAGCATAGTCCAGATCATCCAGCTGCTGAACGAGCGTGGTCTCAGCTTCTCCTTCTGTCTGAACAAGGAGGAACTTCTCGTACTATGCGGCTTCGGTCTCCTGTACCAGGGTCTTAGTCTTGAGCCCAACAGCAAGGTACTGAAAGATAACCAGAAGATGGTGGCTGCTGTCATTGGCATTCTTCATCGCAGCAAGGCGCTTTGCGCTTCCGAGTTCAGACGCGTTGCTTGCTTGTTCTTGCCAATGCCTTCGCCAACGCCACCAAAGAGCACCCCAGTCGTCGCAAAACCTGTGCATCCAGCACTCTCAAGGCACAACTCTGATGGTGCAATGCCTGCGCCTCAAAACCTTTCAAGCGCCGCTAAGAAGCAACTCAAGGCAGTGGCCGCTCGCTTCATGACTCCAACACCGAAGCTGTCCAAGCAGTCGAGTACCGACAACCGCAGGGCGACAGAGCCAAACATTGGTCTCTACAGAAACCATATCCACACGCAGAGCGTGCCCAACGTCACCTCCAATTACAACCCTGCCAACATCTCCCGCTCTGAGCCGGCCCGCAGCCCAAGCAACGCATTCCACATTGTCTCGCCTGCCACACGGCCATCCGCCCCACCAGCGTCACAACCCAAGCGTGCTTTCCCACTCCAGAACCTCAACCTAGACTACCTCTCTTTCAGCGAGTCCTCTACCCCGCCACTCAAAGCCACCAGCCACGGCCCAGTCAAGCCCGAGCCGAGCGACTGGGAACGTCTCCTGGGCAGCCTCGACAACGGTCAAACCAACATCTTCGACAACATCTACGGCGGCCCCCCCGTCGACGCCCTCGAGATGTCCGCCTCGCTGCCCGCTAACTCAACCACCGCTATCCCGGGTTCCGACCCGCTGGCCTGGAGTCCCGACATCTGGGCCCTCGCCGGCGGCCAGGACTTCTCTGCCGTCAACGGCGCACAAGACCTTACCGCAAGTTTCCCGGCGCACCCGCAGACCGAAAGCGTGCTCAGTTTCTCGTCGGCTGATGAAGGGCTCACGGGCGCGAGTTCGGGGGGCGAGGAGTTTGCGATTCCGGATTGGGCTTCTGCTTGCTCCAGTGGTGTCAATGAGGCCTATAGGGGTATCGTTATGCCGGATTTGGGACAGGGCGATGATGCGCTGTTGGGTGAGGGCTGGGATGCGGTGTTTGCTAACTAGATGAATGGGTTGATGGACGGCGGGTATATATACGGTTGGTACGAGGGCTTGGGTCGGGTTATGGATATGATGGATGGGTTGTTGAGACTTTATGATACCTCTTCTGTTGGGTCGGATTCGGATTGGATGGATGGAGGAATTGGGTTTGGGGTGTTCTTTTCGTTCGGTCGTTCGAGCTATATTATCAAGTACACGTCTGTGTTATGTTTTTTGTTTTTCTTTCATCCTGCGAGAAAAGGAAACCCGAGAATAAATGCTTTTGTACCTTTCTCCTGGACTTACCTAGAGTGTTGAATGTCTTCTGCTTGGGCCATACGCTACCGAATCCTGAAATCCTGCATGCGTGCTTTTGTTATGGCGATGGTATATTCAGAGTACGACCGTTGTCCTCGAAGCAATGCATCCGCAAGCAACATCACACTATACCAGTGGCATCACACTGCCAAAACTTGGACATACCCGAGTGGTAGAATACATCCTGCACTCGTATCAGAACAAAAAGCGGCGTACCCTCAAAAGTCACCAGACGACGCCGCCGAGCGTTTCGGTCCGGAGATTCTGGACCCTTTCAACCCTGGGTCCCCCGAGTCAGCGCAGCCGCAACCACGAGCTTCCTCACCTGAGCGCCCGTTTCACCCGGGATTCGCCCATTCTCGTATTCCTGACTGGCCGGTCTGGCCGCAAGGTTGGACCGAACTCGTGTTCGTAGGGCTAGGAGTAAAGAGGACTGTTTCGTGCCGCTAGACCCAACGTGGACGTGTTATAGTGATTCTGTCACACCACTCAGTGGCACTCACCAGATTGTACCTGACTCTCATAGCGGAGGATTCATCTGGCCGTACGATGTATTCTATGGAGACCGCCGAGAGTAGGCTGGTGGGTTATTCTAGACAGTGGAATCGGCGGAGTATCACACGATCTCTGATCCTGATTTCTCCTAGGTAGATGCTTGGGTAAGTAAGGCGTGATACGATGTAGGCTGTATAAGTATTCCTGCCCCTTCGCACCGGGTAAGAGATCCAGACACACAAGCAGTTCTACAAACAACACAGTCAATTGACTACCTACCCACGCAAACAACTCCACTCAACACACAACCAATCTACTCCACTCAACCCAATCTACTCTACTCTACTCAACCCAGCCCAACCAACCAATCTCAAACCCAAAACCAAAAATGCAAGCCTCAGTCGTCTCCAGCACTCTCCGCCTGGTCAAGCAACCCCTCGGCTTCACCATCGCCACCCTTCCCTTCGTCGGCCTCTTCATCAACCATGTCCACAACCAACAAGGGAGAATCGACGATACTTTCCAGAAGAGGGGTAAGTTCAGACATCCGAACATCCAGTCTAGGGTTAGGGTCAGGACTAATGAGATTGATTATAGCCAGGTACTTCCCTCAAGGAAAGGGCAGCCAGCACCAGTTCGATGGCGCCGCGCAGAAGAGAGCGTGGTGAAAAGGATAGAGATCAGGATGTTATGATGTGGGGTGTTATGCTTGATTTGATTTGATGGTGAGCTCTAATCCCGCTACCGTGCAGCCATCTATTTCATGCAGCATACTGACTTCGCAGCGGTAGATCAAGCATTATAATTATTTTCATTCGGAGCATTGGGAAGGCGTTAGGGGAACTCATGGGAACATTCACAGACCGGCTTTCGCATTTCAGCGTCTGGGATGCGAGCAAGGCGTTTGACAGTCGGATTTTCTGTCAAGAATCACACAAGATAAAGTCCAGGCGGACCGTAGTATCCATAGGCCGTCCAAACAAAGTTCAAAACACTTACACAAAGATGTCCGCTTTACTGCTCATGAAGCCAGCGAAATGAGACGCACACATGCACGAACAAGCCTGAGTCCAGGTCTTGAGGTGTCTATATGGCATTTGTAGTACGCACGCGTAAGAATACTGATCATAAACTTGTGGCAGCCCTCCTACGAAGCGTGCGTTTGCGCCTGAGCCATTATACTCGAAGAACTCAGAGGCAGATCTGAAGCACATCCGTGCGAGACTCTTGAACGACAAAGAGGGCATCCTCGCCCGCGTCAGAGAGCAAATGGGAGATCGCTACCATAACGCGGTCAGAGCTTGCATCAAAGGGATGGAAGCATTCGGTCTCCCAGCAGACAAGCACCCTCGCGATCCCAATATCGCTGCATTGTTGCAGCAGGCATATATCAGCATCGTTGTCGATCCTCTTGATGAGATCGTGGTTTGAGTATTGCTTGATTGGAACGAAAGAGCAGGGACAGCGTCGTGTAATTGCTTAGGTACTTGACGCTGTGCTCGCAAGGAGTGCGGAAATCAGTATTTTTCTTTTTCGTTCAGATTTTAACTCGCATGCCATTTTCTCATCTAACGTCTCTCCTTAAGCTTCATCCAACCCTGAGCAATGTTGGGAGGGTGGCAAAGTGGCGACTTTGAACAGCCAAAGCATCCCCGACTCGTCTTCGATTTGTATGCATTCTTTTACCCGGACTCCAATCTGTTGTCAGATACTCCTTTGCTTCTTAACCACATCCGCACCAATCTGAATCCTCTGCCTCTTGACCCCACCAACGCCCCCGCCGACCCCAATAACCCTCCCCTCGCCACCCCCCAATACTCTTCCCCCCGCCCCACTCCCACCCTCGTGTACATCCCCATCCCCAGCCTCAGCAGCAGGCGGCCCACCATCCGGCAACGGCGGCATCAGCCCTCCGTCCCCAACCCTCCATCCCTGCCCCTGCAACGTCCTCCACTCCCGTCCCACTCTCCACCTCACAAGCATCCCCGTCGCCCTGGCATCCTCGAGACTATCATGGCCCCTGTCCCCACCCGTCTGGATGTCCCAGTTCAGATACTTCTTGGTCAGCATCTTGAGGCCGAAGCGCATTGGCAGGCCCCTCGGGTGCGGGAACAGGACGATGGTGTCGATGATGGTCGGGTGGCATAGGCGGATGCTGTTGAGGTCGTTTTCGAGCGCGTGGCCCAGGAGTGGTGTTGTGGGTGTGAGGTAGCGCAGGAGGAGTTCCCGGGCCTTTTGCGGCGTGGAAACGATTTGGAGAGGAGCTGGGGCGGTTGCGTTGTGATCGGTGTTGGAGGGCGGGAGGGATACGTTGCCGTTGTACGGGATCGCGGTGGTGAAGGCGTCGGGCCAGACGCCGCTGAAGCGGGAGTTGAGGTCTAGGATTGTGCCGAGCGGGCGGACTAGAACGTCGATTAGGGCGGAGCCTTGAGGCCAGCTGACCGCTGTCAGGCGGATGAGTTCAAAGCCGAGGCTCGTGTAGCCCATTTCGCAGTCGAAAGTTACGGCTTTGACGTCCTTGCCGTCCGGGCTTTTCTCCGGGTTGGGGTTGTCGGGAGTCGTAATGAAGGGCAGGACTGAGGCGAGACGGGCGGGTGATGATGTTTTGAAGACGTGCGACGCCTGCTCGGAACATCCTTTCGTGCCTAATAATTCGCCACAGCAGGTGTACGTCGTCTCCTTCGGGCCTTTTATAGCATCAGTCTTTTCACGGCGCGGTGTAAACGGCCGTCCCCAGTGGTAGATGCATGGTCCATTCGTAGTGATAGCGCCGTCCTCTTCGCGACGGTCAGGGTAGACACGGAATCGGCTACGGCAGCGGTCACAGACTTCGTGGTTGAGAGAGGCTGCAACTGCGGCTTCGGCTTCCGCAATCTCTTCTGGTGTAGGCGGAGTGGGGATGTAGCCATGTTTGACAAGGAGGCTCTGGTCTGTGATGAGACGTGAGAGGAAATGATGTTCTTGCTCAAGTGGCAAGCCAGTATCGAGGGGCTCGACCTCCTTGAGTGGTGGTGGCGAGGGTTCCTTGTTGGCGCGTGTGACGGTTGAGAGGATGTGGGTCTTCCAGTCTGCGAGAGACATTTTCTTGTAGGCTACAATTCGCAGCTTGATGATATTGGCGTAAACGTTCGCGTTCTCACGTGCGAGCTTCTCTTCTTCGTCCAAAGCGAGTTTGATGAGTTCTTGATCAGAGAGAAGTAGAGCTTCTTTATCTGCCACTGCGAGGTTGCTCTTGTTGACTTCGTTATTCTTCAGCTTCATCTGCTCGTGCATGTGTCTCAGGTAAAGTGTCCGCTTCGCATGTCCAGCCGGGTCATTCGGTATCATACGAGGATTGAGACCTTCTTTCACTTCCGGTTTCGCCTTCGCCACGATACCAGTCTTAACTGCAGTAGAAGGGAGAGGAGGCTTCACTTGACGATTTTGTGGTGGAGGTGAGACTTCCTTGCGCAATGTTTGCAGCGGCTTCTTTGTTGGCGGCTCAGTTGGCGGCTCAGTTGGCGGCTCAGTTGGCGGCTCAGTTGGCGGTGCAGGTTTGGCAGCGGAAGGCTTCACAAGTGTGCCATTGCCAGCGCTTGGTCCTCTTCGCTCCGCAGGTTGCGTTGGCTTGATTGCCACTTGACTTGGGGCTTTGACATCTGAAGCTGTATTCGTACTTCGGGTGTTGGTGGTGGCAAGTTCTGCTGACAACTTGTCGAGCGTATCCTGCCTTTCTTCGCTGGTAACGGACCGGACCTGTGAGCCATGGTCCAGCTTTCTCCGCTTGACTGTATGGTCATCAGGGAATTCCTCGTCCAGATCTCCGGTCTCTATGATAGCACCAGCGAAAAGGTCGGGATTAGGTCTGGGCCTGAACTTCGCTGTATGTTCATACCAGCAATTAATTACCTCGCAGTCGTTGCCTGCGGGGCATGGTATGTCATTCAGCAGACCTCGTGATGTGAATATAGGCATAATTTAGGCCGGAAATGAAGCAGGTGCGGTGTTGTTTGTCAAGGCGCTTCCGCCATGGAGTTTGTCAGGGGGAGACAGTGAGGAAGCCGACGAGATGCGCGTCAAGTAAGGTAAGGTAGGTGTAGCAATTCGACCTCAAACCTTTCTCGACCTTGTTTGAGATAGGTGAATAATCTGGTCCAAATAGTGAATTATATCTGAGGAGCTGCCGCTTCTGACCCGTGCAGCAGCTTTGATTGCTAGTGCTACTGCTGTTTGCAATGTCCCACAAGGGATAAGGTATGCTTTGGATATCTCAGCTTCGCGGTGGCGCTACTTTCGAGGCTCGGCGCCTTTGCAAACCTCTTTGCTCCAATGTGATGACCCGTTCACACCTTTCTCAAAGCTAGTTCAGGGTATCCAGTGTGAAGCGTAAGTTAGCGGTATATTTCCTCGTTGGAGGTGTCTCATCATCTCACGCCCGCCAAGGTTCGGCCGAACGCCGATTGGAACCCTGAGCCAATCCGACGGGACGCGGTCCGGGAGGCAGGCGCGATGCCGTCATCGCTCTCCAGAAAGTCACCCCGAAACATGGCCCAGAATGCGCCTAAGCCTCCAACATAACAAGATCAGGCAGCAATATCGAATATGTACTTGAGATAGCATAACCTGCTTCTTCTTTGCTTTCTACCCGAACAAGAGTTCGACTACGCTGCACGATGGCTCAGGAAACCGCGGGCAAAGCGGACCATCTCTGCGTCCTCATTCACGGGTAAGGGATCCCTTCTCATACGCATCTAATGCACCACCCTTTTCGGGCCTTTACCAGTCTTCATCGAAATGCAGCTGTCTCTTCTATGACATATGAGCTAACTCTCCCCCTCCAACAGACTCTGGGGCAATCCAAGCCACCTGTCCTACCTCGAGACCGCGCTCCGCGAAGCCTACCCAGCCGACCGCCTGCACATTCTCCTAGCAAAGAGCAACGCCTACAACCACACCTACGATGGCATCCATCTTGGGGGCGAGCGCATCGCCTCCGAAATCGAATCCCAGATCAAGACCCTGTCAGACTCCGGCACCACAATCCGCAAGCTCAGTATCGTCGGATACTCCCTCGGCGGGCTAGTCGCACGCTACACAATCGGCCTCCTATACGCAACGGGCCTCTTCGACACCATCGAGCCCGTGAACTTCACAACCTTCGCCACACCGCACCTCGGCGTCCGCACGCCGCTGGTGGGGCCGCACTCCTACCTCTGGAACGTCCTCGGCGCCCGCACCCTCAGCACCTCGGGCCGCCAACTCTTCCTCATCGACACATTTCGCGACACGGGAAAACCGCTCCTCGCTGTTCTTGCCGACTCGTCGTCAATCTTTATCCGTGCACTCCAGCGGTTCAAGCACCGGTCGCTGTACACCAACATCATCAACGACCGCAGCGCGGTTTACTACACGACCTCGATCTCCAAAACCGACCCCTTCGTCGACCTGTCCGCCGTGGAGCTGAACCCACTTCCCGGCTACGACGGCGTCTTGCTCGATCCCGAAGACCCAGTGAAGCCGAAACAGCTGCCGCAGCTCTCGCTCTTGGAAAGGTTAAAGGTGGGCAGCATGACGACGCTGCAGTCGATTCCGTTCATCTTACTCCTCGGCATCGCCGTGCCCATCGGCAGTGTCCTCTTCCTGCTCAACAGCGGCCTCCAGACCTTCCGCTCCGCTCAACGCGTCAAATTGCACGAGAGCGGCAAGGCGGGCATCGGGATTGAACAGTACCGTATCCCGCTGATTGAGGAGGCGAGGGCGGGGATCGGAAGGGTTTATGCTGGCATGGCTGGCGACGTAGGTGAAGAGTACCTGCCTACGCCGTCGGAGACGGACGAGGATGACGATGGGGATGATAAGCCACAGGATGGTGTCGGGACGTCGACTGCGGATCTGAAGGGCGGCGATGAGGCCGTGACGAAGCGCCACCGTGGCCATCAGGGCCAATTCCCGACGCTGGCGCTGACGCACGAACAGTTTGAGATGATTGAGAATCTCGACGCCGTCGGCTTCACCAAGTATCCGGTTCATATCAGGAAGGTCAGACATAGTCACGCCGCTATCGTCGTCAGGAGTCGATGGCGCCCGGGTTTCGATGAGGGCAAGATTGTCGTGGGGCATTGGGTTCAGGGGTTCGAACTTTGAGTTGTCATCACACACGTATGAGTGGGTGTTTTTGTACGGCGTTGGATGCATTGGCTTGATTCATACCGGATAGATGGAGTTGGATGGGCATGGACGAGGGCTGAGCACGGTGTTGTGGCGGTTTTTTCTCTTTGACGCTCAGAAAGTCATGGACCTCCTGTTGCATATTGTCCTGGGTTGTTAAGGGCTGGCTTCTGGGTTTAATTGCGACAGGTCTGACACTCTGGGATTTGCATATGTACATGTATGCATTTTTCTATTCGCGCGTCTTGTACGCGGCAAAACCTACAATCTTGATTCAGATGAGTGCTGTTTATGCGCTGCTGTGCCTCCCAATGCAGATGCATGCATGCGTGCTTAGAGATGCGGATTACCAGCTGACCAATTGCCGCGCCCTGTCAAACCCGCCCCTGAGCTGCCTCTCCGGCTTCACAACCTTGCCCTGCAGAATCGTATACCGTACGATATTCTCCACATCCTCGGGCCGTACCCTCGCCAGCCAGATACACTGCGCCGCCTCCTCACCCGGTGTCCCATTCGCCTTCGCCGCCGCTTTCTCCCGTGCACTGCCACTGCCACTGCCCCCTCGCCTGTAGACCATCATGTTCGCGCTGAACTTGTGGCCCCCGACGTGGTTGATGAAGTAGATCCCCACCCCGCCCGGCCGCTCGTCGTCCAGGTCGCGGTACATGCCCAGCGGCCGCAGATGCCGCTCGAACTCGCGCTTCAGCAGCGGCGCCGACTGGCCGCAGCGCGCATCGCGGGTCGCGTGCGAGCAGAGCAGGACTAGGTATTGGTGTGGACAGGGCTTGGCTGTGAGCCCTGAGGGCAGAGAGTCCGGTACGCTTGGCACGGAGGCCGAGGCGCTGGCGCCGTGGATGGCGCCGTCGGAGGTCTGGCTGATGGAGAGAGGGGTGGTGTTCGTGGGCGCGTTGTTGACGTAGTGGGTTATCAGATCCGGCACGGATTGCGGGGTGACGTGCTCGATGATCTTGAAGGCTGGGAGCAGGAGGACGGTGGTTCGGACGTGGCCGGGTGGGTCGTCGTGGGATTCGTAGGGGACGGGCATGTTCGAGGCTGATAGCATCATTTTCTACACCGCACGCGGGTCAGTTTTGCATGCCCTTTGAAGGTACAGGGAGAGATGGAGCTGTTGCGTAGTGTAACTTACCCCATTGCTGGGCGAAACACCGCTCTTCTCTACCGCTTCCATCACCGAGCCCTTCTCGTCCGCGACATCTCTAACCCAGTCCGTCTTCCCCGTCGCGACGATCAAGTGCGTCGCCCACCCATTAACATGCCCATACAACTTCTCGTCCTCATCCACCTGGAACTTCCGCGGGTAGTGAATCGTGCACGTCTCGCAATCGTGCAGGCATTCCTCGCCGTCGACGGCCGGATCCGTCTTGACGAAGAGCTGGTCCGCCTTAGCCGCCTTCTTGAACCCGCCGGCGCTCAGGTCCGTCGACGACGCATTCGGCGTGAACCGTTCTGAGATGCTGCGAAGGAGGCCCGCCATCTTTCGTCGCGGTTTGTGGATGACGGTGGTCATTGTGCCCGGGGGGCTGGCGCGGCCAATAGATCTTATCTGATGACGCGGAACGGGTCCGCGCGGTTGATTTGCAATGGCTGTGGAGCTGGTGACTGAAACGCGCGCTCTGATTGCCCGAGTGTATTCACTGTTGGATTCGATGACAATCTTGGGTGAAATTACTCGTCGCAATTGGGCTCGGCAATAGTAACATGAAATGAGGAACTAGTCGCGTTGAGTGCTTGTTTCTTCCTCTTATACTGGTGCCTTTATCGCTCCTGCTTCGGATTACCGTTGACTTCGGCGCCGACGCTCGGTGATAACTTCCACCTCATCCACCAGCAGACATCACGCAAGCCCGGTATGAATGGCGGAGAAGTGTACGCATACATGTAGGTAGGCAGGCGCTGGAGGTAGACTACATTCTAAGATACTGGATTCCTGAATATAGCATCTTCACTCTGCCATCTCGCTATGATTCAACAGCCATGGCCAAGCTCTTGACCAAGTTCTACACTGGTGCTCCGTCAAGTAGTGAACTTGACTGGGAGGAAGAGAGACTGCTAAGCAGGTTCAACAGCCCAGTACGGCGCTATCTAGGAGAAGCTCAAGCACCATCATCCACTCCGTTCACCCAAATTGGCGCCAATTGGAGGGAAGTGCCGCTGGATGGCAAGCTGTTCCACCAGACGCCTAAAGCCAAAGTAACGGCTAGGCAATTTGCAAAAACAGCTTCCAATGGATCTCCAATCGCATTACTTTCCGAGCAGACTTTCTTCGATGCGGATGATGTCCACCAGCAGCAAGGACACGCCTCTGACTTTCTCGAGCGTTCCTTTGCCATACATGCCGGGATACAGTCATCGCAGATTGCACCACATGAAGATGATGAGGAAGAAGAGACCACTTTCGTTACGACGACCTCGTTCTCCACTGATCTATCTGAAGAGTCCGAAGTCTTGACTCATCATACGCCTCCAGCTAAGAAAATTGTGAGCTTCTCTGGTCCGATCACGAACATCAGGGCCATCCCCGACGCGGCACACCTCCACATTATACGGCCGCAAACAGTGACGATCAATCTCATCGCTGGCGTTGTCAACGTAGCTCCTGCAAAGACTGTCCATGTACGAAAGGGCAACTACAGCATGGATGTTGTGGAGATGCTTGTGGGAGATGAGACCAAAGCAGGGTTCAATATTAGCTCATGGCTACCCCCACTGGAGTCTCAAAAGGCAGAGCAGAATGACTCCCGACGCAGCCTGATGGGCCTTCGGGCCCAGGACATTGTGCTTATCCAATGCGTTGCTTTGAGCACGTTCAATGGCGTGGTCTTTGGGCAAAGTCTGAACAGAAGGTCTACGAAGAATACGACACGAATCACTCTGCTTCATAGGGATTCGCATTCCTTGGGCGATGGCTTGATCGACCTCCAAAGCTCCATGCTATCCTCTAGCATCGCCGGCAAGCTGCAAAGAGTGAAAGACTGGGTTACTGCATTCGTTGGGCCTGGTACGAAGCGAAGAGGATCACTTGAGACTACTTCACGCAAAGGCAGCAAACGTCGGAGACGCGAAATCGCAGATGAGAGCTTGCCTCCAGATACACCTTGTTGACCGACTGCGTCATCAAGAACAATAAGATCGTTATCACGACATCCTCCCAAAACAGAATGGCCAAGGATGCTTGTAGGTGCAGCAAAGACGTCTGGGAGATGCCAAGCGAGCGCAGCTGTGCCAAGCCTGGTCTTGGCGCGCCCGGTGGCCACGCGTACCTCGTACCGCCAAGCACATCACCGCCCTCTACACCCCCTCCCACAGCACTCCGCTTCTGGCAAGGATGGCGGAGCGGAGCGGCCAAGGATATCCAAGATATTGCCACTGCCCTAATCCGACGAGTCATGCCGCACGACCCGGAGCTGAGATACTCATCTTGGGATTGAGTAATGAAGATCATTCGCAACGCATGTTTCCCAATATCTTGGAACACAGGATGTTGATCCATTGTTGATGTCTGATCAGTCCTGGGTACAAGACTGTGATGGTCGAAATGTTGAATGCAGTGCCCCGGGTCTCGAACGTACAGCCAACCCCAAGCGGGGATAAGACCCCAAGCTTCAATCTTCCTTGGGGTTTCTTGGCGGGGACACTATACGGCGACACACAACCACATGGTCAGCAATAGGCCAAGAAAGCCTCTATTGCTATTGCTTGGCCACCCGTTATGCCCGTCATGGCAAGGCCGGATAACGAGCCGGACGATGATGAAGTGAGCATATATAGGGCGGCTCAATGCCCAATGTAGTAAGGAATCAACAATTGTGTGACAGACATCTCCAATCTTATCCTTCATTTACATATACAATTTCCTGTCTTTACTAGGTTATCACTACTACACTTCTACTACTTGACCGACCTTTGAGAACGTACCCAGCCTTGAGAATGGGGACAGCAAACAAGGCCGGCGCAGCACAGGAATACCCACAGCATCCATTCACTCTACCTACCGAAGAGGTTTCCCAACACCTCAACACAGATATTCTTTCCGGCTTGAGCCGAGCGAAAGCTCAGGAGTACAAGTCCAAGTATGGCGAGAACAAACTCTCCGACCAGGGCGGCGTCAAATGGTACGCCGTGCTGTTGAAGCAAGCCTCTAATGCCATGATTCTCGTAAGTTGCCCGTTTTGGAATTACTACTGTGGTGGCTGACCACTCATAGGTTCTTGTTCTTGCTATGGCACTCTCGTACGGAGTTTCGGACTACGTTGAGGGCGGTGTGATCACTGCAGTCATTATCCTCAACATCCTCATTGGATTCTACCAGGAGTTTCAAGCCGAGAAGAAGATGGACTCCCTTCGAGCCTTATCATCACCATCTGCCAATATCCTGCGTGATGGACAGTTTGACAACTTTCCATCGGCCGAAGTCGTGCCTGGCGACATCATCCAAATCAAGACGGGTGACACTGTTCCGGCGGACCTGAGGCTTTTCGAGGCGATGAATCTTGAATGTGACGAGAAGATCCTTACTGGAGAAGCACTTCCCGTCGCTAAGGACACTGAGTGGAACTTCTCTGGCAAAGATGAGCTGCAAACGGGTGTCGGTGATAGGTTAAACATGGCCTACTCATCCTCAACTGTCACCAAAGGCCGCGGCACTGGCATTGTGGTCTTCACCGGCATGAACACCGAGATTGGCAAGATCGCTGCATCGATGCAAGGAAAGCAACGCAAGCCAAACCGTTCAATGCATCGCAAAGACGGCGGTACTCTCCAGCCCGTAAAGGGTGCCGGTCTCCGCACCTACGATGCTCTTGGCAAGTTCTTAGGCCTGACTCAGGGCACACCTCTACAAATCAAGCTCAACAAGCTTGCCTATATTCTCTTTGGCTGCGCGCTTCTGTTGGCTGTCATTGTCTTCTCAGTCAGCAGGTTCAACGTCACAAACGAAGTCGCTATCTATGCAATTTCCACAGGTATGTCAAATCGCAATCGATATGATTCGACAAGTCACTGATGATCTTTCAGGCATTGCTATCATTCCAGAATCACTCATTGCCGTTCTTACCATTACCTTTGTTGTCGGCATGACTCAGATGCGCAAGCGCAAGGTCGTCACTCGGCAGCTGTCTGCTCTCGAGGCTCTGGGCGGTATCACGAACATCTGTTCTGACAAGACCGGTACCCTTACACAAGGCCAGATGGTAACGAGAAAGGCTTGGATCCCTGGTGTAGGTATCTACACAGTCAACAACTCCGAAGACGCTGCCGATCCAACCAAGGGAACCATTAGCCTTGGACCCGAACAGACGAAGCACGAGGCCAAGACAGAGGAGGAGAACAGAGAGGAGAGACTTGACGCAGAACGCAGCACTGCTGCCCTGAAGTTCGACCTTCCAGAAAAGGAGGCGTCCGAGGAAGCCAGTACCTTCAACGAAAAGGATCAAGTGGAAGACCCCGAGATGGTTCCAGAGATGAGAGCTTTCCTGGAGTCGACTGCGCTGTGCAATCTTGCAACTGTGCGGTACAATGAGAACGAGCAGAAGTGGCAGACAACTGGCGACCCAACCGAGATTGCCTTGCAAGTCTTCTCGCATCGTTTCGACTCCGGCAAGAAAGTCCTAGAGGGACATGGGTGGAAACAGAGTGCAGAATGGCCTTTCGACAGTTCTGTCAAGAGGATGTCTGTCGCTTACCGCTCACCATCATCCACCGGGAGCCAGGAAACACTGATCTTCACAAAGGGCGCTGTTGAGCGTGTTATCGATCTATGCGACAGTGTTGGCCTGGACGACAAGAAGCAAGCCATGGATGAGAAGATGAAGGAAGCGGTGCTTGAGCAAATGGGCTTACTTGCCGACCAAGGTCTTCGTGTCCTGGCAATTGCCCGCAGGGATTGGGATGGTGACATCAATGAGCATTCGGGAATTGCACGAGAGGAGGTCGAGAAGGACCTGACGTTGCTTGGCCTCGCTGGTCTCTACGACCCACCAAGACTTGAGACCAAGGATGCTGTAAAACAATGCACGAACGCAGGTATCCGCGTCCACATGCTTACTGGCGACCACCCAGGCACTGCCACCGCAATTGCCAAGGAAGTCGGAATCATTCCACGCAACGTGGGAACACTTCCACAGGATGTCGCTGCCTCTCTTGTCAAGACTGCCGCCGAATTCGATGGCATGACTGAAGCGGAGATAGACGAGCTGCCCGAGCTTCCGCTCGTCATTGCGAGATGTGCTCCAGACACCAAGACGCGTATGATCGCAGCCCTCCATCGGCGCCAGGGATACGCTGCAATGACGGGAGATGGTGTGAACGATGCCCCATCATTGAAGGCCGCCGACGTTGGCATTGCCATGGGTCTCAACGGTAGCGATGTCGCCAAAGGGGCCAGTGACATTGTGCTCACTGATGACAACTTCGCCTCCATCGTCAACGCTATCGAAGAAGGCCGACGCATGTTCGACAACATCCAGAAGTTTGTGCTCCATCTTCTGATCTCCAACGTTGCCGAAGTCCTCATCCTCATCTGTGGCCTCGGATTCCAGGACCGCACCGGCTTCTCCGTCTTCCCGCTTTCGCCGCTGCAGATTCTTTGGATCAACATGCTCACGTCGTCTTTCCCTGCGTTCGGCCTAGGAAGGGAAAAGGCTGTCTACAACGTCATGAGCCGTCCACCCCACGACAACAAGAAGGGCGTCTTCACCTGGCAAATCGTCGCTGACATGCTGGTCTACGGAACCATCATGGGTACTCTCTGCCTGATGACCTTCGTCATCATCGTCTACGGCGCCGAAGGCGGCAACCTAGGCATCGACTGCAACCGCACCTACAGCGACTCCTGCGATTCTGTATACCGCGCGCGTGCTGCTGTCTTCGCCGAGCTGACCTGGGATATTCTACTCAGCGCGTGGGAGATCAAGGGCCTACGCCGCTCGCTCTTCCGTCTCGACCCTTTCTCTGAGAAGCGCTTCAGCGTCTTCGCCGATCTGTGGGAGAACAAGTTCCTCTTCTTCTCCGTCGTCATCGGCGCTATCTCCGTGTTCCCAGCCATCTACATCCCTACACTGAACACGACTGTCTTCAAGCACAAGGGTATCACCTGGGAGTGGGGCCTTGCTGTTGGATTTGTTGTTGTCTTTGTGGTTGGTATGGAGGCTTGGAAGTTTGTCAAGAGAGCTACGGGCTGGTTCTCGGATGGACAGGAAGACATTAGGGGAAGGGGCAAGAATAGCGATAGATTGAGCTTGAGGCAGGGGTTCTTTAGCTTTGCGAGGACGATGACGGGGGAGAAGAGGAGTTTGCATAAGGAGAGGACGGATAGTTCGCTCTCAAGAGCGAGGTCGGGACAGACGGCCTCTGCCTCAGAGATAGTTTAGAGGCATTCCCTGGCAATGGGCGTTTTGGAAGGTAGACTGGTACATCATTTGATACCCTAAGATTAAATTTTGACAACTCTACATACTGTTCTCCAATTCAAAGATCACGGTCATTTGTACATGTACGTATTGTACAGTAGCTAAATCTAAGGTACGCATCGAGTCCATCGACAGGCTTCATCCCGTTTGGGCCATGAGTGGGGCAGGATGTCTTGGCAAGCTGTCCGAATTGAACCTTTTAAAGAAGCCTCTAGAATCCGTTCCTGATTTCCTCTCATATACCTTTTGATACCCCCATTTTGTTTACAGCCTTTCCATTCTACGAGACACGACTCATTCACTATTCACGAATTGTAAGTCGCTCTTTACTTTCCTCACGTGTAGATTGTTCGAAGGATGAGACAACAGCTGGCACCAGGCCGAGAAGACTTGTACTCTTTTGCTGCGGAATAGCTTGCAACGGACTATATGTCCTATTATCTGACTTGATTGGAACACACACATGCTTGATACCATCGGTTGTAGAGTTGCGAAATAGTGGCTAACACTCTTCGATACAGTTCATAATTTCCTCTCCCGTTTCTTGAGTAGCGTTTAGCGGTCTCCTTCACAGTCATGGTTCTCCACAACCCGAACAACTGGCATTGGGTCAACAAGGACGTCTCTGTGTGGGCGAAAGACTACCTCGAGGGCGACCTCAAGGGTATTAAGGCTGAGAAGGATGGTGCCTCGGCAGAGATTTCGAAGCTGCTAAGCATGGACGGTGATGTCGATGTCAGCCAGAGGAAGGGCAAGGTGATCACGATCTTCGACGTCAAGTTGCAACTCGAGTACACTGGCAAGACCAAGGACGGTGAGGATGTCAGTGGCACCATCACTATTCCGGAGGTTGCCCACGATACGGATGAGGACGAGTACGTTGTAAGTCATCCCAACCACACCTCCTTTACCTCCACCAGCATAGTAGCTGACCCGTCCCTAGTTCGAGATTGAGATCTACTCAGAAGCCGCGTCCAAGACACCCGTAAAGGATCTCGTGCGCAGCCAAATAACCCAACAACTGCGCTCGCACTTCCAGCAGCTCGGCCCCGTGCTGATCAAAGAGCACGGCAAAGACGTCCAACACGCCCCGGGCTCAAACCCCTCCTCCGGCTTCTCCACCCCAAAAGTCTACTCCAACTCCTCCATCACCAAGCAAGGCGACAACGGCAGCGACACCAAAACCACCACCTCAACATCCGGCAAGGGCCCCGCCGTCAACACCACCTCCCTGACGGACCAGGAGGAGTTCCGCACCACGGCCCAAGAGCTCTACGCCACCTTCACCGACCCGCAGCGCATCGCCGCCTTCACCCGTGCCCCGCCCAAACTCTTCGAGGGCGCGCAGCCGGGCGCCAAGTTCGAGATCTTCGGCGGCAACGTCAGCGGCGAGTACACGAAGCTCGAGGAACCCTCGCTGATCGAGCAGAAGTGGAGACTGGCGCAGTGGCCGCAGGGCCATTACAGCACGCTGCGGATCAAGTTCGAGCAGAACGATGTCGACGCTGTTACTGTCATGCGGGTGGATTGGGAGGGCGTGCCGGTGGGCCAGGAGGAGCCGACGAGGAGGAATTGGGGCGAGTATTATGTTCGTAGTATTAAGACGACGTTTGGCTTCGGGACTATTTTGTAGGCCGGAGAGCAGGAACGGAGACAGGCGTTTGGAAGGCGGAGCTACCCCGGCCTACGGGCACGGTTGGATGAAAGGCATGAATCACATACACCAAGACACAAGCATAGATCTATACGATCAAAAAAAACACAAGATAATCTTATTTCATACTACACATCCTCTGCAGCGAACTCAAAATCCCGCTCCCACACCCACCTCCCGCGATCGTAGAGGAAGAGACTCAGCCCCTCCACCACACCCTCACAGCCCCTCCACGTGCTCTCAACTTCTCGCATCGCGTCTGCAACTTTGCTCTCATCGTCCTCTTTATTCATAACCGTGTAATGCGCCCTGAAGCCGCCCGCATCCTGTTCGCTAAGGAACCCTTTCCACGCCTCCTGCAACTTAGCGTGCACATCCCTCGCCTCCTGCCCGCCTTGGTCGTTAGGGATACTGACCCCCACGCCCTTCCTTAACCGAAACGGCGTCGTGGGGTTCAGCCGGAACGGAGACGTTGAGTGCGCTAGCCCTTCTAACGTAGGGATGATGGAGGAGGATAGCTTGGAGCCCGGCAGCGCGTGGAAGAGCGTGATGTGTGCGTCTAGTTTGTTGAGGTGCGCGGGGAAATAGCGCTTGCGGAGGTTGGTGAGGGTGCGGTGGTGGGCGGCCGAGGTGAGAAGGGTGAGGACGTAGACGGCGAATTCGGGGCGCGTGGTGCGGGGCGTGTAGTGGGGTGAGGGGGCGCGTTTGGGGGCTTGCCGTCTTCGACCGCCGACGGGTTGGCCGCCGTGGTCGTTGGCCTGGTCGCCAGTGCCTGGTGCAGGATGCGGCCGGGAGGGGTTGGATCTCTGTGCGGCGGTTTGGGGTGGTCGTGGTGGTAGGGACGAGGAGGCTGCGGCGGAGTAGCTTTGGCGGGGTGGAGCGGACATGGTTTTGATTGCTCTGTAAAGTCTGGATAGTTCGCAGGGGCGCCTCATTGAGTGGTTGCTTTCCTGCGGGAAGAGATGTGTGTGTTCACATGCAATGAACATTTTGAAGCGGGCAACCAGATCCATGACGCCATGTCTCAGGAACGGGCAGCGTTCTCCGCGCGCTAATGCAAGGGTCCAGATGGATGAAGATCTGAGATCTTGGCCTGATTCTGCGTGAACCGTATACGAGAGTCCTCCAGTGTGGTGAGATGACTGGTTTGCAATGCTGGTCGGTAATGCTGTGAGGTGGTGACTTAATGCTGTGCTTCCTTGATACTTCGGCATGCGACACAGCTCCTCATAGAAGGATATGGACTCTAGCCGGCATTGTTCTTCTTTAGGTAACCCACTTTGCCGTATTGCTAGGAATCAGCCTCTTCAGAGTATCGATGTGCATGGCTTGTCCCTTGATATTGAGCTCTCTAACATCCGGTCGGGTCTTGGCCGTCGTATTGACTCTCCTTCGGTTCTCGCCATATATGACAGTATAATCGGGCAACACCTGGCCTGACGCCACTGTGCAAAAGCAAGCGACTTTGCAGAACTGTGGCCGACTTAGTCAACGTGGAAGAATCGGACCGGAAGTTGACCATACCTTGCCCACCTGTGCACCAGGCCGGATGGTAGCATTGACGTCGATAGTGCTTCCGTCTCCCACAAGCATACCCTCTACCGTTGCACCAGTCTCAATGGTGACATTGTCACCAATTGCAACAACTGCGTCCACACCCAGGTCATGTTGTCTCTCTGCCAGCCCTATTACGGTCCTCTCCGAGATGATACAGTTCCTGCCGATGCGTACCGGCGCATGAGAAGAAGTGATTTTCGCGAACGGATGGAGTACTGTGTTCTCTCCAATCGTGACTGGATGCGTGCCCGTAATGGTAACCTTGTCCGATATGATGGCGCTAGGGTGGATGGTACATGGCGGTCTGGGTGCGCTGGGAGCTGGAGTCCGGGAGGTCGTTGTGGACGTCGAGGGCTGGCGTCGCGTTGTCGGCGGCGCAGCTGTATCGGCCGACATCTTGCAGTCTCAATAGAAGAGTGACATGCTTGCAGGAATATGAAGGTCGAAGAAATCACGAGCTGCTGCACCGTTTCCGTTCCGTACTGTATTCTTGTTTCAGTCCACCTCGAAGCTGGGGTCCAGCTGCGGAAGCGCTTCCGAGATCTCAATGCTCGTCTTGGCAACATCAACTTCACTTCCACCTCTACCTACTTCACTTCACTCCAATTCTCTTCTTCCTTGCTTTGTACATATATCACAATACGTCCTTAGACGCTCATCGTCCACAGTCCGTGCAACCGTCCTCATAATGGTATCATGTCCACTGCGACCCAACAGTATTTTCCACCTAGCATGATGCTGAGGCAAACGGAACCCAAGCACACGGCAGACAAACACCGTTCCGCGAGCGGACATCCGCCTGCCCTTTCATCTCTCTGAGTGATTGGGTCTGCCATAACATTGGATATGTGCCTTTCCGGCACTGATGAGCTGGGTGGAAGCTCAGGCATAGACTAAAAAAACGCAACTTTCTTTGAATACTCTTGGGAAAGATGGGTCATGCTAGGCAAACTCCCCTTCCCTTACATCTTCTCGTTTCTCGCCAATCCATGTCTCATACTTAACCCTTCCGAAAAAAGTAGGGCGCTCCGTAGTCCCGAAATACCCCCAACGCGGTAGGCGACTGCGTTTGTAGGCGGCTTGTGGCTAGCTCGTCTGGTAATACATGATGGGGTTCCGTCTCCCATAAGTGCGGGCTGGCGACGGCCAGACACGCTAGGTTGCATTTCTTATCTCCTAAGATCCTCTAACTCGTGTTCCATCTGAATACGTTACCGTGCTCACTGTTGCCCTGTGCCTACTGCATAACACAGTGGTCTGGTCTCGTGACTTCCACCTTGCGAATTCACATACTGGGCAAGCCGCACCTTCCATAAACAGTTGTTTCTCTGACAGCCGCGTTTTTCTCTCAACTTCTTGTTAAACAAAACATCGCATTATCACTTTCGCTTGCGCCGTTAGTTATCGTGACTTACGCATACCAATCATGGGCGGAAAGTCCAACAAGTTCGACTACACTCAGGTTCGCACAATCACATCAAGACCTACGCGCTCTAGCATGTTGACGTTGACGCAGCGCAAGTCGTCCGGCGTGACGCTGGGTAACATTATCGCCAAAGACTTGCTGAGGCTCGCAACCAAGCCGAAGAAGTCAGCTGCCACTCTTCCTGCTCTCCTTCGTCGTCCAGAGAAAGTCACAGATCCATGCCACAAGTTGGACCTTAAAGCACCGGGCAGAAGCCTCGGTGACGAGGGCCTATGCGCTCTCGCGAATGGCCTGCAACAAGCACTTGCCAGCTCTGCGAGTTTATATCTCGTCGATATCAATCTACACGACAATACGCTGACGGCCCAGTCCCTTGCGAGACTCGCTCCGATCCTAATACTCGCGAAGACCGACATTCAGACGCTGGACCTGTCGAACAACAACATCAGAGTCACGAATGAAGAAGAAGCTCGAGACTGGGAATATTTTCTTCGCTCGTTCCAGTCCTGCCGCTCTTTGAGACGTCTGGACATCAGCAATAACCCCGACCTTGGTTCTTGGGCTTTGGAGATACTTGCTAGAGTGCACATCCAAGAGAAAGACATCGACTCTTTGCGGGCAACAGGCTCTGCATCTGTATATTCACTAGCCGAGATTGAGGAAGAGGATCGTTCCGTGTCGCCGCTCACTCGACAAGCCGCTGTTATCGCAGAGGGACTCCAGCGCGATAGTCTAGACAATCAGTCAATTGGGAAGGGTATGACAGCGGGGTGCATCCTCCCCTATCGGTGCGGACTTCGCTCCATACCATATATAACGTTACGGAACATTGGCCTCGACGACACTGGTGCCCTGTTCCTCTCTTACATGCTAGAGGACCACTACTACCCGATCCAGCTGATCACCGAACACAATGCAGCCGAAGCTCTTAGCAGCATCCGAACTTATCAACAAGATTCGAGTGACAAGGGTATCGATGTGGACAAGAACGACGATACGCTTACTAGGGATGGTGTAAGCCTTCTCAGGATCACCGAAGACATTCGCAAGCGGAAGCTTCTCGGAGACAGTATGGCCAGCTCCATGGTGCTTGTTCCTAATCCAACAGAAGCGGCTGGGCAACATGGCGGTTCCAGGCGAGTGGTGAGGCATTCAAGCTCATAGGACTCTAGCTGACCGCATCAGACGTAGGAACACTGCGAACTCGCTCGGGTCAGCCGACATCGCCACATACGATGATATGGAGCTTGAACATGCGAGAAAGAAGGTCCAACGCAACTGCATCGCTCACTCCGGTAGCACAAGTGTTGAGCTTTGGCGCTCCGCCCTTAAAGTGATAACGCTTTCCCGCCGTCTCTCTATCCTTGCACTCGCTTCTTCCTGCGAATCACTTTCGAAGCAAGACTCCAAAGCGGACGACCTCGCTCGTGCGTTTACTGGACTTGCGGTAGATACTAGAACCAGTGGACGAGTCGGCGATGAGAGTCCTCACAGCGCGCAGTATGCTACCACACTCGCTGTCACGTCCTCGCCCGATAGAGTCGAGCCTGTGCTTGCTATCCCCGGCTCTACCGACAAGTCCACTACGCCTCAAGTCATCAACGCCTGGGATCCTCCAAACACCCAGCGAAGTCCTGACCCATCCGGCTCTACCTGTCCACCTGACGCCCTTCAAGCCCACCTCAAGGGACCTATCTCGCGCGACGACAGCCCCCAACGTTTCACGACCTACCAACTAGAAAGAACCGCCCAGCTAAAGAAGTCCCACGGCGGAAGCAGCGACGGTTACCGCGACCCATCGCTCGCAAGCACGCTGCCCCTACCCCTCTGCCGCCAGATCCTGCAAAACGCAATGAGCGCTCAGCAACTCGAGGTGCTCAGCCCGGCGCAGCTGCAGAAAGCGGTCAGCTGGGGCCAGGACAGCACCACGCTGGCCCAGGCCGCCGAGTGGAGGAAGAATAACGATGCGGCGCAGATCTGGATGTTGTTGGATGCGGTTGGGTGTCTGATTTATGAAAAAGTGGAGGATTGAGCGGGAGGGTGCTGGATGGGGATAAGGCTGAGGGTGGAAGAAGGGAGAGAATAAGGAAACGGGAGTGGGTGGATGACGATGAGAATGAAAGGGAAGAAGAACGAGGAGACGGGAGTAATGAGTGATACGCTGATTTGTACGATGGTTTGGGGGATGGCTGGCGTTTGGCGTTTTTCCTCAATGAATAGGGGTTTGGTTGGTCGTTCGAAGAAGCAGTGGGGAAACGAGCAGTAAAGCACCCGTACATCACACTTTGGTTGTTGCCCTGCTATTGCGACGCGAACATCCCACAGGTCGCTCTTTCGTACGAATCCGTTTATAGGCTCACATGTAAATACCAGAGGATTCGAACGTGCACGAGTGAGAGGGGGCGGCGATGCAGTTTCGGTTGTGACGTGAGCAAAAGCCCGGCAGAACCGTAAGAGCCAAGTCAACAGAGGTCCAACACCCTCGACGGCATCGCCATTACTGTGGAGGTCTCAGATGGAGAGAGCTTGGCAGTGAGATAGGGTCGATCATCAAGCTGATCCCTACATTTCCCGTTACGGCCCATATAACGCGTCTGCAAGCGAGCTCTGAAATCGGAGCTAAGCTTATACATGGAAATAGGGCACTGATTGTGATAATCAGCGTCTACGCAATACCCAAGCCCGTAATTGTCGAGCTTGCAATAATTTTCAGATAATGCGCGTATATAAATCTCGCACACGTTCCAAATTTGCAGAGGTGGCTAGAAAAATAAGGTTTAGACTCGGCTCCGAGCCCGCTGGGTCTGCGCAGCCAGCACTTTGGGTGGAAAGGTCATTATCTCCTCGGCGTCCCCTCAACAATATCCGATAGCCTCAAAGGAAAGCTTTCCTCCTTTGCACCACCTCAGCTACACACCTACATCCAACCTATCTCTCACAGACCGCGTGCTATTCTACGTACCAAGAGGGCGTACACGCAGGTTTGCTACTGAATTGACGCATCATTAGTCCCTGAGAAATAGCGACGATGAGTAGCCAGGTGCAAAGTGAGTAATTCCGCAAGAGCTTCTACCCAGACGTCATCATCGCTTTTTCCCACAAGATACACCTTCTACACGACCTTATCAGCCCAGCATGAGCATGCGATCCATCTGGAGACCCATTGCCCGCAGTGCGACGAGCGCGAGGCTTTCGAGGCACATTGTTCCGCGCTCTCCAGCGAGAGCCACCTCACCTCGCGGCGTCAGCGCCTTCTTCAGCACCGCCGGGCAGCGAATGCTGAAGGATCAACCAGATCCCGATCTCAGTTAGCCAGACCCCCGGAACCGCGTTCTCCACACGCAACATGATTCGTTGAGAGCCAAATCCACTGACTCAGTGCACGTATTTAGACAACCACGAATTCCAGGCCTATCTGGACGGCAATGCCGCCTGGGCCCAGTCCGTCACCGACAAGGACCCCAACTTCTTCACCGAGAGCGCAAAGGCTCAGTACCCGACCGTCCTTTGGATCGGCTGCGGTGACTCCCGCGTCCCGGAGACTACCCTCCTCGGCCTCAAGCCTGGCGATGTCTTCGTCCACCGCAACATCGCCAACATCCTGCACCCGTCCGACCTCAGCTCGCTCTCCGTCATCGAGTTCAGCGTGAAGTACGTGGGCGTCAAGCACGTAATTGTGTGCGGCCACACCAGCTGCGGAGGCCTGATCGCGTCGATGAAGAACGACCGCGTCGGCCTGATCGACTCGTGGTTAACGCCCGTGCGGGCTCTGAGGTGCAAGCACGCGGACGAGTTGGACAGCCTGGACACCATGGACGCCAAGACCAAGAGGCTGGCGGAGCTCAACGTGCAGAACAGCTTGGAGGTGTTGAAGACGAACCCGATCATCATCGACGCCATGAGGGACCGCGGCCTCCAGATCCACGGCGTCGTCTACAACCTGGCGACGGGCAAGCTGGAGCCGTTGGAGACTGGTGAGAGCCAGGAGGACTTCAAGAAGCGCATTGCTGCTTTCGAGACCAAGTAATGGATTCGATTGTTACAACAGTGTTGTAGAAAGAGTGGGAAGACTGGGAGTTAATTGTATACACTTAGATAGTGATGGATTGGAAGAGCGAACGGCGCTGGAATATTGGTTGACATGGTTTCTCAAAGCACATACTTATAACCCTACATCGCCTTCGAGCTAGTCCTAAGTCGGCTGTTCTCACCTGAGTAAAATCGCCCGCATGTGATGAAGCGTCCAAAGCGCTAGCTGCAGATGGCCCACTAAAGTAACCCCTCTCCTTGACGGCGAACGAGGTCTCCAGTCTTATGTCGTCCTGATACAGTATGCCGGTTAACTGCCCTTGCTCGACCGTCGCAACCCAATTCCGCTCATCGGCAGTGTTATCCTCATTTGGCGGCAAGGATCGCTTCCGTTCTCCACATTGATGGAGATGCTGTCGAAGATGTTGGCACCCTGCTGACTTGGCTCTTACGGTCTCGCCGCGGGAGTGAAAAGGTGAAACTGAGGTGGGAGCTGATATTGAGCAGGCAGCGAAACGACTATCGCCTTATGTACTTTAGATCTCATTGATGGATGCAGAGAACCTCATGCAAGATACTGTTCAGGATATCTGTACTCCAGCTCGCCTACCTCACAGTGCCGCCGCCATGACCTGCTCCATCCACGGATACACGAACCCGTTCGCCTCCGGATATCCCATATGCAGCCTCCCGGGGACGAAGCGCGCTTCCTTGGGCGATCCGTATTCGAACAGGAGCATGGAGTCCTCGACCGGCCTGTAAATTGTAAAAGCATCAGCAACAGCCCACCCAGATCCAAGCACACGCTCAGGCCCTCGCGCCCTTCGCTTCTTGATCACCAGGACCATCCCGCACCTTTCGATACCCAAGGAAAGAAAAAAGAAACCGGGAAGGGAAGGTAAGGGAAGGGAAGGGAAGGGAAGGGAAGCCAACTCACATCAACCCATCCTCCATCCCATTAACAAGCAACAACCTACACCTCCCCAATCCCCTCTCCACAAGCCCGTTCTCCACCAAACTCCAAGTCTTCTGCGCCTTCTCCATGAACTCCTCAGCGTCTGCGTAGCCGAACTTTTCTGTTAAAGCGGGGAGGGCGTTCCAGGGGTACTCGTGGTTCTGCGCGCGCGAAAGCCACGCCCGGCTGAAGAAGTGGTGCGTACCGGCACCTTGGGCGATGGCGCCGAGGAGGTGGGAGGGGTGCGTGTGTGCGAGTCGGACCTATTCCCCCCAAACACTATCAGCATCAGCAGCAGTCATTCGATCGGTCACCTCTCTCCTCGATATACAGGGGCGCCCCCTCGGATTCAAAAGGGTAACGAACGGAGAACCATACAGCATTATACCCGCCCGCACTCAACCCCCAAGCAACCACCCTCTTCTCATCCAGCCCCGGTTGGGCTGCAATCCACGCCAGCACGCACCCGAACAGCCGCTCCGCACTCCGCGGATCCCTGCGGTCGGCCGGACAGTCCGCCGTGCCGGGGATATCCACAATCACGCTCGCCCACCCCCTCTTCAAAAACTCGTCGGAGCGCGTCGTGTTGTCGGGCCGGTGGCCGTCGAGGCCGCAAAGTAACAGTACTACGGGGACGCCCTTCCCAGATAACTCTGCTGAGGAGGAGGCGGAGGCGGGGAGGCGCAGGTAGATGGGGATTTCTGCGCCTGAGTCTGAGGATGTGGCGGCCGTGAAGGGGATCGAGACGTCCTGGATCGGACACGACCACAGCGCGGCTGCTTTGAGGTACGTTTGTTTCTGGTCCGAGTAGACCTGGCGTTTGAGCGCCGAGTTGATGTACGGGAACCGCGCAATCCTATACACAGCGCAAGCCCTCAAGTAAATCTCAGATGCCTGCTTTGAGTCCGACGAGCTGAGTTCATCGCCTTCCGAAACTAGCTGCGAGGCGGTGGGGAGGAATTCCTGGGTGTATTCGTCCGTGTAGCCGGAGTGGATGTTTTTGGCAATCAGGGTTTCGAAGATGGGGGCGAAGTCGGAGAAGGCGCCGTCGTGGAAGGGGTAGAGGGATTTGGAGCAGGGGAACTTCCACTTGAGGTTCCAGAGTTTTTCGATGGATTCGAGATGGGGGTGGACGCTATCGAATTTGTCGCCTAGGATCCATTGGTTTGGTGGAGGGGTGGTTAGGGACATGATGGTGGGTTTGGGGGATCGGCTGGATTGGGTGGAATTGGTGAGGGAATGTTAGGTATGGTTGGAGGCAGAGATGGTAGCGATACTTATGCCTACGGTCTCTTTAGTGACGCAGACCTACCTAGTGTATATATAGTATTGTACATCTAGATTCTATATTTACCTGATGATCATGATCCTACCTCAATTACTGCCCAGAGAGCCGTGTACATGCACTCTCTCGGATGCGACGGCGGCGGAGGTGGAGTAGCGGGGAACCGAAAGGATGGTGCATCTAAGTGTGCCATATGGGGATGTACATTCGTCGTTTGTACATGCTCTCACGGCCACCGTCTGCAACTCCGTGTACGTTGTATACCATGACATGCGCCTTCGGAGTTGTGCTCAGTGGAGATGGTCACTGCCGGTGCCATCTTTTCACAACTTGAAGCAGGGGGTCCTTGGGGGAAGGGAGGCATGACGCAGCCTGGCTTGGCTTCACCTCCTCACCTCCTCACCTTCCCGTCTCCCACCGCCATTCGCCATTCGCTCGCAGATACGGTTCGCCAAGAGAGAAGCAACAGCAACTTCATACACCTCACACATTCATGTCGCTCACTCTCAATCTCCCCAGCGGAAAGATCCATGGATTGTCGTCTTCGTTGATCTTGGCTGAGTGGATGAACCGTCACATGCGCCGCCAAGCCCTTCCGCACGCCTAGCAACGTCAACCGAGTCAAGCTTCCCTCTTGCCTACGACTACCTGAGTATAGGCGCACCTACCACGCTTGGACGACCTACTACGACATCGACCCGTTGGAGGCAGTGCAACCCGACATTTACCTCATATTGACCATTCCTGTACTCTATTACATCCTCTGTTATACCAACTACTTCATTCCTCCCGCTGCGGCTCTCTTTTCGTCTCTCACCCCACTCACCCTCAATCCGCTAAGCTACCCCACGTAAACCACAAGCGGCGACCCACTTAGCATATACGAACCACACCACCTGGCAACATGTCGCTAGCAAGCGCCCTAGATGCCGAAGCTAAAGAGCTGAGAAGGGAATTGGAAGAAGAGAAGAAGAATAGAGGAGGACGTCGCGCAAGCATGCAAGTCGACGACGACACCTCAAGCTCCGCCCGAGCCGCCCACAAGGATACCCCGGGACGTCATTATGCCGCCAGTGACCCACGCAGTATGCTCGACTTCACAGACTTCACTCCAGATGCCAGTCGCGATCCGTCTCCCACTCCAGCAGTGACGTCTGAATCATCCAAATCCCAGAATACGCCAAATCCAATGGGAAGGCATTACGCCGCCAGTGACCCTCGCAGCATGCTCGATCCTTTCTCAGACAGCAGTCGCGATCCTTCTCCCGGCCCATTGCCTAAGGATCCTGTCCCTAAGAAACCTAGTACGACTTTGGGTCGCCACTATGCGGCTAGTGATTCGCGGAGCATGCTCGATTACATCGACAGCAGCGCCGAACAATCTCCAGCTCCACAGCCTAGGACCACGACAACGACGCAAGATACTACCGTGAAGCAAGAGCCAGGACAGGAGAGTACAAACACAACCACAACCACGGCTGGAGCCGCACAACCAGCACAGCAAAGTGATCTTCCGCTGCGTAATGCTTCGTCTCCTCAGGCGCCAAAAGCCATGTCCTCTGTATACGGAGGCCAGAAAATCAGACTGCCGGGAGACTTAGGACCGGGTGATCCCAGACGAGGAGCAAGCAAGCTGCCAGGCGATCTCGGTCCGAACGACCCCAGAAAACGACGCACATCGACCGCTGGTCCCAAGAGCGCAAGTCCTACCGGACGTCTGGCAAGACCGACCGACAGCCCACCAGCGAAGAATCAGAATCGTAACCGTCGCCTGTCGGAGAACGTCGCACGTCGGAAGGGAAGCGGTCAAGACGGTGACGAAGGCGGTGTACGACTCCAGAAAGACTACGCAGCGAATGACGATGACGATGATGATGAAGCAGTAGGCAGCAGCGGTAGCGACAGCGAAAGTGAGAACGAGTACGAAGGAGACACCGACGCGAGTACAGATAGTAGAAGAGGCCGAGTACGAACCCGTGGCGGCGGAATAGTACACGTAGGCAACGCCGTGGATGTGGCTGAAGACAGCGAAGACAGCGACGTCGACGAACGAGGACGCCAACAGCAACAAAAGCAGAAAGGTATCTCAGACCCACCGCCCTCTCAGCCGCTCCTCCCCACTAATTTTCCTACAGTAGAAACCCCCGGCTCCCCCGACCCCACCATAACGATAACACCCCCGACCACCGAAACCAACAAACGCAACGACGTCCACCCCAGCACAGCCTTCGACTACAACCATTCCGCAGCCTCCACCCCCGTCCACTCCGACGACGAAGAACATCTCTCAGACCTACGCCGCGCCCAACGCCTTTCCCTAACCGTCTCCCCCATCCACTCCACCCCCTCCGCCCACCGCGTCATCCGCCAAATCATCCGCGGCGACTACGCGCATTTCCAGCGCGAAGCCGAGGAAGGCCGACGCCGGCAGCGAGTCTACCTCGTCGCGACCGATCTTTCTCCCGAAGCCGAGTACGCGCTCGAGTGGACCATTGGCACCGTGCTCAGGGACGGCGATACTTTGTTAGCCGTCTACGCCGTCGACGAAGAGGGCGTGGGCGGCGAGAAGGAAGGTGTCGAGATCGGCCACGGCGCTGACGTGGTCAAGGATACGGCGAGCGTGATCCACGGCTTGCCGGCGAAGGAGGTGACGCGGAGTCCTGCGCCGAGCCCGTTGGGGAAGAGTGGGCGCGAGGCGAGCACGGCGCGGGATGCGCGGGATGCGGCGATTGGGATGACGAAGGCGGAGAGGGAGCGGTTTAAGGCGGCTGAGGAGGTCAGTCAGCGCTGCGTTAAGTTGCTCAGGAAGACGAGACTGCAGGTTAGAGTTGTGGTGGAGGTGTTTCATTGTAAGAGTCCGAAACATATGATTACGGAGGTGGTGAGTAAAGTTGTTTACCCTTTCCCCCTAAGTTACCTCTCCCATTCCCATTCCCATTCCCCTTCCCCTTCCCTTCCCCTCCCCTGCCCCTTCCCCTACCCCATCCGTCCATGATGGCCTCATCTAACCAACCTTTTTCTCCACAGATCGACTTCCTAACCCCCACCCTAACAATCCTCGGCTCCCGCGGCCGCTCCGCCCTCAAAGGCGTCCTGCTGGGTTCCTTCTCCAACTACCTAGTCACCAAATCCTCGGTCCCCGTCATGGTGGCGCGGAAGCGGCTGCGCAAACACAGCAAGAAGCGCACGCATAAGGACGGGCTGCCGCTGAGTGGGAGTCTGAGTGGGGATGGCAGGATGCGGTATGGGCGCATGAGTAATGTGTTGGAGGCGCCTGCGGGGGGGAAGGGGGGGAGGAATAGGTTGGTTGGGGCGAAGATTGATTAGGCGGGTAGGAGGTTGCGAGGTGGAGGGTGAGGTAGAGACGAGGTTGTTATTCGTAGCAGACAATATCTTGAATAGTAAGAATGATTGCTGGTGTGCTCTACCTTTACCGCCTCTCTCCTTCTCCAATGTGGGCTCTACGTGAGAGATTGGGTGGGTGGATGTCAAGGTACGTGCGGCGTCTTTCGTCTTCGCTTCTTTGACCGTCGCATGATGTAAACATATGAATAGATTTCGTACAAACTGTGGCCTCGAGCTTCGAGCGTTCGAGCTTCTCTTCCACGCGCATCTATCTGCATGCATCCCACCGCCACACTTCCTACAAATCTACAAAAACACCCCCGATGGCCTTAAACCCCAGCTGCACTGTCTCCGTCTCCATCTCCACGTCATGCGCATCTCACCCCGCCACGCCTCATCTCACCTCATCTCATCACACCCCACCCACCCGACCTAAAGATCAATCAAACTCCCCCCCGCCTGGCCACCCCCCTGCCTCTGCTGCTGCGCGAACGGATTCGGACTCCCACCAAACCCACTCTGCGCGCCCCCGAACCCACTAACATTCGCCGGCCCCGTCTGTGCCGGGAACTGCTGCTGCTGCTGCGGCATCCCCGTATACTGACTCTGCAAGAACGGATTACTCCCCCCACCACCAGCCATACCAGTCCTCGCAATCTCGAGTTTGTTGATGCCCTGCCCAGCGCTGTTGACAAAGGTGCCAGGCGCGGTGTGCTGGGCCGGAATGCGCAGGTTGCCGACGTTGCCGAAGGTATCCTGGCCCTCGCCGGAGGAAAGCAGGGCGTTGAGCTGGGCTCTGTGCGGGTCCATGGGCTGCTGTGGCTGCGTCTGCGTCTGCTGTGCGGGCGACGGCGAGGGCTGGTAGCTGGTGATCGGGTTAGGCGTGTAGGAGGGCTGGAACGGCGTTGCTGTTTTCTGTTCTGCGAGGGTGGAGAGGGTTGGGGCGCGCTGGGCGGAGGGCTGGGGGCGGGAGAAGGAGGAGGCGAAGGGATTGTTTGAGCCCGTTGGTTGGGGGCCGAGGGACTGCGTGGGGGAGGCTGTGGCCCAGGGGTTGTTGGAGCCGGTCGGTTGGACCGGCGTCTGATGTTGCTGAGGCTGGTCGAAGCCCGTGTTCATCTGCGCTGCCCAGGGGTTGTAGCCGGTTTGCTGGGGCTGCATGAATTGGTTCTGCGGCTGGGATTGAAAGGCGCTGTCGAAGGCGGTTTGTTGGGGCTGCTGGTATTGGGCGTAGCCGTAGCCGTTTTGGAAGCCGGTTTGCTGGGGTTGTACGCCGGTGGGCTGGCTGTAGGCGTTGTTTAGGTAGCCGGTGGATTGGGGTTGTTGCTGGCCTTCCATTGGATTGGCGAACCAGTCCACTGCGGCGCCTTGTTGGTAGCCTTGGTTGAAACCAGTTGGTTGAGGTTGTTGCGTTGGCGTGTCGTCGAAGAGGGAGTTGGCGTTTGCTTCTTCGAGTTCGCGCTTTCGCAGCTCTTCTTCTTCCCGGCTGAGTCGGATCGCCTTCTGGAGGTCGTCATCATCTTCACCAGCAGCTGGTCCCTTGTTTGCACGTCGCCTAGCGTCTTCCTCGGCCTCGTTCTTGCTGGCCTCCAGCGCGAGTTTATACTCCAGATCATCGTCGTCGTTCCTGGTACCGCGACGACGTGGACGCTCACGCTCGCCACTGCCACTGCCACCAGCGAAACCGTCCATACCGTGCATATCCTCCAATCCTGTAACTCTTGACTTCCACGTATGCCTGTTCTGTCGTTCCGCTCTCAGGCGCTCCTCATCCATAATAAGTGAGGTAAGTTCTTTCGCAGATGTACGGACTGTTGCCAATGTTAAAGAACGCGCAATATCGTTTGACGTCGAGACTTACTGTTCTGTCCAACATCCCGGCCTTCCTCGTCGATGTGGATAAACTCCCTCAACGTTCTGATGATGTAGATATTCTTTCTCGCCCAAGTAACGCAAAGCTCCGAGCCTTCGTGAAGACAGTAATCGAGCACCTTGAGAGACTTCAAGACGTGGCGCCAGTTCTTGCCTTTGTCGTTCAACCGTTTGTCAAGCATGTCCATCACTTCGTAAAAGTCGGTCGAGCTGGAACCTGTTCAGCGCATTGCTCTGCCTCATTCCTCAGGGCGTGCAGGAGTAAGCATTTTCACGCCCTGCACAGGGCAGACGTACCTGTTGTAGGTGATCTTAGCGATCTCCGCCATATCGGTCCCGGTTGGACCCCAAGGGTCGTTGCTGGTCGCTACAATCCATCAGCCCTCCAATTCCTGCTGGCGCTCTTTCCACCCAGCACTCACCATTCCGAACCTTAACCTGCACCGAGGAGTAGCCCTTGGTGACATTCTTGACACTGCGCAAGACTTGCGACATGACGGCGACTGAACACTGTGTCCCAGCCTCCTCTTTTGCGGTCTCACTGGTGGAAAAGCGGACTCAAGCGGCGTGTAGTGAACCTTCGAATTCGGGCGATCGGTTAAGCTGAATAATTCGCTGTGTGCCTGCGTATTACAGAGTCGTGTGGAGGGCGGATATAGGTTGTGTGGAGTGAAGCTTGTGATGGGTCGCAGTTGCGCGGTGCGGTTCGGTCGAAGGAGACGCTACGTCAGTCGCTAGCGGCACGTGGGGCGTCATTGGCCGATTACATAAGTAGGTATTCTTGGCAGATAGCGGTATACCTCGCCGGAGAGCGCAGCTGCTTGAGGTGAAATGCCAGTTCGAATTTTATTATTGTATACAGCTACGAGGATGGCTCAGGTGCGGCCAGTGGTCGAAGAGGGCGCTTCCAGTACCAGGACGTGTAAAGAGGTGACTATGCGCAGCAGTCAGCCAAGGTCCTAGCCTCAGCCAAGGCTGCCTCGTATCACACGCGCGGAAATACAGGTACCTTTGTCAGGAGGATGAGGCGTCTTACAGTCACTATTCGTCAACAGCCACATGTTCGGAATGGACGAATAGTGCGATGACCGCGAGGGTACAATTCTATGAAGAAGTATAGTACAATGGCCAAATCGTACAGGTCATTAAGCCAATAAGATAAACGCCCCCCATATTCCCTTCGATCCCTTATCCCATTCCGTCCCTACGCCTCGAACCATGTCTCAGTCGATTACGATGAAGCGTAGGTATCCTCCCAAGATGCAACCAAAAAAAAGTAGGCCCGCCAAATGCATCTGATCTCCCGACTTGACAAAGGAAAACACCATCTGCGATTATAAACTAAAGTGAGAAAGAGCACATCCACACTTAAGCCAAACCAAACCACCACCCAATACGCCATCCTCAATCGACAAGAGGAATGAATAGCAATAGCGGAGACGCACGGCGTTTTGCGGCGCTCGTATAAAGCACTGATAAGGGTATAAGTTTTTCCGCCGATATGTGACGCCGAGCACCGAAAAGTAGATGAAACAAGCACAAAAGAGAGGCTGTTATGATGTTACTATTGGTGCTGAGCCCACAGCTCCTGGGTCGGACGCTGGGCCTGATAAGCATCCATTGGGTCGGTGCTGCCTGGTCGGCGCATATTCGCGTTCTGGTAGTACAGGTTCTGCGCGTTCTGGACATACTGCTGCATGTTTGGATCTGGGTAGGCGTAGTCGGGCTGCTGAGCGCCGGACATAGTCTGATGAGTGGCTGGAGATTGCCAGCCGCTGCCGGCCATGTGCGGGCTGCCATTGACACTACCGTTCTGGCTAGTGCCGTTGTGGGTTGGTGGCTCAAGTGTGGCTGGAAGGGGGTAAGATCCGGGGTGGGAAGTCAAGGAAGGTCTGCCCGAGCTTCCATTAACGGACATGTAAGACTGCGAGGCTGGGGAAGCAGATCTTGGGCTGTGGTTTTGCAACTCGCTGCGCATATGAGGTGGCATCGTCATGCCGTTCATAATGTAGTAGTCGGATGGCTGGCGTTGCATATGTGGAACGCCGTTCAGCGCCGGAGAGACCGATACCGGACGGTCGTTGGGGGATGGAGTTGGCAGAGGAGACTTGGTATCAGAGTACTCTTCGCCGTCGGAACGGGAACCCCGGGTCTGCATGGAAGCACGCGACGCCAAAGCGGCGGCGGTGGCGGCAGCGGACTCCTCGATGGTACCAGTGTGGTGGTTCTGGTGGCGAGTGAGGGTAGTACGGCGGGTGAAGGTCTTCTGGCAGTCGGCATACGGGCACTTGTATGGCCTCTTTCCGGAATGTATTCTCCTATGACGCGCCAGGGAGCTGGAGTCGCTGAATGGCTGAATGGACGTTAGTTTAATTGCATTTCTATTTTTAGCTTTGTGCAACCCACCTTGCCACATCGCTCACACATGTGAGGCTTCTCGCCGGTGTGTACACGAGAGTGAACAGTCAGAGCAGATCGCTGGATGAACTGCTTACCACAGCCAGGGTGGTCGCAGACGTGAGGACGGACACCGCTGTGGATGCGCTCTAAAGAATAATCAGTAACCGCAAGAAGTAACGAGCGCCTGGGTAGACGAACCGTGACGGGCGAGATCGCTGCGTCTTGCGAAGCCCTTGCCGCAGGTGGAGCAGGCGAAGGCCTTTGGAAGACTACTTCCAGAGCTCCGGCCACCATCCTGCTGTTGATCTTGCATCGGTGGCATGGGTGGCATCTGAGCCTGAACGTATTGATGTTGTTCCGGCGCACCATTTGGGTGATAGCTATGTTGGATCATCGGGACCTGTTGTTGCAGCTGGTTTGGCGATGGGTAGCGCATGCCATTCTGAAGAGCGCCCATCTGCTGGTAGCCTGGGTGAAGGGAAGGAGGGGCCTGAGAGGAGTATCTCGATGAAGGATCCGAGTTGTGAGGCGAGACACCACGCTCAGAGCCATTTTCGGACTTTATTCTTCCCGCATCCGGTACATAGAGGTTGTGGGTATATTGATTGGGCGTGTTCATGTTGTGGGGAACAGCAAGATGCTGCGGGACTTCGTATTGCATGGTTCTCTCCGGAGCTGCAAAGGAACGTCTGTTAGTATTCAGTATGGAGTTGAGTTTCATCTTCACAGCGCAGCTATCGCTCCTCCTACTAGGCCACAGCAGAGATTCGACCGAAGGGAGCAACATCCGGTATGCAGGTATGGACCACTGGCAGGACTACTGACTGGCAGAGTTTTTCTCCGGACAAGGATCCCTCAGAGCACGATGTATAGTAGGTGAACGTGCGTGAAGTCTTTATGCCGGGTTGATATAGTGGTATGCGATGGACGTTTGGCTCGTGGGGCCTGCTTCGAGGTGGTCTGTGATGAGAAGACGGGAGCTTGCAAGGATGGCGTGAGGTCAAAGCTGGTATGACGCTGTGAAGACATGAGGGTCAGCGACGATGTCTTCGGATGTTTGTATGGCTGTAAGGCGACGCGACGAGGGTGTTTTGGTATGCAGCTCCCCGGCGGGAGCGGTTGTGAATCGCGTACCAGGCATGGAAAGGGGATGACAGTTTCAGGGGAGGGTGACGAGCGCGAACGCGCGTCAACGGCTGGGTATGGGAGGGCGGCGAACGTACCTTTATCAGTATACCAGCACGCGGTGACTCTCAGCGCCGTAGAATGATGTGTATGAACGAAGAAGCAGCAGCAAGAAAGGATGTCGAGCGTGTTTCTCGAAATCGCAGTTGCTGCGCGTGTAGGGAGTTGTCGACGAGTCGGGGACCGTGCGTCTTTTTCTTGTGTTCGAGGATCTTCGGCGCTAGTCCGAATTTGACCCGATCTGCCCCCTTCCAAACGCTCGCCGTCTAAAAATGACACACGGGACTTCGCACCACGACGCGTCGCTTGTTGTGCGCTGCTGTCGACACAAGATGACAGCGAATGCTATAGCTGCCTCGAAGACTGAGCAAAGAAGCAGAATAATGCCGACTTTTCTCTATCCTTTGGTCCTGATTCCTAATGCCAAGGCGGAGGTTGCCGCAATAGCTGAGACACTAAGCGTGTGCTGCGAATTACTGTCGGCAATTGTTCGTATATTTGAGTCCCGGCCAAGTCGTCTGGCTGTTTCGTCTTGTCCGATATCGTTGGTCGTGATTTTAAAATAAGAAGAGAATTCCTGCCCTGAAGAAAATGATTCCAGATTCTATTCCGGCGTAATCTTCTCGTAAGAGCTTTGGGTACCCTTGGTTGGTCCTTTGGTCCGGAATGGACCCGTCAGTTCGATAGCAGGGGCTCCTGGACTCCTGGTCCTGGTAACGATGTGCAAATAAATTGCTCAGCGAAAATGCAAAGAGGATATGCTTGTCGTCTTTGGTCGTTCAGAGGTTTCCTAGTGGCTGTAAGCATGCGTTCCTACTTGTTAGGTAGGCTGCCTGCCACGTACGTTATCGTTGGTCTGCGTCACAGAAAGGATGATGGTTTGAATGTGCAGTCGATACCAGGCGTGAAAGAGTCAGATGCACCGAGACACTTATAGATCTTTGACAGGATCTGGTTGCACGTTGTACACGTGGTCGAGCGTTTACTGGCGATGGCAAAGGGCACTGATGGGGAGGTGGTAGGGTATCGTAATGGCCTGTGTGTGTTGCTAGCAGGCTTAGAGTTGAGGGACGATGGAGAGCTTGTCTTAGAGCGAGGGCTCGATAGATATAAAGTATGGTACGTGAGAAACGGTAAGGAGGAGCGTGAGAGGTGGATCTACAAGATCAATGAAGTATGTTATGGCATGACGGTCATGGCCTCGATATCTATACCCGTTCAAGAGGGCCCGATTACTCCCCCTGCTGCTGATCGTCCACCCACCCACCTTGCTACAGACGACGCGCTCGTACGTTGGGTTCGCCAAGCTGGGTAGACGAACATGCGGTAGCGGCCCTCCGCTCAGATCACCCGCGAACGGTCGAGACCAGTAGTGAATTTGCCCCTGGGATCATGGTCAATGAAGCTCAGCGCTCTCCACATTGGCCCCATCTGGCGAGGATTGCCCATCCACTACGATTCAGAGTCGTCGTTGTAGCGTCTGTAAGAGATCGAAGGCTGAAAGGTACTTTGGCCCAAGTGGACCGAACGGGCACAGGGAGACCTGCAGCAGCGCAACTCCCTAACGCAAACCAGACTGTGCTCAATTGCGCCGTCAACAACACCCTGCATCACTTGGTTGCGCTTGGGTTGATGTCAGAGTGTCAGGTAAGCTTTGGCGACGGAACGGACCACCCCTCGGAGGCCCGAGGAAGTGTTTGTGGATTCCCAAGTCTTGAATCGCCCTGGCCGTGCAGTAGAACGCGGGGTGTTTGGCACGGACTGAACGACTTGTGGCTTGAGGCTCAACTAGATCGGGGCAGCTAAAGACCCTCGCTGGCCAAAACGAGAATGTATCGAATCCGAAAACGGTTTGATGAAACGATGACTGTGGAGCGTAAGTCTGCTGGTGTTTGCTTAACACCACATGCCTATTAATCGCTAGAAAGCATATACACATAAAACAATGGGTCTGGCAATGTTTGGCGATGACAGACGGGAGCCTCAGGTACACCGCCAATGGCCTGCTGCGCGCACCCACCGAGTGTGGAGGCGTATGCAGCCTCAGAATTTTACAGAGGGGCACTGTGGAAGTTAGTCCATCGCCCGACCATACTGCCGACCTGGGTGTCTGTTCTATTGCCACATCGCAGTCTATGCAGACCCGAAACTGCACGAAGTCCCACTGCGAACACCAACCGAGCAACTCCGTGGGTACGCAGATTTCAATAATGCCTTGGCGGTTCCTTCCGCGCTACTATGACTATGTGCCTAGAGTCGAGCATAAAGACGCGTTACCGTGGCAGTTGTGGTAGGAAGTCATAAGATGCACGTCAACCCGCCGAACCCTGCAGATCCTCACTAGGCACGTATAGTATACAGTAGCTATGCGATGCAAGCTTCTGGCAGTGAGGTCGTGGAGACAGCTGGCTTACGCCTCCTACCCGGTCGCCGGGTCGCTTTGGAGGCCTGATGTGAGTTGACTAAGTTGAGGCTGCTGTGAGGCTGTGAGCTAATCTGACCGGGTCGCCAGGTCCGCACAGCCCGTCTCGCGTCCAAGCCTTTGGCCGTGGCATTCCCGCAGCGCTAGCGACGATCGCAAGCGTTGTGGGCTTTGCACCTCAGCGCCTGGGTCCCAGCACTCAGGTACGCCGGGGCCATGAACAGTACTAAGTACAGGTAGTGATCAAGATTGCGACAACCATCTTGCATGGGGTCGATTGTTGGGCTGAGAGAGTGTGGCAAAATATATGAAATGAGATCATTCTCATCTATGATCTCCATTGCTTGCAGAAGGACTGGAGATACGATTAGGGTATTGATGCCATCGAGATAGCCGACATTTGAGCGATCGAGCAGGATCCCGTGTGCTGCGACGTTTCAAACTCTTTTCCAGTTCGGTAGCTGGGTGTCATGGTTCGTCGGTTGGCGGACACCAGCCTCAGCGTTCTCGCGACACCATGACAGCCAGGATCCTTGCCAAAAGCGCGTTCGCCGGACATGCGATCAATTGCTAGACTTCAGACCAATGTTCGAACTCTCACGCGTACCTGCGGTGCGCGCGATGTATCTCCTGAGCTACTGCGACTACTGACTACTGCGACTTGCGGGTCGAACTTCCTCGTCGCCAAACTATGCCCGACTTTTGCCCTCTCCTCCTGCCTAACGAATGCGCCGAGGTGGGCGCTGTTGAATCTTGCGTTTTTAACTCCCGCCCGCCCGCTGCGGAACGCGCCGGCGTTTAACCTAGCATCATCCCACTGCAAGCCATCGATGTCCAGCCGTCCACTCTGCTACCGCATTACCAAATGACACCAACACGCATGAGTAGCGACAGGTGTCAGTGACAGCGGATGATCGACCGCACTCGACTAAACCCTCCCGAACCATCGCCGTCCCCGACGCCATCAATTGCCAAGTTGTGGTTATGCCTTCAGAAAGATGGCATGCACATGTATAGATGTGTTGTGCACGAGTCGTGGACCTTCCCCAGGATCACCCTGAGGAGATAGCGAGTCGTTTTGGAGAGGGAATAAGCAACAGTTGAACAGTCTCTTGCTAGTCAGGGTCTCATGCTCCATTACTCTGAATGGTGATCCCGTGCCGCTTGCAGGCTGCGGCTGCGTGGAATGCCGGCGAGACTCTGGGCCATTTCAGCCTCCAACGCTCCGAAGTTGATGATGCGTATGCATCCAGCACGTACACATACTCGGCGATGGTGCGCGGCGATAGTCCTGGGCGTATGAAACGATAATGCCAGCCAGCACCGCCTCGCACACCGTTGCCTCTCTGGGGATCTGACACGGACCCTCGCGCGTTGCGCAACAGAACGGCTTCCTCCCGCTTTCCCTAGCGCCCGTAACGGAAGGAGGACTTGTCGAGAGTTGTCGGGAACTCTACCATGATTGTCCCTGTCCATCGGATGCGAGTCATGACACCGCAGCCAGAACTGAGCCATCTGCAACTACACAAAGAGACGGAACAGCGCGGATCCAATTAGACGCGTCGGAAGCACATCGATTGCTTGCATATAGTTGATGACCGGTATGTCGCGTAGTGACTTTTGGGATGGACACACGACCGAAGATCAATTGAACGAACGTAAGCAGCCAATGCGGAACGGGATCGACCCGACTTCCGCACGAGACTTGCGAGTCATCGACCCGCCGTCAAGGTGTTGCCTACGTGACGTCTTTGAGCTGGGAGGTTGGTTGTAAAGCGGCGTATGGCTGCAGCATGCAGAGTGGGCAGGGGGGAATTGTAGACAGAACGCCCACTTTCAGCCGCTGACTTTTGAGTTGTAGGCTTGTAGCCGCGCCCCCACCGAGACCTCGATGCGAAATACATACTCGTCTCATACATCTCTGAATACCGCGGTCGTTGACTCAGGGACATGCCCGCCTTCTCCTTTGGGCAAGCAGAGGCCCTACGCGGTCAGCTCCAGGTCAGCCACGATCCTGAAATCGGTCGATCATGTCCCTGTTAGACCTTCCGCACCACATTTATGCAAACCGCAAGGCACTTCTGACCAATCGCGCCCCTCTCGAGAACACAACAGCCGCGGCAGTCATCTCTCTGTGCAGCATGTGTGAAACATGCAGGCCCCGAGCCTGACAGCTGGGCTTGCGCCAGCCTCTACTGTACGAGCCTCTCACGGACCTACATCCATTTGCCGTCTTGCAAGTACTGTACCTTTGCCATGGCCCTGGTAATCGCGAACTTGCATCTCGTTTAGTTGCTCATGGTTCTCCCTACGCGACTGCACAGCTTGGGCTTTTACCTACCTGGTCTATGATCTACAGTCGTGAAGTTGGGATATGCGTCTCATGGAGCCATACCTAGGATCATTATGATGCTGTGTTACCATACACGTGCATCCCTAGCAGGCAATATCTGATCCTTGCTGCACCATCATAACAGCTGGACATACTTCGGCAGACATCTTCGGCGCGTCCGAAGATGTGACGGATTCAGGTTGCCCTTATCGATATGATCGAGGGGTACCATCATTGCGCGTGGTAACTATGACTGTTCATTTCTACCATTCTAGCTTTCTTCAATCTGGGCTTTCCAAAGTTGCAAATACAGTAAGTTACATGAAGCCAACAGCCGAACGCATGGACCCTAGACGCAGCCTCGGATACAACCTGGAAGGAGATAGAGATGGGTGACCGCATAGGCAGGGGCCGAAGCCCAGATCATGCCAAGCAGCAGAATTCCTGCCCTATGGCCGCAGAAGTTCCAGAACGCTTCGGTGCATCACTCCCGCAATTCTCCGGACGGGAATCTGCACGACGATGCCACGTTCTCTCCTGTCCGTGCTTTCGACCACCGAGTTCGTCGGGGTCCACGATGCAAAAAAGCGTACGAGATAGGACCTAGCTCTCCCACTATTGTGCGGCAGCCATGCAAATCCAAAGCATCGCGCGTCAGCGCTTCACACTGTACCCAACTGAGCAACTACAGGAGACTATAGTGTAAGAACCTGTCCCCTCTTGACGCGCACGGCCTCTGCGGCCATGTGCTGACCATGTGCACGTCTCTTGCCGGAGTGTTGGGGCGCCATGTGGTACAGAGTATGTGCGCTGCCTATTCCTTCGCCATCACCGAGTCAATAGGTTCAGTGCACCAGGCCAAAGCATGCGCGAAGCTACGAGCAAACCATTGAAATCTTTCCCAAGCCTCTCTCCTCGGCACTGCAGGCACGGCAAAGCTCGATAATACAGTTTTGCTATCTCGCCCCTGTGTGAGATGCATTGCCCCACTGTCAGGAGTGATGGGTAATCGCGTCGAGCTCGAAGGAGTGGGAGGTGGGACACTTTGTCACACCGCATTATCGCAGTGACATGCCTCGGCTTCGAAGTCATGAGATAGTCACTCCAACACTCCTGTCTCCATGCTCCAAGCGAATATAGCTTCGGCGGCATGTTCGCGCTCAAGCATGAATGTGAACATACTGGGCCCCACTCGTTAATGGCCCCATCTTCGGTACACCGTTTCCACTCTCCCTTTGTGCTGGGTGCACGAAGCGCGCAAACTGTATACAACGTCCGGCTCATGGCAGAAGAAGCCGAGCCCAAGTTCAGGGCATTGACCTTCTTGATACGGACCGTTTATGGGACGACTTATTCGGATGCGGGTCCGTGGAGAGTCGTTGCGCAGAGGCATGTCTTGCACAGTCCGCTACACGTGGACGGTATTCCTGGTGATTGCTACACATCCACTTCCTTCGTTCAACACATACTGTAAGAGTCTCCTACCTCTGCGTTCCAACATCTGAAGTTGGGACTCTCGTCCCGGCACAATGGGAGCCTTGTCGTAGGGCTACGGGGGGAGATTCGTCCGCGACGGGAGTCCCGTCGATGATGGGCGAGCTAGATGTCGTCATTGACATAACGCCAGAGACACTGACCGTACCTATCGGGATGGAAGGTCAGCATGTGAAGGCAGCAACAAATACACCGTACAAGTAGCAATGAATTGAACACTGGAGACTTTGCACTACAAAATAACACCCAGTTCATCCCTCATCTATCGTACACAGGCTCCCGTAGCCACCGTTGAACCGCAATAATGTCAATCCTCGGCTCGCTCCTTCACGCAAGTAACTTCAGGAACCCATTCCTGCGCACTCTTGTGCCTAGTATAGGACTCGCGTACGCGTTGCAGGCCGCCGTCGCTGTCCCTAGCATAGTCGGACAGTCTGAGAGATTCTACGACTTGAGCGGTTCGCTGACATACATTTCCTGTACCGCACTCAGCCTCTACCTCCCAACCCTCAGAGCGAGGGCTGCTGCCAGCGCAACAGGGGCAACACTCCCACCATGGCCTAGCCTCCTCGCTTCTCTCGGCAGCAAGGGTGCTGTAGGAGCATGGAACTGGCGTCAGGTCGCCCTTAGTGCTGCGGTCACTGTTTGGGCAACTCGCTGTACGTCTCGCTAACCTACCTTGCACTTCAAGTAAACCAGCATGTACTCACCCTCAAAACAGTGGGCACGTTCCTCTTCTCGCGCATCACAGCTGAAGAAGGCAAAGACTCTCGCTTCGACAGCATCCGTACCTCAGCGCCCAAATTTCTGGGCGCCTTCATGGCGCAAGCAACATGGGTGTCTCTCTGCCTTTTACCCGTTCTGGCGTTAAACAGCATCCCAGCCACCACGCTCTCAGCTCTGCCCTTCGTCACCCTGACCGATGTGCTGGGTCTCGCTCTTTACATCGGTGGTATCACGTTCGAGGCGACGGCGGATAAGCAGAAGAGCGACTGGATGCGCGAGAAGAAGGAGAAGAAACACAGCGAGGAATTCCTGACGAGGGGGTTGTGGAGCAAGAGTAGGCACCCGAATTACTTTGGTGAGAGCACGCTTTGGACGGGCATTGCGACGGCGAGTGCGGGCGTGCTGTGCAGTGCTGTTGGCCAAGCCGGTATGGGCTTTTCGGGCAGTCCGGCTGCCAGATTGGGGGCTTTGAGCATGGCTGTAGTTAGTCCGGCATTTGTGACCTTCCTGCTGCTCAAGGTACGTTGTCTACGCCTTGTCTGATCGACGAAAGGAGTGATGGCAAGGAGACGAAGTGAAGTTACATGTCGGCTAATGACTTGGCAGGTCTCTGGAGTTCCGCTCAGTGAGGTAAAGTACGATAAGCGGTATGGCGACAGGAAGGATTACCAAGAGTGGAAACGCAACACGCCCATGTTCATCCCTAAGCTGTGATCGACAACCGGCATTTTACCCGTACGTTTGTCGATCTGGCGGCGGACCAGTCCGCTCTAATCACCCTACTACAATGCAATCCTACCTCCACATTTCATGACAAATGTGCTTGACCCTACGACGCGTCTGCGTCTTGCTGAAGGACAACGCGTGTCCTCCTCCAACCGTTATAGTTGCATGCGGCAGTGAATTCAACGTCGCCGACTCCGTGTACCTCTGCATTTCGGATCCATATCCGCGGCCAAAGTCCGATCTGTGCGGGCTGAAAACCGAAACCCAGCCCTTGGTTTTTGTTGCTGTACCTGCAGCTAGAGTTGGGGTGTTATGCAGCTCCACATCAGCCCACCGGGCATGCAGCAGGAAATTACGGCAGTGACTCCAGCTGCAAGAATTTGAAATTTTCTCAGACATAGTTGCGTGGGTGCATGTGAGGTGGAGGCCATACGAGGGCTGTAGGAATGTCGCGACGGTGAGCTGAGCTGATGTTCAGGACCTCGCATGCGTGGGAATACGGTAGGTGGTACCGGATGGGGAGAGTAACCCCGTCTACGACTATTCTCTTGACCGATTTGTTTGATCCCTGCGTTGAGGACCCATCCAGATACCGTAAGTAATGACATTTTCAATGTCTCCGATTTGGTGGCCTCGGGTGAAGCGCATTCACAAGTTTGACACTGCGGTTGATATCTCTGGTCGAGGGGTTTTAACTCTCAGGCATTCCCAATCGTACAGCGCTACACCGGCATTGGTGTCAAACACTGGGGGATGACGACCCCGAGTCCATTGTTTCTTTGGGAACCTTGATTGTGATTTATCAGATGAATGTTGAGGAGAATCTGCGTTATGCGTTCCAGAGATGATCCTCACAGACAATCACTGTCATAGGATATTAGCTATCCTGATATACCGTACATGAACATGTAGGTACCTAGGTACCTTAGGTAGGTAGGTAGTCTGCACACCTCATTATTTTTCTACAGCTATGCGCTCGCTGGTGGGTGTCGCGCCTTCCTCTTGTGACAACAGCTGCCTAGAAGCTCTTGCCTACAGAGAACATTATCGCATTCTCTCATACACAGCGCTGGCCATTTTAATGCATACGACATTACATGTATCCTGTTCTCTCATTTGTAATATCAGCATCTCATGCTTAGCCGCCTACATAAACATCCTCACTAATTATACATTGACTTTTGCATCACTCTTCACCATGCAAACAGTGAGGATTCGCCAGGCGCAACAGACGCAACAACCAGCGACCCGGACAGAGATCATGACAAGCCAAGCGCAAAGCACTGAAGTCGTTCAAATGCTCATACATGGATCGGTATCCGACCGGAACACATCCTCGCATACCTGTGAGCTGCTAACATTTGGACGCCACAGATTAGCTGTGTTGCATATGTCAGGGCGTTGTTCTCGGACAAGTACTTCAAGAAGACGCATTTCTCTGAGGCCGATGGCTCGCTGTCATACGAGGACTTCGTTTCTGGCCACCCCGTCACCGACGAGAAAGCAGCCAGGAAAGGTGCAGGTGTGCAGGTCTTGCAGAGGGGCGGGAGCAAAAAGGTGGATCATTTGCTGGACACTCTGGTATGATGACCAACATAGGTTACATGCAATTCAGCTCACAATGCGTTAGGAATCTGGTGTCTTCGATGCGCTCAGACTCAACGTCCTTCGAGCTGTCCAGCTTAACGTGGTTCTGGATCCTTCTCGTCCGCACGAAGTTGTGGAGAGTTGGACCTTCACAATCAAGTACAAGGACAAGGGCAGATCTCATAGCGGACTACAAGGGTTGGAGGTGAAAACATCAGACGGAAGCGTTGTAGAGCTCGCTGCTGTGAGGAAAGGGCTCTCAGCGTCCATACGGAAGGTCATCGCTATGTGTGATACCTTACCAGATCTCCCCAGTATGTACATCCACAAAATCGCTCGCAGAAGTTCGTTGCTAATGCAGGCCGACCTTTAGTGGATCGCTACATAAGTATGAAGCTATTCTATATCGACAGCTGCAATACAGACTATCAGCCACCGGGGTTCGAGCAGAATAAGTGTGACTGGGTGTCTTTCCCAGAAGGATGTGGTTGGAGGAAGGAAAGCCAGCATTGTGCCAGGCTAGATTCTGGGTTCCACGAGTATGTTCCAACCAAGAAGCAGCCGGTCCATCAGTACTAACCGGGAGCAGAGTCGGTCTTCGTGTCTCTCATCTCTCCAATGATGTAGATCCCGATCAATGCCTACCCGACAGCCTTGAGTACAGCGATCGATGCAGGATAGATGACGATCTCGACATGGCCGACGTAATGGACGCGATGACACTGACACCACCAAAGCAGGGACGAAGGGTCACACAGGAAGATATCCACGGATACACAGAGCTAGTCAGTGCGACGCCTCTTCAAAAGTCCATGCAACCGGCCCAGACCCTTGGGCCGACACCCTCTACAGTCATTGACGACTATCCGGACGTTACCGGCGCTTTTGACAAAGACGTCTCTATGGGAGAAGCGAGCGATCTGGATGCGGAGCCGCTCACACAAAGCCTCCCATACGACTCTCAACCTGCTGTGCCGATGATGACACAGCCTGCAGCAATCGACAGCCAGACGACTACACTGAGCAGGGACCTCAGAGTAAAAGAAGCCCTTCATGGAATGGTAAGAAGACAAAACCGTCCCTTTTATGCGGCGCTGCTGACTTTAAGCCTAGATGCGATCATCTCCAGTCTTGCAAGACAGCGCAGAAGAAACCCAACCAAGATACGACGCCCAACAAACCGTACCTGAGAATCAAGGGTCGAATTCCATGCTAGACACGATACATGAGGAAACGGATATGGCTCACGTCTCACTCATAACCAAAGTGCGACTTACCCGGGACAAAATGGGGGATCTGAAACGAAGACGGTCTGGACTGAAGTCTGCAGCCAACGTACTGGCCAAGAAGGCAAAGACAAACCCTTTTGGTGGCGAAAGACTGGTGCTGTGTCAGTGTGGTTATGAGGAAGAGGCGGAAGAGGGTATGGTAAGCTCGTGAGAAGTTTGTTCGTCCACAAGATAGCCAGCTGATCAGTAGTTCACAGATTGAATGCACTATCTGCGGACTGTGGCAACATCTCCGCTGTTACGGGTATCTCGGCGCGGAGGATAGTCGCCTTCCGGAAGATCATGTCTGCTATCAATGTCTGCTAGGCGGCGTTGAGGAGGTACTATTGGTCGAATTGAAGAGTATTGCATTGCAGCGGAGAGGAATATGCATCATCAAAGACAGAGGTTACCGGAACAATCGCGATTTTTCTCAAGATCTGGGTAAGACAGGCGAATGTCATGGAATAAAAACAGTACTGAGATCTCGCAGGTATAGACTTACAAACGGCGAAACAGCTGTTCGAACACTTCAAGATGAAGAAGTACATCGTCTGCGCTCCTCGGTCCAGAGTGAGAGGGTATAGTCAGTCTGGGGGACCTACATATTTAGTGACCACTAAAGTCGACGTGCTTCAAGGCATGCTAGGGGAGCTCTTTGATCCGCTATCAAAGATTGGACATCACGTACGCTTCGTGTACATACCACGGTGAAGGGAAGCACTGACAGGAAACCAGTACGAACCTCTGGATGTGCTACAAACTGGACCAGGTCCGCTCACTCAACAATGGCTGGCGACTCAGTATCCAGCTTTCGCACCCCCGCCAAGTACTCCCTCCAGGAGAAACAGTCTTGCGGAGCGTCAAGCGCAGTATGCCGCAACGCCGTCACGGACAACTACTCGTGCTCGCATACGATCCGTCGAATCACCAGTTCAGCAGCCTCATACACAGAATCGCTACAGCCTCAGACCAAACACACCCTCCAGAAGACGTCAGCTACCACTTCAGGAAATGGATCGGAACATCTTGTCTTCGCCGCCGATTGCAACTCCAAGCCGTAAACGTGCAGGCGCACCCGTTGCTCCTGATATGCTGGATCCGCGGAGTCCAAGGAGCGCGGGCAAAAGGCTCAAGTGCTCGCAAACTATCGTATGCATCGACGCTCGGGAGACCCCTACGGCGCCGAGGGTGTGGTGATAAGGACCTGGACCTATAGTAGACGGGAAGGTTGGGTCGTCGAAACGATAACCTGAATTTCGCTTCCGGGCCTGTTGTTGACTCCACGCGAGAGTGATTCCACGCGTTAAGTTACCGGCCATGTTCGCTTCATGTCGCTTTCTTTTGATATCAGACTTTCTCTAGCTAATATGGATGCATATCTCGGCTGGGCGCTCAAATCTCCGCGGGTTTGCTGAATCGACGATATACTGTATGTCAACATGTAGCTGACCGGCCCCACGCTCTTGAGCCACAGATATATATTCATGTATATACTTTTCCCCTCAAAGAAACGCGTTGCGTGCGAGCCCGGAAAATTCATTTGACATGGATGAACATGTCTGACGCTGCTTAGGAAGTGTTCGGGAGCTGGCTCCACTGCGGACATTCGAGGTTCGGCGTTGCGCACGAAACCTCCTTCGCTTCAAAATGTGCCCCTGAGACGGGGATATTAGCCGTAAGCCACAACCCTATTTCCGAGTCCCGTAAATCTTACACCAAACCAGGCACGGGTTAGCTTCGCCATGCACGCTCTGGAAGTGGCCACACTATTGGCAAAAGTGCCGGCGATGATGAGCTGCATGCCGAGGGACTTCCGTTAATGATGATTGGCATGCGAAGACGTCCACGGATTATCGAACGCGTAGACTGCAGGCTGCTGTGAGACTGCTGCGTAACGTCGCTCATGATCACGGCCATAAGCAATGGGAAGAGAGGGGAGAAAGGGCACCAGCTGGCGCCTACTTTGCCAGAAGCACGCCGTCCTGTTTTAGCTCCACCACCGCTGTTCCGACAAGGACACGGACGGGAATTAATATCAAGGCGGGTAGAGGACGGGAGATCAGCACTGGCTGGACTCGACACCCTGCAGGGACAGACAGGCAACTGTACAATCGCAAGCTCTCCACGTCTTATTCACTTCAGGACCGTTGTTGCTGTCTTTAACCCCAGCCCGTTTCGCTTGAGCCCAGTATCGATTGCAACGTTCCGAAACGCAACGTTCTCAATTGTTCCTGAAACGCGCTTAGAGCGCGGCTTCGGACCATCGAGCGAATAGCGGCGTGTCCACCGGGGATGCGATTGTGTCACTGCTGCATGCCCACGCGACAAACTTGACCACGAGCTGCATGAAACGGTCTTGCAGGGATCCAGACCCATTGCAACTTCAACAGGACAGCCGTGTCTGCAGCAAGCGGCATGAGAATAGCAGGGTCTCGAGAGGTACCTGTCTGACCGTTTGAAATTCCAAGGACCAAAGGAATTGGTCGCACCGGAAGAAAAGGTTGGATCGGGGTATCAAATCGGCCAAGGGGTGCTCCGAAATCAGCATACAATGAGCGGCAAACCCGTCTACAGAGTCTCCGCATCGTTCGGCAGCCGCAAGAAGAAAAGCAAGACCCCGACACGCAGGGATTTAGGCGATGCATATGAGGATAGCGTTGGATACCGACTTGCGACAGAAGGTTCGGCCACTTTGTCCTACCAGGATCTCCTCGATCTTGAAACGCCCCAGGACCGCTGTCCGTCCCGGTCGACTATAGCAACTCTCACTACGAGACCAAGGAACGGTTCATACAGTACCATGCAATCCCACTATGACCCGGTCAGAGCCCCGCTTGCAGTGTCCCAGCAGACTTCTGCTTCCGCCGTCAGAGACATGGCGCTCCGGAAGGGTCGGCCCACCATCCATGATGTGGTCCGCCAGCCTGGTTTGGACAGCTCGGCACCTGCAAACACTACTGAGACGCATGCTCGGTCACAGAGACTGGGTCTCTCCAGCCTGTTTTCCAGGAAGAAGGAGCCAAAGATGGAGCATGCCGCGCTGAAGAAGCCCATGCCAGCGCGGTCCACATCCTCTCCACTTCCTGACCACATCATTGAGGGCCGCTGCGATCCCCTTCGTCTTCCATCACTCGCATCCTATGGGAGCACCACCAGTCTCCAGCAGGTCGCACCAGCCTCCGGTGATATCGCAAAAGCGGCCACCATCCAGCAAAACATGCACGAGAGCACCAAAGTCAACGTGCGGAGGCCGCGCAAGGGCGTCCAGCACTGGTTCGATGCGCTTGATGATTCTGACGAAGACGAGAATCAGTATCACTCCTATGCGATTGCGCTAGAGTCACCTACTGAGTCTGCCGCAGCGCCTGCTTTCCGACCATCTCTTGGACCCAGCAGATCACGCGGTGCGCCTACATCGCGTATATCACCTGCAAATGAGCAGCACAAGTCGGACTACTTCGCCTTCGAGGACAGCCCGAAACCGAAGCCGGCGACGAAGCCCCTCCCATTGCCGCCTGTTCTCGACCCTGTCGAGCAGGTTCGCGCTCAATCTCGTGCTCGGAATGAAAGTCGCCGGGCTATGCGAGAGAACGATTTTAATGAAGTTAGTGTACTAGCGCTCTCTTCCTCTTCTGAGGATGAGTTCGAACCCCAAACGCTGAACAACTGGGCCCAGGGCCGAGAGTCTTTCGACAATTTCTCCGACATTAGTGGGCAACAAAGAAGTATGGCGAGTCTGATGGTGCCGGAGAGAAACCCACTGCGGGAATCAACTCTCAGCGCCCGCACAGCGCAGACGACAATGACGTCTGGCACCATACCGATCATCCATGACGAGGATGTACCTCATATTGATCCTTCGTTCTTCAACCGCACACCCCTCCCTCCCACCCGCTCGACGCGCACATCACACTCTTCAGACTCCATTCGCCAACTTCACTCGCAAACTTACGACCCACGTCGTGGTCCACAGCGCCCGATTAGACCAATCCTGCACTCTCGCAACCAAAGCGACACCTCGTCCAGCGAGCGTGAATCCCCTGCAGCACGTATCATGGCCGTTACAGAAGAGGAAATGGTATTGCTGGAAATGATGCGACGCAAGCGTGCCGCCATGCAGAAAGACGGCGAGCGCCCCTCGACCGCGCTGCGGCAAGAGCCTGAAACCCGCACTCTGGCATCCACACTCAGCCGTACCTCTACAAACCAAAGCGGCTCCAGCTCGCTGATAACGCGCAGTCGCAGCGACAGCGGCAGTGATCTCCGAACACGAACGCAGCTGCGTCTCGACAGCCCAGACGGCACCATATTCCCCACTCCACCGAGCAGCAATGGTCAAAGCCACGCGCGGCCGTCCGTATTCCGCAAGGGAAGCTATACTTCGTCTCTCACGTCGCAGCTCGTGACCGAGGAGGACGAAAGCCTCTCCCAGCGCAGCGGCCACGTCCCGACCGTCTCGCCCCTCAGCTTCACCTCCCACGCCGGCAGCGTCCTGAGCGGCCACCTCTCGCCCGCACCCAGCGGACCCCTCCCAGCTCTACCGGGTGCTCCGCCCCCAATCCCCGCGCGCTCGGCATCGCGCTCTCCGCCCGACCTCCCGCACCAGCCCTCCTACTTCCCCGTCCCGCCACGCACAGCGCCCGCCCCGACGACCGCGCTTCCGAGCCTCCCGCACCCCGCCTCCGCCAAACCCACCGCCAAATCCCCTCTCGCGGGCTTAATCACCGACGCCTCGACCCACACCTCCCTCCCTACCGAACCAATCGAACTCCCCGCCTCCGCGCCCTCGCCCTCCCTCCGCCCACCACCAGCGAGCTACCGCACGGCACCCAGCCAAACAGTCGAGACAGCCGCGGGGAAAGAAATGCGGAAGAAACTAGGCACGGGACCCCTGCCCGCCAGCTATCTGGAAGCAGAGCAGGAAGCGAAGAACCTCCCTTTGCCCAATCTGCGCTTCTCGAGTATCGATCTGCTGCCCATGCCCATGCCTGCGCCTGTGGTGGGGGCCCGGCCGGCTACAGCTGCAGCAACAGTAACATCAATAGGAGGAGCAGGAGCAGGAGCAAACGCGAGTCCAAGAGGTAGAGACGGAGACGCAGACGCCTACCGCAGCCGAAGCCCAAGCGTAAGTGGCAGCGGCAGCCGCGGCAGCACCGCGGAGTCACTGAGCACATGCACCTGGCGCACGTCGCCCTCCACAGCGGCCTCTACGTGGGAGGCGCGGACGCCGGAGACGAAGATGACGTTTACGACGGCGGATACGGTCGATGCACCAACCAACTTTGCGGATGGAGAGCTGGATGATTTTGTCGACGGGCTGGGCATTGTTGGAGGCAAGGGGAAGGGATCGGATATGGGGAGGAAGGAAGGGATGGGGAAGATGGCGGGGAAGGGGGTGAAGAGGGGGAGCGCGGATAGTGTTGATAGTGTTGAGGATGATGTGTTGGCGGCTTGGGGGGCGTTGGGGGGTGGGCGGTATTGAGAAAGGCCCAGGCCCAGGCCCAGGCCCGCGCGCACCGGGCTTTATGAATTTCAATGACGGTGGTTGCTTTCCTGTTTCCTGTTGCCTGTTTTACGTCTACCTAGGCAGAGAGCTGGGGGCTTTTTCTTGCTTGAGAGCGCACAGGGTGGGCTGGAGGTGGATAGTCTAATTCTTGATCATGGCGAGGCTGGATATATGAATGGGTTGGTAGCACAGATAAGTTATCAAGACCTGGATCATAGCGTGTGAAGGAAGCAAAGCAATCGTTTAGCCCACTGTAGCACCCACCCTCTCACAGCCAGCAGCCAGAGCAAGCAAAGATATATACACTCCCAATAACCATAACCATAACCATAACCCTAATCCCCCATATCGCCATAGCCTTCCCGTCCCATCTGTTACCTCAAGCCAGCTCGAGCCAGCTTCCCTCTCCCAACCCACCCCATCCCATCCCATCCCATCCATAACCATATGCGCCAAAGCAAAAGCAGATCAGAGCAAGGCACCAAACCCAAAAGCAGAAGTCTCTAAAACTTCCACGGTGTGCAAAATGCTGGGGTATCCATAATGTTTCGTTCGTAATAAAGAAGTATTCGCCGTGATCTTTCTGAAAGTGAAGGCAAGCAAGTGCGGTCATCTTGCATCTCATCTCCGCAATCTTATTCGTCGTGCCGTGTTGTGTTGTCTTGATGAGCTCGAGGGTGATCAAGCAGCAGCAACGGCTGCGTCGGCTGGAGGAGGAGCCACGCTGTCTACGTCCTCGGTCTCGTGGCCGCGCCCGTCGACGACGACTCTGCGGCCGCGGTCTTTTTCTGGGATGCCGTCGCGGGAGGCGCCGAAGTCAAGCACCTGGAGTGATCTGTCAGTACTGCCTTGTCTCGAATGTCACGAACAAAAGATGCACATACCTCAATGTAGGTCAGATTATTCCGCTGCACGGCAGCGACACAGCGTCGGTCATCGAACCTGACCTGCCAGACCCCACTCAAATCCGTCAACAGATCCCTCACACACTCGCCCGTCTTGACGTTCCACATTTTCAGCGTCCTGTCGCTGCCGCTAATGACCTTCTGGCCGTCATGCTGGAAGCACGTAATCGCGCCCGTGTGAGCGCTCAGCGTGGACCTGCACTGCCCGTTCTCCGGGTCCCAGATCCGCAGCGTGCTGTCTGCGGCCGCACTGACGAGGCGCTCGTGGCTGAGGTCCAGAAGGCCGACAAGGCTAGTGTGACCCTCTAGGTTGAAGAGGCAGACACCGGCGTCCAGAGACCAGACTTTGACGAGGTTGTCCATGGAACCGGAGATGCAGCGGTTGCGGGCATGGTCGAGGACGACGCTGTAGACCTTTTGTGTGTGGCCTTGGAGGCGGTGGACTAGGTCGCCCGTGCTGATTTTCCAAACGCGGACGGTGCAGTCGTAGGAGCCGGAGACGAGGGTGTCGCCGTGAGCGGCAATGGCACGTACGGAGTTGTGGTGACCGGAGAGAGTGCGCAGAGCGTAAGGGTTGTCGCTGTCGTTTGCGGGCGGGCCTGCTTGGTGGATGGAGCGGTCGCGTGGGCCGGGAAGCTTCCACACGCGGAGGGTCGAGTCGCGGGATCCGGTGATAATGAGAGGCTCTTCGGGCATCATGATGGGTCGGCCATCAGCGTGAGTGCCAATCTTCTCTGGCTTGAGAATCACCAGGCAGCGAACAGTCGAAGTGTGGCCCTGGAATGTCTGCAAGCAGCGACCGGACTTGATGTCCCAAACACGAACAGACCGATCTGTGGAGCCAGAGACGAGAGTGTTTCCATCGTAGGCAAGCGCCCAGACTCCGCCTTCATGGCCCTCCAGGCGATTTCGCAGCACGCCGGTTTTGGTATCGTAGACGTTGATGTTAGTATCGTCACTACCGGTAATGATCTTATCGGAGTCGAACAAGAGGCAAGTCACGACATGGCGGTGGTGAGCGCGGAAAGCCAAATGATGCGGCTTAGCATCCTCTTCCATCCAGCTCTTGCGAATCATGTGGTGTCTCTGGTAGATTGACTTGTACAGGTGCAGGTTGCGTAAGCTTGGTAACCCCACTTCCGGCGTAGGAACCGCCTTGGCAGCTACGCTTGCATACGCCATTGGACCTTGGGCCTTCAGCAGATCACCCATCCACGCTGGGCTGGACTCATGCGCGCCGGTAGACTTCCTGATCTTCAGTCGCTTGTGGCTCGAATGCTTCGCGCCCGACTTTCTCTTCGCTCCATGTCGTGTGCTGCGTACCGAGGCTGTAGAGAAGGCGTCGTCGCTGCTGATAGAGGCCGCTACAGCAGAGCTTGTGGCTTCGATATCGTGCTTAGACTCGCGGCGTGATGTCGCTGCGGATGGGCTGAGATCTTCTTCGTAGCCTTCGATGCCGGGAATTTGCCATCCCCAACCTTCCCTCACAGCACGCTCAAGCTCGCCGTCAGGTAACTCGAAACCATCTCTCTCAATGAGCGCCTTCCAGGCTGTCTCATCCGAATTGATAAGATGCCTCCACCGCTTGGAAACCTGGCACGCCCTGCAGAGGCTCTGAGCGTCCAAAAACTTGGTTATTTGAAGGCCCAGCTCGACCGGCAGGACGTTGAAAGGGTCGCATTTCAGGGCAGGGTTGACGACTTCAGCGACGGTCTGCAGAGTGCTCTTTGCACATCGCCGGAGCATCTGGTAGATCACGTAGGTCTGCATCTGCGAGGGCATGGCATCGAAAGCATCGATCATGGTGGGAATGTCCATGAGCGAAAGTGCTTGCTGCTGTTCCTGTGACGCGGCCTGCTCATCGTCTAAAGGTACTACGGACCTGCTGAGTGCTTGACTTGGATCTTGGCGCCCCAAGATGCGATCCTTCTTCCGCTCAGCGGCCTCTTCCAGATCAAGGCCGGAAACCTCACTACAGTCGCCGTCATTGTGAGTGTCTGCCGGCGGGAGGTTCGCAAATGGATTGTTTCGGGCAAGGTTTGCTGCAGCAGTGACCGGAGACAGGCTAGGGCTCGGTAGGCTGGCATCCTGCTGTGAGCTGGTTAAGATGTTGGGTAATGCTGGTCTTCTGTACTCTTCGAAGCTGGGGAAGGCCGAAGGCACCGGCTCCAAGTCGGTCTCCGCGATTGGTGGAGTAGCCGCAGCTCCACCGGCTTGATGCTGCTGAGATGGCGCACTAAGCCAGTCCTTTGCCATGGAGAATGCCGACCCAAGAGACAGCCGAGTCTTGGGCGATTCATCATCAGCAGTGTGGTTCGATCTGTTCTCCCCACGCAGCTTCTGCAGACGTGTGCCAGCAATTCCCCCGAACGCCCCGTTTTGGGCAGATTCATGAGAGACGGAGTTGTGAGACGTGCCCAAATCCGTATCCGGTGTTACTGGACACGCACTTTCCTGCATGGTGTTCCTCGCAGCTTCGGCCCTCTCGTCAAGCCCAACGTCATATGCTAGCCCAGATTTTGTCCGCGCCAACATTGACCTTGGTCTCTTCCTCCGCCGGTCCATGCTTGCAAGTTCTGCTGCTTCAGCGAGGCTTGGGGGAGATGGTGACCTTCTACGTCTCTTTGCCAAAGATCCGTCTGATGTGACCCTTGAACCTTGCGCGTGGCTGCTGGATGTGCCCGGGGTCCGGTAGTGTGGGGTAGAGGATGATCGGTGGGAGATTTGACCGTTCGAGGCTCGCAAGGCACGTTGCTCTCGTTGATACTAAAGAATGGTCCCGTTAGCAATTCCGCCATAGTGTTTCGGGTTATGATTCCATACAGGGTGTATATATGTGTCGTTCAACGGGGGCTTACTCACGTTTCGGAGGGAAGCGTCCGCGTCGTCCGCCTCTCTGTAGGTAGTCCTCGTTTCACCAATGTCAAAGCCGAACTTCTTTATAGCATGTGGTGTGGGGGTGAAGGCAAGTGGGTACTGCTTTGGGTCTCTCTCGTAGAGGTCCTGTGGAGGCTTGATCTGAAGAGGGGGGAAAGAGATCGTGGTGGTAGTGGTTGTTGTTACGACAGTTTGTTGGGTTGCCGGTCCGAAAGAGAAGTGTCCGACTGTACTGTGTGGAGGTGCCATATTAGTGGACACGGCCTGGGTGTTGTGCTTTGAGGGTGAAGGTGCCGGCATGACGTGCTGTTGATCCTCCAAGGGTGACACTGGGGCCAAAGCTCGTCTTTCTTCAGCCATACTACTAATATGGTCTGGAGCCTGCAGACCTAGGCCGCGAGTTCTTGGTGGATCCATGAGGAGAGAGAGTGCCGAGAAGTTCGGTAAGGGCACGCGGAGTTACCGACACGAGGGAGTATATGTACGGGACGCGTTTGTGATGTAGCGAGCCGAGCGAAGTGACTCTCGGTGTTTGCTTCCTAGCCGTCGCCCAAATCCTCCTACAGTACCCGGCCTTAACTATATCCCAGCTCTTGAACGCCTTTGTTTGCGAGATCGTTCAGTAAGGCGTCATGGTCTCAAAGGCAGGAGTTCCGCTTATTCGGTACTTTCGAAGAACCTCGTTGGCGGGAGGTGAAAGAGGGAAGACACCTGACCTTGGAGTATGGTAGAGAGCCAGGCGGGTCGAGGAGGTCAAGGTGGAGGAAGTGGTGGTGGGGAGTTTGTTGTACAAGGGCGTGGTTGTCTGGAGCAGGCGGGCACGCCGTCCCACTTCCCTTTCGGCAGGAGGCGAGGGCGGCCGAAGCCAAGCTTCCAGCGGTTCCTTCCCCGTTTTGACCTCCATACAACCTTAACCACATGTACATGTACCTCATTAAACCACTTCCACTTCCATAATTTGATATACGGCTACGGACATGCGCTTGCGCAGGTGGTCATTCATTCTGAGACACTACTAAGTTTCCGTCACGGGAGAATGCATCTTTCATCGAAAGTCCTTTGTTGAATCCGCCACTAGTTACGGGAAGAAGCCTGACGCGGTACGAGGAGAGCCGCCGAGCATCGTCCTACAAGATCCGCCATGTATGCCCAGAACCACCCAAAGCGCTCTTTGAAACCTTGATACAGGCACTGCTCACACTCGCCCACTGTCCTCTGGGTGTTTGTGAAATCTCCATACCAAATGCTGCAATATAAGAGGGATTTCTTGCCTGGTCAGCAAGAACGCCACAAGCGCAGGGGGCCGCATGATGCATCACAAGCGTTTGCTGCCCCCAGTATCGGTACGTAGTAAATCATTTTTTGGGTCTTTTCCAGTGATATTTTTGACGAGGAAATGCTGTTCAATCATTCATTTTGCTGAGCGTTGTGAATGAGTAAATGACCTCAGTTGATGAGGTGGGTATCGTGATGCGGTCAGTTGAGTGAAGCATTCGTATTGTCATGTTGAATGACTTTTGAATGACTTTTGGAATGACCGTTTTCCTATTGTTAGAGTTCCTTGCCGTCATTCCCAGTGAAGAAACCGGCTCGTCAGAATCAAGCACACAAGCTCATAACTGTGCCAATTCTCCTCCTTTCCTTCTTCAATCAAGCCGAAGCCCTTCCTTGCGATCATCCTCCGCAGGCCGAGCCTTAGCAGGGGTTGGGCTCCCGATCAGATCGCCAACCCACTTCTCAGTTCTGACGTCAAACGAGCTCTTTCCTGCAGTCAAACCGTAGCGTGAGCGGTGAGAGCTCGGACGAGACGACGTGGCCTTCAGAGTCGTCGGAGTGCCGGTACCGGTGCTTTGAGCAGAGCCGTTGTTGCTAGCTCCCTGAGAGTTGCCAGAAGCGCGAGTGAAGGTATTCTGAAATGGAGTATGAGAAGTTGGAGTTGCTGCGGCCTTCAGCGAAATCTGACTGGTGTGCTGCTCCTTTGTAGGAGACCAGGGGTTGAGTGACTGAAGGCGATGAGTGATGCCGTGAGCCGAAGTGTCACCTCTCTCAGCTGAATGCTGACCATGGACCATAGCGACTGCACGCAAACCCGAACCTGAAACTGAATGCACGCTCGGGGAGGTCACAGCATCGTCAGACTTGGAGCGCTGTGAAGAGGAAGGTGTGACAGCAGGACGGCTAAACTGGACTGGACCAGGACCAGAAGTTTTGGAGGCGTCCATTGGCTTACTGATGCTAGGTGACGACTTTGCAGCACCGTTGCGTCTACGACCCAAGCCACGCTGAGGAGGGACATGACGCGGATGGAAGTTCTTCGGCGGGAGATGATGAGTGAAGTTAGTCGCACCAACGATACGGCCACCGTTGACCGGTACTTGAGCCAGCGTGTGCAAGTCCTGGGAACTGGAGCCGGAGCTACTGAACGAGCCAGCCGGCTTCAGCATGCTCATTGGCGACTGAACAGCAGGCGAAGCTTGACCTGGTCCTACGGCGAATGAGCTGTGAGCCACTCGATCCGGCGAAGCAGGTGTGTAGCTGCCATCATCATACACATAAGCAGGGATGCTGACCATCTGCATCTTCGGAGCGCTACGAGGGCCAGTTGGGACCTTGCTGACGTCGAACTTTGGTGGCGCCTGGACAGAGCCGTCCTCTTCAACCCGAAGCCTGCCGTAGCGGCCATGCCCACCATACAGCAAAGGCGTTGGCGTCTTATCTTCGTCCTGAACGCGCTCTTGCTGGACGGCGGATCTGTGCTGAGAGAAACCCGGACGCGGCTGATCGAACGGACGAACTGGACCCGGAAGCTCGCGACGCTGAGGTTGATTACCACGGCGGCCATTACCTTGCTGACCGAACTGCAAACTTCTGTACACGTTGCGGTCGTGCAGACAATACCCATTCTCCGGCTTCGCAAGCAAGTTCTCCATATGCGGAGCCTCGACGTAGGCGCGCATGAGAGCACGGTCGATCGGCTCCTTGTACACCATACCATTCCACATCTGCGTAACGCCTTCGCCGTTGTGCTCTGCATCGACGTACTTGACGGAATCGTACGGCACGAGCTTGCAGAACTGCCAGCGCACGAGCATGGCGCCTTGGAAGCTCTCGCCGTTCAGCCAGAAGTCGGTGAACATGTCTGGCTCGTAGCCTTGCATTTCGGCGACGCCACAGAAGTGTTTGCTAGACTGTTTGTCAGTTCTGTTCCCCACAAACGGAAGGGGAGGAAGGGGCCATAGTGGTAGCTACGGTGACCTTTGGCGGTGAACAGAAACGTGAGAGGTGTAAAGGGAACCATGGTGGCGGCCATCGTTCCCTTAGGAAGGGAGGTGCTAAGGGGAGCCACAGTGGCAGCCATGGCGCCCCCTTCGTGGATGGGCAATTAACAAAAGAAACAAAATCTCCTTACCTTCCCGGAACCGAAAACAGCAGCAAAACCCTCTCATCTCCCATCTTCGCATTGAACACCTGCAAAATCCTCGCCTGCACCGGCTGCGGCACACACCAAACGCCGTTCTTCAGACTCAGCAGCACGTTCTCGACCCGCTGCGCTTTGATACAGATGACCTTTGAGCCCCACGGCAGCTGGTAGCAGTCCGGGTTCAGCGTGCCGAGGATGTCGAAGGCGCCTTCGAAGGGCTCTTCGAACAGCTCGCCGGACATGCGCTTCGTCTTGAAGGAGCGCGCGTGGCTGCGCTCTTCCCACACTGGGGGGCGCTCTTTGGGGTGCACGCGCGGTGCCTCGAGCTGGTAGGGAACTAGCTGGGAGGAGAAGGATGCGGTGGTCGAGGATGGTGGGCTCGTCGCATCAGAGGTGGACGCCAGATCGGGGGTCCAGATGTTGGAGGTGTTGGTGTAGGGAGTGTCCCTTGTGTGGTGGCTGGCATACGAAGTCGAAGTATGTGGCATGGACTGCCCATCGCTTGGGTGCTGGTATCCGATGGGGATCTGGCCGTGCGTCTGGTCTTTCTGCCCGCGACCGTGCCCAATCGGCTCCAGCATACGACGTGGTGCGCTCTGCCCGGTCTGCATACCGAACTCGGTCGATGGCAGGGGCTGGGTAGCCGCCTTGGGCTTCGTACCGATCGGTGCCTGCAACACCGTGACGCCGCCGTCGTCACTGGCACTCTCGTTGTAGTTGCCGAGGGCGCTCTCGGGACGCGCATCAGAAGCTGCATCGGCGCCCAGTCCGAGGATACAGAGGCCGCTTGGGAAGGCTCTGGCGACGCGGGCCCAATCGGTGGGCTGGACAGCACCGGGCCCGACGGGAGCAGGTTCAGGAGGATTGTTCACTTGGTTCTTGCGGAAGAGGTCGTATGCCTCCCAGCTGGTGACGTTGGGCAGAGCCGTACTAGCGGTGGCTCTGAGACCACGCAGAGTCTCGGTGCCGTAGGTTGGACGACCAACAGCTCCGGCGGCCTGGTTCTGGGTGAATGGCGGCATCTCAGGGATGTCGTGGTAGCCGGCTAGAGACGCTGAGCTAGCACCGCCAGCACCGTGACCAACAGGATCAAGACGACGCAGTGTGCTGGGGAGGACTGGCGGATCAGGGTATGTGAGGTGAGGTGGGTTAACAAAAGGAGGGAAGGGCTCAGTACCAGTCGGTGGTGCGTAGAAGCTCGGGGCCATGAGGCTGCGCACAGGGAGCACGGTTGACTGGGACGTCTGAGGCTGGTACTGGAAACCAGAGCTTGGTGAGTAGATCTGGCGGAAGTTGGAGCTCGCGTAGGTGGCGGTTGGTGGTTGCTGAGGTCGGTTGGCGGCGGTGGAGGTCCCTTGAGCACCTTTGCCGTAGCTCGAGACGTCCATGGCCGTCTCAGCGTCGATGGTAAGCTGGTTCGTGTGTTGGTGGATCGATTCAGACCGTCCTGGTCTGTCTCCCTTCTCTTGTGCGATATCAAACAGCGATTGATGATGTACCTGTTTGGAGCGTACAAGAGTAAGAAACGATGTGTGGGAAAGATACAAATCGATGAGAGCGGAAGAGGGGCGAGTGAAGGAGTGATATACGGGCCCCGGCGGACGGAGTTTGCCGGGTGAGGAGGCCAGGTGAAGTCGGACAAACTTGGTTGCTAGGCGCCTTCACTCTGGATGTGAAGGAGGCGGTGGACATGTTGGATATGCTGTGAATGGCGAGCTTCGCCTGGAATAGCCTGGAGATGCCATGTTGCGCGTTTTTATGGCGTCTTTGGGTTTGGTCAGTTTTTTGTCTCGTTGTGGGAAATTGGGGCGTGAGTTGGTGAGTGGCTGGAGGGCCATATCAAGCGAGCCTTTGATCGGGTGGAGTGGGTAGATATCTTCACTACATAGCGTCTCTCATACAGAACATACACCAGAGCTGTCGTAGAGTAAGAGAATCACCCTTCAGAAGGGCACCCGATCTGGAGTTTGGCGCAGAAGAAAGAAGACAAACTATTTGAATTGCAAGCTATCAAGGTGTTTCTTGGTTCGGCAACTACTCCTGGCTGGGTTGCAGGCCTTCTAGGGACTTTATTCTCGGCGCATGGATACCTTGTGATCACTGCATAGGACAGCGGAGACTGGATAGGGGGTTGAACTTGGACTCCATTGAATGTCTGTTGTGTTGCTGTTGGCATTGGAACTGTGGCAGTGTATCACAGACGTGGTCCCTAAGGTCTACCATGGAATCCATCCTGTATCATCCCTCCGAAGTTCTTTGTCACGCCAATTGCACTATGCTTACTATGTCGTGCACCGTCTGAAGCCGACATTGCCACTCGCTTCCTAGCCAATCAAGCTGCTTAGGGAACGTATGATCGCTCTCAAGGGCGTGTTCTCTGCACGTCAACAACATCTAGTCATTGAAGCTGAATAATATCGGCCAAACCCGCTCCTCAATTCAGGCTCAGAAGTTCTCAATCGTGGTACCCACGCCCCTCTCATTCGCCAACCTCACCAAATCCCTCCCCACCACCACATCCATGAGCCCCAATCCCACACTCTTATACACCACGTTCCCCTTGGTCAACCACTCCCTAAGCCCGCTAGAATCCTGCACCTGCAAGCCCTCCCGATCGCCATCCTCGCTCGACCTCCTCATCTGCTCCCTCTTCTTCTCCGCCTCCCGCCTCAACATGACCAGCTCTCCCAACTCCACCACCTCATCCGGCTGGAGACCCGCCTGCACGACCTCGCCCGCCTCCCGCAGACACGCCTCCACGGAGTCGACAACCACGGCCCCGCCCTCCTTCTGATGCTTGTGGAAGTGGCGATGCTCGTGGTGCGGCGCCACAGCCTGGCGCAGGATATCCGGATGCAGCTCGATCATATGCGGCTTATAGGACCCAATACAAGTAATATACCTCCCCTTCTTCCTGCCCTCCGGATTCGTCAAATAGCTCGCCGGGAAGAGCGGTTCCGTGCTCGGGGTCGTGCAAAAGATGACATTGGCATCTCTCACATACTCCTTCAGCAGTCGCGTATACTCGCCATGGGCGGGCGTCAGCAGCGCGGTTTTGGTCTTGCTGCCGTACTTTTGCCCGATCGGGTTGACGTAGTCCTCGTCGTCGGGGAAGGGGTAGTACAGCTGGATCAGCATTTCGCGCGCGCGGTCGAAACTGCGGTTGATCACGTTTACGTGGTGGATCTCGTCGCCGCGAAGGAGCAGGGCGATGCGGATGTGCCAGTAGGCTTGCTTGCCGGCGCCGAAGACGGTCAGGTTGTGCACGTTTTTGCGCTTCTTGAGCAGCATGGAGGAGGCTAGGGCCGTGCGGAAGGCGGTCAGTTCTTCGGCGTTGATGAGGCCGGAGGGCGTTCCTGTTTCGTCGAAAAGGGTCAGGGATCCTCGTGGGGTCGTGCTTTGTGCGCTTGACATGGAGGGGGGCATGGAGGGCGCTACGGAAGGAGACCGGGTAGAGGATGGAGATGCTGAGAGGGAGGTCCGGGAGGAGGAGCGCCTGTGCGAGGACAAGGATAGACTCTCAAGAGCTTTGGCGGGAGGTTCTTCTGGTGCTTGAAGTGTTACAATTTTCACACCTAAGCCGTCACTACTGCTTGCCGGCATGAATAGTGTCGTTGAACCATCTTTTCGCTTGAGCGAGGTGCGCATTGGTTGGTATGATGAGCAGCAACCATTATCCTCGACAGATGTGGAGTAGTAATGTAGGGCATCTGCCAAAGATTGCTGGAGGTCGAGGATGTCTTCTTTGGTGAGTGAATGCAGCACTTTACGGACATCTTCGTCCGTGAGAATGGTGAGAGGCATGTTCCGATCTTTTCCTGTGGTCCGGTCTGAAGAGGGCGATCACGGAATTGGATGGAGTGACAGTCCGATAGAGTGAGGCGGAGAGGAATGTTATATGTTGACGATCAAGGCAACGTTGACAGGATGGACTTCCGTCACTCGGAGCTTACGAACTCCGCTCAGTAAGCGGAGACCGCAGTATTATGCAGAGGCCGGCCGGTCGGGGATAAAAGGGTACACGTGTAGAAGAGACTGGACAGCAAGGACATACATGTATGACCAGGAATAGACAGTGGTTCTGATTGTTGCTCTATAGACGCGGTTCTAGAAGGATCACTCACTGTGGATGTCTGGTGATAGGGCGTCGCCGTGGCGGTTGGATGAGAGCACTGAGGCGGTTGGGTCCTGGGTCCTGGGTCTTGGCGTTCGCATGTGATGCTCCAGCACTGCATCTCGCTTAGCTGCAACGGCTGCTTATGTAACCCACATCCGCCCTTCTTTTCTCTCCACTCGACATTTGGATTTGCGCTTTCTCGTCCAGCGATCCATCACCGACAACTCGCCAATCTCGACGACTCGACCATCACCATGGTAAGCTACTCACTTCGCATGCAACAGCATTGATTCAACTGGCCGCGAGTCCCTGCGCTTGCGCATACTCCGTCAGAATTTTTCCACCGTCCGGCTGTCGAAAGACAGTGTCTGGACCTGGTGTTGATCAATGGCTTGGGCTGCTATGGTAGAAATACCTAGCACAACCCTTTAGAGACATAGCAATCAAGCAAGGAGGATAGTTGCTGATTTGCTTTTCTCAATGATAGCCTCCAAAGTCCGGAAAGAAAGCCGCCCCAGCGCCTTTCCCACAGGGAAAGGCCGGCGTTTCCAAGAAGCAGGCCAAGGTATGTACTGACAATCCCGAATGTGGTCTATCACAGACTGTATGTCCTCCCCATGTCGACTGCTGCTAACACGATTACCGTAGAACCCTCTCATTGAGAAGCGTCCACGCAACTTCGGCATCGGTGGTGACATCCAGCCAAAGCGCAACCTCTCCCGCATGGTGAGGTGGCCAGAGTATGTCCGCCTTCAGCGCCAGCGCAAGATCTTGAACATGCGCCTGAAGGTCCCACCTGCGATCGCCCAGTTCCAGAACGTCCTGGACCGCAACACCGCCGCCCAGGCCTTCAAGCTCCTCAACAAGTACCGCCCAGAGACCAAGGCCGAGAAGAAGGAGCGTCTCCACCAGGAGGCCACCGCCGTCGCTGAGGGCAAGAAGAAGGAGGACGCCTCCAAGAAGCCATACACCGTCAAGTACGGTCTCAACCACGTCGTTGCCCTGATTGAGAACAAGAAGGCTTCCCTCGTCCTCATTCCAAACGATGTCGACCCAATTGAGCTCGTCATCTTCCTTCCAGCTCTCTGCCGCAAGATGGGTGTCCCATACGCCATCGTGAAGGGCAAGGCCAGGCTCGGCACAGTCGTCCACAAGAAGGTGAGATTACATCCATTACTTCCACTTTAAAATCCACGTACTGACGTATTATGACTAGACCGCCGCCGTCCTCGCTTTCACTGAGGTCCGCTCCGAGGACAAGACTGAGCTCTCCAAGCTCGTCTCCGCCATCAAGGAGGGCTACATGGAGAAGAACGAGGATGCCAAGCGCCACTGGGGTGGAGGTATCATGGGTGCCAAGGCCAACGCTCGCCAGGACAAGAAGCGCAAGGCTCTTGAGGCCGCCATCAAGATCTAAGCTTGATGTTCGCTTCTTTTGACAATATCGATACCTCTGGCGTTTGCATGGAAGGGGAAAAAGCGACTTACTTAGCACCGGCAAAGTGAAATGGCATTTGATTGGTGCTATGATACGATTTCAATGATACCCTGACTTTCTTCTTCATTGTGATTCTACACTGCATGTGAGGTGCTGGCCCCTAGTGTCTTGTACTATATGACTGCCTCTCCTACATGTAACTTTAGGTACATGACAATTTCGCCATGTGGAAGCAATTGGAAGTCCGCCAAGATTTGGACTGGCCCGCGCTGCCCGCCCAAGCCAGTCTCCGCATGTGCCAAAGTTAGGACGCGTTTCAATGACATACCTGTAGACTAATACATATTGCACTCTGTCTTGATTCTATAGCCTTGCTTAATGATGTGGAGCTGCACATACCAAACTCAGAAGCGGTGACATAGACTGTCATAACGGATACACATACATTCATATTCCCTCAACACCGCCGTACCATCACACTCAGATCTCACTGCCACGGGCGACCATGCTCGCCTCCGGCTTCACCAATGCGACAGTATCCCGCAACCTCATAATCTTCATCGTCGTCTCTTCCATACTTGCCAGCATCACGGATACGAAGTACTACTTCTGGATAGCAGTAAAGCCGCATCTGCGCGACTACCGCCAACTATGGCGTCTCCTCACCTGGCAGCTCTGCTACACCAACTCGACCGAGGTCCTGTTCGCAGCAATGACGCTATACCAATGCAGAGTCGTTGAACGAGCATGGGGCGGGAGGAAATTCGCCGTAAGTATACCTAGTCACGTCCCAAAATCCTCCATCAACTCTGTCGGTATCCCACCAGCACAACCTATAGGTAGCTAACGAACCCTGGCCAGTCCTTCCTCATCAGCACCCTCCCCTACACAACCCTCCTCCCCCCGCTTCTCCTCGCCCTCCTAATCCGCCCGCTCAGCCTCAACACAATAAACCTGCTCCCCGCCGGCCCCACCGCCCTCATCTTCGCCCTCCTCGCCCAATACCACGCCGCCATCCCCTACACCTACAAATACCAACTCTCCTCTCCCACACCCACATCCACACCCACGAACCAGGGCCTCGAGCTCACCTCCAAGTCAACAACATACCTGCTCCCAGCCCAGCTGGCGCTGGCCCAGTTCCCGGGCAGCGCGATCGCGGCGGCGGTCGGGTGGTGCGTGGGCTATGCGTGGCGCAGGGAGGTGTTGCCGGGGGCGAGTGGGTGGCGGATTCCGGATTGGAGGGGGGGACGGAAGGAGAGGTATGAGGGGCTGAGGAGGCGGATGGAGGGGGAGGCGGGGAGGGCGACGGGGGTGGAACGGGAGGGATGGGGAGGGGGAGCGGGCAGGAGGAGGACGATTGGGGGGCAGATTCTGGATCAGTTTAGGGGCGCTTTTTAGGGGGGGCGCGCTGAGGAAACCGGTTCTGTGAAGTGGTGCGAAACATCGTACACGCGAGACTATGTTAGCTGCTAGTACAGCATCGAGTCTGCGGATGGGTACGGCCAGCACCTTTCCCTTTCCCATCTGCCATGTGTGCGCACAACGAGCGATTAGCGCTAGTAATGGCTACAAATGTGTACCGTGAAAGCAGTGACTGTTATGAGCACAGCAAGGTACCGACTGTTCGTTAGCTGTTACGGATGGGCCCATACCCTGGTGTCAAAGCCGTGACAGTGCAGCACGAACGCTCGGGTTGACATGGAGTTCGGGTAGATGATGTCGAAGTTGCTGCATATGGGTTTCCTGGAGGGGATGGCGTGGTCAGTACATGTACCTGTCTAGCGACCGGTCTGTTTATTCCTTCGGTGTGGCTGATTTAGCAGCATCGGACGACGAGTGTCGTGAACAACATCCGACCGAGATAGAGGCTCAAGCATTCGGTTAATCTCCTGCGTGTACATGATTACTACTAGACTATATACACCGGCTTCCCCCTCGTGTGTGCTAGCTCAAGGAACTCTTCCGAGCCCACTCATTCAATCATCAAGAACTCTTCCAAAGGCTCTACTTGAAGCGCTTCTCAGCCGCCTTCCAGTTGATAACATCCCAGACAGCGTTGAAGTACTCGGCCTTGCGGTTCTGGTACTGGAGGCTATGACACATGCATTAGCACCATCATCAAACTTCCCTTTCCCTTTATATGCATCCATCTCGTCCGCAAGGGACGCAAAAAGGATAAGAAAGGACTTACTAGTACGCATGCTCCCAAGCATCAACGCCCAAAATCGGACGGAACTGTCCAACAACCGGGTCCTGGTTCGCGTACGTCTTAATCTGGACCGCGCCCGTCTGCGTATCCTGCACCAACCAAGCCCATCCACTCCCCTGGATGCCCGCCAGGGCGGCGTTGAACTTCTCCTTCATAGCGTCGAGGGAGCCGTAGTGGGTATCGATCGCCTTGGCCAGGTCGCCGGAGGGTGGCTCGCCGCCGCCGGCGTTCTTGGGCGCCAGGTTCTCCCAGAACAGACTGTGGTTGACGTGGCCGCCGCCGTGGAAGTTGATCAAGGGCTGGAGCGCGATCTGGGCTTGGACGTCGCCGGAGTGTTGGGCCTCGGCCATCTTTTCGGCGGCCGTGTTGAAGGAGGTTACGTAGGTGTTGTGGTGCTTGGAGTGGTGGAGCTCCATGATCTTGCCGCTGATGGCCGGCTCGAGCGCGCCATAGTCGTCTGTCGAGGAAGGATAGGTTAGTGGGCTGTCGCGGCGTAAAGGGACGGAAGAGGAAGGAGAGAATAGCGTTCTTGCAACCCATTGGGGTCCGGGGACGACTTACATGGCAGATCTGGGAGAGTAGCTTTGCCGCGAGTGAAGGTGGTGCTGGCGAAGGCCGCGCGCTTGGCAGCAGACGGAGCACTGGCGCGAAGGGCGCTACGGGCGACAGAGTTACGGAGAAGAGTGGTAGACATTGTGTGTGATTGTAATTGTTATGGGTATCTGGAAATGTGTTGCTAAAGGCTGATTGCAAGTTTATCAGGACGAGATACTGTAGCTGTTGGAGGACCTCGGGAAGCTGGAGCTCTGACCCAAGCAAACTTGCGTCATACTGGAGAAAGTCTCGACACGTGATATTACGGACATAGCTCGCTTGGGAAACGATATGCAGCGATCGAACATTCATGTTCCATCTATGCGTGAACAAATCATTCAAGCGCATATGCAGATAATTGTGGTGCAGTGCAATCCTTCCTCCGGTTGCAGTTGCGCAACCAATATGGCCGGAAAGCCTCGGGAAACATGATGACCCACTATTGGCTCGTCCTCAAGACTGTGTGTTGTGCGGTAATGTGTGGTTGAATCAATAGTAGATTGGTAGATGTCACCTGAGAAAACGCTTCATGCATATGCCTGCTCGAACTACACGCTCTTTCGCTTAATCAAATGAAAGCAGGAAAATAGTACAGTGATGATCTAGGCTTTGTACATGTGGGTGAATGTCGTAGACGGTAGAGTATGTCCTCCTTATGCGGCCATCACAGGCATGGCTCTCTGCCCGTCAAGCTCGTGTTCTTGTCGAAGGAATTGGTTGGTAAAGCGGGTGGGGTTTGTTTACCGGAGCTGCTTGAACAGCTTTGGGGCGGCACATTGGGCGGCGCAGTGCATCATGTGGAAGTCTGCGGGTCTTCATTAGCAATTTCCCTCAAGGATAATCGCTCGCAGGATGTTTATGTGCTGCGTGTGGAGATCTTGTAGCGACTTACACTCCTCAACGCAGTCCTCCTCGGCCTTTCCGTGCTCGTCAATCTGAGAGGTAACGCGCTCAACGCAGTGGTCGTAGTGGTGAGTGAGCGGTGCGCATTCTTGGCTCTTCTTGCACTCTGTAATTGGGTCAGCATTGAGCCAATTGAAAGCCGGCGTTCAATTGCAATGTCGGAGCCGCTGGATCAGGTCTTTGGGGTTCACTGCTTGATGAACCACTAATAGAACCATTGGAATGCAGTAAAGATCTCTCCCAATCCAGCGTGCATGCGCAATTGCCGTTAGGTGTAGGACTCACCCTCCTCGAGGATTGGCTTTGGGTCCTCTGGCTCCTCCTCCTCCTCCTCTTCTTCTTCCTCCTCATCATCATCCTCGCCAACCGGGCCACCGTGTGGGCCAGCGTTGTCGGCGCCAACCTGGCCACTCTTCTCACCACCATCACCCGGCCTGTGTCCTTGAGCGCCGCTGTCTACCTCGCCGCTGTCCTTCTTGGCATCAGCCTTGTTGGCCTCGGCCTCATCGCCGCTCTCCTGGTCAACGCCAGCAGGGGTGTTGGTGCTCGCACCCCCCTGAGGTGTGGCGCCGCGGCTCTGCTGAGCAGTGCCCTTTCCGCCAGAGGTCTGGTCCTGGCTGTCGTTGAAGTCACCGGAGGCGTACTTCTGGTCCTCCTGCACGTCAGCGTAGGCTGGCTGGACGCTCAGCGAGGAGTAGAGGTCGGTGACATAGTCGAAGAAGCCCATGGCTACGGTGATGATGCGCAATGGGCGGATTAAGGGAGATGGTGTAGGCTGGTTGAAGCAGGAGCTCTACGAAGTCTTTCCGGCGGTCGGAATCATCAGCGCCCTGATTGGCCCTAGCGGCAAATTATGTAAGCTTCAACCGCCAGACATCTTCGACGCATAACACTCCTCACTCGATTGCAACATTGAACATAAAGTATCGACTCAATTCTGAATGAGCTGTTCTGAATGATTGTTCTGCACGGATTCTTCCTCTTAAATGGCCTCCTTCAGATGAATTCTTGCGAAACGCCAACAGTAGAGAACACCCACGAAAACCAATACATTGCTTGCATTCTGCGAAAGACATTCGGCTAGATACTCGTCTCAGGCTCGAAAGCTTTCGACACGTTCTAACCTCTGTAAACTGACTGTGCACTTTTGTGCTATATCATCTACGTAACCTGTCGCCTATTGCCCATGTTCATCGCTTCGTCATCCAAATACCCCCTAGCTACATTAGCACGCCATCTCTCAAACCCACAAGCATGGGTATGCCTCCGGAAATTCATGTAGTTTGTGCTAATCTCAAAAGGAGAAAGCTGTGCTATCTGGACCTGGCGTGCTTTCTCCTCGGGATCAATCCAATCCAACTTTTGCATCACATCGAGCCAGAGTTTCTGGAAGCTGATCTCGCACCAATTGGTATGCATAGCTAGATGGATTAGATATGCTCTCATGTCTGCCCAGCTACTCACTCCGAGATCTGTTGCCACTACGGCGAGATGACCGACGTACCACAATCGCTCGGGCATGGAGTGGCTGGATACTCCTCCTACAGCAAGTAACCAAAGCAGCAGGTCCGGTGGCGCCCGTCCAGTTTGTATAAGACGAGTGAGTGACAGCTTCAGGTCTCGAACCAGGCCGGCAATCATTAAGTATGGCGAAGGGAAGAAGCCGCTCAGCGGCATGAATATATGCAATGCAGCAGCCAACCGACAGCTCTGCGCTAGACCTGGCATAGTAAGTTGATCGCTCGTCATCTGTCCCAGCTGTAACAGTCGCTCGAGAATGGAGCAGAGCTGGGTGAGGACACAGATGGCTTCTTGTGGAGACGAGTAATGCGCCGATGCCGTATAATGCCTGGATATTCTCTGGACTTCATGTAGTGTGGTCGAGGTCAAGTAGTCAATCCCGTACTGGTCAAGGTCAAGCTGGTTGCCATCATGGGTTGCAATACTAGTGGCATGGAGCCAGGTTGGTTGGTGAAGGAGGTCGCCAAAATCTAAAGGTAGGATTTCAGGTTCGTTGATGGACACCATGCCCACCCTCAATATCACAGTCAGCAGCGGCGGTCACACTTGTTGTGATCAATCACTGACCAAAAGACCACATTCGCTGCCAGTGCGTTAGCACACCGAAGTGCATTCAGTCCTCCACGAATATGGACCATGCGTTTCAACCCCTCAAGGTGCATGTTCAAAGCTCTCATGTCCCCACGGTCGTGCTCCAGAGCTGCGAACAGGGCAACTGAAACAATCGTTTGGTCAGAAACTCCGATTTCGGAATCCTGCACTCGGTCTTTGAGTAGCACTAGTGCTTCATCTAGTAGCTGACGGGAGCATAACGGCTCGCGATCTGTCGTCTGACTGAGCGCTTCGAGGTCCAGTGCTGTAGCCAGCATGACGGCACGATACAGCACTTCATCACCACGGACGAACGGCCACCAGATTTCGATGATGGACTTGGTACTGTAGAAGGGGAAGGATCGATAGACAAAATTCGACAGATCTGTACCACTTATTACTGACTCGCAGCATCTGTGGCCAGACGATACTTACAGTGGTTCATCAGTGTGTCAATATTGGGCGTCCCGGTTGGAGGGTTTTGCACAAATGGATCGAGCAAGCCTTGGCTTATAGATGGTGGCAAAGTTGCTTGCGCCGGAGTCTGAGGTCGGCGAGGACGTCTTCTCCGTACTCGGGGTGGATGTATGGACGGCTCGTTTCTAGCGGTGCTGCGCGAGACTAGCACGATTTCCTGGTCCTCAAAGTCACATCGCTCGAGATTGACAAAGTGTCTCTCGCAGTTTAAGCAGAGTGGTCTCCTTTCGTCGCACTATTGGCACTTCAGCTCCGCGGTACAATTGGAGCAATTGTGTGATATAAGTACCTTCACCTTTCTCTTCTTACATGTTCGGCAGCCTTTGTGACTCTTTGTGTGTAGCCGCCTTGCAATCGGCTGGGTGGTCTCCATTCTCGCGTATGGTTCATTGAGTTGCTGATCATCTTGATCGATGTCGCTTCTCTGGTCGAGCTTGATGATCGCCAGCAGGGATGCAGAGCTACAGTACCTTACTCCCGGTATGTAAGCTTGTATGTGGCGTTGCAGCTTAGCTGTTCAGCCTAATAATCTACACGCTATCGGACCTAACCTCCTTTTCGACTTTTCGTCCCAGAGAAAGCTACTTGAGCATTAAATAACGGCATTGACGCAGACACATGCACGAAGCACACAAGATGCGTGGTGTAGTCAGCAATATTGATAATGCCTCCAATTCCGCTCACACGCAGGGTTTGGGAGGTGTTTCCGGCCCCAAAGGAAGGTGGGGTAATTCATAAGCAGCTCACCCTCAGCACCGTATATCTTCATGAGTAGCGCCCCTTTAGAAAAGGACTGTACATGCTGCTGCAAAGGCCACTGTCAGTGATACGGTCAACATTCCCAACTTCACATTCACGCCCCAAGCTGCCAAGCACACGAAGGGCGCTTATCCACCCCCTAGCTCCAACCACCACCATGACCTCCAACCCCTCGATGAAAGCGGCCGTGATCTACGAAAAGGGCGGACCATCGCAACTCAAACTCGAGACGCGTCCGATCCCAACCCCCCAAAAGGGCTGGGTCCTGATCCGCGTCAAGGCCTTCGGCCTCAACCGCTCCGAGCTCTTCACCCGCCAAGGCGCCTCCCCTAACGTGCAGTTTCCACGCATCCTGGGCATCGAGGCCGCCGGCGTCGTCGAGTCTGCCCCTGGCCACGAGTTCGAGAAAGGCCAGACTGTTGCCACAGCTATGGGCGGCATGGGCCGCGATTTCGACGGCGGGTATGCCGAGTATACCTGCGTGCCCGCGGGGCAAGTGCAGGCGCTGAAGACCAGTCTGCCGTGGGAGGTTATCGGTGCGATGCCGGAGATGCTGCAGACGGCTTATGGGTCGTTGTTCACAACGCTGCGGTTGGAGAAGGGCGATGTGTTGCTGGTCAGGGGCGGGACCACGAGTGTGGGACTGGCGGCCGCGGCGATTGCGAAGAAGCATGGTGCGAGGGTGGTGTCGACGACGAGGAATCCGAAGAGGGAGCAGTTACTTAAGGATCATGGGGCTGAGAGGATTTTCGTTGATGGTGGGGAGATTGCAAAGGAGGTGAGAAAGGCGTATCCGGACGGGGTCAATAAGGTGCTGGAGCTGGTGGGGACGACTTCGATTCTGGACTCGCTGCAGTGTCTTGGGATGCATGGCATTTGTTGCATGACGGGTATTGTTGGCAACAAGTGGCACCTCGAGCATTTTAACCCTATGGAGGGGATTCCTACTGGTGTATACTTGGGCACTTACGCCGGTGGCCCGGACGATTTCATGAACACGCCGTTGCAAGAACTTGTTGACCAGATTGCAGAAGGGTCGTTGAAGATCAACATCGGCAAGACATTCAAGCTGGATGAGATTGTGGAGGCTCACACCGTTTTGGAGCAGAACACAGCGGGAGGGAAGATTGTTGTTTTGCCATGAAGCAAGCAGGCTTCGAGCTAGGGTTGTGCAATCTGTGTCTTGTTCAGGGTTTGACGGGCCCAAGCCTATCGGCAATTCCACGTTTCTTCTCAACGTGTATCTTACTATATGAGGCTCATCACTCCGGTCATTCAATCCCTCCCTGGCGTCCTCGAACGTGCACGACCGTGCCGTTGCCGTATGCCAACTTGATCTCTTCCAACCCTGTCTTCTCCCAACGAACTATGGCTCGCTTGGGGAGGGCCTCCAAAGGCTCTCATCATCGAGAACGTGAGCTCCTCGATCTCCAAGCGCATGTCAGCACAATCCACTCCAGCCACAGAGCAGGGGAATCTTACATTCCGCATAACAAAGTAAACAACAATAAACGCGAGTGCATGGCCCCAAAACCACACCGAAACGCGCGCAATAGCCCAGATAGCGCTCACTCTACTCCGTTGTAACGTAGCGTAGACAGAGAGAAGGCCGTGCGCGGTCGACAAGGCCAAACTGATCAAGTCGCCAACGCTCTGTCGTAATCCGAGGACGGGGTCACCCAGTCTGCGCGTCCTGAACCACCGGAGTGAGTATTCTTCGACGAACTTTCCGACGAGGGGGAAGATGACCCGGTTGACCTCTGAGGTGATGGCGAAGGCGAAACTCAGGGCGAGGGTGCGGAGGAAGACGCTGATTGCGCCTTTCTTGAGGCCTTGAAGGTGCTCGTAACGAGTGTCGTACTCGAGGTATGGGCTTTCATCCATGTTTTCGTATGTCAAGTTGACAGGAGCGAGTTCTAATGGCTAGACAGTCCTTGTTTTGCTCTTGTTGTCTGTGTTGTCTACTTGTACGCCCAGGAATGTGAATGGCGCACATGGCCCGAAGTTGCCCCATCGGGAAGGCAGATTCAGGAAAGCACACAAGGTACGGTAATGTCCGGAAAGTACGGACAAAACCTTCGCATCAATTGCACGGCGCGTTGAAAGTAGGCACGTACATATGCACTGTATACTAGGAAGCTGTACCTGGGCACATGATCATACTCATAGGGAAAAGAATGATTCTAAATTCCAGACGCGCCAAAGCGCACCCCGGTATAATAGACCGTCCGCCTTACAGCAAAGGCTTCTCCATCGGCGCCACAACCCCCTGTTTAACCACAACCCTGGGCCTCGTATTCTTCTGAAACGTCTCCTTCGTCGTCCACTCCGGCCCAATCGGAATGCGCAAACTGCGCTCATACTGATCCTTCTTCTCGAACTGATGCGGCAGCTGGGAAGCCAGATACTTCTTGCCCTTGCGCTGCTGCGCCTCGCTGATGATGACGTTCGTGAGCTTCGCGTCCTTGCGGTTTGCGGCTTTGGTGCCGGCGATCACGGTCTTGTGCAGCGGGTTGTGGGCCGCGCGCTTGTTCTGCTTGCGCACGGCTTTGGAGAGGCCGTCGCCGGCCCAGGAGCCCCAGCCGGGAAGGTGGTTGGAGACGACGTGGTCGTCTTCTTCGCGCTCCTGGTCGGCTTTCTCGGCTTCGAAATCGACTTGCACGTCGTCGCCGGCGAAACCGCGCGCGTGGTACATGGCCTGCTTCTCCTTCTCGGTGAGGATCGGGTTCTCGGCCTCTGCTTCCGAGTCGGGTTCTGAGGCGGTCTTGGCTTGGCCGTTGGTGTAGGGCACGGTGATCCAGCCATCTGTGTTGGTCGCAGCCGCTTCACGAGCGGAGGTTTTCTTCTTGTCATCCTTCCTTGCAGAAGTCTCGAGGGCCACATCTGCTAATCCGCTGGACGTCCCAGATGTGACAACACCGTTGGGCGCTCCCTTAACGCTCTTGCGCTTCTCGACCGCCTTCTTGGCAGCTGGTGTAGGCAGCCAGTCCGGTACGTCCGCTGGCTCTTGGACGCGGGTAAGCTTGTCCTCCTTAGGAATGTTGCTTTGTTGAAGGAGCGCTCTCTGCTTGCGCTGCTTCGGAGCGGTCTCCGTTGGCTTTTCGACGATGATCTCAGCATCTTCCTGACCAGCCTCATCCTCTTCGTCAGAAGCGGGGTGTTCCTCGAGCTCTCCTCTGACTGGTTTCGGCTTGGGCTGCTGGCCAGTCTTTGGTTTCGGTCCGAAGATCTTGCGACCGACCGTCTCATCCTCGTCCTCGCTGGGAGAGTCTTCGCCAGCAAGATCACGCCTCATGCGTTCAATGTCCTCGTCGTTCTGCGCTTTCCTCGCCGCCTCAGCACGTTGCATGAAGGCCATGCTTCCGAGCTTCGACTTTTCACCTTCATCAGCATCGAGCTTGTCGAGCTGCTTCCTGAGTCTGAACTTGCCGGCGCCCTCTTCGTCGGACTCATCATCGTCCTCGAACTCATCGTCACTGAGATCACTGCCTTCAGACTCGTCCTCAGGCCTGATCTCCTTGCCCTCGATCCTCCTCCTCAGCTCTTCGTTCCTCCTCGCCATCTCAATAACGCCCTCTCTCGCGCCCTCATCCCAAACAGTCTTACCGGCCTTCTTGGCCTGCTTAGCCCACTTGCTCTCCCTGTGCTTCGCGCCCATTCTTTCCTCCGCTCGCCTGCGGTCCTGTTTCTCCTTGTCATCCTCGTCCATCTCCCCATCAATGTCACCGAACTTTGCCGCCTCCCGCTCGCGTTCCCTGCGGTGGACCCTGCGGTAGGACTTGGACTTGATCTTCTTGATGCGCTTCGCCTTGACCTCCTCGCGGAAGAGCAGCTCCCTGGCCTTGCGCAGTTCAGCACGCCGTGCCATCATCTCTTCGATCGGGATCTTGTTCAGCTGCAACTCTTCGCCCTGCATGATCATGTCCTCGTCCTGGCCTCCCTTCTGGTCGGGGGCAGTTGCAAGACCGCTCTCTTCCAGGATATTCTGGATGGCGCTTTCAAGCTCGTTAGCGGGCTTGGTCTGCTGCGCTGGTACCATCTTGTTGGTACCAATCGCCTCAGTGGCATTTGGGTCCTTGAGAGGGAATTGCAGGAAGTCTGCGCGTCTGTTGTGAATAACAGTGTCCCGCCATCTGTCGAGCGTCTCTTTGGCCTTTTGGCTAGCAGCCGCTCTATCCAGCTTGTCTTGCTGACGTTTTGGAAGAGGCGCATCCAACTTGCCCGGGATACCGGTGCGCTTGGACGGCTTGTCGGAGGAGAGCAGCTTGAGAGATTTGCGGAGGGCAGGGTCGGTGACTGTTGGAAGGAGATCGGAGATCTTGAGCTTCTGTTGGCTGGTCAGACCGTAGTCAGAAGGCTGTTGCGCTTCGTGGACGTCGACATTGCCATTGCGACCTGCGCGCTTCTCGGGCGGATCGTCTGCAAGAGATGCAATCAGGTCTTGCAACTTCGAGAGCTTCGTAGGGTCTGCCCCGTCACCCTCGTCGTCCGAGACGGAGGTTTCAGACTCCTCATCCTCATCTTCATCGTCGGAGTCCTCGTCCTCCTCGCTCTCGTCTGATGCCGTAGACCTTGTCTTCTTGCTCTTGCGATCCGCGTCCTCTTCGTCACTGGACTCGTAGTTATCCAGCATCGTAGCCAAGTCCACCGCATCCTCGCCCAAATCATCCTCATCATCCTCATCCACGTCTTCGTCGTCCTCCTCGTCCAAATCCATCTCCTTCGCAGCCCGTTGCTTCTTCTTCTTTGGGCCCTTATTCGTCGAACTACCGCGGAAAGTGAAGCCCTCGAAGCGCTCCTCATCACTCTCGCCAAAGGCCTCGTCGGAGTCAAGATCAGAGTCGCTGTCAGAGCCAATAGGGCCGCCCATAGTCCACTCATTGCCCTCGCTATCACTGCCCTCGTCTATCTCCTCATCCTCCCTATCAGTTCGCTTCCTGCGCGCATTGCTAGCATGGTCCTCGTCGTCCTCATCCTCATCATCATCTTCCAGCCTCCTTCTCTTCTGGCGCGGCTCAGCCGACTCAGATTCTCCCAACCGATGCTGAGGAATGCGTAGTTTGTTCGGGACCTGGTGGGAGGCGATCGAGAAGGCTTCGAGGCTGCGTTTCTGAGACTTCTTCTTCGCATTCTGCGGTTTTCCGATCGCGACGCTCGAGCGCGCCAAGCGTGGTCCCATTTTGTGTCCTCTGTAATCTCCTGTTCCCGTGAGTTGTACGGGAAGTTTTCTGGCAGAGGAAAATAGAACCTAGGCGTAAGGAACTGTAAATAGGCAGGCGGGAAAAAGATTCCAACGAAATGTATGCAAGCCGCGCCAAGATTTCGCCCGACGCCCGGCGGCACTCCCGAAAACTCCGCAATGAAGCCCAAGACTTGCCCAAGGCCCATCACTGCATACCTGATCGCCCAGCCAGTCCAGAGCTGCCCTCTACGCACCCATCTGCTCAGCACACCACCATGCAGCCAACGCAACCCCTGCAGCGCGCGCTGCGCCGCCTGGCGCTCACGACGAAGATGGTCAACAAAGGCTTCTACAAAGGAAACCGGACGGGGTCAATGGGTACGCACACGAAATGGGGAGGCTACACGATCGACTACAAGAAAGTGCGGACGTATATGGTGCCGAATCTTGAGAACTGCATGGTACGTTGCAAGCGCACAGGATGTGTACTTTCCATTAGAGCTGGGGGAAGGGGAGAGCGGGATGCATTGCATGGCAATGGCAATGGCAGTGGCAGGGGGAGGAAAGAGTTGAAAGGGGAAAGGGAAGGCTAGGGATAGGGATAGGGCTGATTTGAAGGAACAGTTGACCCCCTTCGTGACCAAACTCGTCAAGCCGCCAATGCCGAAGTACTTCGGCAAAGATAAGAACCCGATGAATGGAGAGAGCTATCTTCGTCGGTGGAAGAAGTCTGGCGGGAACCTGTGAGAAGGGAGAGATTGTTGCGTAGGGATAGGCATGGCGAGATGAACGATACCCAAGGTGCCTAGAGAGATGCGTCCGTGGGGAAAGTGGTTAGTTGGAACCGGAGAAAGACTTCGGAGTTAGAAGGTTGGAGGGTGCAGTACCAGCAGCAGGCGCCTAGAAGTTAGAGGATAGGATGATTGGATGGTTGATTGGTGGCATTGAGAGGGTAGCTATGGAGTTCCGGAATGGCATCACGCAATTGCAACGGATAGGGAAACGGTACGAGAGTTCGCAGTGGAGGTTGTAACATATTGTATTTATTCAAAATCTCGGCCATCATGAGCCAATGCAGCCAAGGCTCCAGGCCCGGATAATCTAGGGTATCTATCCTATCGCTCGAACGCCCTTTAATCAACCCATCCAACCCAGTCCAAAACATTCCGATCCTATGCATACCGATATCCTATCCTTACTTCTTCCGCCCAAGGATCCTTTGCTAAAGCCTCCTCTTCTCAACCTCCTCGCCCAAGCCCCTCAAGAACCTGCCGAACCGGTGCCTCGGCGCCGGCTCCCGGGCGTCAGCATCAACAGCCCTCCGCTGCACATAGTCGCCCGTATCCGGGATATAAATCGGCTTCGAGCTCCTATCGACCGCCGGCGGCGCGTCCACATCCACAACCGGAGCCGCAGCCGCGCGTTTGCCGTACCCGGTCGCCGGCGAGCCGCCGAGCGCCGCACTCCACGCCAGATACCAGGTGCGGCTCGCGCCGCCGTCGAGCAGGTCCATGTCGAAGCTGGAGTTGGAGAAGAAGGCGTAGCTGGTGTCGGGGTCGATGATGGCGAGGTTGGCGTAGAGGATGCCGCGCCAGCCGCCGGCGACGGAGTCGGCGCGGCCGTTGGAGAAGTAGGTGTTCCATTCCTGCGTGACGAAGGCTTGGCTGCGGGTGAGGGTGCTGAAGGGCATGAGGGGGAGCATGTGGATGCCTTGGATGTATTCGGTGTTGGTGCCGAAGTAGGTCGTGTGGTCGATCTTGTTCTCGAAAAGCTAAGGTAGCAACGGTTAGTGGTGTCTGTAAGTGTTGTATTGGGGAATGGGTAAACTTACAATACCGCTGACTCTGTTGGGGATGATCTGGGACGGCTCAACGCTGTTGTCATCCGCATACAAGAAGTAGCTTGGAAGCGATCTCGCCTGGATGGCAAGCATAAGATTACCGCGAGCTTCCATGGCAGTGTCGTTGACTGTCCTTCCCCACATCTTCACAGCGTAGCTGGCCATGGTGTCTTCGGAACTGCTCTCCTCATCCTTGCCATCACCGCTCTCGAAGAGGCCCTTGGCCCAAGAATGACCATGGTACCAGTCAAAAGAACGAGAGAAGGGGAAGTAGCCATCGTCCGTGATTGAGTTGGCATAATCACGGACAAGCATGTTCACCCATTGCTTATTCGTGCCCTGGTCCAGCCACGACGGATCCAAGTAACCGATCACCGCTGCAGCATACACAAAGTAGCCGTAGTGGAAGTGATGGTCATTGTAATACGTGTTGCCGAAGTCAAGGCCCGAATCGCCGGTTTGGTAAGTACCAGAAGAGACAGCACCGCCCCAGGCAGACTCGTAGTACAGCGGGTAGATCTGCGTGTTGTTCACGAAGAGGCTGAAGGCAGACTGGAGTTTGACCAGACCGGTAGCCGCAAGCGTCGTGTTATCGGCAATGTCATGCAAGGTATACACGATAGCTGCGAACTTAGCCAGAGCCTTACCGCTGTAGTACATGCTGTTGAGGTTGGTCTGAGCATTGATATCTTGAGACAACTCACTCTCACCAGCTGCGTTTATCAGAGCAACAGCGTCTGCAGAGACAGTATCAACGCTTCGGAGAGTTGGCGACCAAGGGGAAAAGCCCATGTCAACTGGAAGATCTGATTCAGTCAGAGTCCAGGAATCGGCCTGAATGGCCTTGGCGTAACCCTTGGTCGTCGTCACCAGCGTGATGTCTGTCATATATGCAGCAGTGTCGTCTGAAAGGGACGCTTGGTGGTGAGGGAGAGCGAACATCAGGAGGCTCTGTGTGCTGACTCCCTGCTTAGTCCAAGCCAGAGTGTAGGTTCCAGTGGTACCATCAACAGATCCACTAATATTTGCGCTAACCGGATAAGCGCCAGCAGATGCATTGTAGACCTTCTCAGCGTCAGTGGTGCCGCTGAGTGGAACCTTTGTCACTTGGATATAACCAGTGAAGCCAGCAGCACCGGCGACGTTGTAGGCAGAAGTGAGGGTGAAGGTGTTGACTGGGTAGCCTGCCTGTGTGGTGGACACGTAGATAAGCCATGTCGTGCCATCATTCAAACCTGCGCGGTAGAGGTAGGTAGTGTTGGCAACCACTTCTCCGGCGTAGGTGAGAGAGATGAAAGAGACACTGCTCTGGATCAGGGGAGTGGCAGAGCTGTAAACAGCAGTCACGAAACCCATTCCTTGCACCAGAGGGTACGTGATTAACGGCTTTGTATCAGCAGATGCAAGCAAGTTGGCGTTCACTGAGAACGCATCGAGCGAATCGGTAGTCAGTGTCGTGTTGTCACGAAGCTCGGCCGCGGACAAGATCATTGACTGGATGCCGATCGGGTTGATGAAGTACTCAGGAGGATCGTCAGTCGCCCAAGCCAGTTGACTGCGCTCAATGTGAGAGATCGCAAGACCCCAGCTGCCAGCAGCGCCCGAACCCTTTGCCCAAGCAACGGAGAAGGGATGGGTCCAGACAGTGTCGGCCTGGGTACCAAGGAAGAGGTTTGCATAGAATTTGTTCGTCTCAAGCTTCTTCGTCTGGCCGGCAATATTCAAACGAGCGACAGGGTGATCCGAACGCTGAGTAACCTGTGCAGGCGGTGCATCCGTCTCAATAGGGACGAAGATGTTTGTCACCGTCATGACGGTGGCCGTGGTAGTCAAATTCGGTTCAGCGATCGAAGTACTAGCCGTGTTAATCAGGGACAAAGTGCTGTTCGCAGCTACGACAGAAGTAGGGAAGGGAATGGCTGAAGTTTCTCCCGAAGTCTCGAGACTTGTGATGACAGTCTGTGATTGCAGTGGTTAGTCAAAACTCACATGGCTGAGATCAAGTGCCAGAAGCGGAAGCTAAGCTGAGCCGCCAAAAGCGCAAGGACCAGACAAGGAGCGAGATACTTGCGCAGGCCAAGGCCTCCGATTCTCCTTGCGTGGGTCCATAGCGCTGGCCAGAGCTTTGCCACACTTGACGTATGACCGCGATCGCTAAGGGGTAAGACTTATACGTACTCCAGAAGTTTCCGCTGATGTCGAACTGGCCGTCTGAACAGCGGATGTTGTCTGAACACTGAGCGAGCTGTTTGCGGGTAACGTGTACGTGGACGTCTCCGTGGGCCTGGTTGACAGGACTGGAATAGTAGTTGACAGATCAGGAGTGGTCGTGACCGGGATGTCAGTCGTCGTGTACGATGTTGAAGTTACGGTCTCAGTCGAGGTGAAATCAGAACTCGAAGTGGCACTGCTGGATGTAGTCTCGGCAGAGGATATGCTTGCCGTAGAACTTGATTCGTCTTCCGACACCGATGTAGAGCTGCTAGCGACTCGAGCTTCTGAGGTGGAACTCGCGCTGCTTGCAGATGACGAGGAAGCCGCGGTGCTTGAGGGGGCTGAAGAGCTAGTCACAGATGCAGAAGATGCAGCAGAGGCTGAAGACGCGGTATAGTACGGCGTGGTCCAAGCTCCAGTCTCTGAGCAGTCCGTCTCAGTCTCAGTCTCAGTCTCGTACCAAGCTGTCAGCGTAGTCGTTGCTGTTGTTGACGTGCCGTCAATGGTGGTAGGAACCTCTGCGGTCAGAACAGTCCAGTACTGAACTTGACCATCCGAGATCTGGTGCACAGGCAGCTCAGAGCGAGGCACGAGGCGCCAGGCAGAATCTTGTGCAGATGAAGATGCGGCGGAAAGAGAGCTTTGGACTTCTAAAGAGGAGGCGAGAGGAAGAGCGTTTGCAATGTGGAACTGGGAGGTGGTTAGTAGTAATCCTAGAGGCAGAGCCTGACGGAGAAATGATGTCTCCCTCATGGTTGAAGGAGACGAGAGGATGATTTCGCTCGATTAGTATGGGCAATCAAGGCAGCTGAGAGATCTCCAAAGGCACTTATAGAAAGCTACTTCTCATATGTAATGATGGGCGCTCTGTGGGCTTGGGGTCAGGTTGAAGGGACGTGACCAATGAAGGTTCTGCTCTTGTGCAGTAAGAAGGTTTGTGTGACAAACAGTCTTCGGACACTACGCTTGTTGAGGTCTTGGGGAAGAAGAGGTGGGAGAATCGGCAATGTGATGCGTGTTGATGATGGATCTTGACTAGACACGCGGTCTTGCGGGAAGGGACGTGATTAAGGTTGAGGCCCAGTCAAGTGGTCAGGAGGAATGTGGTTCGGATGTGGCTTGAAGCCTACAAAGGTACATATAGTAGTACATGGCTCGTCCTCTGTCTTCAAAGCCAAGGTGTAGGCCATGGTTTCCTTGGAGACAGTTCCGTTCAGAGCGAAGAATGCTCTAGCATGGTGGAGGCTCTCCGCATGGCTGATAGTAGCGGCCGGCGGCGCCGGGACCGAGGAATGTAGAAGAACAGTGACTCGCTGGTTTGTGATACAAGGAAACGGGCGCTCACCTTTCAAACCTGGGTAGGGTTCTTTGCGTGTAACGGTGCTGGTGGATTGGCTGTACAACGGATGGAGTAGGGGCCTGGTAACGGATAACAACAGTCTGCGCCGCGAAAGAATACCGTTTCGTCACTGTTCAGACAGCCTTGCCAAGGGGTCCAGAACAGCGAAGTCGGGAGATTGGTAAAGACTGTGAGCTGACGCGTTTAGGAGATGCTAGGAACTGTTAAAGTGTCAAGTGCAAAGGTCAGAGGCGATGAGGTCGAAGGACAAAGGCCATCAGGCCTGTGGCGATTTGCATGCGACGTGCGACGATCAACGGTGCAGCTTCCGGCAAACGCTTGGCCACAAGATGCAGGTACAGTACGGTACGCTTCAGTGCTGAAACACCCGAGGATATCTACAGTACCTGTACACATATCACATTATCTGCGACCTAAACATAATATACATCGGCGTTTGCAGATCGCATTTTACGGTGCGGTATAGCTTTTCTTGCAATGGTGGTGTGAGCCTTCATCCAAAGCTTGGAGGAGACCGTTGACAAGAACATCTCCTAAGCGACAGCTTCTAGTTGCAATGTCACCATACCACAATACCATGGCAGAGGTTAGCAGCCTGCGCTATCCTCCATATCATGGTTTTCACTGAACACTGTTGTCGTTGTCCACACATCTGATGCGGCAGTGAGCCTTCCACACCCCCATGCACATGCACATGCACATGCAGCCTGCCTGGTCGAATGGTCACAAGCGTCCATCACACTACAGCATCGCTCTGCATGCCCATCTGTCTCGGGCCGTCGGCAACTGGAGATTGTGCGACTGCGACATCCAGATGAATAACATCATGACGGCCTATGCGGAAGCCTCTGACAGTCGATTCTTTGTTCGAACCAGGGTAGCCACGAACCGAACATCAAGCCACGGTCTTGGGTACGGACCTCCAGCAAGTAAAGTGCAAGCTACCAGATCCGTACTACATACAGTAAGGCGACGGTAGTTATGGACCATAAATACCTTACGAGGCCATTGCAACTCTTCGCAGCCGATCCTTGAATGCCATGGAGGACTGATTGCTGCCCACTACACCGCCCTCCGAGTCCTCTAGTCTTCCCTAGCAGTCTATAAGACGTCCCTTTGATACAAGGGCAGGTATGAGGCCCGTTGGATGGCCTGTATTGCCCTCCTGTAAATGACTACGCATATCCATTGATGACGTTATGGTTTCCAGCGCAGAGTGGAGTGAGATACAACGTACGAAACTCGATGACAATTCCATGTCACCCTTCAGGAATCAAGGATTGGTATAGAGCCGGCCCCAATACCTTAACAAAAGAGAAAAGAAATCGAGAGAAGCCTCGAACCGACCAACAACGCCGCCGCAGTAGCTACATCAGCAGCATCACTGTTCCCAACAGCGACATACTCGCCCCAAGCCATGCAAACCCCCTTCCTACCTTATCCACGCAAAGAACCTACCGGGCGGCCCTCAGTGTCCCCTTGCCAAATTCTGCTTCGCCTACATCACGGTTAGCAACCTTCGTCAACTTAGCTGAAATCCATTAACAGTAAACTAACCTTCATCATCTCAATCCTCTGCTTCAGATTCGCCGTCACCTCAGCCGCGCGTCTCCACCCCTCAACCCCATCGCCACTGGCACTCCGACTCACGCTGCCCCTTCCGACACCACTACCACCCAAACCTGCGCCGACCCCACCGTCTTCACTGTCCGTCCGCCTCGCAACAGAGGGCAGAGCAGAGAGGGCAGGGCTAGCGCGCCCACTGGACGCATGATCCGACAGCGTCCTGGCCTGCGCGAACGCCGGGGAGGGTTTCCGCTCGGGCTGGGGGGCCGCATACGACGGCGTGTTCTCCTTCTCGCTATCGCCGAAGCCGGATTCCTTGCCGTTGCCGCCTCTGTCTCTAACCGGGAGGTCGAAACTCCGCTGATACCCTTGTTGTCTGCCGTAGCCGTTCTCCATGCCGCCACCGTTGACACCATATCCGCCGTCCATACCGCTACCGCCCTCCCTAGCTTCTCTGGAAAGCCTGTTAACCTCGCGCTTGAGTCTCTCATTGTCCCTCTCCAAGCCCCGGTTCCGCTCTTCGGCGGCCTCAGCATCGCTCCGCGCCCTCACAAGCTGCGTCTCCTTCGCCTTCACACTGAGCACATCGCGCGTATGGTCCTCAATCAACGCCGCGTTCTGGTTCTGCAGCTCATGGATCTGACTCTGCAGTCTCAACTTATCAGTGCGTAGATCGCTGTTCTGGCTACGGAGGAGCTCGACTTCGGCCCGGAGGTCCGAGAGCTCAGCGCGCTCGGCCATGGACATTGCTGAGGGTGCGGGCGCGGCGGCTGGGGGAGCTTCGGAGTAGGAATCGGAGGCGGAGAGGACGGGCGGTTTGCCCAGGGGTCGAGCGGCGAGGCCGCGGCCGGGGGCGCTGAGACCGCGGGGGGCCGGGATCGGGTCGTCGGAGGGGGTGGGAGTGGCTGTGGGACGTTTGGGCGAGGCGGCGGCGCCGGGCCTCTTCAGACCGGAACCAGGCGGGGCGAGGCCTGAGCGCGGAGCCAGTTTCGAACCCGGGCCTGGACGGCTGGTCGGACGGGCCTGGAGGGGCGCTGTTGCTTGTTCTTCCGGCGGCGACATAGGGCGGGACGCTGGTGCTGGTTTCTTGACACCGGCGGCTGAACGCTTGGTGCCGAGGGCGGGCTTCCTGGTTGCTGCTGGTGCGGCGGCTGGTTTGGGGGCGGGCGCCGCTTTGGGCTTCCATTTTGCTTTCACTTCGGCGCTGTCGCAGTACTCTTTTATCTTGTTCTTGCGGATGTCGTCGAGGCCTTCGAGGTGCATGAGCATGTTCCTGTCGCCCATGATTTTCCAGAGGACTCCGAGAATCTCAGCACCGGCGTCGCGGGTGGTGGCTTGGGATTCTGTGAGCAGTTTTGTGGCGGCGTCGGCCATTAGTTTCACTTCGGCCGGTTGGGGAGCCTCCCTTGTGGTCTTGAGACACCTTGTAAGAAACTTGGTCGACTCCATCTTGACTTGAGGGTTCTTGTGCTTGAGGAATTCCAGGACTTCCTCGAGAATGGGCGAGAGGCCGGTAGACATTGCAACAGCGTCGCATGCAGCTCCTATAGAGTCGGTGACAGATTGCTTCTTCTCCTTCAGCCTCTCGAGCATCGGCGACAGGATTGAGGATCTGTACTTGGAGAAGGATTTCTTAAGACCTTTGGCCAGTGCCTCCACACAGTTGGCTGCTATCGTCACAACCATAATGTTCGCGTCCTTCATGCTCTTCGCGCATCCCTGAATAATTTCATCAAACGGACCCTCTTCGATAGCAGGCACATTGATAGCCGCAAATAAGTCGTCGAGCGCTTCTTTCCTGTCTTTCCATTTCGCAGATGACAACCGCTCTGAGAAGTCCTTGGGGATCTTCGGGAAAACATCCACAGCCATAAACTCAGGCTCAAGGTCAATCTCACCCTCCTCTTCATCTCCGCCTTCACCGGCGTCTTCAGTAGCACCCGCAGGAGCCGCCTCTTCCCTCTCTTGCTGTGACCGGAGTAGCCTCTCTTGCTTTGGTGGTGGCTCATCCTTGACCTTCTCAAACAACTTCTCCAGATCCGTTTGCTGCACAGGCTTGAGATCGCCCCAGAAGAGGGGTTTCATGGCATCCTTCAGCCATCTGTAGAACTCCACTGTAAGATTTTGAGCTTCGGCGCGAACATTCTTATCCGCGTGGCCGAAGACTTTGGGCAAGATTTTAATGACAGGCTTCGGCTCGACAGTCTTGCAGCCGTAGGCATGGAAGATGGCGGTGAGTGCTGAGAGGGTCGCCGCAATGACCTTGGGCTGCTTGTGTGATACTAGTGGCAGCAACTCTTCGATGACAGGATCCGGCTTGTCAATTTCGATGTAAAGCATGAGTGCTTCAAGCGCTGATGCTTTGGCGGCTGGCCTTCCAGTAAGGCCCTTCTCGACTATAGGTGCAATGGTGAGTGATCGCGTCCTGCCATATAGTCAGCATCACGTTCGTAAGCCGTACACTCCCCTAGCACTTCCTACCTTGTTGCACCGGATGAGCCTGCAATGTCCAGAAACGCGCACAGCGCTGCCAATCCTTCTTGCTGTGCAGCCACATTTGAATCTGCCACTGCTCCCTTCCAAAGATTTGGGTCTCGCGTGAAATCCTGGACAATGGTATCTGACTCTTGCGCGGTCTTAAACTCTTTCGAGGCCGCCTCATATCCGCCCTTTCTCGCCTTCCAGTTCTTGTGTTGGAATTGGTCAATCAAGGGTAGCTGGGAAAAATCCTCCTCTTCAGCCATGGTGGGCTAGGCAGAAAATGTGCGCTGATTATGTGCTATCCGGTGATTCCTGGGTTACTGCAGTCGCGGTCCGTATGTGCGCCGTTTTGGAGATGCTGAATGCTGCACGTGAATCCTAATGCGAGTGCCTGTTTCTTTGTCCAGAAATGCAACGCTAACGGATGGCTATGTCGCGGTTTCACGTCGTAGGCAAATTGATCGGATTGTTGCGCTCAGGCGAGACTCGATCGGCGCCTACCACAGCTGTGTTTCGTATGCTGTGGTGGATGGTGGTGATTGTGCGATTGACGGTGTCGGTGCGGCAAGAAATCAACAAACCCCCCACAACAGCAACGAGGTGAGGCGCTTCAGATGACGCACGAGCGCGACGCGAACCACATCAATTAACTGTCCGATTCAGTGTATCCCCTCTGATCATATTCGATAGGTGCAGCGTCTATTCCCCCCACGAACAGATATTCAGATATACTTAGCCACATTGAAGCTCTGCGACTGCGATTGAGTCGCGTAGAGACCTGACTGCAGTCGTGACCCTTGAGCTTGCATTCCTTCCTATTCTGCACCGCAACTTCACCACTCTCACTCCGCGCACGACACTCGGCTACAACTACAATACACTTTGCACGCCCATTCTCGGCCAGTCCAATTGCCTATATATCGCGAAGACGGTGGATAGCTGGGAGAGGTGCCGAATGCGCCCCATCTTAGCGCAATGAGTAACCTCCTCACGACACGGCAAGCAGAAGAGCTGTAAGTACCCTTACTTCCAAGAGGAATACTAGCCTCAGGCTGATATGCTGATAGTCACAAGTCCCTCATCGCCTACCTGACTGCTGCCAATCTTCCAAACAGCGCCGCCGCATTACGGCAAGAACTAGACATTGGTGACGGTTTCGATGATGCTACTCGAAAGAAATATGAAGGGCTACTGGAGAAGAAATGGACGAGTGTTGTCAGATTACAAAAGAAGGTACCGCACATCCTTACGGACTTGACAGGATGCATCGTTGACGCCTGTACACAGATAATGGACCTTGAGTCTCGCTGCGCAGCTCTACAAACCGAACTCGACACCAGCACCCCCACCTCCCTAGCATCCCGCCGCACCGATCCCACAACCTGGCTCCCCCGCTCCCCTGCTCGCCACACCCTCCAATCACACCGCCAGCCCGTCACCTCCGTCGCCTTCCACCCGATCTTCTCCTCCCTCGCCTCCGCCTCCGAAGACACGACAATAAAAATCTGGGACTGGGAGCTCGGCGAGCTCGAACGGACAATCAAGGGTCACACAAAGGGTGTCCTCGATCTCGACTACGGCGGGCCCCGAGGGCAAACCCTCCTCGCATCCTGCTCCTCCGACCTCACAATCAAACTCTGGGACCCAGCCTCTGACTACAAAAATATCCGCACGCTCCCAGGCCACGACCACTCCGTCAGCTGCGTGCGCTTCCTGCCCTCACCCGCCACCCCCGGCGCCAGTTCCAACCTCCTCGCCTCCGCAAGCCGCGACAAAACAATCCGAATCTGGGACGTGACGACAGGCTACTGCATCCGCACACTGCGCGGCCACGCCGACTGGGTGCGCTCGCTCTCCCCCTCCTTCGACGGCCGCTGGCTCCTCTCCGTCTCCAACGACCAGAGCGCCCGACTCTGGGACGCCAGCTCCGGCGAAGCAAAAACCACCTTCGTCGGCCACGAGCACGTCGTCGAGTGCTGCGCGCTCGCCCCCGCAGCCGCATACCCGCATCTCGCCGCACTAGCCGGCTTCAGCAAACCCCCCGCCCCGGGCTCGACGAGCTACGGCGCCGAGTTCTGCGCGACGGGCGGGAGGGACAAGCTCGTTAAGCTGTGGGATGGCCGCGGCACTCTGATCAAGACGCTGACCGGCCACGATAACTGGGTCCGCGCGCTCGTCTGGCACCCGGGTGGCAAGTACCTGCTCAGCTGTGGCGACGATAAGACGATCAGATGCTGGGACCTCAGTCAGGAGGGGAAGTGTGTCAGGGTTGTGGAGGATAGTGCGGGGCATTTCGTTAGCTGTATGCGTTGGGCGCCGCCGGCGAGGAGGGATGATGTGGTTGGCGCGGCCAATGGGGAGGCGAATGGGAATGGGGATAGACCGGGCACGGGCAGCAGGAAACGGGAAGAGGAGGAGAGGGAGAGGTTGAAGTTGGCGATTAGATGCGTCATCGCTACTGGTAGTGTGGATTTGGGCGTTAGGATCTTTGCGGCGTAGCATTATAATCCATGTGTGCAATGGGTGGGAAGTCCCGTGGATGGTAGGATTGAGAACCGAATCCAAGTGTGGCGATTTCTCTTTGTTCTTTTGGCCACGGAGACCGTCGGGCGAGTATGTTGCTGCATAGCATTGGGCGTTTTTGGTGGGTTCCGTTATGGGCGCTGCAGGCAGGCAGGACTGGCAAGGACGTATGACTCGACTCGACTCGACTCGGCTTTCAGATACAGACCAGGCGGTGATTTGCTTACCTACCTGTACTTTAGATTCAGCAAAACAGTAAAACAGAAAAGCATATAAATGAGGTCTACAAATGTGCAAAAAAATATCGATATATCCCACACCGTATAGCGTACAGTAGAGTGGTGTCTGGTGTCTGGTGTGAACAGTGGAAGTGGAGTGCAGACAACGTGAGCTCACGGAACACGGCACACGACACACAACGGCACCGTAAATGCTCAAAGATTGAATCTTCACCATCGTACACGGACTATATCAGCCAGCTACGTGACAGCCCACCTGCGGGTCCAGCCAGCGACCATATCCTTTTCCTTTTCATGCTCGCATATATACAAATAAAACACCCCACCAGCAATGCCCATCAAACCCAATTCCAACCACCATCCATCCCTTCCCATGCAACTTCTCAAGCTCTTACCTCCTCCCCTTATTGACATTCAAATTACTCCTCGCCGTCGTCGCAATCCTATGCACACCGGTCCTCTTCTCCCAAACCGCACTCCTGCCCTCCACAACCGCGACCAGCTCCTCCGCAATCCTCTGAGCAAAGCCACCGCGGCCGCTACCGCGCGCCTTGCGCTTGCCCGCCGCGTCCAGGATCCACATGAACGCGGTGCGCCGGCGCTGGCGCACGCCGAGCGGGACGGGGATCTGGAGCGCGACACCACCGCCGGCGGCGCCGCGTTGGGAGCGGATGCGCAGGAGGGGGGCTACGCTGTCGAGGGCGAGGGTGAGGTAGAGGATCGGGTTTAGGGGGAGGTGGGAGGCTGGGGCTGTGAAAGGAGGACGTTAGCTAAGTTGCACGTGTCGCACTTCGTTCGGTGGGGGTGGGGAAAGAAGGAGGTGGAGGGTTCAGGGTTGTAACGTACGCGCACCGGGCACCAAAGGCCTGTTCGGGTTGTAAGTCGGCGGACTCGCGGTCCGGAGGTGTTGCAGAATATAGCTCATGTTGCGCTGCGCCACCGACAGTTTTCCGTCCTGCATCATCAGGTTCGTCACCTGCTTTACCACGGGATCATATCTGTAATCCTTGTGCATGTTGCTCGGCAGCGGCAGGTCCGGGAGTCCGAACTTGTGGCCTTGGCTCGTTGGGTCTACCAGAGTCTGGGTGTTTGTGGCCTCGGCGACGGCGGAGGGGAAGGGCGTCAGTGTTAGATCGGCTGAGGCTGGGGGATGCACCTCTTGGTCGAGGGCGCGGCGGGCGTAGGTGCTAAAGGTGCGGGATTGAGGCTTTGGGGGTGTGGTGTTCGCCTTGAGACTGTCTTTCAGCACTTGCGGGGCGTGCTTTTGGGCTTCTTTGTCGTCTTTGAGAAGCTATAAATCACATCAGCAAAGTCTTCCACAGACAGTGATCTATTCAAGAAGCGTAGATTTATCGTCACGCTTGTCCTAGAGGATTTGGGGTTGCAACATACATCTTGCACCGGCGTTCCCTGCGTCAAATCCGGTCCCTCTCCACCAGTCATCTTTGCCATCTTCGCCGCCTCCTCACTAACATGCTCCTGCTGCTCCATATTCGGTCCAACCGTCTCTGCCTTATCCGCCGTCGGCAAGTCCTTACTCGGGTTTGAAGAATAGCTTCTGCATACTGGCTGCTGTAGCCTATAGGCGGCAGAAAATGTGGATTGAAGTGATTGGCGCGGTCTGTAGGCCAGCGCCCGGGGCGTCGCGAAAAGATTGAGACGCGCAGGCATGGTTGTGGTGGTGTAGGGTGTGTGGAGGAGGAGGTGAGGTCGAGTGATGGATTTCCTGAAGACTGGAGGTGGAGCGATGACTTCAGATTGGCTGGAACGGTCAAGGCCGAGGCTTTGCCGCGGCGAGGGTACGTTCACTTCACGCAGATCTATAAGGTAATGGTCGTGTGCTTTATGTACGTCATGCGATGTTGAGAGTAGGTATGATGTAGGCAATAAAGTAACGGTACTCAAAACAGTCACTGTTTTTTTGATACGCATTCGTGCGCATTGCTGGCGTTCATCGCTCTTTGTGTGTATATACGGCAGATGGGAGAGGTCCTGGCTGTATGAGTAGACGAAATGGGCCATCTATGACAGAGATTTGGGTATTGTGATCTCGTGAATATATAAAGGTCCACAGCATACATACATGTATGTGGTATATGGTAAAGCCTGTCTACAACAAGCACCTCGGCAGCGTCTTTCGCGCGCCAGATCTAGAGTAACCCCGGCCGCAGCCAGTAAGAGGACCGCCAATTCCCATCGAACCAAGAAGACGCCATGCATGCAATTCATACCATGCTCATCATATCCATCCTATGCTGTTGTCCAGGCACCGAGATGCCATGCCATGCTGTGCTCCTCTACAAATCCTCAACATCGCTCTCCACAATCTCATCGGAATGCTTTTTCCTCTCCTCGTCCATCTCGCGATACGTAGCCCAACTGAGCAGCAAGAAGGCGGCAATAATGAGACAGCCGCCCGCGACCGCCGCACCACTCAACGGACTATTCAGCGGCGGCGGGAGCAGTTGGTCGACGACGGCGACCAAGAAGATGGTCAAGAGCGCTGCGACGGAGCTCAGCACAGGGCTGGTGAGGGAAATCAATACGAGGAAGCTGCCGGAAAAGGTAGCGTTTGCGAGGACGGAAATCAGCATCATCCAGGCCTGCTCGCCATGGGGCAGCTCGAAGCGCTCGACGCCGGTGAAGTGCAAGATCGGGATCGGGATCCAGAGCACGCACAGCGTGAAAAGCCCGATCAGGCTGCCGAACGTGTTTGCGAAAATCATGCCGCGGCCCGGACTGCAGCCCTCGGGCGGACAGGCCACCTTCTTATACAGGACCTCGTAGAAGCCGTATAGCACGCTTCCGACGCCGATAACGATGTTGCCCAAGGCGCGATTCGACGCCTCGTCCGGTTCAGGGGCTGTAGGTCCACCTGCGCCACCGCCGGACTTGGACCCGTGTTTGGAAGGCGAGCTGTCGCCGTAGGCCACGACGAGGACGCCCAGGATGGCGACGCCAACGGCGAAGACTTTGCTCAGACGCAGTTTCTCGCCTAGCAGAGGCACGGCGAAGGCGTAGGCGAAGAAGGCTGAGCAGTTGTAGATGGCGGTCAGATCACTAGCGGTGGTGAGGTCGACGGCCACGTACCAGCTGCCACCTGCGACGGTCAGCGCGCAGGTGACGAAGGCGGTAATGCGGAGGAAATAGGGGATCGGGCTGCGTTTAGAGAGGTGCGGCGGCACGTGGAGGGTTTGGTGTTCGACCATTTGCGCGGTGCTGCGCAGGATGGATTTGTGTCGCCGCCAGAAGCTGCCCCAGGGCATGTTCCATTTTTGCAGGCGTAGGATTAGGAGCTGGGTCGGCCAGAGAAGCGCCCAGGAGCCGTGGGTCAGGTAGAGCATGCAGTAGGCTTTGTTCCACTTGAGCGTGTGTTGGATGTACACGGCGGTTTCAGTCTGAATGGTGAAGGAGATGAGGGAGAGAACCAGGAAGAATGCTGCGTAGGTGTATTTTCGTTTCGTTGCGAGGGCGGCTTCTCTGTCGAGATCGCGTTCAGGGTCGCGCTCGTGAAGGTGGTGAGAGCGTCGGGTGGTGAGTCCGGGGCGGTGAGGGGATGCATAGTCGCTGTTCTTGTCGCCAGCGAGTAGAGGTGTTAACGACTTGCCGTCCGGCCTGTGTGTTGGTGGCCGCAAGTCAGACGGCATCTCAGAGTCTGAATGCTCCTCCCAAGCATCAAAGTCACTATCGTTATCTGCTAGCTCTTCCCTTCTCTTTCCCCTTCCACGCGCTCCTTCCTCTTCTTCCCAATTGTCCGGATGCGGGAGATCTACAAACGGTGAAGGATCTCTTGAGGGCTGTTGCGAGGACAGCTGAGAAAGATGTATGGGGCTACTGGCGGCTGAGTCGTCATGGAAGTGATCGGGAGGAGGAAGCAAGGTGTCCTTATGGCGTGCTGCGGAGGGGACCGTTTTAGGCATGCACGCGGTGGTTTTGGGGGTGGAGGTTAGGCGGATAAGATAAAGATAGGCGCGTGGACGGTTTGCGTGATCCGATGTTGTGCATGCGGCCAGCACTGATGGCCAGTCGCTAGACCCTGAGTTTCTGACGTGGCTGGACCAAAGCCGCGTACTGTGGATGAGAGCCAAGCCCTCCTGATTTAGATGATCCTTCACATCTGAATATCAAGTACGAATTGACCGTGTCCTATTTTGTCTCGGCTGCATGTACAAAACTCGACTGTCCTAGTCATCGGGAATGCACTAAACGTCCAGTCGTTGGTATAGATCTCTACATGAGGGGTGCTAGGTATCGCGTATCTACCGCTCGGTCTTAGCCGCTATTTCCGTTCCCTCCCCATCTCGTCCCCACACGTCATGCTACGTCCAAACACCCAGGTAGGAAGGAGCTATCCACATATCTACATCTAGGTAGATCACGCCTTCACTTACCACTGTACTTTTATATGAGCTACGTGTGTCTTTGAATCTTTCATCTCAATACAACTCGATCCCCTTCCACCCTAGCTTCACTAAAACACAATCGCCAACATGCCTCTCATCACCGGAACCGGCAAGCCTAGGGTCATCCTGGGCACCATGACCTTCGGTCCAGACGAAGGAGCAGGTGCCCGTGTCACCTCCTTAGACGAGTACAACAAGTGTCTCGACTATTTCCAGTCGCAAGGCTATGACGAGATAGACACTGCACGTGTGTACGTTGGAGGCAAACAAGAAGCCTTCACCCGGGACGCCCATTGGAAGGAGCGCGGTCTGACTCTGGCGACCAAGTGGTACCCTCACACTCCGGGCCTCCACAATGCCGAGCCCCTTACAGAGGCCTTCAACAAGAGTCTGGAGGAATTGGGAACTGACTGTGTCGACATATTCTACTTGCACGCTCCAGGTACGGCATTGAACCTCTCGCTGCACTGCCTCCGCTAACCGCGCCACTTAGACCGCAGCATCCCGTTCTCCGTCCCGTTGGAAGCTCTGAACAAGCTTCACAAGGCCGGCAAGTTCGTGCAACTCGGCCTCAGCAACTTCACCGCCTTCGAAGTCGCCGAAGTCGTCATGCTTTGCAAGATGAATAATTGGGTGCGCCCATCCATCTACCAAGGCATGTACAACGCCATCACGCGGTCAATCGAGTCAGAGCTCATCCCGGCCTGTCGCCGCTACGGACTCGATGTTGTCATCTACAATCCCATCGCTGGCGGCATCTTCAGCGGCAAATACAAGTCTGCTGAAGTACCAGCAGAAGGTCGTTACAGCGACAAGGTTGGCAGAATGGGCGGTATGTATCGGGCACGTTACTTCAAAGACGCCACCTTCGACGCACTTCGCCTCATCGAGCCAGTCGTGGAGAAGCACAATCTGACTCTGCTTGAAACTGCCTTCAGGTGGGTTGTACACCACTCTGCGTTGAACATCAAAGATGGCGGACGCGACGGTATCATCATCGGCGTTAGCAGCTTCCAGCAACTCGAGAGCAATCTTAAGGATATCGAAAAGGGACCGTTGCCAGAGGAGGTGTTGAAGGTGCTCGATGAGGCCTGGCACGTGACCAAATCATCAACACCTAATTATTGGCACCTGGATCTCAAGTACACTTACGACACGAGAGAGGCGCTCTTCAAGCAATGATTGCGATGACCTGGGATCAATGAACTTGAGCAGCACCAGAACAGCGATATGACCCGTCATGTGGCTGGAACGGCAAACACAAGATCTATTTCTATTTTACTTCTATATTCTAAAGCAATCTAATCATGTATGCCTTCTATCACCCTATACTCTAGCTGTAAAGAACCGACCCACAAAACGCCAACATATCTCGTAATCATACAACCTCTCCCAGCGTCTACAGCCTCGCTCTGAACTTCTTATTTTCTTCCCGCAACGGTTCCGCCTCACCATCCCCTGCATCATCCGGTTTCCCGGGCCTATCGCTCTTCTTTGGCGCACTATGATACCCACCCTTAACATTATCCGAATTGACAACCCTCCCCTCCTTATCCCGCTTAATCCCCAACTCCAACAACTTCGCAAACGCTTTCGCAAAATCCTCAAAAAACCTCTCCCTATCCCTCGCATAAAGCTCAACCCAAGGCCTAAACCCCTCATCATTCCTCAACGCCAAATCCGACGGCAACATCATCAACTCCTCCTCCAAATCCTCATCCACATGCACAAACTGCGTCGTCCCGTTCGCCAACCGCTTCTCCCTCCACTCCACCCCGACCATCAGCTTGAAATAACTATTGCTAAACCTTGTCGGATTCGCCACCCACGCGCCCTCAAACCCACTCCTTTCCCCATGGCACCGTCCTAAATTATGCGCCCCGCTCAACGCCACAATCTCCTGGTCCCCAAACCCCATCCTTCCAAACACCGTGCGAAGATGCGCCGCCCCCTTTGCACCATCCGGCAGCCTCCCCCGCGGCGGCAACTTGCTGTCGTCGACATAGTCCGTCCGGCCCGGCAACCAGGCGATGCTGGGCCCGCCGAGCGCTGCGATCGCGACCACTCCGCCCAGCGTCCAGAGGTCCGCGTAGGTTATCCAGGGGTGGGCGGCTTTGAGGGGTTCGAGGAAGACGCGCGCGTGTTGGAGCCCGGCGTTGGAGGGGTCGCCGCCTTCGGCTTCGTAGCGCATGCCGGCGCCGTTGCTGCCGCCTGTGTCGGTGGCGGTGTCGTAGGTGCCGGCGGAGTGCCTGGGGGGGTGGTTAGTGGGGTGGTGGGTGGGTGGGGTGGAGAGGGGAGGTTTGGCGGTGGTGGAGAGGGAAAGGACGGTGAGGTGAGGTGAGGTGAGGTGAGTGTTGTGATTGCGTAGGGCTTTGAACCTGTTGGAGGTAGATGGGCAGAGGGTTTGGTAGGTTTCGTTTGCCACGTTGTATCCGAAAGGGCTTGAAGTTCAAGTGATAGATAGATTGATAGGAGATACTTCCAGCCTCTTGAGAAGAATGCTAACACTTACCATGCCAATCTGACGAGTACGGGACCGGCGCTGCCATCATCGTAGTCGGGCTGATGGAGCAGGGCTTCGATGTCCTTCCTGACGGCATCGAAGTCCCCCGGCTTGCTCTTGCCTTGCTTCAGATCTATGCCTGCCATCTCGTCGATAGCGTTTCCTTGTACGTGCAGCGAATAAGAACTCCAATGAAAAGAGATCGTAACAAATTCTATGCGAGAGTAAAGGACAGCGACATCTGTGGCAAGAAAGACGTAACTTGACCTATCGCCGCTTGATTACCTTACGCCTCCGTGAAACGCTAACTACGGCCCCCAGATTCAAAAGCCGAGTAACCTCGGCAGACGTTCGCCGATTTGTCCCTATGATAACGGGGCCCATCTGGTTGCGATTAATTACGGAGAAAAGGGTTGTGCTAAGATAACTTAGTAAAGACACCGGAGCGAAGTAAAGTGGGATGCTTGAGTCAGGTACAGACCGCAGAGCCTCATGGGCCGGTCGCGACGGGGACCGCGGCTCGGTATTGTGGATGGAGCCGGGAGTGACAAAAGCCGACAGAGCTGGTGTGCCTTCGGACGTGTAGGTATCTTGACCATAGAAGGTAATTTACACAGTAAACAGAATGGCAATTGGACGAATAATCCGAGGTCGCGAATGCAGCTTTTCAGATGCGGGCGTAATCATTTTCATAAGCTCATACAAGTGCTTTTCTCATTTGCCCAAAAGCGCACCAATGAGCTACCTTATGGCGCTATATACCCAACCGACCGTCGTCCATCCATTCCCAAAAAGCCGTATCAAACGAGCGAAACGAATATAAGAAGCGAAGTTTCTTGTTCAGAATGACATCTTCCACATCTCACCAAGCCACCATCGCATCAAAAAGTCTCCGCTCCCCCTTCCCCTCCCCTTCCCTTCCCTTTCAACACCACCGCGCCCAACCTAGGAAGCATGACGAGCATGGTGCATATGGCCACCAAGATGCCTGCGCACCTTGCTGCTCGTACCATTCCCAACAACGCCATACTGCGCATTCTGGCAGCTCCCGCCATCACAGTCCTTGTACATACTCAACCAAGCCGCGCCGCCACAATACTCGCCGCTATCGCCCGCACACGTCATGAAGCAGTTGCCCAGATAGCCCGGCTGAGGCGCGCGGTCGTCCGCAAGCGTGTCGCCGCAGTAACACTGGCTCGAGTACTGGAGACCCGCGTAGGTGTAGCCGCCGGCTTTGCAGTACTTGACACAGGACTCGACGGTCATGGAGGACGAGGATTCCGAGGCTGCGCTGAAGGTGCGGTCGCTGACGCTGTCGTTGCCGCAGCCGACGTACTCGTAGCCCAGGCTGGTGGTCACGTCCGTGTAGTACGTCTCTGGCTGGCCGATTGGGGTGGTAGGGCAGTCGGCGGGGATGGAGGCTTCGGCGGGACCCCAGGTGACGGGGTTGCAGCCGGGGAGTTCGGCGAGGACGCCGGTGACGGGCTCGTCGACGGAGGGCGGGATTAGGCACGATTGGCACTGCTCGTTGGAGTAGAAGCTGAAGTGCGGGCAGTCGGTGATCAGGCCGGAGTCGTCGAGGCAGTCGTTTGTGGCCGCTTGGAGCACGTCGATGTCCCAGCCGTTGACGAAGTCGCCGTGGAACCCGTAGCCGGTTGGGTCGCCCATCGCCCAGCGGAATGGTTGTTTGTCGCCGTACCACATGTCCGCGAAGTTGCCGGTGCTGAAGATGATCTCGTAGAAGATGGAGATTAGCTGGACGGGGTGCGAGGCGGGGCAGGGGCCGTTGTCGACGGCACCAGAGGCCGGGTACGACATGTGGGACTTGTGGTCGGCGCTGTCGAGGTTCACTCCGTCCCAGCAGGAGGGGAAGAACACCTGGGCACGTAGGCCGTCAGGGCAGTTAGTGGTGGGGAAGGCATCGGAAGTGGACGAGGTGCCAGAGTAGTCCAGGCAGACGTAGCTGATGGCCTGGCTTGCAAAGTCGGTGCCGCCCTCACGCTTGAAGGGATCGCCAGCAACCATGCGGAAGCCCTCTGGGAAAGCTGTAAGGTTGGAGATGTCAGGGCCACGTTGGAGATAGTAGACGGTCTGGCCACCGAACGTGCTGTCACCATCACCAGCCTGAGGGACGTCGACGAAGGAGCCGTTCTCGTACTCGTAGTACAGCTTCGGCACCCAGTAGTTGGACAGATCCTCTTTGATAGGGCAGGATGAGCACTCGGAAGCGCGAGCCTGGGCGTAGTCCATTGTGAATCCAAAGCCGTTACCGCCGGAGATGGTGTGGACGTGGCCGGACACGACGCCAGGAGAGATGATGGGGTCGGCACGCTCCTGAACGATACGTCCAGGGCAGGGCATGCGCCAGAATGCATCGGCACTGCCCGCCAGGAGAGCCAGAGCGGCAGAGGTGAAGGTGTTGGAAGGCATTGTGGTTGATGTTGTCGTCAAGTGCGGGTTCGTGAGTCGTTGAGGGGTCGACGTGAAGGATGTCAAATCCCGAATAGGCAAGAAGCACAACGAGGGTCAAGGAATGAATGCGAAAAAGGATTGAATGAACCACAGGTTCGAGAAGGAATGACAGAAAGCACAGGTCACAGACCCGAAGTGCAACGATAGTTTGGTGGTAGAGATGACAGAGAAGAGCTCCGAGTGAAGGCAGGAAAGGAAAGCAATATGTATCTGACCTTCTGACCATGAGTCGTGGGCGTCCGCGGGAGTAGATCAATTCATTTCTTTCCCGCCTGCCGGAGTGGTTCAGAACAGGGGGTATTGCAGGAAGCGTGCGCCTCCCGCATGGGTGTCCCAAAAGCCCGACCCACAGTCGCTGTGTTCCAGAGCTGTCAAGCCTTTTCGGGTGAAAATGGACATGACTTAGCGCCACAGGTCTCTCCAGGCGCCTTCAATCTCAGTAAGGAAATTCGATGGGCGCTTTCTGATCAACGTCATCGTTTCAGGATACCGCTGAAGTGACGGCGCTCCCAAACCTATCCAGCTGGAGGCGGCTTTCCTGACTGAGGCGCTTAATTGCCAACATCGGCATAACGGGCTTGTTGTGACAAAGAGATGTGAGTTGGTTGCACAGTTGCAGCTCGCTTACAATCCTCCGTGCAGAGTGAGCAGGAACCACCTTTCAGGCACGGCTAGGGGGGTTTATCCAGCTACACCAATGAGAAAAATGCCTACCTGCAGGCCCTGCCACGTTGCTTTTCTGCGCGTCGAGTATTCTTTCCTTGTACCGTGCTCCGTTGTCGCTACGATGCAGAGCTCAGCTGTGTCTTCTGCATGAAGTACCCACAAACGTGAGGGGCAGACGCTTTGATGTTCATTGATCCATGTCTAGCAGAGAAGGTTGTCGCCACAGCCCTGCAATTTCGGACATGCAGCCTCGGCCTGGTTGGAGCGGCTAGACGTCGCTCTCCCGTGGCCGGCACATCGGAGAGGAGCCGCTGAACGGGAACATCCTACTTCCTGGTAGGTTGATTATCATGGTTTCCACGAGGCGATCGCCCAATGACAGCTCTCAGGACGGGCGAGGACTCGTCGATCTGCTCTGCTGCACAATTCATCCAAGCAGCCTATTCGGGATAAGACATGTCTTTCAAGCGCCGCAGAACAGGTATAGGCAGTGTCCAGGCCTGGATAAAGCGAATCGACGAGTGAGTAATAAGGCACGAGGCGTCGGAGCAGATACCTAGTTACTAGTAACTCTCCGTGAGCAGTGCTGTAGTGACTGAGCAAGTGCGTCTCTTTCGCCGTTGTTCGTGGCGTCTCCGCAGCCAACCTAACGCAGGGGCCCCCTGGATCTGAAACGAACCACCGTTCACCCCGAGCAAGCGGCTGCAAGCCCCACCTGCCAGCCTGCCACCCAACCGCAGTGAGGCAGTCATGGCGAAAGCCGCCAGACTCCTCCCACCATTCACCCTCTGCATCTTACAGGCATCAGGCTGTCGTTCATCCCAACCATCGACTCACGTGTTTGCATCAGCACAACCTTCGAGCCACTCGCCTCGCCTGCATACTCACTGCCCTGAAGAGGCTGTCATGGAGAGGAGCGCGACGGAAGATCTTCCGCAACCCTATCCCTTTACAAGTCCTCTTCCAACTGCATATACCATACCAAGACTGCAGTCTCCAAAAGCCATGCGTGCTCATTTCCCTCTGAAGCAGACGATGGATCATGGAGATCTGAGCCTAAGACCCCGTGTATCCGTAGCATCGGTGACCTCCGAGTCAGGGAGTGGTTCGTCTGGTTCGTCAGAGATCGCTCGCCATGACTCGGTCCCACAGCTGGAAGGCCCAACCAAAACTGGACATACTGGCATGTTTTGCCAATATCCGAAACCTAGCTCAAAGCTCGTTTTGTGAGAAAGCATGTTCGGATTTGACTAGACGATAACAATCTTTAGCTAGGTAGGTAAGGTACATGTACTTCTACAAACATGTATAGAAATATGTCAGACAACGTCATTGGTTCAAGCCAGCGACCTGAGCGGAGAGGGACTCATGGATGCATGTACTGTAACCAGGTGGTAAGCAACACACCAGGTAACGCTGGCGCTGAACAACAGCTTCACATCTTGGTAGATTTCCTTGTATCCTCTTTGTACTCATCACATCTCTCAACATCCCAACCACCAATGCAAAGATGCCCACCGCCGTCGTAACAGGCTGCAACAGCGGCATCGGCCATGAATTCGCCAAGCTCCTCATCAACGAGGTACACACATTTGTCAATGATGGCTATCTAGCCTCACCACTACTAACGTCGCAAGGGTTACGACGTCCACGCAACAGACTCCAACGTCGGCTCCAAACCAAAGTCACTGCCCTGCTCCATCCACTCACTAAACGTCCGCTCCCCCTCCTCCATCGCCTCATTCGCCTCAGCCCTCTCCAGCAAACCCATCGACCTCCTCCTCAACATCGCCGGCGTAATGGCGCCCCAGGACCAAGACAGCTTGGAAACCGTATCGCTTGACATCTTGACCACGACCTTCGAGACCAACACCTTCGGCCCTCTGCTTCTAACCCAGGCCCTCTTGCCTTCAATCCTTCTCTCCAAGAACCCATAGATAGGCATCGTATCCAGCCGCGTCGGCTCGATCGCCGACAACAGCTCCGGCGGCAGCTACGCCTATCGCGCGAGTAAAGCGGCCGTCAACAGTATTGGGGAAAGCTTGGCGGTGGACTTGACGGATAGGGGCGTTGTGGTGAGTTTGCTGCATCCGGGGGTTGTGAAGACGGGGCTTGATGCCAGTACGCATGGGATGGAGGAGGCGGTGATGCCGGATGAGGCGGCGGCGAAGTCGTGGGGGGTGGGGTTTTAAGGGGTAAGGGGGTGGAGGAGACGGGGAGGTTTTGGCATAGGGAGGGTGGGAGTTGCCTTGGTGAGAGGGGCGGGTGGATGGTGATGGTGATGGTGTGGTGGAAGTAGATGATATCTCTATATTGTGTTAAATGGGTGACTAGCCTGACAGCAGGAACCTTCAGTGTGTCTGAGCATTGCTCGAGAGGCAGTGGTATCATAGCATGGAATCACAAATACTTTATGCGATGCAGAAAGCTTTACCACGCCCGTGTGAAGCCCCCATATCTTCGCATCACTAATAGGACCACCCTGCCCAACGCGCCATCAAAATTCTATTCCAAGTCTACTGTACTTCTTCCTTCTTCCTTCTTCCTTCAGTTCTACCTCTTCCTCTCCCCAATGGCCTCAAAAACCCTCCTCAACCCCTCCCTAAGCACATCCTCCTCCTGCGAGAAAACAAGCCTGAACCATCCCGGCTCCTCGGCCTTCATACCCGCCCCATCAGTCACGAAAACCTTCCTCTCGCCCATCCGCCGCACCAGCCTCTTCTCGGCCTCCCACCCCTCCGACCCATCCTCAACCTCCAACCACGGCCTGAGCGAAACCCACAAAAAGAACCCCGCGTTCGCCGCACTGTGAAACTCCACCCCTCGCTCCTCCAGCAGCCGCCGTGCCAGCCCGCTCCGCTCGCCCAGCAGTTTCTGAGATTTGCCGAAGAAGGAGGCGAGGAAGGCAGTGTCCTCGAGCATGTCGGCGGCCAGCGCTTCGTTCGCCGCCCCGCTCCAGTGGAACTGCGTTATGCTGGACAAAGCGTCCATGAGGGCCGGGTTCGTCGTGTGCAGGCACCCCAGCCGCAGGCCGCCGGCTGCGAAGTCCTTGGAGAGGCCGTAGAGCCAGTGCAGCAGGTGCGGGTCGATGTGTGGCGTGGGGTCGAAGGAGAAGACGGATTGGAAGGGGACGGCGGTGGGGGACGAGGCCGCGTACACGGACAGCGCGTAGATCTCGTCGACGAGCAGGTGGATGCTGTGGCGGTTGCAGAACTCCATCAGCGCGGTCAGCGTCGAGCGCGGGTAGCTCTGGCCCAGCGGGTTGTGCGGGTGGCAGAGCAGGAGGGCCTTGATCTTCACCCCCTCCCGCTCAGACGCTTGCAGCTGTGCTTCGTACTTGTCCACGCACGCGGGGCTGAACTGGTCGACCCCGTCAAAGGCCGTGAAGACGCATTTGACCCCCGCCTTGGCCCCGAAGTCGATCTGGAAGGCTTGGTAAATCGGCCGGCTCATCAGGATGCCGTCGCCCGGCGCGCAGATGCTGAAGCCGAGCATTTCGCACAGCGAGGTCACGCCGTTGGCGAAGATGAGGTTGGAGGCGTCGATGGGGGTGGATGGGTGCAGGAAGTGGTTTATGTGCGCGGCCATGGCGGTGCGCAGGCGAGGGCTGCCCCATGGTCCGGTGCCGTAGGTGAAGGTCTCGGCTGGGATTGTGTGCTGTGGTGAAGATTAGATGGGGGTTGAAGGGAAGCGGGAAGAGGGAAGAGGGGAGAGGGGAAGACGTGGCGGTACCTTCTTTTTGTTTGCGTAGTCGGCTACGTCTTGGGTCATTACATACTGATATAGATCTTAGCATCTACCATTGCAACAAAACTGTGCGCTCCGAGAGACCTGAGCGTATCAAAGAGTATGGGGAGGGGAGTTTGATTGATGGTCAGAGTAAGAACGGCATAGTAGGGCTGATGTATGGCGGTACAAGAACGGCAATACACCTAATTGGGCCCAAGAAGCACGCAAGCGCTAAAGGAATGAACCTACATTTTCGGACGTCCCGATGTTAATGAAGCCATTCGGATTGGTCTCTGCATTATACGGATCGTCTAAGATAGTAGCAAAGTAGCTTCTGATATTGTTCTTTGCGATCACACGTCCTCTGTCCGAGAGTGTGGCATTGGGATCGTTGACCATCACTTTTTCCGGGCGTCGATTGGGCGGCAGGATTCTGTGCATCGCGTGTCAGCAATTTCGTAGATGAAAGCGAAGCATCATGTACTCAATGCAGTCGCTTCAAATTTTATTATGGTGCTGTGAACAATATGTCTACCAGACCAAACTAAATGGACGAAGTCCGGGATGTTCAGGTCTTCATTGGACCCTTCCCCAGAAGCATGCAGTTCAACGGTCTTATCGCCGCAAATCCAATCTTCTAAAATACAGTATATCCGTCTCCACCATAGTGACCATAATAGGTATAGAATTTAGATGGGCGTGTTGGGAGATGGAGGGCATGGTCGTTAACGCTTTTTTCATTCGTGCTAATGTCTACAGTGGAAGACTGGCTAGGAGAGATTTAGGCAAAATCTAAACATGCCTTCCTTACACCGATCGCTCATGTCACCATCACAATGCATCTCCTACTCCACCAGACGCCAAAGCACCACCTATGCTTACATACCTCACCTACGCGAAGCCCGCCTACGCGAAGTAACTCTTCCACAGCACACCTTCCAGGTTCTCCAGCTGGTCCTGATCGAAAGCCTACAAGCAAAACCATTAGTAAGAAACCGTCACACCGGGATAGTAGTTGATCACGACGTACCTGCTTGTCCACATGCCAAGTATCCTGCCTCGTCTTCTTGAAGTCACTCAAGATACTCTTGACGCTCTTCCCCACAGTGCCAGAGTCCGAGGCCGCCTTACTAGCAAGCGTAGCCAGCACCTTGGGCAACCACTCCGGCGGCGGACTCGTGTACGGGAAGGCTTGCACCAAGGCGCCTAGACCCAGCACAGCCGCGTGCCTCGTCAGCGTCAGCTTGTTCTGCTCCGGTGTCGGTGTACCCGGCGCTCCTGCTGCATTTCTGTTCTTCTTGGGAAGCGGGTTGTCGGTGAGTAGCTTGGTGCAGTAGGCCTGAAGGTCGGCAACGGTACGGTCGCGGAACTCGGCTGGTGAGCAACGGATCATGCCGCTTATTGTTGCGGCGGCGCCGAGACGGACTTCGAGTTGGGTGTCGTGCAGCATGGAGCGGACGCAGTCGAAGAGTGCTTGTGCTTGATCGCGCGGCATCAGGAAGAGCTGGCGGAAGTAGATGACTTGGATGTTGATGAGGACGCGCAGACGTTGGTGCCAGCTCGTGCTGGTTTTGCCAATACGAATGAGCGCGGAGACGAAACCTGAGATCTCATTGGATCGGTGAGGCACGTTAGGTAGGTGGCGGAAGACGTGGTAAGCGAGGGATTGCAGCTCGGGATCTTCCTTGATGTCCATCATGTGGAGCAAGGGTTCCATAAAGGTTTCCGGAAAGAATGGCACCAGCGATGTGCAGTCATAATAGCTGAGTGTGGTGTCAAGCCAGAGGAGGACTGTCTTGCTCGCTTGAGTGTATGAGGTCGGGGTCTGGACGCCAACTGGGCGCTCTTTCCGCCATTCTTCGATGCGGTCAAAGATGCTTTTGATGGTATTTGCAAACTCCTCCGAGGGTTGAAATGGCCTCGTCCCAACGGATGAAGCTGCCTTTTGAGCTTCGAGCATGGTCTCAACGTCCTTGTACGATTCATGGTACCTTGTACGGAAGATGGCAGACAAAGTCCCTCCCATGACTTCACGCACACCCTTGTAAGGATGATCTAAGTGGGCCAGGAAGTCCTCAAGAATAGGCTTCTCCAGCTGGAAATGCCATCCAAGTGCTGATATTACGAGCTGAAGAAGACTAATCTTCGAGCTCTCTTTGAACGCAGCATTGGTGTCCATGTCGAGACGGAAGCTTGCAAGCCAGTCCAACAGCGGCCAGCACCTACGCGGATCCTTGCCGGCGAAGATGACATTGACAAAGGTGCTCCAGTAGGAACTATTCTCCGGAGTCAATCCGTCTTGGAAGATACGACGGATAATCGGGAAAGCATACTCCCAAGCTTTCTCCCTATTGGCAGGTGAGAAGTCTTCGCATGTGGTGAGAAGCGCTCCCAGGATTTCTGCGGTGGCGCGGTGTTGGTGCTTGTCACTACCGTCGCCAAAGACCGCTTGAGTCAGATCCTTGAGGTCGTCGAAAGTAGCCACTGTCAGCCCATCGAACATGAGATCAATGGCAAAGGCGACGACCATTGAGCTAGTCATCCTGAAGCGGTCCGCGTTTGCATCGCGAGGCTCCTGCTTCAGGTAGCCAAAGTAGGTGGAAAGCCAATGACGGTCGATACACTTTCCGGCTCTGATACGGATGCTTTGTTCCACCTCATCAAGTTCAAGATCGGTAGATACGCTCTTGTACGCCCGCATAGTCTTGTTCCAGACCAACCAACCAGGGAAGTCACCGTCAACATAGTATTCCGTGTCCGGCTGCGAGAAGCTCTTTAGATACTCATCGGTCCATCCGGGGTCTTCACGCTTCGTAGGAATGACCACGCGGTCTGGGTTAAACGACGTATCAGTGAGGTAGTTCTCATACTTATGAGACACGAGCGCTCGAGTCTGAGTAAGATTCCAAATCGCGACGAGCGAGCTTGCATACAGCGCACGGAGCGACGGGTGTGGATCGATTGTGCCCTTCACGACAAGATCAAGCATGCCTTCGGACGCAATGTGCTCAAAACGGTAGTCAAGGCCAATGACAAGGACTGCGGTTCTGCTAGCCTTCTTCCAATGGGAGGCCTTGATAGATTCTACCAACTCCGCTGCAAGGTCGGCTTTCTTTTTCTCGACGATGGCACGGCGCTTCTTGATGCGGTCTTGCTTTGGGGGAACCATCGCTTTGGCTTCCTCGATAGTTTTTGCGATCGTCCGCTCTTGAGGTGTATCAGCACCGTCATCCGGCCAAACAGCGTCAACTGTCTCTTGATCCAAGATCACCATCCGATCTAGAGCCTTGCACATGTCTTGTACTTGAAAGCTAGCTTGACCGATGAGCTTCTGAATGCTGGGCCGATCTGCTTCAGTGACACGGATGTACAGCTTGATGAGTCGTGGGGTGAACTTCCAGTTCCGTCCAAGCGGCTTCGCTAGACTTCCGAACATCAGCGAGAAGACTGCGCCCTTCATGCGGGGGATATCATTCTTCTCCACTGATTCTTCCAGTGCGTTGAGGAGCGGAGGTATCATCAAAGGCTTTGCGCCTACAACACACTTGACAGCCGCCTCGCCAGCAGATTGTGCAGTGCGTCTAATGTCTGTATACAGGGAGACACACGACTGAGCAAGATCAAGCAACAGCGTGTTATCAAGCTCTGAGGCAGCTCGTGGGGACTCATTGTGGCGTAACCGCTGGAAGTGATACAAATTCGCGCGCTTAACGAGAAGTGGTCGAGGATACTGCTTCCGCGTACCACTGAATTTGAATGGATGAATGTCCGCAGCGAGCAACCGTGTTAGACGGTCCAGGACATGGGCCGAACGCTCGATGCCGATATCGATGAACCATGAGCGGTATGCCGTATACAGCGCGTTGAAGCATGGTACATCGTCTTCTTGATTTTTCGTAAGATATTGATGCACGCGGTGTAAGGCCTCGCCAGCGGCTTGCCGCAGTTTGTGGACGGTCTCATACTCAGGCCCATCTATATCCAGAGGATAACCCGTCGGATAGTGAAAGGCCTTCCGCACCTTTTCATCTTCTGCATCCGCCAAGTCGGTAGGATCGCTGGTGACTGCTTCCTTAGAATCCGTATGGCCGTTCATTTGCGTGTCTTGGTAGGTGAATGGCGTGATAGATTGGTCATCGGATCGGAAGAAACATGAGACACCGGAGATTACTAGCCTGAGGAGGACTAGGTTTCTCGAAACTTCATCGGACCAATCCTTGCCAGTGCCATCCCGTTTGACTGGAGAGCTGTCTCCCGTTAGAGCATTCAGCGCCTCGATTGCGCGTCCTCCCTGGGCTTCAAACAGCTTTACGGCGAATTTGATCTCATCCTCGCTTGGTACGTGCCATTGTATATCGAGACTCTTCGCGTCCGGAACCTTTCCCCAATCATTAGGCCTCAATCCGCGCTCAAGCTCGGACTGCTCGTAGACGGAGTAGTCTACAGTGTAGGTGACGGAGAGGTTGAGTAGGAGATGGTGAATGAAGTTCGACACATGCACCAATGGGATGCCTTTGCACTTGTCCTGCATGTACACAGCGATATCGAAAAGCTCGTCTTGGAAGTCAAGGATGTCACGGCCAACGTGCACAACACACATACTAAGTAAGCTGATGTTCCAGACCAAAGCGCGATCCCTAGGCAGTATCTCCGAGCCAGTCGTCCTGGTGGAGCCAGCGCCGTTCTCTTCGATTTCCGTACGGATGCTGGAGATGAGGTCGGGAAGTAATCTTGCCAGAGCCTTCTTTGGCGAGACCTTCACTAAGGCATTACAGATGAAGGCCATGGCGTCTCGAGCTTGGTGAACGACATGATTGGTAATGAACTTCGAGATGTGCTGCAGCGCGATATCATACAGTTCTGGAGAGAGAGCTGCAAGTAATGGCGAAAAGGTAGCAGGCAAAGTATTAACAATGTTCTCCTCCGGGGAACCGCTCTTTACACGCGACGCATCTGGTAGATTTTGAAGCAGTGTAAAGACTCGGCCGAGGAACGAAATAAGGAACTCCGCAAAGCCTGCTGTGGAGGAGCGCAAAATGGCCTCCTCGTCAGCGTCAGAGAGCTCCTTCTCGTAGTCAATCTCGAGCGTTGCGCCTTCGGTCTCGAAACGGTTCACTTGCTCGGTGATCCACTGTACTGCAAGCTCAGTGCCTCCAGGAGTTTCAATCTCGCCATCTGCATCACCTGTCCTCTCCTTTGTCAAGTCGTAGAGCGGAATGTTGTAGCAGACAGACTGTATGAAGGAGAGAGAATGCATGGTCTTGTCCAGATCGTTGGCGTCAATGCCGGGAAGCGCAAGACCAAGTAATGTTGTGAGATGACACCGGAAACCTTTTGTCCTTGCTATTATCCTGGAGAGCATCTGTAGGCCCCTGATCGAAGAAATTGTCCGATGTACCTCAACCAAGCCCTGCATCGCAGGATAGATCCGTTGAAGAGCACCGGGTAAGATGAGAGAGGGTTCGAGAAAGGCCAGACTGTGCAATGTGGACAGTGAATAGTTCATGGCGGTGCCACTTTTGGCATAGATGCCCATGAAGATGACCTCGCGAAGGCATAAGACGAAGCGCCTCTTGATCTCGCTGTTCAGCCGTCTCTCCGGTGGTACCTCATATTCTCCACTCTGCTCCCTGTTCCACCGCATGACAAAGAAATCTGATAGGTAGTACACCAATTGGGAAAGAGTCTTCGTCCAGCTGCCAGAGTTGGACGGGTGGAAAAAGGTCTCGATACCTTGTATCAGGCCCTCCAGCTGATGCAATATGGAACCTTCCGAAACCTCAAGACATTTTGGTGACAAGGACATCACGATCCATCTTGCGATGCTGTGTGCGGTGGGATGCTTCCGTGGATCCCGTTCGAGCAGAATGGACAAGCCGGCTCCCAGATCTACATGGTTACTGTAAGGGGAAGTCGCTTGACCGACCGGGATCTCGAGTAGTCTCAGGATGGCGGTGAAGATGAGTGACGACTGCTCTGCAGTATATATACCATGCTCGGTGAATGGTATATGCTCTGCACCCAGGTTGTCTCTGGCAAGGCGCGAGAAGAGATCGATGCAACGAGTATCAATTGTCACTGACCGGTTCATAATCGACCAAAGGTGGAATATGCTGGGCAGATAATACTGTGGTAGTAGCTTCGGCTCATCCGGCGGAGGAGGAGTGGTAGGCAGCATCAGGTTAAGAAGCCCCATGACAACGAACCCATGCTCTGAGAACGACATGCTGAAGTACGGCAGGAACTCCTCTAGCATTGCTGGTATCTCCCTGGGATGGAAGAATAGCTGAGCAAAGGTGCATAATTTGGTGAGTGTCCGGATGTTACGTTTGCTGGAGTATGTGCCCTGTGTAGATGATTCTGACGGAAAGACGAAGACTTTCAGTTCCTTGTAGAGCGGTTTCCAGTCAAGCGTGATGTCTTTGATTGGTCGGAGATAGTGCTTCCGTTTGGTCAGGACCATGAACATGCTTGCAAAGCGTTCTGACGCAGAGTAGTCCAGTCCTGGGGCAAGAGCGAGCTCGAAATACAGCTTTACTAATGTTGTTCGTTGCCGTTTAGTCAAGTCGAACTTGAGTGACATCCAACCACGAATTTCTTTGGTCCAGTGTACGGCACCCGGCACAAAGTCACCTGCGCAGATTGATATGTACAGGTGCTTGATCATCTCATCCATGTCCTGGTGTCTTTGTGTCTCTTGCTCTGTTTCATAGGGTAGGTATCTGGCATAAGGAAACACCCTTGGCCGGCTGCGGCCCAATTTCGAGACATTGGAGCCATTTGTATCTCCATTTGTATCTTGCCATGTGCCGCCGGGTGATGTTGCTCGTGACAGGTCATTTGTGCTATGTCCTTGATTATGCGCCATGAGTCGCGACATATACTCGGAATGCGGACCGTCTTCGGCCATGATGGTTGGTTTAGGAGGTTCTCGCGGAGTTTGTGGTCATCGGTGTGAATTTGTAGAATAACTCTAGACCGTTGTGTTAGTCAACAATGCTCAAATGAGAAAGAGAAAGCGAGTGAATGTCCGAAAGCATGTGAAAGTATCACACGACAGTCGAGGGGGAGGAGCCGGGGTGTTGCGGAGGTGTCATTATGGGCCGCTTACTGTTCCTGCGCAGTTCGGTTCTGATATTGCGGCTGGACAATATTGGCTGGCTTTCAGGTCTTTTTGGAAATCAATGCAGAGAGTGGCGCGCGACACTGGTCGTAATGCTGCCAGGTGCCCAGTGTTGTACGCCTCCGGACTGCTGACGATGTACGACTTCACGTTCGTGGCCCAAGCTTCAATTCTGGGGAAGGCAGGCGCGTTATCGATCCGATATCGAGGACGCGTCTAGAATCATTTAATGGCCAGTCCACCTTTGCTAATACTATAGTGACGACGTGTACGGACAGTCGACTGCGAGACGCTTTTGATCCTGAATTCTGATGTGATACGGTCGGAGGAGCACCCTCGAGCTGATCACGGGTGCGCGCCGCTTTTTGGCTCTGCAGCCAACCGCCCAGGCAGTAGCACGTACGCCAGCTTTGTGGAATCTCACGGAATACGACGAGTCCTTTGCCACGCATTCGAGTTTGCCTTGCAGGGCGATCCGCGGCATTTTTGCTACCGGGCACCACAAGTCGCTGTACGTCTCTGGGTAAAGCCAGATAATCCAGAGCGTATTTCGGGAACACTTCAGCATGACGTCCTATTACGATATTGATGCCATCTTGACAGATGCGCAAGTAAGTTCAACATGCCTGCAGGCTATACCAGTGTCAGCACGAGGCTGACCCGTTACAGAAAGTACCTTGCACCTTCGAGATATCTGTGCCCAATCTAGGATACCTCACAGGAAACGTCGGAGAAGACGTGAGCCGCCGAATCCATATCACATCGAAGCATGACTAACTCAATCCAAAGATGAAGAAAGGAACCAAGGTAGAACTGCCTCTCTGGCTAGCGGAAATGCTGGCGGTCAGCCAACCGGCAGGTGCAGGATCTCTCGCCACGTTAGATCTCCCAACAGCACTCTCCCAGCGGGTCATGAACGCTCTGAAAGCCGACCCAAAGACTGTGGACTTACGCGCACAAGCCCAACATTTCTACAATATCGGCGCCCGAATGCTGGAGCTTTTTGAGGAAGAGGACATGGTCGAGATTCTTACGGATGTACGTTTGTCTATCAAGCTGCCATCTCTTGCCACTCCAGCCTTCAACGTCGATGGCGTTGCTAACTCCACATCGATAGACGTTCAAGCAGCGCGCGGCTGAAATTGCCGACCAAGCGCACAATTCCCGGAGCGCGCTGGGCGAGGGAGCAGAGTTCACGAAAGGATTGGATGAGACTGAGCGGCAACGTGAGTAATAAGACGGCGGTCTGAAACCCAACTCTAACAGGCCATAGTATTCAGAGCAGCGCACGACGGTAGCAGTGCGACGAAGAGATGGTTTGAAACAGCGAACCGGACATGAAGAAGCTTTTGCATCCCTATAGCGCGCTTATGATACCCATGAAGGTTATTGCAAATTAGAAATCTATTAGTCAACTATACATTTGGAGGTCCAACCTATGGGGAAGGACATTTCTCGACATGCCTGATGTCTGTCTTAGAAAGGTCTTGTTTTTATGATGAGTAAAAGAAACCCGAGGCCGCGTATTGCGAGGATGAGGATTAGGATTCCACTTACTCCCAAATCTATATATGCACCTTAGCAAAGGCACTGTACCTCATCATCAATACCAAGGGACATGCAGTTTGTTGACCAGGTCAACAGACATTACATGTATAATAGTAGCGTCTTCCTAGCCAAAGACCCTGAATCGCTTCCCGAGAGTCGGCTGCGGGGAAGAGGAACGGGGGGTGGACGGATCGAGATCCAGTGGGTCCCGATTCCTTCGTCGCGACATGGAGAGCTTGACAACTTCCAAGTTGAACTGGCAGTCCCTGCAGTCCTGCACTGCTGTGCCTCCCGCAAGCGCATAGCCGAGTGAATGATAACTCAGAACGCGACAAATCAGAAAGTGCTGAAGCTGCCTTACTTACCTACACAGCTTGCTCCTGTCAGCAACGCGTGGCGGTTCGTTACCTGGACTGTAAACAGGCTGTACGAGAGTTTCCCGTCGTTCGTTACCCTGAGCACCTCGAAACTTGGGCCCAGATCGTGCGATAGTCGGTAGCCGGCAAGGTCAGACCACGACTGAGATCTCTACCACAGACATGGAGATGGTGGAAATCACATGAGGAGGTAAGTTAGGGGCTGCCCCAGCTCCAGGCGCCCTTCTCTTTCTCCGCGATGTGACGTGGGAGGATGCTCGGTTGTGGCGCCGGTGAGCTCAGGTTGCAGATGAGGCACGCACTAAGACAGGGATCGTCCAAGCCCTCACTTCCTACGAGGCTATCTACAACCCTGGAAGAGTGTTACACGCTCCATTAGCGAGAGAGGCCAGCTCGAACATGCATACTTGCGGCGGCTTCCTACACCTTATGTGAGTCCTGAGAGCTGCAAGAAGTGATCGCAGGCGGCTCAAAGTCGAGGTGGTGTCGCGAAGTCGTGACCTAGTAAGGAAAGAAGTACTGTATACACGCATGTGTACTGTATACAGGTACAGGTCTTGTCCCGGTCAAGCTTCCGCCCTCCGTCTTGAATGCTTGGTTGCACTTGCGGCTGACTCAACTGCCCAATCGCGATACCCCTCGCTCTTTCCTTTAACACACCAACTGCAGTAGTGACGTCGCCGGCTTCTGATCGAAGATGCATGTGAGCCTCCTCATCCTTCCATCTCCCAATCTACAGGTATCTCACTGTCAAGTATAACAGGCTCGCTCATTGCTAGCTTAAGGTTACTACTCTCCACACTTTCGTACTATTACTCTCCCCACCTTTTACTATACTTTCCACCCACGATCCCCAGTTCTCCTCCGCTTTACTATCTCTGCACCATACAGTAAGCCCGCACATGCTCATGTGCTTGCTAAAGGACCGAGCAACTATACAGGCCGATACACATCATACAGCAGCATACAATTCCCATCATGACTTCGAACAATAGAAGCCCGAGCCTCTCCTCCCACAGCAAAGGCGACGATGGCGACATTCACAAAGAAAAAGATCCGGCCCTCGCCGCGCCCCAAAGCGGCACCAGCGCCCACATGGTTGAAGACATGGAGAACGTACCGCCAGTACCTGGCCAAGACTCCCGCAAAGTCCTCACCGAAGACATGGCCTACGACAAACTAGGTTTCTCCTACTCAACGACCAAGAAATGGACCATCCTAACCGTCATCTTCATCGTGCAAACCAGCATGAACTTCAACGCCTCCATCTTCGCAAACGCCATCGATGGCCTGTCTTCCAGCTTCAACATCTCCTCGCAGGCCGCCAGAGTCGGACAGTGCGTCTTTCTCGTCACTTACGCTTTCGGCTGCGAGCTTTGGGCGCCATGGTCAGAAGAGATCGGCAGGAAACCCGTGCTTCAGGCATCCCTTTTCCTCGTCAATATCTGGCAAATCCCTGCTGCGCTAGCCCCGAACTTCGGTACCATGGTTGTGGCGAGGTTCCTGGGTGGTCTGTCGTCGGCTGGTGGGTCTGTTACATTGGGCATGGTGGCCGACATGTGGCACCCAGCAGACCAGCAGTTCGCCGTCGCGTATGTGGTCCTGAGTTCGGTTGGCGGAAGTGTGGTCGGACCCATCGTCGGCGGCTTCGTGCAGAATTTCCTCTCCTGGCGCTGGATCTTCTGGGTCCAGCTCATCTTTGGCGCTTTCACGCAAGCACTGCATCTCTTCGTCCCCGAGACGCGTGTTGATATCCTGCTGGACCGGGAAGCTAAGCGACGACGTGAGAGCGGGGAAGAGGAAGTTTGGGGACCCAATGAGGTCAAGGGACCCCTTTTCAAGAGGCTCACGTTGAAGGAGTTGGGCAAGATTTGGTTCAGGCCGTTTCGGATGTTCGCGACTGAGCCGATTGTGCTATGTTTGTCACTGCTGTCAGGGTTCAGTGACGCGCTGATCTTTACATTTCTGGAGAGTTATCAGCCCGTATTCAAACAGTGGAATTTCAGCACTATTGCCTTGGGTCTGGCGTTCTTGCCGTAAGTTTTCTTCACTACTCACCAAATTCCGTACCCCTTCGCCATCTCGCGGACGGACATCACCTGTTTCCGACATCTTGCTGATGCTGACCACACCAGTCTTCTAATCGGCTACTTCATCGCCTGGTTCTCCTTCATGCCCTTCTTCAAGCGCGACCAAGCCTTCATGCGCAAACACGGGCCAGACTCCATGCCACCCGAACGCCGCCTCTACTGGCTCCTCTACACCGCCCCCCTCGAAGCCATCGGGCTCTTCGGTTTCGCCTGGACGTCGCTGGGCCCGCCTAAGATCCCCTGGATTGCACCGCTGCTGTTCTCTAGTCTCGTCGGCATCGCCAACGTAAGTCTTGTCCCGCCCCTCAAACGCCCCATTCTCTCCACTTCTTCTCTCCCTCTCAGCCCAGACACCCCACCACCCCCCAAGCACAGCGCAAACCCCAGACTAAGACACCCCCAGTACGCGATCTACATGGCAACAATCGACTACATGGTGGCCTCCTACGGACCCTACTCCGCCTCAGCAACCGGCGGCAACGGCTTCGCGCGCGACTTCCTGGCCGGCATCGCCGCCATGTACGCCACGCCCTTCTACACCAACCTCAAGAGCAACCCGAAATACACGCTCGAGTACCCGACGACGATCCTGGCCTGCATCGCCGTCGTCGTCACTATCCCCATCTATGTCTTTTATTGGAAGGGCGAGTGGTTTAGGGAGAGGAGCAGGTTTGCGCAGACGTTGGCGGGGCAGAGGAGGGAGACGGATACGAGGAGGAGGAGTAGTGTTGCTGCGCTGCAAGGGGGGGAGGGGGAGAAGGTGTAGGGGGCATGGGGTGTGGGTTTGAAGAGGAGATAGCATATCTGGACATGATGCCGTATGAACATGATGCCGTCGTTCAGCGGTGGCGTTAAGGTAAGGTGGGAGGGTTAGGATTACGACGGGAAGATATCAATTTGGGATCCCAGGGTTTCTCGGTTCTATTCGTGTACTGCACTATGACCAAATCAATCGATTCATTTCATCCTTGCATTTGTATATTCCGTTTTCATTACATACCGATAACCGACATAATACGCTCAACGCTATCACAATCATGAGCAACATACATACATTCTATAAACCCCCCTCCCCACTTCCCACCCATAAAAAAAGCCCAACCAACATCCACCCTCCAAGCCAAGTCTACAACCCCATCACCACCCCGACCACCACCACCCCCAATCCCATCCCAGTCCAAAGCCCAAGTCCAAGCCCACCTCCCATCCTGCCGGCTCCACTCGTACTAGTAGCCTTCCCGCCCGCCCCACCCGTCCCCGTCCCCGTCCCCGTCCCCGCAGCTGACAACCCAGTCCTAGAAGTAACACCCGAAGCAGGATCGCCGCTCCCAGTCCCAGTCCCACTCCGCCCCCCGGAACTCGTAATCTTCGGCAACACAACCGTCGTCGTCCCCACCACCAAGCCGCCAGACCCCAGACTGACAGTCTGACCATCAACGACGTGCGCGCTGCCGCCCTGAGTCAGGGTCGTGCCGTCGACGACGACTTCGCTGCCACCACCGCCTGTGGCTGGCACTGCGGATGCGGTCAGAGTCGCGCCGTTGGCTGTGAAGGTCGTTGCACCGGCGGCAGCACTATCAGTAGGCCCTGGCAGCGCAAGCGTCGTCGTGCCGACCACCAACCCTCCAGAAGCGAGACTGACAGTCTGACCACCAACGACGTGCGCGCTGCCGCCCTGAGTCAGGGTCGTGCCGTCGACGACGACTTCGCTCGCACCGCCGCCGGCCCCGGTGGCTGGCACGGCCGAGGCGGTTAGAGTCGCGCCGTTGGCTGTGAGGGTCGTTTCACCGGCAGCGGCACCAGCACTGTCAGTGGAGGCAGCAGCAGAGATGACCGCAGGCAGCGAGAGCGTGGTGCCATCGACGACGACGGCGTTGGAGGCCGCGCTGAGGGTCTGGCCGGCTATGACGCCTGCGCTGCCGCCGGGGATTAGAGTCGTGCCGTCGATGACCACAGCACCTGCACCAGCGCCAGCGGCCGAAGCAGCGCCAGCGGCTGCGGTTGCGGTTGGAGCGAGGGGAGAGGCGGTGAAGGTTCGGCCGCCGGCTGTGAATACCGTGACTGCTGTTGCTGCGCCTGCTGTATCTGCTGGTTGATAGGAGAAGGCGGGGAGGGCGGAGAAGGCGGCGGTGGTACCGCCCACGATGATACCGCTTGATCCGACGCTCACGACTTGCGAGCCTATTGTCGCTACTTGTCCTGGCGTTAACGTCGCCATTGGCCCACTTCCACTTCCACCTCCGCCACCGATTACAACACCACCACTTTGCTGCACAGCTGTAATTGTACTCTCACCCAACGGTATCACAGCCACTGACTGCCCTCCTCCTCCTCCTCCTCCTCCTCCTCCTCCTCCTCCTCCTCCTCCTCCTCCTTCTCCTCCGGCGCTGGATTGAGCTGCCGCCCCAGTGGCTCCGCCCTGAGACCCCACGACAACGCCAGAGGCACCAACACTGACGACCTGTGTGCCCACCGTAGCCGCTACGCCGGGGATGATGGTTGTGCTGCCTACGACAACTGGAGAGCCTGCTGTAGCTGTTATGATTGTGCTGCCGAGGGCGAAGGTTGCGATTTGAGCTGGTGTGGAGCCAGCAGACAAGGCGGGAGTGGAGGGGGCGGCGGGGGCGGCGAAGGGGATGGTAGTCGCTGCTGGAGCGGTGTCGCCCGTGTCTGTAGAGCCTTGGGCTGCTGGAGCGGTGTCGCCTTGGTCTGTAGAGCCTTGGGCCGCTTGTGCTGAAGGAGCTGGGGAGGTCGAGGGAGTGGGTGTTCCTCCACCACCAAGGATGGAGCCGATGATGCCACCTACGTTTGCCGTCGTTGTAGTGGGGAGGGTGTCTGAAACCGCGGTTGCGATCTCGTTGGGAGTGGTAGTAGTGCCTTGGATGGCTGTCGGCTGCTGAAATGAGGACTCGGTTGTGACATAGATTGCGGAGAAATATGTTGATTGGGTGGACGTCGCAGAGTTTCCTCCACCGCCTAAAATCGAACCGATGATACCGCCGACATTGGCAGTCGTGGTGGTAGGTACTGTCTCAATGGTGACGGTGTCGCCCTGGACGATAGACGAAGATTGGCCTTGTTCTGTGGTCGGCGATGTCTCGACGATAGTGGTTCCTCCTTGCGCAGTGGTGGAAGCTGAGGTTTCTTGCCCGCTACCTTGGACAAATGAAGTCTCGCTGCTTTCCACGACCGCCGTGGGAGTTACGCCCTGCACGGTTGTAGACACGATCGTAGTACCACCGGCTACTTCACTGCTTCCCTGCGACGTCACCACAACCGTGGTCTCTTCTTCGCTTTGGCTCGAGGTGGGTGTAGTAGTCTGCTGTTGAGCCGTAGTTGCCGTCGATGTCTCCACCGGGACTGTAGTAGTTGTCGACGGCGACGCAGGTTGTGTCTCCTCCACCTGCGTATATGTCGTGGTTGACGCAGGGCTTGCTGCTGTCGTGGTAGAGCCAGGAGGAGGTGCGACTGCTGTAGGTGTTGGAACCGAAGCCCTAGGGCCGAGCGCAATCGGCGGATCGAACCAGAAATTAGGGATAATGTCATCCCAGAACGAGCAGGTGGACCAACGTTTGTCTAGCTCTTTAACCTGTGTAGGGACTGCCAAGTTAGGGTTAAAGTCACTCCATATAGTCTGGCATTGCGGTGCCGAAGGGGTAGTGGTAAATGTGCCGTTGATGTCAGCTAAACCTTCGTAACAGCGGTCCATGCATTTGTAAGCGCTGGCAGGGACAGGATAATTGAAGTCTGCGTAGTTGATCGCTGTCCCTAGGCCTCTTGCGCTACCCCATCCACCGCATTGTGAGGATATAGCACTAGACGGCAGAGGAAGGATGAAGTTGGAAAAGGTCGAGCCAAGGCGATCGCCGAAGCCATCATACGAAGCGTAAAGCGTTGAGAAAGACATGTAGACAGTTCCTGATGTGAACGTCGTGCCTAGTGTCGACACTGTCTCAATGCTGGTTGCCGTAGGATGCAATGTGCTACCATTGCCTTTGCACAGGTCTCCATCTACAGTTGTGACAGGCCAATAGATCAGCCGGATAGGCCCACCACCAACGAGACATGGCTCGCCCAAATGGGCTGGAAAGCCGCAAAGCCCGTTCAAGGCGTCATCTTCCCATGTGATGTTGGTGTTGTAGTAGAGGTATCGACAATCTGTGGGCGCTGGAGAACATGGTGCCGTGAGGCTGTAAGTCGGAGCCAGAGTGATGTTTGTTGCATAGGTGCTGGTGATATTATATGTTGAGCTGGTGGTCTTCGGCCGTATATCCACACGCGGACTGCCATCGCATAGCTTGTACGTCGACACATTTCCGGAAGGGTAGATGGTGGTGGTCCCAGTTTCCTGTAGCTGCGTGGTGGTAATTGTGGAACTTACTGGCCACGTTGTAGCGTCTAGCGTGCTGTTAACCCACGAGTCGTAGCCTTGCTGATATCTAGAGAATGCTGAGTAGCACGACAGAGCAAAGATATCGGTGGTTCCGTTGAGCGAGATGTGTGTGAACATCATACTGGTACTCGTGGTATTCGAGGTTGTCAGATTGGCCATTGCTGTAATGCTCGCAGAACTCGAAGTCGTTAGGTTGGAGACGACATGAGCAGAACTTGAAGTCGTTATGTTGGAGACGACATGGGGCGCTGGTGTAGTCGATGTTGATGGCCGGAAGGTCGTGGAGATTACCGTAATGGTAGATATTGTAGAGGGCCCGGTGCCGCTTAATCCAAGGCCATGCGCAACAGCATCTCCAATATTCTGCTGGGTAGAACTGGAGGTGCTAGCGAACGTAGTGGTGTTCGAGAACGCTACCAAATGAGTTATCTGGTCATTTCGCATACTTCGATGCGGCAACTTACACAGTGCGAAGGAGACGGTATTACAAGCGCATAGCGCAAAGAGCGCCCCAAGAAGTGAACGCATGGCGTTGGGACCTCACAAGCTCGCAAAACGAATGGTGCGAACGTACTGTAGGAGGTCTTTGCAGGGACGAGACATACAAGAGTGTCAAAAGAGATGATACCTTATAGATAATAGCGTAGGTCGTCGTCACCAAGAACCAAGACCACCCTTGGCCAGGATCAACGGCATGCAGGTACAGTGCACAGCCCACCCCGGCTAAGTGTAAGATCTTACGGGCTTCGTCAAGCTGAGCATGAGCCAATTTAACGACGGCTCAATGACAGACAGAGATACCCCATGGGCAGTAGTGGCAGCGATCGCGCGGGATGTGAAACAATAGCGAGAGTGTTATGCGTGATATAGGGAGGGTTGAGAAAGACAATGACAACAGAGGCGCCAAGTTGGAGAGAGAACCTACGGATTCAGGCTGGCGCCCGAAGCGCATGGATGCCACTGTGCCTGACGAAACCTACCATATGAAGGAGTTGGATCCAGACGCCAAATAGCACGTCCAAGACCGTTGTGGTATAGCCGTTCGACTGAGCCGCCCCGGGAGCCACGCGGTATGGGCGGCTCGAGGGCGTGCATCAAGCCTAGCGAGTCATTAAGACAGGGATCAGCGTTGTCAAATCAAGCCTGAGCGACTCCTTCGTGTGACGATGCGGCGCTGATTCGCCCATGTCAGTGGGGATATTGCAGTCAGCATTTGGGCGCCCTTTTCGCTCCTAGAGATCGGCGAGATTGTGTCGCCAACCAAAAGCGAATGTGCCACGCTGAACCGTCGCTTTGAAGAGACCTAAGAGAGAGTGTTGAGGAGGAATCGGGTGGAGCTCCGGTGCAGATGGAACGACTTAAGCGCCACGGGCGGACCTAAAGTGTCTTCCATTCCTGCTTCCGTTCGGAGTAAGGGCTGCAGCCGGACGGTGGTAATCCATCTCACAGGGAGTCGGTTCGAGAGATAGTAAAATAACGTTCAAGGAAGGAATCGGTGTCTAGAGATGGAGACGAGCGGTAATATATATATTATACAGGTATAAGTTATAGGGACTTTCGAAGTATCAAGTTGGATGAGTTCAGCTTGCCAAGCAGGGCAAGCACGCAGTTCGTGCAGCGTCACTTCCCCATCTGTGCATCGCAAGTCCGCCCGCTGCCATTTATTGATGCGACCGACCTCCGATGTTTGTGTTCATGAATCTCTAACTCAGGTTACAACGCATACACGCACGCTCGCTGGTCGAGTCTCTAATACGCGATAATACATGTCGCCTAATCATTAATCCTCCGCATCATGACTTGTATATCATGGCGCGGTTCAGATTACCTTTCCGCATACCCTTCTTCCGCATCTTCTACAGCACCACTTACACCTCTCTCTTCGTCCTTGTCCTGGTCGTACTCGCCATTACACCGGCTTCATTAATCTACTCCGCAATAAAAGCTTCAGCATGGCAATATCCGTTCATGATCGGTGGCACCTACTTCCTGACCGCGCTTCTGGCCATCTTCATATACACCAGCAGACTATATACCAATCGCACCGTCCTCGCCGCGGTCGGAAAGAGCTATATACCAGTTGAAGAGGGAGAAGTTGGTCGCAATGTCCGGAGGATGGTCGCGAAATGCTTACAAAGGAGTGCGCTCATTGCGTGGGAAGCTAGGCCGAGAGACCTGGCGGCTGAGGATAGAGAAGTGAGCGGCCATGAACATCGCAAGAGTCGGCGCAACCACCACAGGAGAGGACCTGGAGACGACTCACACTTGTTGGGTACTATCATCAAAGTCGACCCTCAATCACCACCATGGGGTCACGTACAGCACCCAGGCTGGTCAGCGCCTTCACGCTTCGAAACAACCTTGACGCCGCACGTCCACTTCGGAACTGTCTTTCAGGAATTACCACATCTGATCGAAGCACAGGCAGTCTCCTTCGCTCCACCAGATCCGGACTACATTCCATCAGACCCTACAGATCCACCACTTGCAGACCCACGGATCGTTGAGGTGCTGCAACGGCCACCCACGACAGGCTTGCGCGAGTATCTGAACAGACTGGTCAATCTGGGCGTATTCAGCGACCCTACCGCCGTGGATAAATTCCTTGCTCAATACGAATATGCCCGCTTTAATCCTGTGCCGCTTCTTGAACCCCAATTCTCCACCCTCATGGCCGCCTTTGCCGACCTCCTAACCTGCATGACCGCGCCACCGCCTCATCTACTTGAGGCCACCGCCAAATTTTCCAGCTCAAATACCAGTCAAGCCCTCAACGACACCTCCTCTCTTGCAGCTTCAACCCATTCCATCGCGACCTCCATCTCAAGCAACACGTCCGCCATCCACCACCGATCTGCCAGTCCAGCATTGCCTTCTGTCTACGCTACCATCGCCAATGACGGTTTCCTCACAGTACCTGGTAGTCCACAGGCAATGCTGACACCGCAATCGCGGACGCGGACCCCGTCGTACCTGCATCCTCTTTCGGGCAACTCACGGGAGAGTGTGTCTTCGGTGATAAGGTCAAGGTCGAGGTCAGGGCGCCCGTCAGTGGACAGCACACAAAGTGGGAGCACTATTGGGAGCGTAATACGACGACCGACGCCAAGTCCCGGCGCCAGCTCTAATGAGTGGTTCGAAGCAGGATAAATGTTCTTCTATCGCGTTCAGACCAAGCCAGCAATGTTAAGGTTGTACCTTAGTCATCATCTTAGTCAGCAGGCCCTTAAGGCCCCACTCTCCTTTATAGTGATATAATCAACCTTCTTTACTACATCTAAATAATTAGTAGCTAAGAATAGCACTATACCACGATCTACTACTAGGGCAACTATATACTATTAAGTAATTAACCGTAATCGATATTAAGAGAACTACTCTATATAGTAACTTAACGTCTACTTAGTTAACCGTACTACGACCATCTCTTCTATTATATATCCTCTATCCTATTATAATTAACCGAAGATACTAGATTATTATAGTAGCTATATCTATTTACCTGAACTAATACCTGGTCTATACCTAATAGTGCCTTTAGAGTATAACTTCGGAGCTTTATAGAAGCTAACCTAGTACTAGAAGGCCTTATATATAAACTAAGGTAGCTCGACTTATTATTATTAAGATAGTAGGTAATTAGGAGAGTATAAGAAATACTACAATTAGTATTATCCCCTTAACGTAAGTCGATAATAATACTATAGTTATTCTTTCGTAAGGCGATATATTAATAATAATAGTCTAAGGAAAGTATAGCTATAACTCTATACCTTCTACTAGAATTATTAAGCTAGAGTTAGAGAGTAACGATACCTATTCTGACTAGAAGGGATAGGGATATAATATTTATAGTAACTAGAACCTTAGTAACGAGCTTTGATTACGTTATTAACCCTAATATAACTACCTTAGTAAGCGACTAATAGGTATGCGATATTATTACGCAGGTATTAGCTAAAAGTCGACGCTTAGTATAGAAAGATATTAACGTATAGATATAAGAAGCTATTAATGCTTCTAGAGGTTTAGCCTAGTAGGAAGAAATATAACTATTAGACTAAAGAGATGCTAAGGCTGGTTCCTTCTATTCTAACTTAGACCTATTATTTAGGAAAGAAGACGTTATAACGACTAGAATAGACACTATCTATCGCGATATTAATATATTCGTTAATCGCTTATAAGACGTAGTAGACTACTATAGAGAAGCCCTAATTAAATAGCGGATACTATCCTTACTCTATAGTTTAGCGTAGTTATAGTACACGTTAGGACTAGACTTACTAATAAAGATAGGACTATATTATTCACTAATTACTCTATAGTATATAACCCTAACTACGTAGTTCTACTACCTATTATACGAGTTACTTACTACTCTATAAAGTAATAGATACTCGCTACGCGACGTAAAAGAGTAGCGACTAATCGTATATTATATATACGAAGTCTACTACTATGCCTATAACGCTAGTATAGAGGGACTATAGTAATAGCTAACGTTTATATATAATAGTATTAACGTATTACTACGCTAAAATATTATAATACCGAGCAATAAGATAACTATAGCTAACTTCGTTTATATACTTAAACTTTACTATAATAACTAGAGTTAACTTATAGATTTATAACTACGCCTAAGAGGCGCTATATACTAACTATAATAATAGGGTAATTATCGCCTACCTTACTATTAGTAGATAGGACCTAATTAATATATTTATCCCTCTAACTAATTCTAATAGTAAAACTAATTCTAATAGTAGAGATTCCTATTACGTCCCTTTCCTAACTTCTCTAGTTATAGGGCTAGTAGTAATAGACGACTAATACTAACTAGAAGGTAGTTCGAAAGGTACGATTCGGGTTCCTAATCGTAACTATATAGCTTAGATCGCTAACCGTAGCTTCCTATAGCGCTATTATAAAATCGACTAGCTATTATAGATAGCTATAATATAAACCGGAATTCTAATAGTAGGTAGTACTTAAGACCTAGTAATAGGAATAGCTACTAACTATAACTAATACGACTATTTATTATAAGAGTAAACTTCGTTAATAAATATAATAACGAGTTTACTAATATTAACTTTAATAAATACGAAGAAAGCTATAAAGAAGAACTCGATATATATATAATAGAGTACGAAGATGCTCTAAATAACTAGGACGAACTAGAGCCTATTAAGCTTAACATCTCGAGCTATTACTTAGAGCTAATATCAGAGTTATACGCTACTAATATTATAATATATAAATGCTCGGTATATTACTAGAAATTCACATTAGGTAATAAACTATATAAACATTTACGTTTAGTATACCTAACTATACGTGCTATAGTATTATTAGGAAAGTAGTAGCTACTAGACCTAATAAGCTAATAGTATTTATATTATATATAATAGCCTAAGCTTTACTATCTTATAATAGCTTACTCGAAAACATTTATATTAACTTAGGTAACCTAGTAACTCTTATAGACGAATCGTTTCTAGAGCGATAGCTTAATAGTAAAGTATAGTTATATAATAGTTTATTATAGGTATAGGGAGTTAGTAGAACTATAATAAGGGTTCTAGGGAAAGTTTTTATTTCTCTTTTCTTTTAGTATAGTAATTCTTCTTAGACTATAGTAAACTAGAAGCTTCCTTTATAGCTAAATAAACACTTATCTAATATTATTTATATCTAATACTAGGCCTATATTATACTAAAATTACCTCTAAACCTCCTTATAGGCATAGACGTATTATAAAACGGTATAATACTAGATTTTAAGCTTAGCTTACTCTATATAACTAGAGGAGACGTCGATATAACTATAATAAGGCTAATAGTAGCGACAGCGATATAAACAGACTAGAATAACTAAAGTTTAAAACTAGTTATAGTAGTAGTATAGGCGCGCACTCTACTACTACTAGGCGCGCTTATACTAATCTATATCTACGATAAATCTAGAGTAACTAGAATACTAGAGCCGAATTACGCTTTAGTACTACGATAGATAGTCGACGAAAGCGATACGCTAGTATATACCTTTAATACTATACTTCTATCTATTAAGGTACTATAGGGTACTCCTCTAGGAACGTTTATACGCCTTAAGCTTAATAGTATATAATACGTCTCTAATATATACGCACTATAGGTACCCTCTTATAACGATTTTAATACTAACGCTATAGTAATAGATAATACTATAATAGCTATTCCTAGCGCGACTATAGATAACTATAAGTCGCTACTAGTCTCTAGTAGGAAGCTACTAGAACCCTACGAGGTAAGGAACTATAGTACGACCATTTATAGGAACCTAGACGCGTACTAATAATACGATAATCTCCTAGAGGAATTCGAGCGTCTTTTTATAGATAACGGTCGTACCGCGAATATACTAGAAGACGAGTAGATAATAATACTACTAGTTAGTAACTAGAAATCTATTAACGCTAAGCTTACGTATAAGGTATACCTAATAGAACCTAAAGACTACGAGCTTATTAACGAGATATTCGATAAGTTATACTAGTAGGGCTATATATGATAGACTATAGTACTAATACTATTCGGTTTCCCTATATTTATAGTTTAGTATAAGGTTAATAGAAAGCGTAAGGGCCGTATTATAGTCGATATTAGGGGACTTAATAAGGTTACTATAACTAACGCGTACCCCTTACTATTATAGTCTAATATCATTATAAAAGTTACTAGGTATAAGTATATCTCTATTATTAACGCGACCTCCTTCTTCTATTAGTTTAAAGTTAAAATAGAGGACCGATATAAATAGATAGTTATTATATACTATAGATAGGAGTAATATAATATAGCGCTCTTTAGCTATAAGAACGCGCTATTATATACTTAGAGGATAATAGACTACATCTTATATAAAGTAGGGTATAAATTATAGGTATTTATTAATAACGTAATAATCGTAGACTACGACTTAGAGTAATATCTATAGAGCCTATATAAACTATTTATAACGTTAAATAACCGTGACCTGATCCTTTCTAGATAGAAGTCCTTTCTAGGATTCCTAGAGTTAATAATACTAGGATAGAAAGTCGATAGCTATAGACTAACTACTACTAAAGATAAGGTTATAGTAATACGCGCCCTATTATTCCTATTAATATTAAAGGACTTAGAGATATACCTTAGTATAACTAGATAGTAGCGCTAATATATTCTATATTATACTAAGCTAGTTAAGCCGCTATAGAAATATAAGATAGAGAGACTAAAGATAGCCCTAGTTAGTAGTTATTCATAACTATACTATACTAATAACGTCTGGATTAACGCTACGCCTAAACTACTAGACGCCTTTCGCGCTATCTAGGACGTCTTTATAGATCCTATAAGACTAGTATACTATAACCAGAAGTAGTAGCTATATATCTTTACTAACGCCTTAAAGTAACGAGGTTTTAGCATTATAGTCGCCTATATTAAAGAAGATAGACTACTATTAGAGGTCCTATAAACTAAAGTCGAACTAGTATTCTACCTATCTAAGACCTTCTTAGTTATAGAACGTTAGTACTAGCTAATAGAACTAGAAGTTGCCTATCTAGTATAGATAGTACAACGAATTAGATAAATAATCGAAGGTAGCGAGCATCCTATTACTATCTTTATAGACTATATAGCGATAACCAGAATTATTTAGTAGATAGCGCTTATATCGACTATAATCGACCGCTTTAATAATAGACTTATTAGAGCTTCCTAATACCTTTTATAATTTAATCTACGAATCGTCTATATAAAGGGATATAAGTATGTCGTTCTAGACGTCCTATTAAGACTAGTAGCTAAGTAAATAATACTAGTAGATAATAATAATAACGTATTAGACGAATTATTATTATCTAACTAGAGTCTTATTAATAGTAACGTAGTAATAATACTCTAAATTAACCTAGCGTTTAAGGCATAATTATAAACCATATATAATATAGATAAGCACTTTAGCGATATTAAGGCGACTATAATAAACTAGAGGGATAACCAAGGCCTATTTATTTAGCGTAACGATTTACTCTAGAAGGACGACTATTTATATATCCCTAAGGTAATCGAGGGTAATATTTTTAGTACTATATATAACGAATAGTTTCACCTAGGCTTCTATCGCCTATACTATCGCATCTATACCTAATACTATATCTATAAGCTAGATAAGAGACTATAGTAGTACCTACTATATTATAAGGAATACTAATAGCTATAGACTAAGTAGTATCGCGCTTTTAGTAGCTTATAACTGATTATTACGCTACTAGTACTATTCTATACTATGACCCTAGACTTTATAGTTATAATGCCCGAAGTAGATAGATGCGACGCATTATTAATTATAACGTGCAAGTTCTTTAAAAGCATACTACTAATTCCTAGGTATATAACCTATACTGCCTCTGCTTAGGCGCACCTACTATTAGACGAGTTACTAAATAGTAACTAGGGTATCCTAATAGTACTAATATCGGATTAAGACCTAAAGTTTACTTTAGAAGTCTGGATAATAATTTTTAAGAGATTAGGAACTAGAATACTAAAATTAACTATATACTACCTATAAACTAATAGATAGTTAGAGCGAACTAACTAGACTATAGAAATTACGCTCTACTACTATATAGTTAAATACCTAGAAAGTATACTAGAATAGCGATATATTTTACTATAGATCTGCTTTACGCTTAATAATTCGGTAAACTAGAGTACTAGTAAGGCCCTAAACGAGATCGTTATAGGTTTTCTATTATAAGAAGTAGGGGACTTATTAACTATAAGTACCTAGGACCTTAACGTAGTTCGTAAGAAAGCGTACGACTATATTACCTTTATATAGGCCTAAATAAAATAGAGATATAATAATAAGCATAAACCATGGTTTCTAAAGGTTAGAGACTAGGTATACCTTAAACTATAATATTATAATAAACTAGGAGTTATAAACTAGAAGCTTACCTAGCCTAGAACTAGACCATTCCTGATTATACGTATAGTTAGACGCCTAGTATACTGACTAGACCTACTATAGAACTAGAAGATTTACCTAGTAATATCGATTATAGAGTTAGAACTAGTTCCTAACGAATAGGACCTATATAATAGACTATAGGTATAGAGTACTAGGCTGCCTTAGGCAGACGCGCTAGAACTACTACTTAACGTAAGGGTCTATATAGTTAGCTAAACGAGACTTAAAGTCACTAAGTACCTAGTATAGTAGTAAGGAAAGGGCATAATAGATAATATATAGAGGCGCGTAGATAAGCTCCTATAAGAACTTATAAGATAGTTTATACGCGACTACCTAGAATAGGTAAATAGATAATAGAAGACTAGAAGGAACTAGGCAGCTACTAGATAGTGAATATTAGATAATAAGGTATTATAGGAGTATCTTATAGGATTTACTTTAGCTTTATATTAATTCTTTTTTAGTATAGTAGGAACGAACTAGAAGCTTTACTTAACGATAGCTTTTCTTTTATAATAGAGCTTATAGTACTAGCTTCCCGGATTACTACTAAGACGTTTATATAAGCTTTATTTTAGGCTTTACTACTCTTACTAAGACGGTTATATATAAACCTAAAACATTACCTAAAGTAAGATCTTAGGGATATATTCACCTTTTACCTAACAACTTCTTCTTCTTCTTATACCTGTATATTTATATATACCTAATATTCACTATAATAGAATATCTTTAAATAGCGATAGCTATTTAAATAGCTATAGCTAGGATAATAAAGCTAAAGAATACTAAACTAGCGCTAAAGTTCGTAAAGCTAGTACTAAAGATTACCTCTATTTAGACCGATAAGGATAAGACTACTTACTAGCTCTGCGAATATAAGGACGCTATAGATAAGCGTTATAAAGCACTTACCGAAAATAAGGGCTTTACCCCTAGACGTAAGAAGGAGGTATATAAAGAAACTGAAGTATATAAGAGTATCTACTAGTTATAGGCTAAAGTTAGTAGGCTATTCTATATAGATTCGATAGCTTATAATCAATTTATAAATAGCGCCTAGAACGTTAAAAATATAATAGCTTATAACGAATAACTTAACCGCTTTATTAAAGGTACTTACCTAAACGACCTATAGGAAGACACCTATAAGGAGCTTCCTAAGAAATAGAAGGATATATTTTAGGTAATCCCTATAGTTTTCCTAGTTCTAAAGGTTACTAGCCGCTATTCTTAGGGTATAAAGACTAAAGTCGACACGATTATTAAAGCTATATATAAGAAGTCTAGTAATACTACTACTATTATAACTAGACGTAACCGCTAATTAGGTAGTACTAGTCCTACTATTAAGGACTTAAGACGCGCTACTAAGAAGGCTAAGAAAGAGAAGGCTAAGAGTACTATAACTACTTTATCCTCTAAGACTACCTTAGCTATAACTACTATATCCTTTATAGCTATAACCGCTTCGTCCTTTAAGAGTATTCTAACTAAACGCAGTCTAAGCCTATCCTAAATCGTAAAGGATAAGAGGGTTAAGATCGAGGCTAATAATACTAAGGATTCTAACGATTTCTAGGACTTTCTAGTTAATAATATCTAAGACCTCTTAGACGTATAGCTAATTAAAGAGATAACCGAAGAGATAAGTATACTATCTAGATACTAGTATAATAATACTATCTTATTACTCCTATTAGACTAGAGTAGTTTCCTAAAAAATAAACTAATTATCTTTACTACTTAGTATTATAACTAGCTACGTAGCTTAGGCATTATAGCGCTAATTAGTATTACTAGACCGACTAGATAGGCTATTCTCTAGACGCGTCTATTAAATAAAGATAGAAAGGCCTTCTACTATTATAGTAAGGCTCTTAGAGCTATCTAGAGTCGCCTTAAAAATGCAGACTATATAACTAAACTAGACTAGACCGAAGTAGCTATTCTTAGTATATTTTTACTAGATATTAGTAAGGAGTACTGCGCGCTATACCTTCTAATTCTAAAGAGGTCCGATAGTAATAGGAAGATACGCGAGTAGCTACTAGCTATTACTACTAGAGAGGCTAGTAAATAGACCAGAGCTAATACTACTACTAAAACCGGCGCCTCTATAACTACTAACGCTGCTATTACTAAATAGACTAGAGCTAATACTAATACCTCTATAACCACTAATACTACTGTTACTAAACAGACCAGAGCTAATACTACTACTAAAGCCGGCGCCTTTATAACTACTAATACTATAGTCACTAAATAGACTAGAGCCGATACTACTACTAAAGCCGGCGCCTCTATAATTACTAACGCCGCTATTACTAAATAGACCAGAACTAGTAAGACTAAGCTCGATACTAGAGCTAAGACTACTAGTACTTAGTTAGGATAGACTCTACTTAATAACTAAAGAGGAAACTAAAAGGGATAGAAGAAAGGGAATATAGTTATAAGAGTAGACTAAATTATAAGATAGGAAATAACTAGAGCATGGAATTTTTATTAACTTAGAGGATAGTAGGCAAGATTTTATTGATACTACTTAAGGACGAGTGACTTTCTTTTTAAAAAAGCTAGCAGATATTAAGGTTATACCTTAGTCATTATCTTAGTTAGTAGGCCCTTAAGGCCCTACTCTCCTTTATAGTAATATAATCAACCTTCTTTACCACATCTTGACAAGCAACGACACATAATAATGAGACGAACAGTAGCCCCAAAAAACCGCATCCTCAACATCTAACAGCTAAAGGGTGCACTTACCTGCCCAGACTGGTACGCGTCCACGATCAACTTAATCGTAACATAAGTCCCCGCCACGCAAAAGAATCCGCCAGCAAGAAATGTCGCGATCGCCAGCGAAGTCTGGAACGGCTTGCTCGCCCAACTCCGCCACCCATCACCATCATGCCAACAATCATGCAGCCAAAACGCTCCCGCAATGCCATATGTATACCAGCTCGCAAACAGACTCGCTGCAATACCAATCAGATAGCTGAAGATCGGCACACCGACCGCCAACACAAATGCGGCCCCATTCATGACCAAGATCAGCACAACCCACACACCCCAGCCCGTAAACGTATGGCTATGCAAATGTCTACTATTCCGGAACAGTCTCACGAAGAACAGCTTACTTGCCGTATGGGCGTACAGACTTCCGGCGATGAGGAAATTGGGAATCGCGATGCCATACGCGGCTTTTGCCCAGACCGGGTCTAGAGAACTGAAGGCGGGAGAGGCCACGCTGTTGCCGATATAGATGTATATTATAACGGCGAAGACGGCGTAGAAGACTGTTGCGAAGGTTTGGAGCGTGTAGGCGGCTTTCATAGCGTCGGTGGGGGTGTGCATCTCGGAGATCATGATGAAGAACCTGGTTCGATATCAGCCATCTGGTCTCCCTTCAGAGCACCATCCAGGAGCAGATGAAGAAGAAACCACTCACATGAAGTGGCCCGCAAATGAGAAGATCGGATTAGTCAAGGAAACAAATGCGTCAACAAAGTTCGACTGCCTGGTCACACTAATCGTCCTACCCTCGACCGGATGGATGCCTGCTCCAACCATCCCCACAACCCCCGCAACCAGGATACTGATCACGCTCGGCACACTGATCCAACTCAGCTTATCCAACGTCCTCGGGAAACTGCAAATCAACGTCGGCACAGCAAAGATGCCCGTATAAAGCATCAAGCAAAGCTTATTCCCGCTCAACTGCGCCAGCGCAATCTGGCCCGCCAGCAACTGTCCTCCCGTCGCAAAGACAGCGAAAATAACCGTGCCCGCGCTCAACACCTCTCTTCCCAAAGGTCCGAACAGGATCATGCCTGCGTCCCCCATGTTGTGGACTTCGGGGTGGCGCAGCTTGAATTTCACGAGCAGCCAGGAGGTGTAGGTTGCGAAGACGCCGAGGAAAACGATGAGGATTAGCCCCGGGACGAGACCGACGACGGCGAGGGAGGAGGGCAGGCTGAGCATGCCGTTGGAGACGATTTCGGCGATCATGAGGACGGAGACGAGGGGCCAGGACAGGGTTTTGTATTTGATCTGGACTTGTTAGTCGGTCAGAAACGTGGCGAGCGGGTACGTGTATGCGAGAAGTTGTGGAATTGTGAAGTTGTAGAAGAGGTTGGATTTTGGATGTAGTAAGGGAAATTTTACCTGATGGTTCTCCTCGTGCCCGAAAACATCGGCGTCGTGATAGGTAGCCAAATGCCCATTCTCGGATCCGGTTTGATAGCTGTGGGCGGGCGCTTCGTACGCGTTGTCCGCGTAGCTCTTGGGTTTGCTCATGGCTGGCCCGACCTCTAGTCGCTGCTTCTATGCTAGCTGCCGGAAGAGAAACAAGTTATCAGCCCGCTTGTTCCGTACACTGTTTGCTCTCGAGGCTGAGGTTGGTGCGGAAGTGCACGTAGTTGTATTGTGCAGCCGCAGATTGCAGATTGAAGATGCCTCTGCACACAAGCTGTAGATCACAGATATGGGGGTTATGTGGTCTATACCTACGATTAGAGGGGCGCGAAAAGCAGCAAGGAAGAAACGAGCAGCCAGCTTCGGGGGGCGCCAGCGCCCATCTATTATGTACCTACCTATCTATTTACGCAAGCCATGCATGCAATCGATTGACCTCAAGCTGCATAAGATAGATACCTACGTAGTACGATAAGGCACGCCTGTGGCTTGCCCGTCGGGCTGTGATTGCAGTTCCCGCTCTGCCACTTTCATGTCGAGATGATGCGCGGTTCAGCCCACATGACGGGATGCCGGTGTGGGGGAAGCTGTACGGATTAGGAAGGTGGATGGGCCGGGGGGCACTTAGACGCTTGCGGTAGGTGCAGCCTTGCTTTCTTGGCTTGGGTACATGTAGGCTAAGGTAAGGTAAGGGGAGGTACATGTTCGTGTGCGAGTTGGGATGTCGATGAGAGTACCTAGCTTGGAGTATGTATGGAATGGCGCAATTTGTCTCCTGGGATGGAGGAGGATGGGGCAGGGTTGGTTGCGATACAGTGTGGAATCCATGCACCTAGCCAACACTGTTCCATAAGGGCAATGTCACTTGTCAGATGATCTCGGTCTGTTAGGTAGGTTGAACGGCAGCGAAACATTAACAACAAAACATTATGTACAACGATAGCAATACGATGCAGCAGCAAGGCTAGCAACGGCCATGAGGGTAGCGAAGGGACGACGACGACGACGACGGAAGCGGTAGACATAAGAAAGAAGAAAAACAATGCCAGCAGAAATTTGCATGGACAAATGAAAATCGTGAGACCACCATCTCCCCATGACCCACGCCTCACCACCACCATAACCACTTCAAGTGACGTCCTGCGACTTTCACATAAGACTGCCCCCCACACCCCAACCACACTGCAACAGCAAAGGAAAAGGGGGGAGGCTCCACGACCATATACATAAGCAGCACCTTGACATTCATCTCAGCAACACCACGACCACACAGCACACTCAGACACAGGAACATATCTCAGTCAAAAGGAAAAAAAAGATAGAATTGGTGAATTTTTGCATGAAGAAGACCGCAGACCCGTAGGACATGGCAGCGCACATCCGAAGACATAAAACGAAGAAGAAGAAAAAAACAACAACGTCCGTGCAAGGTCTACAAGTCTGAGAACCCGCTCTCGACTCGGCATAGACCTCAATGCATATTCGCTATCGGTTCAAGCCGAGTTGTGTAAGTTTTGACTCATGATACGAAAAGATGATTTCATTCCGCAAATCGTCGTCAGGCTGATAAGATGTTTTTTGGCATTCCAGATCCGTTTTCGTAGGTTTGTTGGGGCCCCCGAGATTTTCGGCCGGAATATAAGTTGTAGTGCACGTCAGAGAAGATAAAAATGGGTATCGACTGAATAATTGCTTTGTGTGCTGCGCCATGGCGAAACTGCTTGCGTCTATGAGCTGGTGAAGACGAAGGTGGCGGTTCCGGAAGTCAGGGAAACCTGGGTTTACGTTAGTTACAAGGAATAGATTTGAAGATAAAGGGTGGTAGCTTACCGTGCAGCCAGTAGTCGAAGAGCAGTCGGAGTAGTCATCGCCAGAGCAGTACTGTCCGTTGGAGTATTTGCACGAGCCGGAGAGGTTGTCACCCTGGATCTCAACGGCAAAGTCAAGCTTGGTGTTGGTGGTTGGACTGTTCTGGAAGATAGACAACCACGCAGCGCCGGCGCTGTAACCGACGCCGAGGTTGAGTGGAGCGAAGTTGCCCCATGGGTTGGAGGAAGAACCCCACTGGCAAGCATCCTCAACGCCAACACCGGATGGGTTGACGTAGTACTGCGCAGAGGTGGCGGAGCCCTTCCAGTTGTAGTAGTTGTCAGCGTCCGGGCAGGTCAGGTTCTGGGTGCTACCAGGCTTGGCTGCGAGAGGGACGGTCTCGGACTCGGTACCTGGGTAATCGGTACGGCAGACGGAGGCGGTCTCGGACATCTCGTTCTTGACGAGGACAGTGACCTTATCAGTGCCAGTCATGCAGAGGGAGTCGGAGAGATCGCCGGTCTTGTAGAGCTTGCCGTTCTTGCAGAGAAGACCACCAACGGACTGGCCGGTGGATCCCTGCATGGATGGCCATTGAGACTTCTGGTAACCAGCTGGGCAAGCGTACGAGCAGTAGGAACCGTCAGTGCAGCAGTTGCCGTCAGAGCAGGTGGAAGAAGTAACGGTGGTGATGTCGCTGAATCCACCATCGGAGGAACCTGGCTGCTGAATACCGGTCCAGCCACCGAGGCCAACCCAGTCAACGGAAACCGCACCGTAGTCGGATGGGAACTCAGAACAGTCGATCTCGCCGTCTGGGAAGCTCCTATCGACACCAGTACCACTGCTAGAGTCCGAAGAGTCGTCGCTGGAGCTGCTGGAGGAGCTGGCGGCGGCGGCAGAGCTAGTGGAGCTGGCGGCGGCACTGGACGAAGCGACCTCAACAGAGGTTGTCGATGGCGCAACAGTGCTGGTGGAGCTGGCGAAAGTTGAGGTGGCAACTGCGCTGAAGCTTGCGGTGCTGGAGACAGAGGAGGCGTAAGATGGAACAAAGCCCTCCTCACCGTTGGCCCAGACGAGGGTGCCGTTCTTGATTCCCTCCTGGACGTCGTCCTCAGAGATGGTCTTGCCGTTGAGCTCGTACATGACGACAGTTGGACCTGGGACGCTCACCACGTCGGTGGCTGGGGTTGGGTTACGCCTCTCGTGGTGATGGGCGTGGTGCGCATGGCGGTGTGGTTGCGCGGCGGCGAGGACGGCCGCAGAGAGCAGAGCAATTGTGTACTTCATGCTGTTTTATTTTTCTGAGACTAGACCGAAGGTGTTTCTTGGTGTCGTTTCGCGGGCGTTTCAATGAACGAAGGGTTTGCGCTGCAAGGGAGTCGACGTTTGGTTACCGTGAAGTATCCAGCACGGTATTGGTGATTCGGCGTCGATTGGCGTATGTGGAAAATATCCAGGTGTTGGCGATGCTGCGCAAGTGAGTGGGTGCCCGGTGTATCGGATGTCAATGATCAGTTGATCGGTTGTTGTGAGGCTGGTCAAGCGCGCGTTTGGAATGAGCGTTTTGTCGCGTGGGCTGGTAGTCGGTCCAAATGAGTGGATAGAAGCTGGGGCTTCTGGTCGGTAGTCGTCGTCGTCGGTGATCGAAGGGCGTCGTCGTCGCAGTCTACAGCATCGGTAGAAGTAGTCGTCGAGGGGGGAGACCAGAGGGAGAAGTATCGGGTGTGTTGGGTCCTAACAGAAAGGAGGCCAAGAGTGTCCGTGCGGTGGGCTAGCAATCTCCCCGCGGCGAATTAGCGGCGACGCGGATCGAGCAAACAATCGTGCTGATTCAAAGCAACGCAAATTGCCAACACAAGCCTAGAACGTCCCGGCGCTTGCGTTTCTTATTATCAATGGCTATAACCTGTCTGCTATTCGCATGCTGTTCCTATGTGCCTTGCACAGCCTCGCTTGTCCTTTTCTTGTTCCCGGCATACTTGCTCAATGACGCCTTGTGCATGACGGATGCCTTCATAAACTCTTATGCGCCTGAATAAGAAGGTCCATTAGGCGTCCTTGGATAGACTCAACAAAATCAACAAACGGTCCAGACAGACTTTTCACTTGCCGTCTGAGACCTTGTTTCGTCTCAACATGGCAAAGCAAGAGCGCTCCACATGGTGTCCGTCGCCGGCGCCTGTTGTTGACGCAGAATGATGGCCACCCCAAGCGTTCCATGTCGTCCGCGTGGAGGGGACAGGAAGCCTTTCCGTTTAGGGTTCGACCAGTACACGGGTGGCGTCAACGGCGCCCTTCTTTATGCCAATCACCGCCCAAGATCCTTGTACAAATTATGCGCGTTCCTGACGCTAGGGATAATTTCTGCACCCCGGCCAAAAGTCTCGGCAGGCTGCCTTAGCGATGGCGATCACGGCCTCTGTGTATGCTGTCACATTTTTGGGGTGCGCACATGAGCAGGTCCAGCATTCCTGGCTTGGGAAGATGCAACAACACAACCTTGAAATTCGAAGCCCGAGGAGAAGCAGACGTCACTTGGAATGATGCTCACCAGACTTATGGGACAGCAAAACGTGTCCCTCCTTCGAGGAAATGGTGATCACCTTTAGCTACCGGCGCTTACCGCAAGTGTTTGGTGCACCTACCACCTCATTTTCGCCATCTTTTCCCAAAGAGGGAAGAGTATTAGTCTTTCGCGTCGGGCGTGTCGGGCGTGTCTCGCGTGGCGGAGCCAAATAGTCGCCTCGGCAGTCCAGTCTGTGGTCGACCATAAGGTAATACCAAGCCAGAACAAAAAGAAAAAAAATGCTAGATGGAAAAACCCACGGATTGATGGACGCAGAATTTGCTGCGCGTTGCTACAGTCCCGAAATCGTGGATGTAGAAGCAGGGCAAACAACAGCTTGCGTTGACGGCTCCAACGGTGAGATTGCGATCCGATGCGACGTCTCCTGCGTTGCTATCGATATAACCAGCTCCTCAAATTAAGCAACAGCTATAATACTCCGCAGTACACGCACATCAGGGGACGATCGTGAGATCCTACGGTAAGACGGCATACAGAGTGTTACTGCCAGGTCTCCTATTGCCATTGAAGCGTGCAGGAAGGCGATCTGCAGCGGAGGTGTGATCGAACCTGAAGTGATTTGCAAACCTGTGGAGGATGAACTCGGATAGAGCAAGCCGAGTTGGAATTGCGCTGTTGCGACATTTCTGGGGCAGACGTTCCGCTTACCACTGGGAAACCTGTGTGTGATAACCGGAACTTGGAATGAAGATGTGCCCTACTGACATCAAAGCTGTCTGCGTCTGCCCACACCAATACGTCCGTTCTGCCCGAGCATGTCATCCTGTGCTGCTGGCCACTGCAACCCTCAAACCATCCTCTCGTTCTGGACAGCACAATACACCTTGGCAGTTTCGATCCGAGTCCGTCAGCCAGAGTTCATGCTGAAGAATCTATTTTCTTCGAGAAGCCATACTGATGACCACCACACTACGAACACCACTGAACCTTCTTCGTGACCATCCTCTCGTATTCTTGCCACTCATGGTCTTCCGCCTCTCTCACCAGGTGGAGAAGCGGTGTCATACGCGCCTGCTTCCGCTTCGTCCAAACTTTCCAAAGTCCATGAGGGAAGAGCTGCCGAAGTCTGGCATCGTGGCAGTGTAGAAGTAAAACCCCCGCAATGATTCACGTCGATCCGCTGGCTTCCGCCAAACTTAGAGCCTACTGTACATACTGTACTGTACAGTACAGTACGTTATCGGAAACCTAAATAGAACACTTCGGTGTTGATTTGAACGCCAAGGCTCACATGGAAGCATTCTGTAGGCAAGAGGTGGACCGACACCGGAGCTACCTCCAGTGGCAAAACCACGACCGCTTCCTTCCCAATCCGGCAAGTAGCTCTTGAGCACGCGATGCTTGGCGTCTTTGTTCCAAGCACGTAGCCCACTTTGCGCGCTCAACCTCGCGCGCCAGGTTTACGTGTTCCCTACGTGCATAGCCAAGCTTGGCTTGGTGAGCCGATGTCTACGTTCGAGAGGAGACACTTTTCGAGAGCATCGTCTTGGTAAGAGGACATTTGGCATCGCGAGTACAGACTAGCGTCGGACCTACGCACGCGGCGTCCTACAATGTTCATTGTTGGGTAGGTAAGGAAGGTCGAGTCCGGGAAATCTGCTCTCACTGTCAATTGGAAAGAACAAGTATCGGCGGTCATTGTCGGACAGATTGTTGGTAGTGAGAAGGTAGTATCATTTTCGCTTTCTATGCACAACTTCTCGCTTTCGCAAAGTCTCGTCTCATCGTTCTGCAGGCAAGCAATCGGACAGGCGCAGGGTCGCAGCCAGCATCCAGCCTGGTATTGACATGTCGCTGCGCGTTCGCTCATCCTCCGCCCCAGCTGACGCCATGCTTGATTTAGTAGGTCATCAGAGTGTACGTCTTCACTGTGACGGCTATCACCTTGCACCCAGCTTGTCCAAAGCACGTGCACCCTGCTCCTGCCATTCCTGCTTGGATATCCACATGTTGTCCTTGTCCGCCATCTACAACGCATCAGCATATTGTATCTCTGGACCAACTCATAGATTATGTGACTTACAATATTCGCGAGCACCGCACCACCAAGGAAGACCATGTGCCTTCTCCGAGGTGGATCTTCTATCCGTACCTTGAATTTCTGCAAAAGCAGTCAGCTCACCCGCTTACGCTTTACCGTTGAAGCCTCAGCAACTTACGTTCAGTCTCTCCGGGTTACCACCCAGCACTCTCGTCAGCCAAAGCTGCTTAATCTCCTTCTCCAACCTGCTCGGCAGACCTGGGTACATGCTGCTACCACCACTGAGGACGATAGCCTTGTACAGACTGCTCCTCACGTCCACATCCGCAGCTTGAATGGTGTTGAAGAGGAACTCCGCAATACCGGGCTGCTCAACATCGACGAGGTGTGGCTGGAACAAGCACTCAGGAGCCTCGAAGCGCTCGCTGCCAACCCTGATCACGCGACCGTCGGGAAGAGTGTAGCTCTCCACCAGCACAGTCGTCTCCTCACTGAGTTTCTGATCGAGCGCCAGGTCGTAGGAAACATAGCACAGCTTCTCCTTGATGGCGCGAACGGTCTCGAAGTCCGCAGTACGGTTAAGCGCGTATCCTCTCCTCAGCAGCAATGAAATCAGGTTCCTCGTGACATCCCTTCCTGCCACATCCAGTCTCCTTGTCAGGTGGTTTAGTACCGTGCTCTCATACACCGGCACAATGTGAGTGACACCGTCACCGGAGTCGACGACGACGCCGGAGGATAGACCCTGTGCGTAGAGGGCCAGCACAGCCTGGATCGCAACATAGACACCGCCGAAGTCGTACCGCTCAAACATGACTTCGCACATCTGCTCGCGGTTCTTCAGGGGGTTCATAGGCGGTTCAGTTAGGAGGATCTTGCGGCCTGTTGGGTCGATCTTCATCTTCTCAAAGAAAGTAAAGTCCCAGAGGTGCTGCATGTCGTCCCAGCGTTTTACGATTCCGTTCTCCATCTGGTCACGGCGTTAGCGTTGCTGGTTGAAGTGGCAGTGTCCGTAGAGGTGAGCGTGGGCGCAGGTTGTACGGGGACCTGACAGCATCCGTAGCTGCTGTGGGAGGAAGCGACGTACTGGGTAGGTAATCTGTAGCATCGACCGTGCCGCCGAAGCCTCGTCACCGCACATGATATCCTTCAGCTGAATGTCCCCCTCCAGTGTTGCCTGCTCTTCTGTTCTGAGGATCGGTCTGCCGACAATCGATGGGAATTGATGATCTGGGAAGTTCTGCGCGCGGACACCATATTAGCCGAAGGTCCCATAGCTATTCCAGTCGCATGTAGCATCGTACTTGTCCGGCATAACCAGCCTTGAGGAAACCGGTTCCTCCATCGAGCACTACGTGAGCTGCATCAGCAAGTGTCCCTGGGAGCGCATGGCTGCCTTCATACCAATGGGCACTTCCGCCATCTTGTCCAGGTGTTCAAGGGATTAGAAAAGATGGCCAGGGAGAATATAAGGCGCGTGCAGGTGAGTGTAAATCGTAATGTCTATACCACTCAATACGTGGGGTACAAGACACGCAGTCGCAGCATCCGGGCCCGAGCCAAGACCCGTCGTCATCTCCAACCCAGCCATCCCGTCCCCATCCCCGCGTACACCTCATCACGGCAGAAAGCGCCATCACGCCAACCCTCACCGCCCGTCCAGGCAAGAGTTACAGAAGCGCTGCGCATCCCCAAAACCTCTTCTTCTTCTTCTTTTCATCCGAGTGCACGGGCATTACGCGTATCAGTGAGGATTCGTCCGAGATCGTGTTTTTGCTAGTTGAAAACTATCAACTGACTGCTCTTGTTGGTCTTCGGATCGGCAAGGAATTTTTGGAAAAACACACAATTTGCGTAAAACATCAGGAGATTCTGAATGGGGTCTTTTCATTGAGTCGTTCCGTCTGGTTGCGGGAGCTTGAAGAAGAACGAACACGGCTGTGAGCTGGCGATATTACTATCGCTCTGATCCATTTCCCTCTTGACCATGTTGGATGGTACGTTGGGGCGCGATAATGATTCAACTGTGGTGCCTGGCTCCTACTGTAGTGCTCGTTCATGTTCCAATTGGTACTACCTTTGCACATAGGTGTAGTACCTATGGCCTGTCTGCCAGCCAAACCCAGTGTTATACAGTACAGCATACATAGGTAAGGTCAATGCCGCCTTGCTAGCAATGCGCTCAGCCTCAGCAGCCTCACGTCTGAGCCAGTACAGCAGGGTGATCTCTCCTTTTCCGAGTCACCAGATACTATCCGCATGTAACAGGCAACTCACCTAACGTGAGGGGCGCCCTTTCGTTGTCCAAGATACTTGAGACTATCCGCATTGAACAGGGCGAAGCACATAACGTGAGAAACCGCTTCCACTTCGCATGGCAGGAGTGAGGAGTCAGGAGTCCTTAGTAGCGAGACTGATTTACATGGTCAGCCAGTTGAACAGCTCATTCTTAATGGTAAGAACATACATTGGAAAAGTGAATGCTGAATAGCGTACTAGTACTCACACTTGGATCGCGTCCATGCGAGGTTAAGTGAGACTTGATTTACCTCAAAGCTTCGAATACAGCTCTACGTATTTATGAAAGTGCTTTGTTCTTCCTATTCTTCTGGCACACGTTCACGCATGTGTACTCTGCATATTCCGTTTCTTTAAACTGTTCGCATGTCGCAAAGTGGAGTGCGCGCGGACTACTGTAAGTCACTCATAGTACAAGACTATCGAATTCCGAAGCGTCGTTACCGCTCTTCTGTCGCGGATCAAAAATGTATTTAGACCCGATTCACATGGTTACTAGATATCGGGTCTTGGGATGCTAAGCTATGAAATAACTAACACATGAAGCACAAATAATGGGTCTGGTTGCGAGGGGACTGGTAGGGAAGTGGTAGGTTGTCCCTCGGTAAGCTTCCCCACTCCACCAGATTGGGCTGACGTCCTGACCACCATTGCCCCGCGGTTGATCGCTGCAACTGAAAGAGCTCTGTAGATTATAAAGATGCCCCAATTCCTGCGCACCATGTGACCATGTGAATCAACTTGATTATGTTGAACCGGTAGACTGGGGACGCTAGAACGTCACTTCGCCATCTACAGCTTCAGTCGGAGGCGCTAGAACGTCACTCACAAGAGGTATGTACGGTAGCCCTGAAGATGATTTGAAAGCATCGGACTGAGCACCCGCTGATGACAGATACATAAGAGTAGCTAGTTCAGTACAGTAGTCGATTGACCTAGTCTTTTTTATTCTTCTTCGCGAAACAGCACCATTCAACAATATTCGGCATGTCTCAGATTTCTCAAATTCAAACCAAGGGTATCTACCATGGTCTTCCAGTCTACCCAGACACCCTCAAAGGTCTGACGGCCATTGTCACCGGTGCCAATGGAATTTCAGGCTATCATCAGGCCAAAGTGCTCGCAGAGTCTCCAGGGCGATGGACCAAGATCTACTGTTTGAGTCGTCGTCCCCCGGCCATCCCAGGCGGCCTACCCAAGCATGCAGAGTTCGTGAGTCTGGATTTCATGAAGGAGCCAACAGAAATTGCCAAGGTGTTGAAAGAGAAGGGGGTCAAGGCAGACTATGTCTTCTTCTCATCCTACATCCAGCCGCCGCCAAAGGAAGGCGGTAACATATGGTCAGATGTAGATGAGTTGGTCAGAGTCAACAGTAAGCGAACTTCCTTGGGCGGCATTACTATTTCGCAAATTGACCGACCAACAGAACTGCTGCTCTCCAACTTCCTCGAAGCTCTCTCCCTTGCAGACGCCATCCCCAAGCGCATCATGCTCCAAACCGGAGCCAAGAACTACGGCGTCCACCTCGGCCCAACCACGCTCCCCCAAACCGAAGACGACCCCCGCATTGACCTCGAGCCCAACTTCTACTATCCCCAAGAAGACGTCCTCGCCGACTTCTGCCGCCAACACGCCCTCAACTACAGCATCGCAATGCCCTGCAATATCCTCGGCGCCGTGCCCGACGCAGCCATGAATCTGTGCTTTCCGCTCGCCGTCTACGCGACCGTCTGCGCGCATCTGAAGCAGCCGCTTCATTTCCCCGGCGGTGTCACTGCGTGGGAGAGACCGCAGGACCAGAGCAGCGCGATGCTGAATGCGTATCTGGAGGAGTGGACTGTGCTGAGGCCACAGGAGACGCTGGGCGAGAAGTTCAATGCTGTTGATGGGATCCCGTTCACGTGGGCGCACTTTTGGCCCAAGATGGCGGCTTGGTATGGCCTGGAGTGGACTGGAGCAAAGGAAGAGGGGTTGACGAGGGTGGAGATGCCGTACAACTTGAGAGGGTGAGTTGGAGTTGTGGAATGAGATGCGAAGTGTCGAGTCTGGGCTGACAGAGCGTAGATATGGTACCAAAGCCGTGTTTGAATTTCAGTTCAAGCTCACGGACTGGGCGAAGACACCAGAGGTACAGACAGCTTGGAAAGAGATTGTTGAGAAGCATGATCTGGTGCAGAAGGACCTTGGGGATATTGATCGCATCTTCAGTTTCGCTGATGTCGGTCTTGGCTTCCCTCACCCATTCTACTTCAGGTACGTGATTTGCCTAAGCTTATTCATCACTCGGACTAATCGAAATTAACGTGATGACAGCACGGCCAAGGCGCGTAAGCTAGGCTTCTTTGGTTGTGTGGACAGCGCTGAGTGTATGCTGGAGGTGTTTAACAATTTTGGCAAGCTGAAGATGATCCCGCCTGTTCCAATGGTTGGTGGCGGGTCCAATTGAGTTAGGACGGAAGCTGCCTGTGAGTCCTCGGCGGCTATCATTACATGTTGTTCTCCAAGATTTCGACACTTGAATTCGGAAGAGACGGAGAAAGAGATACGTTCATTCGTATGGAGGCTAGACCTGCCTACAACCCTAGGGATATGTTCCGCATGATCAAAATCATTTCCGCCCCCCCCTGTGAGTACAGTGTCTGTTAATCTGATGCCAGCAATTCAGAATTCTTAAGCCAGTGTACGCCCGTTATAATGCAATTAGACAAATATTCGCGTCCATTACACCCCAGTCGGTGCCTCATCCAGACGTCCAATATTCGCCCTCGCCTTCAACTGACTCTCCTTAAACTGCTCCCACCCCTGCGGATCTTTCTCCTGCAACTGCCTCAACTCCTCGAAATTCGCGCCCAGCTGCTCCAACAGTCCCTGCCAGCCGTCGCGCTCCACGACGCCCTTGAGTTCCTCGCCAGATATGTTTTCCAGCTTCTCGGACAGCTCGGACAGATGTGGGGCGATGGCCTCAGAGGCCGCCGCCGCCGCCGCAGCTTCAGCCTCTGCTCCTGGGCCGGCCGCCGAACCTGGGCGAGAGTTGGAAGCGGAGGGGGCGTTCAGGACGTCTCGACGGGCTTGTTGGCCGAGACGATGGATGCGGCCTTCCTCGAGGGCCAAAGCGCGTCCAGCCAGGCTAACGTCGCTGTTGTGCCTGCTGAAGCCGCGGGGGCGGATGTCATCTTCGGGGTCCGAGTCCATAGACAGAGCCGAGGTCTCTGTGGCGAGAGTTGCGACAGAGCTTTCGGGGAGCTGGGAAGACGGAACCGAGCCGAGGGATGATGATACGGAAGCTGGGTGCTTGGGTGATGGTGGCGCAAGACGCGTTTCTGGATATTCGTCCTCGAAGCGTTGAATCATACCTTGTAGTGTCTGGTCAAGGAAGAGGAGGCGGCCTGAACGCAAGTTAGTTTATATCTGTGTGACATCAAGCTCGACATCAAGACTTACGGTAAGCCATCTCATCACCATTAGCTGCTTCTTTGACGAGGGCTGGCTGAAGTCTTGCGCGGATCTTTCGCGCGCTACCCAGCAAATTCTTGCTCATCTCTTTGGCCTTGCCTTTCCTTTGTTGCTCCATGCCAGCACTTTCTTCCCTACTCGGAGTGACGGTCCCTGATCTCGGGAAACTGCCTCTTCGAATCTCGAATGCCTTTTCTCCGAGGCAGTACTGGAGAGCCTTCACTACGCCGGTTCCGCCGACGATGTAGTCTTCATCCGGAGCAGGGTCATCAAGATCGTGATTCTCGTGGAAACCCTCTACATGTCCTACTAGATGAAGCAGAACGTCAGGCACAGTGACCTCCTTAGGATCTGCAACGCCGTGAGGTTTCGTGAGTGTGGCAGCTTCGGGTGTGGTTGAAGCATCAGGAATGGTGACCAAGTCCATATTCCGCAAACAATATGCGACAACTTGTTTAGCGAGCGCTTTCACAACTTCGTTGGTATCCACGTGAGGCACCTAAAGTTTTGGTTAGCAAGGCCATTACAGGAAAGAAAGCGTCCACTTACGTCTACGTCTATACAAATGATGGTATTGGATACCCTCACGGCAGCCATGAGCGCTGCATAGAGTGCACACGCTTCTTCTTGGCTACCTGCGTCTGTTTGGTTGACCAGTGCAGTAAGTGGCGCATTTTCCAGTATGTTCAGATGCGCCAGTACTGGTCCTTCTGGTAGAACCTATGTACATCAAGATTAGTGGGTTGAATTTGTACGTGATTTTGAACTGCTACTGACCTCTGCCAATGCAATAGCCGATTGTGCTGTCAATCCTACGTCCATCAAGTGCAGGCGTTTCAAATGCTGCATCTTAGGAATGTACCGCCGAAGGAGATGAAGCGCAGAATTGCTACCCTCAAAAAGCTCGGTGTTATGACTAAGATCAAGGAAACGGAAATTAGGGAGTGCACTGAGGGCAGGGAATAGAAGCTTCAGGGCACTGGTGTCGATGTTACACCCAGCTAAACTGAGACCCCATACAGGGCAGTTAGGGTTATGGGTGAGAGCATCTGCGAGCAGACCAAGTCGGCCCCGGAGATCATTGCCGCCGAGGTCGATGATCTGACATACGCCTGAGCGAACGTAGTGGAGGATGTGCTCAAAGCCTTCATCGTCAAGGTGGTTGCTTGCAAGGGACAGGCGAGTGATGCCGCACATGGTCGCTCCGTCCACAATCTTGCGGATTTGCTTCGCATCCAAGCCGCATTCAGCCATGATCAGCTCCTCCAATCTTGCACCGCCGCGTCTTCCAGCTAGAGCTTTATACATGGTCTCTGCGGCATCCACGGGTTGTCCCGTAGTGACCGGTGCCCGCTCTGGAGGCTTCGTAGGGGTGCAAGTACTTGGAGGTATTGTGGAAGGGAATTTGATCATCGATAGGTCGATGGCTTTGACGGAGCGACACATATAGATGAAACATGCAATGTGCTTCCATCCGACCTTGGTGATTTTCGGGTTGTTCTTGAGTGTGACCTTCTCAACGATTCCAGACCGTTCCTCATTGAGCCGTGGGGAGCATTTCCCGTTAGTACGACGCTTCGTAGGCTCAGGCTTCTTAGCAGCTAACAGCCCGGCGAGAATTACACGAACACCCTCGTCGGTAAGGTCGGCATCTTCCAGTAAAAGCCTCTTGACCGGTACGATTGCTAGCCAGTCTCCGAGCGTAATAACATCTGCCAGCTGCATCCGCGAGCCAGTCAAGTCCAGGCAAGTGACGACACCAGGGTCACTTGACATGGTACAGGTCGGCGACATTAGCTGCTCGGTGATCCTCTTGAGGATCGGAGATTCTCTGAGTTGGCAACATCTTCGGTACACCCTTACAGGGTCCGTTGTTGGCCTATCTTGTGGCCTTGGAGTGACTGTTCCGGAAGCTGACGGAGTAGACCCAAGCGACTTCGGAATGTTAGTGGAGTCCTCACGTGTGAGCTCTACTGGGATGGAGCCATCTTCCTCGGCCTTCCTTCTTCTCCGCTCCTTCCTCTCTTTCCTTTCTTCCTCAGAGCGCTTCTTCTTCTCCTTCCTGTGGTTTACCTCCTTTGCATCTCCTTCTCCAGACTGAGGTTTCTCTGAGTCTGCTTCGGGCACGCTCTCCAGGGCGGTCTCCTTGGTATTACTGCCATCTTTCTCCTTGGTTTCAGCCACAGCTTGAGGATGCTTCAGGGCTTCACCTTCTGCTCTCTCCTTGATTTTCTTATCCTTGTTCTTCTTCTGTTTCGTTGCAGTGTCATCGTCGTCCTTGTATCGCGGGCCTCCTGCAATCTCGACGTCGACAGAGAATGACACTCTCCTTAACTTGGCAGAGTCCAGTTCCGGTACAAGACATCTTTCTCGGTTGAAATCAACATTGAGGACTCGTCGGGGACAGACGCCGCCATTCTCGATTGGCCTACCCGTTAGGCCTCCCTGAGAGCTTGTGGACAATCGCCGAGTGATGCTTGAGAAGAAGGAGCTGGTGGCCTCTTTAGGTTTCTGCGGAACGTATGGCTGGAGCTCTTCCGCCTCGGCTTTCTGTCCGTTTGGTGGAGGGCTGGTAATTCTTTCTTTCGCAGTCGTAGGTGATGTACCAGCGTTGGTACCGTTGATCTGAGGTCTTGAGGTTTGTGGTGGTGAAGGTAGACCGGGAGATTGCGGCGCTTGGTTAGAGGAGGAGAACTTCGAGCTGATACTGGTCATCCAAGAGTTGCGCCGTGACTGACGAGTAGGTTCGCCATTTGAGCCTCTCTCGGAGTCGTTGCGACTGAGCAGTGTAGGTCTTCTTGGCGGTGTGCGAGAAGGAGTAGATGCGCTTGGAGATACGGAGGATGTAGAGGGCTCTGAAGCCACCCTCGCAGACTGAGGGACTGCTATCGGAGCTGATTGTTTTGGCGGAGACTGGGGAGGTTCATTGTGCGATCTTGGAGGAGGCATGTCGCGCGACAATCCCGGAGAGGATGGGGCATGATTCCTGTTCTGATCTGCTTCCATTTGTGAGCATTGTTCGCGTGTCCTACGCCGTCTTGTGCCGTGCGCATGATGGGCCGTCACATACCTTTCTGTGCGCTCGGCCGATGCATCCACGATACATCGATGCCGTGTATATTCTCCATGCTGGCGTTTTTTCCGCTGCTGTCACCTTGCTATTTGTGTGGACATGGTGTTGATCGCTATGGCGTGTGTCCTGGCAAGTCCGTCGACTGGGAGGGGAATGCTGATGATGAGGCGCGGGGCTGGAGCTACCTCATACTGCAGGCTATCGGCCGGTTCAGGTTGCTTATCGAGCGCAAACAGGTACCTAGGTATACAGGCTGCTCGGCAGTGCGAAAAGCGCTATGGCAGTAGAGAGGTTGAGCAGGGTAGAAACAAATATCGACGTTAAGGCATGTTTCATAGTATCGGAATGGACCCTCCAATCATTTGAGGTCATCTTCGGACTCCGATGGGCCACCTCCGGACGTCAGCGGGTGCCCGTCATCGGCACCTAGTAAAACCGTCCATAGGATAATCATAATCTCCATAATCCACAGCTTGAGCGGTCACGGCTGACAGTGTATATCATATGTGTCTACTATAGGCATACGCGAATAGTATCTCACATGTACCATCACCATGCGAATGTTTCCTGTTCTTGCCGAATCGTGGTGAGTTTGCTGGTGGCTTCATAGCGCCAACCGACTCTTGTCGGCTAGACTCTCTGCTTTTCCATTTTGGCTCATAATCTTAGGTTCGCACTTTGCTCGGAAGTGTGTAAATTATGCACAGACAAAGGGCGGCAAGGTCACTGTTGTTCAACAGAACAAGAACCTACAGGAGCGACGACACAGTGGAGCAGATGATACATATGTACTGGAGGCATGTGGAATGGGATTGGCGTGGGAGTTTAACTTTTCATAACCTGATCCATATCTGCTCATGGAGGAGCATGCCAACGCCGGACGACCTTGGATCCCATAAACCTAAACCCATTCATCATGCAAAGCCAGCAACCCTACGACTAAGATACGCTTAAGACTGGAGCTGAGCGATCTTGGCCTTGACGCGCTCAACCTTCTGGTCGTAGGTGAGCTTGCCAGTCCTGTACTTCTTGGACTCGGCCTTCCACTCCTCCCTGGACTTCTTTGGCTCCTCATCCTCATCCTTCTTGAATGGGTCCTCGCGGATCTGCTTGTGGGCATCCTGGTAGAGCTCCTCAAGACCATCGGCCTCGATCTCGTCGTCGATGTAACCCTGGAACTGGGACTTGTAGCGCTCCTCATCGTCGTCGGCGAGGGTCTCCATGTACTCAGCAACGTGACCACCGAAGATGTACTTGCGGAGGGTCTCGGCGTCGAGCTCCTTGGTCTCGATATCGAAACCTGGGAAACGCTTCTCGGAGTGTGGGATGTAGAGACCACCGTCGGAGGCACCCTTCATGGCACCGAAGACACGGGCACCAGTGGAAGTGCGGACAAGACCGACATCGAGGTAGGCCTTGAATGGGCGGCGCTCCTCACCGTCAACCTCAGCGGCCTCGGTAAGCTGGAACTCGCCGTCAGCCTCCTCGACACCAGTGAAGGCCTCGTCGATGTTCAGCTTCTTGAGAGTACGGCGGGCGAGAAGGAGACCGGTGGCGTAGGCAGCGGCCCAGTTGGTAAGACCGTGGGTGATGCCGTAGGCCTTGAGCTCGTGGGCGTAGGCGCAGGAGAAGACCTTGTCACCGGTGATCTCAGAGGTGACGATCTGCATGATGATGTCGCGGTTGGTGAAGCGGACAACCATCCTGTACTTTGGCGCATTGTACTTGTTCTTGGCCTGGGTGATCAACCTCTTGCGGGCATAGTAGTCGGTCTTTCCCGCTCTTCTGCGCTTGTACTTGACTTGGTAGCGCCTGAGTAAGGCGTTAGAAGATCAGCTTGCTTAGCATTGGACATGACAACTTACGAGAAGTACGCGGAGTTCTTGACCAGCTTGGTCTGCAAAGAACAACGAGTCAGCAATTTGCGCTTCAGATAATCCGAAGCATCTTGCAGGGACTCTGCCAATGCTCACTCGGGCTGGAGCCCGAGGATAGCAGGCTATTCATCCTCTAGGGAGACTTACGAAAGGCATCTTGACGGTCGTGTCGGGTCGTTGGTGTCGCAAGAAGCTGAGCGGACGGGCTTCTGGGAAGAAAGTAATGGTGTGGAACTCGCTTAGCTGTGCCAAGACTTCAAATCACCATCCAAAATCTGCAAACGAGTGGGTGACCCCAGGCTTCAGCTTGAAGTTCGTCGGCTGTTGATAAGATAACGGCGCTATGACTGAAGTACGGTACTGTATATCCGTACATGTACGCTACTTGTTAACACCTGCAGTCTCCCTAATGTCCATTTGTACATGTATCTTCCGAAGTACAAGCCTTATAATCTTGATTGCCTGGCTTGCGAATCGCCAACTTCCGCCTTCGCCCGCTCTCTCAGGTCCCTTCTCAGGATCTTACCTGACTGTAATCATGTCAGCTGATGGTGTGGTTAAAAGATGCTCTGGCCACCTTACCGGGTTCTTTGGGATTGAATCCACGAACATCACGCCTCCCACCAGTCGCTTGTGCCTTGCCACTCGTGTCTCCATGAACTTATGGACATCTTCAACCTTCAGCTGATACCCTTCTTTGAGCACCAAATAAGCGCGCGGCAACTCTTCCCCCTTGCTTCTGACTGTCAGTGTAACTCAACACCTTATCAGGATCTGGCTTACATTGTTACACCTATTACCGCTGCATCTGCGATGGCTTCATGATCCAACAGAAGAGCCTCGAGCTCCGCAGGTGCAACCTGGTTCCCTTTGACCTTGATGAGCTCCTGGGTCGCTGTCAGCTCTCATAACTTTCACAATAAATGAATAACTGACCTTCTTTCTATCGACGATGAAAAGCTTGCCATGCTGATCCAAGTATGCGATATCACCTGTCTTCAGCCATCCATCCTCGGTGAGGGTCTCTTTGGTAGCCTCTGGTTTCTGCCAGTAGCCTTTCATGACATTAGGACCACGGACCCATAGCTCTCCCCTCTGGCCTGGCGGCAATTCTTGAGTCCCGCTGTCGTCCATAATCCTTCCCTCCACGTTTGCATTGAGCTCACCAACCGAATTGGAGTTCGATCTTTCTCGCGGATCCCAGCCGCAAGCGGAGCATGTTACCCTACCATACAGTGAGTCCCGGCCACGCTCCGAAGACAAGTTATGGAACGCAGTTGGAAGGACTTACTCGGTCATTCCCCATCCCTGAGTAGTGATAAGCTTGTTGTCATGCTAGAAGAGGCCGGGCAAGAACTTACCTGTTTCACATTCATCTGACCTGCTGGCCATATTGACTCCACCTCTGCACACACTTCTCTACCAAGCGGAGCAGCTCCACATCCAATGTTGTTGACGCTGCTAAGATTAAACTTCTTCACCGCCGGGTGCTTCGCTAGAGCAACAGCAATAGGCGGAACAAGCGTCAGGTCAGTTATTTCGTACCTCTCTATATACTCAAGCATCTTCACAAAGTCGAACTTTCGCATGATGTATACCGGTATTTGACGGACTACTGAGCCAACGCAGAAGTATGTTTGACCATACGCATGATACATTGGTAGGAAGCATAGCCACCGTGCTCTCTTCAACTGATCATCATAGTCGGGATCTAGCTTGGCGTTGAAGATTGTCTGGGAAGTGTTGGCAATGTAATTTCGGTGAGTGATCATGACGCCTTTTGGGACCTGGAGAGGTCAGTCACGCTTCAAGTACCGGTTCAGGGTGTAGAACGTACTCCAGTTGTACCGGATGAATAGTTGAGGCAGATGGTGCGATTGACCTCCTCCAGGGTACTCAGTTGCTTCCATCGGTAGGCTTCGCCTTCAGCCGGAGAAGCGATCAAGTGGCTCCAGTGGCGTATACTCTTCATTGAGCGGCCGACTCCATCAAACGTCTCGTAACCGCCATCAAACGCGAAGACTCTGTCGTGGGACATTCCTATACTGTCGGCTGCTTCAAGAGAGGTATCCAAGCTGGCCGTCGACGTGATCAGAAATCTTGCACCCGAGTCCTTCAATTGGTAGGCAAGCTCCCTCGCAACGTAACTCGGGTTCGCTCCGGTGAACACTCCGCCTGCCATGATGACACCCATGAAGACGACTGGGAAGAAAAGGGTGTTTCCGGAAAACAGAAGCACTCTATCCCCAGGCTGGAGCCCATTCTTGATCAGACCAGCCGCCAGCCGCTTGCACCATAGCCGGTAGGTGCTGTGGGACAGCCAGTACCGGTCTGGCTTCTCTGCATCAAGAAGACATGGCGTTTCTGGGAGTGAATCTGATGGCGACTTGAAGAGCCATGTGGCCAGATCGAGCTGCGGGACGTCGGTAGTGTATCGACTCTTCCAAGGCATCTTGTCTGCAAGATCGGGGAGGGAATGCAGGACAGCGGTGACTCAATCTGAAATTAAAGCTCCGGGAGAACGGCTAATAGAATCTGAGTTCGAGAGACCTGTGATGTACAGTACTTCTTCGTCACACCAAGAGGATGATGTCTTGTCTTCTGCATGGCTTGCATCTGGGACCTTATCCCACCATCTTCTACCCTCGGCCGAGCTAGCCGCTCCAGGCGTTCATCTATCCAGGTATGCAAGGTGCCGAGGTTCCTTTTCGTCTCTGGGCTTGCTGCTTTCCCCGCACAGCGTGGGCACACACCCAGCAATGTGGGGAAACGCTGCTGTGCATCCATCCAACATGCTCGCCAAGTCTCGAACCCCAATCTTTATTGCGAGAGACAGAAATCCTCCGATGGGTGTGGTTCCCCAACAGTACAGTGGGTATCCATGTGCAATCTCATCTGATGTACTCAGAATGACGTCCTACTCGCCATATACCTCCAGGCTTTCAAGTTTGCAGACGAGACATAACCTACTCTCCGAAGGCCTGCACGCGAACAGTAAGGCATGCCGACGACTGAAGCAAATGTTTCCTCTTCCACCAGTACCAACGCTGGCTACTGCATGTCGGTCCGTGGTCAATTCTCCTCGAACAATCGGCCGTGATCAGCGATCCGATTTGAATTCGGCCTGCCGCGCTCTTTGACAAGACCGCGCTGCAAACCCATCGACGCCAACTATTCACAGATCTTCATACCCTTGTACTTGGATAATTACCAGGCGAACCCTACACGGTCATTCTAAGCTTGTCCGTGGGTATCCTTCACAGTCGCCCGGCGGTCTGTTCACGTATTCAGTCCTGATTGTCTAGCTATGAGTTCGATGAAGTTAATAAGGTACTCACGCTTACTCGGCAATCTCGCTCTACACGAGTTCATCTCATATTGTGCACGAAATCCCATCCAGTTGTTCATTTATCTTCATTCGGCAGTGTCTACACGAATTCCATCAATGGTCGAGCTATACAGGGACGATATCTGTCTTCAACTAAGCCTGAGTCCATCCGCCCTTTCTCATCATATAAAACGGTACTTCGAATGGCGGTGGAGACGGATAATGATACGTCAGGCCTTCGCTCTCTGGAGTTTTGATCGGGTCACAAGAGTCGCAGAGCTGATCATGTGCGAAAGGGGTTGCCGATGCTGGAGTGTGTCTAAGACTCACATGGTGGTACATATATGCAGGCGTAGGATACTATCAACCTAGAGAGTACCTGAAGGTTTCCAACATCAACGCTCCGACATACACTCAGATAGAATCCATTGCGAGGGTTCCAACTTCTATACACATGGTCGAAGTAGGCTGGAGTTCTCCCCAGGCCCGGCTCTTGCTCCAAAAGTGCCATAACCTACATAGGCTTCGCCACTCTTCAAGAATTCAAAGCGGACGCCGCTGTTACATTTCAATACTTGCATTAGAAGCGAAAGTGTTTCTTGTCTTTGTACAACCCGTGGCTGTCTCATATCTCTATCAGCGACCAAAGTGGTAGTGCTGGCTCTGAAAATTGAGCTTCAATTGCTTACCCTGCTTCGACAAGATGTAGAGAAGCATCGGTTTCTTTACCGACCCGGAGCTTCAGACCACCAAGTGTTGTGTTGACGCCGTAAATCGCGAAAACATTTTCGAAACCGGCGTTGGATTGGTCGCAAAGCCTCCACGCTCGTTCGTGGGTTGCCGAGCGACAAGCATGCAATCCAAAGTAGGGCGATACAGGCTCTACGGAATCGTCATCCATCAAAGGATATTGCGCACCCACGTTGCTAGGGACCTTCCTGATGACTGTCGCTCTATATTAATGATTTGGGTGATGATGCGGTTGCCTGTCCGTCCCCCGAGAACCGACATTGATCGATATCGTGAAGCGTGCAGAATTCGGACTCACAGCATGCATACAGGTGTGCATAGTCCAAACGCTCGCATTCACGAGTCTTAGCTCTACCGAGTTAGCTTTTGTTTATCGTGGCTGGGATCTCAAGGCACTATGGCAACGCGAACGTTGCCTGCCGCTACGCATGCTTTCAGCGCGGCGTAGAATTGAGCTTGGCTGGCCAAAGATCGAGGGCGGATTGACCTCTGTTTCTCCATGTATTTGTTATTTGATAGATGCTTTTTTGCCTAACGCGAGCCGAAAACAATCCTTGTTTTCATCGCAACACAAGCAGACATTCGCATCCGATGTGAATGGGTTCCAGTAGGAGAATACGTGCCTTATTGAGAGATCCGTGAGCCTGCTGGAAATAGATCTACATGGGAATTCCTATTCACAAATTGACGTTCTCTTATGTATACTAACAACTTGGACTAATGTAGGTCAAGTTTAACCCCAGAACTTCCAGTCAAGCTGTCATAGTCTACTACTGCAACATACGCTTCGCATTGCGCTCTAGTCTAAGCAGCCTTTTTCAATTCTAGCTCTAAAACTAGCCGTGAGATGGAATCAGTATTCATCAATCAGTATAGGAGAGTGTCGTGAAGCTACTACTCAAACTCTCAATTCTATTCCAGAGACTTCTGATTGTAGGGAAGGTAAGACCTACCAGTCGTAATAGTTTTGAAGCTTCAAACATGTATACACGATCACTACCTTTTTAAGTCACGATCACTACCTCGTTAAGTCTACGAATTGCACTTGTAATCATGAAGACCATACCCATAGTCGCTTCAAGGCCGGGCTGGGGATAATCTGTACTATTCATGGGCGTCAGCGCCTTTGCCCTCCGTCAGGCAATTCATGCGGCTGCGATTGCTGATGCAACAGCGAAAATCCGTCCTAGGATCGTGAAGAGACAGTTCACATCCGTCGTGAACGACCTGCAGTCTTCTCGTCGACTTGAGTTTACGCACAAGGTCAGATCCTCCTGTGAGAGTGCAACTCAAGCCCGCGTTATGGTTCATGGTCAGTTTCTGCATGATACATTGCTTCCCACTACGTACAGAGCATGGGTACGTACGAACTTTCCAGAATAGAATCTCACTGCATGTTTTGCAGATGGATATCTGCATCAATCCATAGAGAGGGTACAAGGCACATATACTAAGACGATAGGCATCTCGCTGCAACCCAATCAGGAGCTCTATCTCAGCTTCACCTAATCACACTCACGCTCATGCATATGCATGTACAAATAATCGTGCATGAGGTGTACATCCATGGCCAGAAGCAAATCTGTTCCTGAAACACGGTTCGTGAAGGCTGCATGCGGGGGCTTGCATGAACCCAAGGGCCGTGGGTGTGCCATTGGATCTGGATAGGCTGACCCTGGCGCTAAATGTGTGATGGTGCGAAGCTTCGCGGGCGGGATGGCGGGACACGGCCGAGACGCGGGTTGGCGCTTCAGGCTGTCACATTTGGCGCGTGCCGGGCCGTCACTGCTCTTCACAATCTCCAACCATGACTCGCTATCCCTCTCTCCTCTTCATGACTTATTCTACAACGTACATTGAACGTGTGCTCAAGGTCGTTGGATGCATAGATTCACGACGGTGAGCGGTGAATGACAATCCATACCCCACGAATCTGAACTGCCCTGAAGAGGGTGGACCGAACGGCGGCAGTGAAACGGCACTGAACGCGCATCCACGCGACGGAGAACCGCTGTTACCCTGAACAACCTCCAACGGTCATCACGAACAGATATCCCACCATGCGAACCTCCTAGACCGCTCGTCACTCTTCTCAAACCCTCAAGGCACCACTATCTGGGTTCTTTGTCAGGTGTGGTAAGGGGTCTCACCCGCAACGTTTGAGACACCCCTTTGAAGCAAACACAGCATCACCACCTCAGCCATGGACCCTCTCTACGCCAACCCCACAAACACACCCTCCAACTACCTCCTCGATCGCCTTCAAGAACGCCGCGCCGCATCCAAACGCTCGCGACGCTCAGATTTCGGTCCCTTACGGCGCAACTCAGACGACGACATTTTCCTCGCTGAGGCGGAAGCAGACCGGCAGTACGACAGCTCGCCGATGACCGCAACTGCCAGCAAGAGGCTCGCAAGAAGCGGTCTAGGCGTCAGCATGAGGAGCGATTCAGACACAGAGAGCGGGGTTTCACGCAAGAGCATGGGAGCGCGCCAGACGGAAGAGAAACTGGAGAAACTGAACAAGGAGAACTTCGATCTGAAGCTCGAACTCTTCCACCTCCGTAAGAAGACCGCTTCCGTTCAATTCGCCAACGAGAAGCTGCTTGGGCGCGCTGAGATGGCGGAGAAGACGAACAGGGAGGCCGTTGCCATTCAGGAAGAGTTGGTCGCCGAGTTGGAGAAGAGAGATAGGGCGGTTGAGGAGGCGGTGGGGATTATCTGCGCGCATGAGGCGACGATTGAAGAGATGAGGGGGAAGATGGTTCAGCTGATGGAGGATCTGGGAGGCCATACTGGGTATTGTGGGTCGGAAGTGTTGGAGCTGGTGCAGCCGCCGTCTTCGCCGCCCGATCTACCATCCACTCTTGCGTCAACTATCCTACCTAAGACTGGATTGCATGTACCGGAGAGACATTGTCCGCCTGCTGCTTCGGCGCTGCAGAGTCGGAGGATTGGGAGTTTGCAGCGCACGCCGTCCTTTCTGCTTGACAAGCAGCCGAGCACCCAGGCGTTGAGGGCTGTCTTTTTGGCCGAGACGAGAAAGCTGCAGACGGTCAAAAGTTTCAACAGTCTCAGATCGAGGATTGAGACTGATGATGGCTATGACAAGGGTTTGGATGTGCTGATGAGTCCGCGGCTGAGTGTGCTGAGCGAGAGTAGCTTTCCCTTCATCTACAACCGTAGCCCGAGGAAGGGTGACGATACAAAGGAAGAGGAGCCCCGGCAGGAGTTCGAGATGGGGAGGGAGAGAGAGCTTGAGGAAGAGGAGAGAGTGATTGAAGGCAGATATACGAGGGAAGACAGCATCACTCGCGTCAATCAATGGATTGAGAGCGCATCGCCGCGGTCGACGCCTTCAAAGTCGCAACAGCTGTCGAAACCACTTTCGCCTAGGCTTCAACATCGCTCGCCCTTGCAGCAAACTGATCATCAATCTCATCAATCTCAGTCGTATCACTCTGTGGACACGGCCCTCGCACCGCCAGCATCGCTGCATCCTCAACCTAACATCTCGGCCCACAGGACAGGCATGCAGCATCAGCAGCAGCAGCAGCCAAAGACACCACTGGAAGCCCCACCGTTTGGATCTCCCCTTATGCCTCCAACGCCAGATACAGTCTCAACACGCATGCTCCGCCGCTCACGCGAAAGCATCGACAAGACCTCACAGCGCTCACAAGACCAAAATACTCATGCTCCTCAAACAGAGCCAGTCTACCCGCTGCAAGCAGGTCTACCGGTAGAGGAAGATAGTGAGAGCACAACCCCCATCCCCGACTATGCAGGCTACCCGACCGGCGGCAGCATAATCACCGGCACCCCCTCCCGCTTCCGCATCCAGCACACTGAAACGCCCGCCACTAATATCCTCTTCGACGGCGAAGGCATCGACCATCTACCCCTACCCACCTCGCGACCGCATCCGGGACGCAGGAACAGCGATGTGCCGCTTCATGTTAGTCCTAGAGCGAGGCCGGAGATGAATAGGGCAGAGACGACGCCAATCTCACCCACTCGGGTGAATGGTGGTCGCACCCTCCCGGAATTGGCGAGAGAGAGGGAAGTAGGCTCGGGGATAGGCAGTCCTCGCACGCCTGGCAGAGTCCCCGTCAGCGCATCGTCAAATGCCTTGCTCTCGCCGTCTCAGCAGACGTCGAGTCCAGGCCTCAGTATCCGCACCAAGACGCAAAAGCTGTTCCGTCGTCTCAGCACCGGCCACGGAGCAAGCGCCGCACCTGAATCTATCACTACACTGCCAGCTCGTGCACCACCGCTATCGCCGCAATATGCAAAGATGACCGGAGTCACGGCAGTGACGGCAGCAACCGCAGCTCAAGAAGCCATGAGTCGCGCTGAGCGCCGTCCCAGGAGCTCCTATGCGAGCACCAGACCGGATGCTTCTAGAAGACAGAGTCTTGATGCCGTGGTGATGCTGGGCGGGGGGGCTAGACGACAGAGTGTGGATGTAGGGCCTGTGGAGGGGAAGGGGATGTTTGGACGGATGGGTAGTTTGAGGAAAGCTGGTGGGGGGAGGATGAGTATGGGTGGAACTGGTGAGGGGTTTGGGAAGGGAGAGAAGGAGAGGAAGGTTAAGAGGGTGTGGCGGGGATGAGGGAGGGCGGCTATACGGGGTGGAATACCGGGTGGCCTTCACGAGATTTATGATTTCATGACTGGGGAGATTAGCGGGCGCAAGCTATGAGATTCTCTTATCTTCTTTAGTTTAGCTTTGATAAGCATACTACGCAATGTATTATTCCATCTGTCTACGAGGTCATGGAAACGCGCAGATTGGTAACTTGCATCCATCTCAAGTGGTGATGATGGTGTTGGAAGTCTCATGCCAAGAAAAGCAACTCCAAGCGCGGCTATTCCCGCCGCCCGTGACGACAACGCTCCTGGTAAGGTATCCAACAGCTGCTACGTTGAAACTTCAACCCATCCCCTTACCACCGCCACTGGGCTCTTTCCAACCCATTCCCAGTATTCCGTGAACTTGCACAATCGCGTGCGGGATTCTCGGATTGTCATCGCGCACGATGGCGCCGCACAAGGATACCCTGTTCCGCTCTGCGGACATGTCCTTGACCCAGCTCTACATCGCCAACGAGATCGGACGAGAGGTTGTCTCTGCGTTGGGTGAGCTGGGAATCATGGCTTTCAGAGATGTGAGTTACATATTTGCGAGCGGAATGTTGTTGGGATCGAGGGCTTGCCGCTGGACGTGGAATGGCAGGCGCAGCCTGCGACCCATGGGGCGATCTTATGGTTATTGTGAGGACCTGTTGCTGATGATGACCTGTTTAGCTCAACTCTGAGACTTCTGCCTTCCAGCGTACCTTCACGCAGGAGATCCGCCGTCTGGACAATGTGGAGCGACAGCTTCGTTACTTCCAGCAGCAGATGGAGAAGTCGAACATCCCGATGCGCTCGCTTTATGAGTTCGACAACAACCTCGCAGCCCCCTCGGCTTCGGAAATCGACGAGCTGGCTGACCGCAGTCATGCGCTTGAGCAGAGGATCCAGAGCTTGAATGACAGCTATGAGACGTTGAAGAAGAGGGAGACTGAGCTTACAGAGTGGCGTTGGGTTTTGAGGGAGGCTGGAGGGTTCTTTGATAGGGTATGGAACACCAGCACGGAAATGATTGCGTTAAGGACAATACTGATGTTTTGATATACAGGCCCGCGGTCAGACCGAAGAGATCCGTCAGTCTATTGAGGAAGATGACGCGCCCCTCCTCCGCGATGTCGAGCAACATGGTCAGAACGGCGAGCCGACTGGCGACCGTTCCTTCTCCGTCATGAACATTGGCTTCGTCGCCGGTGTCATCCCACGGGAGCGTATCGCCGCCTTCGAGCGAATCCTCTGGCGTACCCTCCGTGGTAACCTCTACATGAACCAATCTGAGATCCCAGACCCCATCATCAACCCAGAGAACAACGAAGAGATCAACAAGAACGTTTTCGTCATCTTCGCTCACGGCAAGGAGATTATCAACAAGATCAGGAAGATCTCTGAGTCGCTGGGTGCAGATATCTACAACGTGGATGAAAACAGCGAGCTCCGCAGGGACCAGATTCAGGAGGTCAATACTCGTTTGGGCGACCTGGCCAATGTCTTGGGCAACACCAAGAGGACGCTGGATGCTGAGCTCACCCAGATTGGAAGGAGCTTGGCTGCTTGGATGATCATCATCAAGAAGGAGAAGGCCGTCTACCAGACCCTGAACCGCTTCTCCTACGACCAGCAGCGCAAGACCTTGATCGCCGAGGCTTGGTGCCCTACCAACTCCCTAGGCTTGATCAAGTCGACACTACAGGACGTCAACGACCGCGCAGGTTTGTCTGTGCCCACAATTGTGAACCAGATCAAGACCTCCAAGACGCCACCAACTTATGTCAAGACGAACAAGTTCACTCTCGGCTTTCAAACCATCATCGACGCCTACGGTACCGCCAAGTACACCGAAGTGAACCCCGGTCTCCCTACCATCGTCACCTTCCCGTTCCTCTTCGCCGTCATGTTCGGTGACTTCGGTCACGGCTTCATCATGACCTGTGCCGCCGTCGCAATGATCTACTTCGAGAAGCCGCTTTCCCGCGGCAAGCAAGATGAGCTGTTCTCCATGGCCTTATTTGGCCGTTACATCATGCTCATGATGGGTATCTTCTCCATGTACACCGGTCTCATCTACTGCGACGCTTTCAGCAAAGAACTCGCCCTTTTCCCCTCCATGTGGGAGGTCCCCGACTTCAAAGCCAACGAGACGGTCGAGTTTATCCGCAAGGAAGGGTATACCTACCCCTTCGGCATGGACTGGCGCTGGCACGATACAGAGAACGACTTGCTGTTCTCCAACTCGTACAAGATGAAACTGTCGATTCTGCTGGGATGGGCTCACATGACGTACTCGCTCTGCCTCTCCTACATCAACGCCCGCCACTTCAAGTCACCAATTGACATCTTCGCAAACTTCATCCCAGGCATGGTCTTCTTTCAATCCATCTTCGGCTACCTCGTCTTCACCATCATCTACAAGTGGAGCATCGACTGGTACGCCATCGGCAAGTCCCCACCAGGTCTGCTGAACATGCTCATCTACATGTTCCTCCAACCCGGCACCGTCGAAGAAGAGCTCTACCCCGGCCAGGCTGGCGTCCAGGTCTTTCTCCTCCTCGCCGCCGTCGTTTGCGTCCCCATCATGCTGTTCTTGAAGCCCTTCTACCTGCGCTGGGAGCATAACCGCGCCAGGGCAATGGGCTACAGGGGTATCGGCGAGAACACGCACGTGAGCACGTTGGACGACGATGAGGAACCGCAGGGTATGAACGGGAACAACCACCGCCAGAGCATGGGCAGTGACGAGGGCGGCGCTCTCATCACGCAGGATATTGGCGGCGGCGATGGCGACGAGCATGAAGAGTTTGAATTCAGTGAGGTCATGATCCACCAGGTCATCCACACCATCGGTACGTCTTTTCTCATGCGGGGGAATCCTGTTTCTTCCCTCCCACATTCAACATAACGATGCCGGCTAACACCCTCCCCAGAATTCTGCCTCAACTGCGTCTCCCACACAGCATCCTACCTACGCCTATGGGCCCTCTCACTCGCCCACCAACAGCTCTCGATCGTGCTGTGGTCCATGACGCTCGCCAACGCGTTCTCCTTCACCGGCGCGACCGGCGTTTTCGCGATCTTCTTCTTCTTCGTCGTCTGGTTCTTCCTCACCATCGCCGTGCTTGTCGTCATGGAGGGCACGAGCGCAATGTTGCACTCGCTGCGTCTGCATTGGGTCGAGGCTATGAGTAAGCATTTCATCGGCGAGGGCGTGCCGTTTGAACCGTTTAGTTTTGAGACTATGCTTGAAGAGGAGATGGCGGAGTTGAAGTAGTGTGAGCACTCGAGATGGTGGGCTTCGGCCTGTTTTGGGGATGTTTAGATAGATGTATGTGCACTGTAGAGAAATAGTCATTGTTTGTTGCAGATTCTTGCAATTGTGTCGTTGTCCGTTGTCTCTGCGCATTTGCATTGGTGCCCGTGGGAAGTTGTAGCGATTGCATGTCAAGAAAATCGTGGGCGGGGGCCGGAGGTGCGCTTCATAAGGTACGCATTCTTGTGCGTGAACTGTGTCATGATTGTATTGGGTATATCTTTCATTGAGTAGAGTGACGAAGAGAGAAGAGAACGAAGACAAAACAGTAGGGTATCTATGCCTTGGCCCTATGCAACCCATATCCCAGCCGGATCTAACCAAAAGAAACAGGAGTAAACCCCCAAAAGGTGGGAGAGAAAGGGCAGAGTGAGAGTCTACCAGCGAATGTACCGCCCCACCTTCCCCCGAAAACGCCTTGCTACGAATCCCAAGTATCCAGACATCATTGTTCATACACTTCCAAACCGACATTAGCTCTCAGTCTTAACAGCCGACTGCGCGACACCTCCCGCCAACCGCGTCAACTGCTCCTGCACCGCAGCCAACGCCGTCTTCGTCGCCGCATTCTCTTCTCTCAACCGCTTAATCTCGCTCCTCAAATCATCACTGTCAGTCGCGCCGCTGCGATCACTAAACACACTCTCCCTCTTCCTCTTGCCACTCCCACTGGCACTCGACGGGCCCGCGACGCCCCATATGCTGCCGGAGTCTTCAGGAGGCGACAGCGGCGTCGTGACATCCTCTCTCGGTGCATTGGGCGGCTCTTCGCTTTGCAGCGGGGTGCCGTCCGGTCCCTTCTTGTGCACGCGGCGCAGATGCTCGTTTAGGTTTTCTTTGCGTGTGAAGCGTTTGCCCTCTGTGTTACGCTTGCAGCCGGCTACGGGACACGTGAGCCTGTCTTTTGGACCGCCATATGCGCCGTGGACTTCGCGCTGGTGACGATGAAGACCGCCTGTGTATGTGAAGCCGAGGATGTTGGCGCAGGAAGGGTCTGAACAGCGATAGGGGCGAGTGTGCTTGTCCATGTGTTTACTAATTAACACGTTAGCACTGAGATTCGGCTTTCTTGAAGTTCGAGGGAACTGTAGAACTTACCTCCATTCACACTTGCGTGGAAAGGTCTTCCCATAACATAATTCGTTCTCATCAAACTGACAGCACATCGCTCCCTGCGCATTCCTTGGTGGCGTCCCATGGTCTTTTGCCTCGAGCGTGGGCGACGGGACAGCGGTGCTGGGCGAGATGTCCTCCATACTGAGCCCCGATCCGATACTAGAGACATTTGATCCAGCGCGCGGTCGGGTCGGACGGACTAATGGTGAGGCGTTTGAGCTCGGCGCTGGGCTGAAAGGACTAGTGGGCCTGCTGCGTGTAGTGCTGTTGGGGGTTTGCATTGGAGGCTGAAGGTTATTGCTCATGGAGTAGGGATTCCAAGAAATCTGTCCCTGAGCGGAGTCCGTAGAGTTTATGTTGTACTGCTGCTGCTGTTGCTGCGGCCCAAGATTATGACTCAGGTTGGTATCGAGTCTTATGACTGGCGTTGAGCGAGGTCTTTGCTGTTGTGGCAAACTAGGCACCAGAGAAGACGTTGCTGTCGCTTGGTTCTGTTGCCAATTATAGCCGGTGTCCGGAATAAAGTGAGTGAAGTCGGATCCGGGAAAATCATCGGCCGTATCGCCTAAGTCATTGTTTCCATTGTAAGGCAGCGAGTTACCGACCGACCAGTTTGTACTGTCCTGCGTGGCGAAAGCCTCTCCTACCGCGTAGGCCGGAGGCTGTGTCGTTGTCGTCGCATGCCCTGTATTTGTATTTCGGGCAGCTACGGTCCCGTACGCGTGACCACCTAAGGCAGCCTAAGTCAGTACGGTGCTTGCCTATTCGTGCCGCGTTTCGTGGGGTGACTCACTCATGTGTGGCTGAGCCGCGAGCGTGTTATTGAGTGGACGGAAGTACCTCGGCATTTCCGTCGCGCTTCCGTGTTGCGCATTCGCTCGGTCTACAGCAAACGTAAGCACTTTCGCGTGTAGGCTCATATTTAAGCATGTACTCACTGTGATGTTCACTCATATCGAAGTCCTCTGCAGATAATATGATCTGGTCGCCGCTTGGACGGTCCGTATCGATCAGATTTCCGCTATGATCGATTTTGTAGAATGCAAACATCCAACACACACCCCAGAGCACAGCCAGAGATGGTTTGATACTCCAAGGCCAGGTGGTACTCAGAGGATGGCGCGCGTCAGGAAATTCGAAGAACCAGATCTCGCAGTGACGTCTCTGCTCTTCCTGGCAATCGTCGATGTGCTTTTTTATGTTTCCCAAGCCGCGAGCGATGAGGAGATGGATAAGCTGTGACTGAAGGACTAGGAGGAGATGCTGGAGATTTGCGAGATAGGCTTCGTCAAGAATCCCGTCCGAGACTTCGTTGCCCAAGCACAGAGCTTTTCCAAACCAACAGTGGTAGGCTTGCTTGATCGAAGCGAGTAGTAATTGAATGCGATGAAAGAGCGCGACAAGCTCAGTAGTTGAGACGTTCGAGAGGTTTACGACGATAAGGCCTTGCCTGAGGAAGAGAATGTCCTTTGCTGCTACGCCTGAGAGAGGGTGGTACTTGGCTTGCAATCGCTCGTCCACCTCTTTAACGAGACTACTCGGATGTTAATACAAGTTATACAACTAGAGTTGGGATATACACACGAGTCAATGAAGCTTGCGAGACTTTCTTGATGTGATGCAACCTTATCGTTGGCAGGCGCGACCAACTCCTTCGTTAAGGTTGCGCGCCTAGGTCTAGACTTGAGATGGTGTGTATCGTTGGCGTGGACTTTGTTTCGGCCGAGTAGCTTCGCTATTTCTTGTGAAGCTTCTTTCTCAAATTCGGCACAGAGTTCGTCCTTGATCCTGATGGGTAGTTCTTTCTTGGAATTACGAGAGAGCACGCGCGTCTTGACGCGTTTACGGAAATTGCTGACAAGCTGAGCTACTTTAAAGGTGACATATAGATTTGAGAGGTGATGAGATGGAGGAGAAGATGAATTGATTCCTGGTGCTGACAATTGAATCGCGACTTCCGAAGGCTCCATCATTGAGATGGCAGACTGGCGCCGTTTTGCTCAAGAGGTTATGAAATGACAAGACCTACCGTCCTGGGCAGTGCGAGGGCTGTGTATAAGACAGTCGACTCCACCACATTCACTGCGCGAAATTGTTCAGCCTGAGGTGTCACACCGGTCAGAGAAAAGGCATCCCTCTGCAATATTGCGGCACGGCTGATCCTTCCTGCCTTGGCCGCACATGGCTCTCGAAAACGCAACCAGTAACATCGCGCGATGCTGCGGCATTTGACTGACTGATGAGTCGCATGTTGTCTACAGTGACGTCGGAGGCCGTAGCCCAATGGTTCGCGCGGTGCTGTTGCGTTCCTGTCTGCAGGAGAAGTAGCGGCGTGGGAGAATGCAGCTGGAAGGCGCAGCATGGCTCAGCCTCTCCTGGACGTCTGTGCGCCAGCACTTCGGACCAAGCCTCCCAGGTTCACCGCAGTTGTGTCGATACTTAACGGAAGGAGTAGGACATGATGGAATCAGCGAGATTGAAGTATGAGAAGATTCATCCTTGGCCTGATCTTCTTTGAAAGTAAATGTAAATTGGCAAAGAAATACATGCAGGCACCTCGTCACTGATCAAGGAAGCTGCACCGGGGATGACTGCCTCAGGCAAGCACGGCCGGCCACAGGAAGCGGTTACCGCGGGCGTGCCTTAAAGTGTGCCTTACATGCCTGATATCTCCAACACGAGCCTTGGCAAGGCGACCGCAATACAAGGTGTGCTGCGGCTTGTGCGTGACACTCATGTACAATGCGTTCACAGTGGAATGCATGAAGGTACCTAAGGTACCTACTGTTCGACGCCCGGTCAACGAGTGGCTTGCTTCGCCACAGCCAACACGGTGAAGTCGCAAGGAATCCATTTGTAGGATTATCGCGCATCTGATGTTGGGTATCTATTGAGCCATAGCGCTCTGCTCTTCATAAGCCTTCCTATACTGCTGTGTCGCCATCAAAAGCGCTTTTATCGTCGGATTGATTATCTCCTCCACAACCTTCTTTCCACCTCCTATACTCTCCAGATCAAGTTCTAGTCTTCGCCGCTTATTGGATGTCGGATTGGCTGCTCGCATCTGCTGCTTCAACATGTCTACACTCCTTTGTCTTTCTTCTTCGGCCGTGGCAGCAACGGCATTGATACGGTCGACGGACTTGTCGAGTGTCTCAACTAGTCGCGCAAGTTCGTTCGTCCGGCTGCTGTCGCCGGAGAGGAAAAGAGACCAGAAGTAGTGCAAGAATTCGATTGTGGTGTTGTTCGTCATCGTCAGTGTATCATAAGTCGTTTGCGATAGACCTCTGAAAGATGCTGGGTCGCCAGAGGTAGCGAGTCGGCGTGTGCGGATGGAAGATGTGATGTCTCCAACATCACCGGTGAGAGCAGCCTTACTTCCTGTCCGCAAAGCCTTCTTCTTTGGTGCGGAACCGTTCGTCTGACCATTCATCTCGTCGTCCGAGTCGTCGCTATCCGATTGTACTCCGATTGCTTGCTCAAGGCCAAGGCCTCCTGCCGCATCTGATGCCAGTGTCGCCGGTCCAATATCTGCTTGCAGGAGTGAGAGGACTTCCTTCGGATCTTGCTTCGCATATTGCACTGCTTCAGCAGACAATTGATTGTCTTGCTCTCCTGCCAAGAATCTCTGCTGATCCTTGATATTGAGCACCACACGATTGTCACTCGCTTCAGCAGCCAGATCTCGTAGCACAAGCTCGTTATATGATTCTTCATCCATGCCTATTGGTGCATGCGCTTGACCATCTGCCGGTGCTACCTGCGACAGCATCTTCTCCGATAGGTTGTTCAGAATGCGCAGGATTGGGACCTTCTCGAATGATCCTGGCCGCATGGTCTCGTCCGGTCTGTTACCCTGCCGTTGACTGTGATTCTGCTCATTACCCTCCAGATCTATGAAGTGCGGTATGTGCCCAATGTTTGCGGGTCCTCTCTCCTTGTAATTGAGGTACCGGTCGAATATAGGATCCGGTGGGTCATCGTCCGTAATCTTCTGACCTTTCAGCTTCTTGAGTAATCTACTCATGAAGAACCTTGACCAGAACGCATTCTGATCAATCTGAGGAACGTTCTCATTGTAGGCCTCCCTTACTATGGGATATTGCTTGAAGATGAGCTTCACCTGCTCCTTGGCCAAATTCAGCATCAATTTATCCGGCTCTCCATCTCTTTCCGCTGGGACGCGCTTGAACTTGATCTCCGGCAATACGTTATAGTCTCCCTGTGCTTGTGCCTTTTCAATAGCGTGTGCTCGAAGGAGGTGTAATCGTGAAGACCAAAACTGCGTAGTGAACTGCGTGATGCTTATTGATTCGGGCTTGTCTCTTCGCGCTTCATTAAACCGCTGTCGGAGAGCAGGATTCGAGTCTAGCAGAGACTTCTGTAGTTCAAAGTCTGCTTTCAAGCGTGCATCATCGTACCAGCCGTCCGTAGCTTTGCTGGCACCAGATGAGACCGCCTGGGCGATCGCCATTGCGGCAGACTGTCCGTTTCCATCTCCAGTTGGACCTGGGGTCGCGCCCGGCGTAGCTGCTGGCGTAGGCCGTGCTTGTGTGTTTTGCGTACTCTTCAATGTAGTTATCGCGTTCCGTAGAGTCTCCGTGATAGCCTCCTGCTCAGCACGTGCGGCGTCTTTGGAAGTGAAGGAAAAGACATGGTTCTCTGGGGCAGCAGCTCCAGCTGGCTGGACTACTACCTTCAGAGCAACCTTCGGATTTCCAGCAGGTGTTTGCTGTAGATCTGTGAGTCATGGAATTAGTTGGATTCGTCAGAAGCAGTCGAGATGGTACGTACTGACGATGTCCGCTACGGGGATAGTGACGGTAGGAGAAGCACCTGGAGGTGCTGAAGGAGCCCAGAACAGGAACTTCCTGTCGTCGGCAACCGCAAGACTGCCATCCTTCTTTTTGTAGGCCGTCGATGCTCTGGACATGGTTGCTGGCTGAATGACGATGAGGCTCCGGGGATTGATGTAGGAAGTTCTAAGAAAGGAAGCTTTGCCGAGGCGTCGCTTTTATGACGCTTCACATGCTACGTTATGCCACTCCGTCCTTGCTTTGTTCACATACAGTACGTTACATGCATCAAGAATGCATCTCAACATTGTTGGTATGAAGCGACCGTCATAATTGGTCCTGGCTATACTTCTCAATGGTTCCTGATCGTGGACGCTTCACGATGGTACACTGAAAAGCGTGGCCGGTGTGTCATATGTAAGGTACGCATTTATTCAACACAAACAGATTACAGATAAGTAAACATGTATACGATATGTAGCTCCTGAAAACACGTTCAGTTAGAAGGTAAGGTACCTCGTTCAGCTTCATTATGTGTCTGCTTCCTGCACAATTCTATGTGATTTTTCTCGCACCTCACCACATGGTCGCCGATTTCTACGTTTCGACCTGCGCCTCTCTTCATGTCTCTTTTTTCATACTTTGTCATCTGTGACCATCCTTCGCCATCTCATTGTATGGATGCCTCTGTCTAAACCGTACATCTCTTCTCCACGAGACTTTCCAGCTAAGCTCGGCCCTCTGAAACCTTCACCTTTGACATGGAAGCATCCCGATCCAGACAGCAAACAAACTTTGCCTTTCAGCCATGTATCTGACACAGCTAAACTGTAAAGGCATCTCAAAGATGGCCTATGGTACATATACTATGCCACACAGCGCTCTCTAACACACAACACCAGACTCTTTCTGATACTGCAGACTCCTACTCCTTCAGCAATCCTGCACCACCAAAAGTATTTGGCCGTATAAAGGACCGTCTATCAACATTTGCTACGTGTGAAGGTGCATCTACGATTCCCTTCCCGGCAGAGCGATCGATCCGAGAATGATGGCTCAATCAAGGTATGATGGTGTGGAAAAGGTCCTATCTAGTCCCTGATCTCACCTTTCCCTAGCAGCCGTCAACCGACGAACATGGAACATGACAAGCATTGTGGCATCTGGAGGCGTATAGCAAACTGGCTGCGCAACCGCATCGGTCCTATTGTAGGAGACGGAAAACGGGAGAGCGGTACTCTCTCACGTACCGACTCCGGCCTTCTTAGCTTGTGTGTTAGGACTGGTGAGGTAGCACGCGCCCGCAGGCTGGGATTTCATGGCCACTTCGAGAAATTCACATCCTCAGGAGGACGACAAAGCTTCAACCAAGCATGAATATGATCTACGGAGCAGTGACCTAGGGTTTTCCGAGAACCGTGAGGTCTGCCGAAGCACATCGCTTCGAATGCATGCGGAAGATGGATACCCCAAGGCCTGCCTAGTGGTGGTATGAATAGCGAACGGGAAAGACGGGCGAGAACAGACCGGTTCGGTACGCAGGCTGGGCGCAGAGTGGGGGACTGTCAAAAGTACGAGGGAAATTTCTCAAGAATGGACGGCAAGGACTTATGTATGGCGGAACTCATCATTGTATTGTGTATATGGCAGAAGACTCAGGAAGCTCAGACGCATGGCGAGACAGAGCGGTCCTCCGCTATAGTTTAATATCGAATTACCTGTTGTTATAGTTGAAGGACAGCTATTAAGAACAATGTTCCTTGCCTCCGCAAAACCGCGTCGTTAGCCGGCCGGCCGGGACTTGCCGGCAAGCCTGAGCCGTGTGACGCCAGCCGTGCTTTGACTTTTGGTCATCCATCTCCTCCTCATTGTTCCTATACGCCTCCCACGGCTCACATGCAGCCTATCCCTCCCCTTCATCTTTCTGTTTAGTGTTTCATTGAGCTTTCAGCATGCTCCGTACTTCGCTACGACAATGCAGCAAACGCCTCGTCGGAGGAAGTTCCTCCGCGAGGGCCAGCTTTACCACCCTTGTTAGGGAGAGGCCAACATCCGCGCTTGTGTCGAAGAGGAGGGAACTCGCTCTCGCGACTCAGTACGTTGCGAAGCGCGGCTATGCCATCACCGCCGAGGACACCAGCAAGGGCGTTGTAAGCTCTACTCCTGAAACCGAGTCTTCTCCGGCGACGAGCTCGTCGAAGGATCTTCATACTGACAGCAATGTGTAGGATCCTAACGACTCGTTCCTCCAAGGCAACACCGCCAACTACATCGATGAGATGTACATGGAATGGAAACGTGACCCAAGCTCCGTTCACGTCTCATGGCAACATTACTTCCGCAACATGGAGGAGGGCGGCATGCCCGTCTCCCAAGCTTTCCAACCCCCTCCTACCATCGTTCCAGCTCCCATGGGTGGTGCTCCAGGCTTTAACCCCTCCGCTTTCGAGGCTGGTGCTCCTTCAGAGATCACCAATCACCTGAAGGTACAATTATTGGTGCGCGCGTACCAGGCAAGAGGACACCACAAGGCCCGTATTGACCCTCTCGGCATCCGCAACGAGGCCAGCGTTTTCGGCTACAGCAACCCACCAGAGCTCAACCTTGATCACTACCAATTCACCGAGAAGGACATGGACCAGGAATTCGAACTCGGCCCAGGCATCCTACCGCGCTTCAGGACGGAATCGAGGCAAAAGATGAGTCTGCGGGAGATCATTGACACCTGCGAGAGGCTGTATTGCGGTAGCTACGGTGTGGAGTACATCCACATCCCGGACCGTGAGCAATGCGACTGGCTGCGTCAGCGTATCGAGGTTCCTCAGCCATACAAGTACTCGGTCGACGAGAAGAGGAGGATCCTGGACCGTCTCATCTGGAGTTCAAGCTTCGAGAGTTTCCTCGCGACTAAGTACCCCAACGACAAGCGTTTCGGTCTGGAGGGTGGTGAATCTTTGATTCCTGGAATGAAGGCCCTCATTGACCGCAGCGTCGACTATGGGGTCAAGGATATCGTTATTGGTATGCCTCACCGTGGTCGTCTCAACGTCTTGTCCAACGTCGTTCGTAAGCCAAACGAGTCCATCTTCAGCGAGTTTGGTGGTAGCGCCGAGCCGTCCGATGAGGGATCCGGAGATGTCAAGTACCACTTGGGCATGAACTTCGAGCGCCCGACCCCATCTGGCAAGCGTGTGCAACTTTCCCTGGTCGCCAACCCTTCTCACTTGGAAGCCGAGGACCCAGTCGTCTTGGGTAAGACAAGAGCTATCCTACACTACAACGGTGATGAGAAGGAGGCCAAGAGTGCCATGGGTGTTCTCCTCCACGGTGATGCTGCCTTCGCTGGTCAGGGTATTGTGTACGAGACCATGGGTTTCTACGCCCTTCCTTCCTACCAGACCGGTGGCACCATCCACATTGTCGTCAACAACCAGATCGGTTTCACCACTGACCCACGTTTCGCTCGCTCCACCCCATACTGCTCGGACATTGCCAAGGCTATCGACGCACCTGTGTTCCACGTTAACGGTGATGATGTTGAGGCTTTCAACTTCGTCTGCCAGATGGCTGCCGACTGGCGTGCCGAGTTCAAGAAGGATGTTGTCATCGATATGGTCTGCTACCGTAAGCAAGGTCACAACGAGACTGATCAGCCATCCTTCACCCAGCCACTCATGTACAAGCGCATTAGCGAGCAGAAGGCTGCCCTTGACAAATACATCGAGCAGCTGCTGAAGGAGAAGACATTCACTCAGGAAGACATTGACGAGCACAAGAAGTGGGTCTGGGGCATGCTGGAGGAGTCCTTCGCCCGCAGCAAGGACTACCAGCCCACCGCAAAGGAGTGGTTGACTAGCGCCTGGAACGGCTTCAAGTCGCCCAAGGAGCTTGCGACAGAGATTCTACCACATCTGCCCACCGCTGTGGAGCCTGATGTTCTGAAGCACATCGCGGAGAAGATTAGCACTCCTCCTGAGGGCTTCAATGTCCACCGTAACCTTAAGCGTATCCTCAACAACCGCCAAAAGACTGTATCAGAGGGCAAGAACATCGATATGAGCACTGGTGAGGCCCTTGCTTTCGGTTCCCTCTGTATGGAGGGCCACCACGTCAGAGTATCTGGTCAGGATGTCGAGCGTGGAACCTTCTCCCAGAGACACGCGGTTCTCCATGATCAGGAGAGTGAGGCTACCTACACTCCTCTGAGCAGTCTCACGAAGGAGCAGGGAAGCTTTGTCATCTCCAACTCCAGCTTGAGCGAGTACGGTGTCCTTGGATTCGAGTACGGTTACTCCCTGTCTTCGCCATCTGCCCTCGTCATGTGGGAGGCCCAGTTCGGCGACTTCGCAAACAACGCTCAATGTATCATCGACCAGTTTATTGCCTCTGGTGAAGTCAAGTGGCTGCAGAGGTCCGGTCTCGTCATGAGCTTGCCTCACGGTTACGATGGTCAAGGTCCTGAGCACAGTTCCGGAAGAATGGAGCGTTTCCTGCAGCTTTGTAGCGAGGATCCCCGTATCTTCCCATCGCCAGAGAAGCTTGAGCGCCAGCACCAGGACTGCAACATGCAGGTCGCTTACTGCACTACCCCAGCAAACACCTTCCACATCCTGAGGAGACAGATGAACAGGCAATTCAGGAAGCGTAAGTCATTGCATATCTAATCATTGGAATTACGGCTAACATCTGATACCAGCTTTGATCCTCTTCTTCTCCAAGTCCCTTCTCCGTCACCCACTCGCCCGCTCCTCCATTGAGGACTTCACCGGCGACTCTCACTTCCAGTGGATCATCCCAGATCCATTCCACGCCGAGGGCGAGTTTCAGCTCAAGCCACGTGAGGAGGTCAAGCGCGTCATCCTGTGCACTGGTCAGGTCTTCGGCGCCCTTCACAAGCACCGCACGACCAACAAGATTGACGACGCCGCCGTCATCCGTATTGAGCAACTCAACCCATTCCCATGGGCCCTGCTTAAGGAGGAGCTCGACAGCTACCCCAACGCTGAGACCATCGTCTGGGCGCAAGAAGAGCCCCTCAACGCTGGCGCCTGGAGCTTCACCCAGCCACGTATTGAGACCCTGCTCAACAACACCGAGCACCACAACCGCCGCCACGTCATGTACGCCGGTCGTGCCCCAAGTGCATCTGTCGCCACTGGTCTCAAGAGCACGCACATGAAGGAGGAGCAGGATCTTCTGGACTACGCTTTCACCGTCCAGCAGGACAAGCTGAAGGGCGAGTAAGCGGATTGCCGGATGAAGCAGAAGTGAGGCGAAGCGCGTGGCAAGCGAGTTTCGGTGTACATAATTCGCTGTGGGCGTATCGGGTATGCGTGCAGGCCTTTTTTGAATTTCGGGGGTCGCCCCGATCCCCTTCTGTAACCCTATGTAGTTGTTGATGACCCGTTATGGTACTGTTTTAACCCGTCACCTACATGGACTGAACTTGTAATCGCGGAGACGAGTTGGACTAGGTATGCGTCTGGGTGCTGAACTTGACACTCGCGCGCTGTTCAATGTCGGCTCATTCATATCGTGGTATCATCTAGCGTATCTCAAAACAAGTGTAGGACCCAGTAAGTCCCGTCTCTGACTATTCACGCCGCCCACTCATCCTCCAGATTTCATGCTGTCCTTTGCCTGTCCCTTTTCACTTCTTCCCCAGTACCTCACTTCGCGGCCTACCGTCCCACGATTAGCATACATAGAGCTGCATAAGACGAGAGAACGACGCACCATGAACTTGCAATTCCGTGCTTTCAGCGAAAGCAGCTGAACTTCCCCAGGCTGAATCTGAAAGGCGCTCTCCGCGGGCCGTTCTTGTCGACGATGACACCGCCGCCTGTATTCCCCACAATCAGCCATTCGCGTTCTTCGAGCATGTAACGTACAGCAAGTACAGGTAGGTAGGGAAGTTACTTACCTGCGTGTCTGCCGCCGAAGCCCTTTGTCCACATGAGACCCATGGTTGCGGTTATGTCTGACGTTTAGAGTTTAGAGTTTACTGGTACTGAGTTTGTTGTGGCTTCGTTGATGAATGCTGGTGGTGATTCGTAGGGATTTGGGGAGGAGGTTTCTGTTGATTGCGGATGTATTTTAACAGTAAGTTAGCTACCTACGAAATAATTATATACCGTCCTAATCGTGGCAGTGACCAGAAACCTGGCAGGTACGGCGCAAGTCGCTACTTGGCGCGCAACGTCAGCCAAGAAGAAGCTTGGATGTGCGTGTATGTTGATCTTCCGCAAACATGATAAGTTAACTTACGCGATGGCGCATGCGAAACATTCAGTTTACGTTAGAAGGTTGATCTCTGGAACGTCTCACCATGTGAGATAACTGCGAGGCATAATCACGGATCGAAAGATACCTACCTAGTCCAAAAAGACATCGGAGACGACGTAATTCGCACGTAGTAGTATGGGAGCCATGTCAGGCAGTAAGGTACCATCGGGCTGACCATTTACAATACCTTACCACTACTCAGTGACTGAGGGATACTTCTCAGAATACGAAAGGCATCAAATGACGGCCTCCACAGGCGAGTGTATAAAAGGAAATGGGGTCTCTTCTCCTGAACGACGGATGCAACAAGGCCTGGCAATGCTTTAGGTTTCCGATATACAGAGCAGTCGAGGATTTCAAATGAACTACGTGGTTATGGTACAAATCAGATCCAAACATATAACTCGCTAAGATGCAAAACGACTTCTCCAAAAGGTCTCCCCTACCGAGCTGCAGTCTCACACAAGAACCACCTTATCATTCTTGAGCATACTTCTCCTCGCCCTTCTTATCCGCCCCCTCGCCTTTTCCCTCTGCTGTTCCCTCCCTTCCCTCCTTCTTAGACTCCGCAGCCTTGGGTTCCGCAGTCTTGGGTTCAGCAGCCTTTGACTCCGCCGCCTTCGGCTCCGCCCCCTTCGCCTGCACGCTCCCCCTCTGCTGCAACTTCCTCGGCTTCTTTCTCTCCACCGGCGTCGCCTTGCCCGTCCCCTCCGTCGTATCACTCTTCGTCGTCGTCGCCTGCGTAGTCGTGGTGGCACCACTATTCAATTTCTTCGGCGGGGGGCGCTTCGGTGCCGGGTTCTTACCACCCGTGCCGTTGGCCGTGGCTGGAGACTTCTTACTGTCGGCGCCGGCGTTGGGTGCTGCCGACAGTTTGCGCGGTGTGCCCTTTGGCGCTTTCGGGGCCGCCTTTTTCTTCTTATGGTGCGGTTTAGCAGCGGTTGTGGTGGCGGAGGCGATATCTTCATCGGCCTCCTCAACGACGAAATGGGCGTCCGTGGGCTCTTTGGCGTTGATCAGCAGTACATCCTGCGGACAAGCACTCATCACGACCACGACGTCCTTCTCCGCCCGAAGTCTCACAAAATCCCCTGCTTTACCGCCCGGCGCATCGAAGCTTAGATCGCCCTTCTCGGTCCAGGGGATGTTCATGAACAGGTTCAACGGCGCGGGGACTGCATTCACCGTCACGTCCGCGCCTACACCCTTCGGCCCCTTGAGCCCGGCCTTTTGATTCAGCTCTTTCAAAGCCAAGACGAGATTCTCCGCGCAACTGCCGTGCTGTTCCCAGTCCTCGACGCCGAGGCCCTTGTACCGTTGCGGGTCACAGGCCGCCATCAGGGTATCGTGAATGCCTGGGCTAGAGTCTTCGATCAGCGTCAATAGCGGTTCGCGGAGGTTGGAGAATAGGGTGTCGTTGGCGCGGGGGGACATGTGGCAAGTGCCGGCGCGCGTGTGTGGCATGCTGAGGTATTCCATGGGGGCGGATTTGGTGGAGGCCTGGCTGTAGGCGCTGTAGCCGGCGTAGATGCTGGATGCTGTGCCTGAACCCGAAAGGGCTGAGATGGAGACTAGAGTGAGTGAGGGGTGCCTTGGAGAGGAGGTGGAGGGGTGGAGTAATGGCGGATGAGGAATGGGGGGTGGGGACACATACCTGAGAGAGAAGCGGCGCCGACGGGCGTTTTAGAGAAGTCGGCGAGTTGTTCTGCGAATGACTTGTTGGGGTCGCGTTGGTGCTGCGTCAACATCCTATTAGCTCCTCTCCTCCTGCTCTGATCCATCATGTCAGATGGGGCGGGGAAAGAAACTCACAGCCTGTGCAATAGAGGAGATGACGCTCTTGCTGGGCAAATAATTGGTGAATCCCTGTCCCGAGGGTATCAAACTAGCCCACGTCCTCGAATTCTGCCTCTGCTTCTCCTGGTCCTGGACTGCCTTCTCATCATCTTTCTTTCCTGCATCACCGTCTTTCTTGCCTTCGATCTGCTTCTGGCCCCCGCCTCTTCGGATCGAGGGGAGGTACGAAGACCAGGTCTTGGGCTGCTGCTGTTGCTGCTTTGTGGCATCTTTGGAAGCATCGGTTGCATCCGTGGGCATTTGCGAAGTCAGTTGCTCTGCTTCTTCTTGGCTGGGTAGATCCATCTCGCCCTTTTTGGTTTTGCGTTTGGGTGTTGATGGTTTCTTCGCAACTTCTTTCGTCTCCACCTTTGGTTCATCTTTCTTCGCTGGCGGCTCATCCTTGGGCTCATCTTTCTTCCCCTCTGGTGTCTCCTCTTTGGGCTCGTTCTCCTTCTCTTCTACCTTTGCGTCTTTCTTGTCTGCATCCTTATCATCCGTCTTCTCCCCATCCTTCGCCTTCTCAGCTCCTTCTTCAGCATCCTTCTCTGCCTTCTCTTCATTCTGCGCTTTCTTCTCTGGTGGTTCTGGGAGAGCAAACGCCCAGGTATCTACTACCTGTGTGCCGGACGTGTTGACGATCTTGATCACACTGCCCTTGGGCACAAAGGTGGCAGTGCCATGTCGGGCTGGGATGGTTTGCTGCTCAGGCATTCTGGGAGCTTCCTCTTTAGGTACAATAGAGTCTCAACTACTCAAAGATGGAAAAGTGGAACAATGCAAGCGGCTCAGAATAGGGGTTACAACTGCAAATAGAGGCGCTGATCAATGCGATCGCGAGATGATAAGCAAGAGATAGGATGCAGTAGACAGAACCAATGTATATAAGAGAATGATAGTAGATCCAGACGAACTATAAGGTACAGTTCAAGGACACCTACAGGCTACAGCTAATGCGCTCATCAGTCGGCGTACAGGTAAGAAACCTGGCCAGGAGCGCGACTCGCGTCTCCCGCTTCCAACTGGAGGTCGAGTCTCACGGCTACGCAATCGCGCATCGAGCTTGCAGGGTTCCTTACCGAGGTTGATGGATCGAGATTCCGGGGTCCAACGCTAAGAGCTTCCTATCCTCCGATAACTCCGCCCTCACTACATCATACTGTATACAGATGTCTGTCTTTCTTGTCTTTCTCTATACCAACCCATTCAATATCCAGTAAACAATGGCACCCACCTCCGTCTTCCGCGCCGGCGCAACAGCCCTCATCACAGGCGGCGCATCCGGCGTCGGCCTCGCCGTAGCCAAACTATGCGCCGCCGCACACATGAACCTGATCCTCATCGATAACAACTCTTCCAAGCTTGCCGAAGCGAAATCTTCCCTCTCCCAATCCACCAAGTCCTCAATTTCTACGCACGAACTGGACGTCTCCTCATCTGACGCCTGGTCCTCGCTCGCCGCCGACCTCAAGTCAACGTCCACAACCCTCGACTTCCTGCACCTAAACGCCGGAATCGGGGGGCCGAAGAAGGACGAACAAACCTGGACGTCTGGCTCCTACTTCCGCACCGTCTTCGAGACAAACTTCTTCGGCGTCGTCAACGGCCTCAACGCCTTCTACCCGCACTTCACGTCCTCGTCGGCTACCGCGCCAAAAGCAATCGTCATCACAGGCAGCAAGCAAGGCATCACAAACCCGCCTGGCAACCCGGCCTACAATGCCTCCAAAGCGGCGCTGAAGAGCCTCGCGGAGCAGCTCGACTACAGCCTCTCGGCCGAGGCGCCGAACAGCCGCGTGCACCTGCTCGTGCCTGGGTGGACGTTCACGGGACTGACGGGGGGTGGGGGGATGAAGAAGAAGCCGGAGGGGGCGTGGTGGCCGGAGCAGGTGGCCGAGTATATGCAGAGCAAGATGGCGGAGGGGAAGTTTTATATTATCTGTCCGGATAATGATGTTGATTGGGAGACGGATCGGAAGAGGATGATGTGGGGTCAAGGTGATATTGCTTATGAACGACGGCCGTTAAGTCGGTGGAGGGAGGACAGTAAGGAGGAGGCGAAGAAGGGGATTGAAGAGATGAGATTGTGATCTTTGGGGAAAATCCGTGAGATACACGCGTGTACCATATCCAACGGAGATGAATCAACGAATTACCACGCAAACAATAACATGCTATTTTTCGCAAGTCTACCAACAGTGATACTCACGATGCCTGCACGGAACCATAACAAGAGCCACCCAAACCCACACGATCAAGTCTTCGTATATCAATGCATACACCATACCTCCCATGCGCACACGCGTCAGAACACCATTAAAATACGCTCCACCTACTAAAAGGCTAGTATCGATTACTTCATCCGTCCACCCTTGGCCTTGCAGACCGTGCTGGAGGCTGGGTTTACGTAGGTCTTGGTGACGGTCATACTGCATCATTCATTGTTAGCTTGAATCTTGAAAAGTCATCTAGGGACTGGAGGGAAGTCAGGTGTGCAAGGGGAAGCTTACGTTGGGATCTTGGTTATTGTTGCGACGGTGGTTGTGAAGAAGACGTATTTGGTCTTTGTTGCAGTTGCTTCGGGCGTGTTAGTTCTACATGCGGCCGGTCAGATAGATGATAAAAGACTCACGCGTCGCGGCAGTAACAGTGGTAATATGAGCGGTAGCCACGCCCTTCATCGTCGTCGAAGTGGTGGTGATTGTCGTCGTTTTCGACACCGTCGCCACCGCTGTGCCAAGTCAGTTTTGTATTCAGCCGCAATCTCGGTATGGCCAACTTACCAGTCCAGGTAACCGTCGATGTAGCGACCCAGCTGGTCGTGGTAGCAGTAGTCCAGTCCGCGGTATTAGTATCCGTAGACGTGACCGTCGCCGAGTCCGGCGCCCTCTTCTTCGGCTGTGCCGCCAAGCGCGCTTTCCTCTCCGCCATGCGCTGTTCGCGGTCGGCAGGCACTCTGCGGTCGTAACGGTGAAGTTTAGCGAGTGGCAGGCCGGTGGGGAGCGAGATGATCGTCGGTGTGATGCTGCAGAATGGGTCCCGCGTCTTTTGGCGCGCGGGGACGGAGCAGGTTGCTGTGTGGGTTACGGCGGTCCAGGTTGGTTCGATGAGGTATTTTCTGCGAGAAGAAGTTAGACAGTCGAGCTTGCAAATGGAGAGTGGAAACGTACGTCTTCTTGACTGTGCCGAGAGTTTTGGTCGTTGTTGATGTGACCTTGTGAGGGGTTACGGTCACGGTTGGGGTGGTAGTCTAGTTTCGCAGGTCAGAATCGTTCGGTCATTCAGAGTTGGGGGAACGATCGTGGTATTACCGCGGATGGTATCGTCTTCGTAGACGTCTTCGTGCTTGTGAACATATCTGTCCAGGTCGAGGTCGAAGTGACGTCTAGGGACGGTCAGATACTAGTTTGATACAGTAGGGAGTTGCTCACTTTCGATCGAGGTCGCACTGGAGACCAAGGTCACTGTTGGTGTCACCTAATGAAGTATGAGCGTATATAACCACGGGTGGAGACGCACAATACTTACCCAGACGGTCGAGGGTACACCAACTGTGAGAGAGAAATCACGCTCATAGGCAATGGGGGTGCCATCACCATTGTTGGAGATGAGGATCACCGACCAGTCACCACTCCACATGTCGTCCTTCTGCATAGGACTGTACATATTAGAGTCAACATCTCTATCCAACGGCAAAATAGGACGTACCATGTTGACATCTCGGGAGTGTCATCAGGTTGGAGGTCAGTATCAGAGCATTGATACTCATCTCCATTCGGGTCGACGAGGATGTTGTTCGCTACATCATTTTGACAATCTAGACTCTGTTAGTTCTGAGTGTCATTGCAACATGATGATAATCTCACCTTCGAAGATAGAAACAAAGGTGAAGTCATCAGTCGATGATATGTTTTGGAAATAACTTCCACCGTTCTGAAAATCCACACCGTATGATAAACAGATTTCAGTTGGCGTTGACGATGCTGATGATGAAGTTGTCGTTGAGGATGATGATGCTGCCGAGGATGAAGTTGTCGTTGCCCCCAACACGCTGGTGGCTAAGAAGGCAGCGGTAACAACACCCGTTAATCCTAGCGAAGGAGACATGACGGGCGAAAGGTCAGAGCTAGATGAAGGATGAGATTATCCAGAGGATGAAGGTAGTGTCTTGGTGTCTTCCGGGGAATACAAGTGAAAAGTACGTGGAACACCTGACCTACTACCTGGTACAAGATCAAGAGCGAGAGAGCAGGACTTATGGACTACCGGTAAACAGCATCGGACATGTCTCCACAGCTGACACGATTGTTTTCGATGTCGGTGCTTCCAGATGGCTTCATGGCACACCGGAACTGTTGAAGCCTTCAATAAACCCATTTTTAGCTCCTACCTCGGAACACATTGTGTAGCTTCAGCTCGTGGGCCTGCCTTATCACACGCATTAGCGAGGCGATTGAGCATGCGAGCAGGGGAGACTGTCTGGGTGCATACGACCATTGCTGTCTGAGAGATCCTAAGCAAGGAAGAAAGACCCACCCAAAGACCTGGATGCGGTTCGAGGCGGTGGTCCGATTCCTTCTTAGAGACCGGACTGACCAGAAAGAGTTAGTGGTCGTCTCCACAAATTCACTTACACGTGCAAGGAGCACTGATGCCGTACTTAGCACCGACCGAGCAGAGATCGCGTAACTGTGGAGCATGATTCTGGTGAACGGAACGTGGAGATAGAGCGGGATGGATTGGAATGGCTCGTAGGGTGATGCCGACCCCTGTCGCTCGCTATTCGGAAGCATTGTCCGTATGGTGGTAGAATTGATTGCAAAAATACGCCCTTGCAAAATCGTGCAGAAACAGGTCCCTCGGAGATAAAACTGCATACGGGTTGTCTTATCATCGAGATATTGCCAACGTAGCACTGCATGTCGCTGACAGGTACTAAATCGGGGACATAGGAATGCAGCGGTTGCGTGAGCGTGATGCCGAACCTTCTCTGACCAATGCCAACGTTTCTCCGGACCGTTCCTGAGCTTTCGACCTCATTGTTCTGTCGTGAAGCGTTTGGCGCTGGGAGTCATCAGCGGCGGTGTGGATGAGCCGCCTTGTGCCAGTGGCAAAGTCGTCGTCATACTGTCTCCGCTCTCTTACACAAAGCCACGCAACCGTGCAGCATGTGGCTCACCACCGGAACTCGCACATCGAGTCGGTCAATTTCTCGACCGCCACGACGGCAGTTTTTACTTGTGTCAAGGAGCTGTGCCGGCGTCTACCGTGCAGGCTTCAGCTTGTAGATGTACTGAGGCGCAACACTCGCCAAGAAGACACAGTACGAGAGTCGCGCGAAGGAGTGGCTTCGTGCTATCGCCTGCAAGCATACTACAGTAGTAACTTGCAATAGCACGCGGGGAAGGTCTACCGTGTGGTCGGACTCGAGGCGGGGAGCCAGATGGTGGCTTTCGGACAACTGCACGTCAGACGCACCCACCAGAAGGGGAAACGGACCGTCCACTTGTTGGTGCGGCTCTGGCGCCACAAAGCTTGTATGAGAGGCTATGTTCCTGCGTTTCTGTGTGACCCACGGCAAGGAGCTCATGTGTGCTGGCGGAGGGTAAACACACGCTCCTCCGATTTGTCTCAGTAAGCGTGCTTGTTGTACCACTCATACGCAGGTACGCATGTACTGTACGCCTGAGCCGTTCGGACCGAGAAAATTCATGCGAGGTCGGCAGGCATTGCATACGCGCAACCTCCAACAAGCTCACCTCCATTGTGCACTCTAAGACATGGCGCGATATAGGCAGAGGACAAGCGTGGAATTAGCGGACGTCTGTGGTGGTCGAGACAAGGCAGCGACGACTTCGATCCGAGCGATCAGATTGACTTTCCGACCCCGCGGGGGAAGCGTCGAAGACTGGTCAGTGCATTCCGATCTGGAAACGACGCCGTCTCCCATCTCGATGTTAGTGACAGCACTACTCTCCACTGTATCTACGACTAAACGACGCACCGGAAATCTCGTGCCAAGACGGCGGTATAGGCCGTTTAGGTGAAGACGCTCACCTTCCTCCGGAGGATTTTGACTGAAATGGGGCTTGCAGATGCAGGGCGAACACGGGATACCGTGCAGTCAGGCCTCCAAGTCAATTCGATAGCAGGTGCTGCAATGCAATGAGGAGGCATGCTGAGCGGGCACGCTTGCCTGTTGCGGTATGCCCCATGCGAGTGAGCCGCACGCCCACACGACTCACAGTCTCACACCGGATTCGAAGCAAGGCAGACAGGAGCTTGGGGCTTCGGCGTGCTGTGCGCTCTCGCGAATACGATTCGCAGTGCGACGTAGGTGGGGTAGACACGGCACACCTCTCCGATGACCCAGTGGCGCTTCCGGAGTACGTACCATGCACCAGAGGACCGTGTCGCCCCATGCAGCGACGGCTGACTGAATCCGGTATGAAGCCTCAAAAGAAGGTTCTTGGAAAATCGCATGGAGGATCATGCACGCTGCAGGACCAAAAAAGCGCCCTCCAATCGATCTGACCCCGGTCATTCTATCCTTAGTACCACGCACGGTAGGTAAGGAACACTTCACCTCGCCAGATCTCTCGGCTTCCCCATCGGCCTATCGCAAGCGCTGCTGTCTCGTGTTCTTCGACAAATGGATGCATTTAGCGTGCCTTGTGGACCGCGAGAAGCCAAGACGCATTTTTTGCAATGCAGGAACTCTCCGGGGCCCTGCTGCTGAATCACGCCTCAGCACGCTGCTCTTCTCTCTATCCGTCTTTTCGGCTCCGAAGTTTTTCGCACATCCTTGCTTCTTGCCTATTTGGGCAGAGGCTATCGATTAGGATGGTCCACACGTCTTCTCTGGCCTCTTTCGTCTCGCCTTGGATCCGCTTGCTACTATTCCTAGCCCCGGCTTCATTTGTGTTTACAGCTCATACCAAGAGTCCATTTCTCCAGATCGGCATGCAAGTCGGCTTCGGCGCTTGGTCGTAGTCTGTGTGGAGCGAGCTGAGAGGCGGCTCGTTTACTGCTTGTAAAACTCGTTTGGAGAGTCCTAATCCAGCATCCAGGCCTCGGCGGCCACAGGGGTGATGGTGCACCGATAGACCACTAGGTAAGTTAAGATCTCCAAGTAGTCGAAAGGTTTATATGTGGGTTCCCCAGCTGTGGAATGTCTCGTACCTCCTCAAGCAGCCTCACCATCGTTCTTATAGAGTGCCTCCCACCTTAGTGTCTCCTCAAACTCCCTCATTTTCACTCATACTACCTTGGGCCAAGGTGCCCTTTGCCTCTTCCCTTCTCTTTCCCCGTCAGCTTCCTCCAAAGGCTTAATCTGCCAAGATGCATTTCCAGAAGGTTGTCGGAGTGTGCCTGCTGGCATTTGCTTCGTTCGCATGGGCCGATACTCCGCATTACCTGTGGGGCCCAGACCGTATGGGCAAGATGGTCAAGCGCGCTGCCACTAGCAGCAAGACCACCAGCAAGACCACTATCAAATCAAGCACCACGAAAGTGGCCACCTCAAGCTCCAAGAAGACCACCACAACCACCGCAAAGAGCAGTAGCACCACTACCGCCAAGGTCTCAAGTTCCAGCACTGTTGCAAGCAGTTCCTCATCTACCTCGCTCGTAGCGGACTCGGCATGTACAAATGGGCCGCTGACCAGATCCTGCTGGAGCAGTGGCTTCAGCATTGCAACCGATTTCGACCAGAAGCACCCCACTACAGGCAAAACTGTCTCCTACAACCTTGAGATTACGAACACCACCTGCAACCCAGATGGTAACGGTGACCAACAGTGTCTCCTCGTCAACAACCAGCTACCAGGACCTGTCATCAGAGCCAGCTGGGGTGACACACTGAGTATCACTGTGACGAACAACATGCAAGACAACGGCACCAGTATGCACTGGCATGGTATCCGTCAGCTCAACTCCTGCGGCTCCGATGGTGTGAACGGTATTACTGAGTGTCCGATTGCCCCAGGACAGAGCAAGACCTACACTTTCCTCTGCACCCAGTTCGGCACATCCTGGTATCACAGCCATTTCTCATCTCAGTACGGCATGGGTGTTGTTGGTACCATAATCATTGATGGACCCGCCTCAAGCAATTACGATATCGATCTCGGAACTTTCCCAGTCTCTGACTGGTATTATGCCGATGCCTACAAAGTCAACGAAATAACCCTCGACAATCTGCAGCAACAGAATCCACCCCCGCCATCTGACACCATTCTAGTCAACGGTACAAACGATAACGGCAGTGGTGGTTCATATGCAAAGGTTACCGTCACTGCCGGGAAGAAACACCGCCTGAGACTCATTAACACCTCTGTGGATAACTTCATTCGCGTCAAGCTCGACAGCCATCCCTTCACCGTCATGACGGCCGACTTTATCCCTGTCAAGCCTCTGCCTGGCCAAGACTGGGTACTTCTTGCCATCGGTCAGAGATACGACGTCGTCTTCACAGCCAACCAGACTGCCGGTACATATTGGTTCAGAGCCGAAGTTGCCACCGACTGTTACAGCGCCAGCAATGGCAAGGGAAGAGCCCTATTCACTTACTCCGGCCAGACCGTATCTGCGCCGACCGATAGCAATGAGACCCCTCCAGACACCACCTGTGCCGAGCTTACCACCACCCCATACTGGACGCAGGCTGTCGATCAAAGCACCTTCACCTCCCAGCTAGAGACCTTGAACGTCGACCTTGACTTCCCTGGTGTCGCCACCAATGATCAGAACGTCGTCCTCTGGGCTCTGAACACCAGCACCATGAAGATCGCCTGGGACCAGCCAACTCTCCAAATGGTCTACGACAAGAACACCAGTTACCCAGCCGCCTACGACGTGATCGAGATCCCCAATGAGGGCGTCGTAAGTCTCCACTCCCCTCCCTCGACATCCTACGCCCCTGCCCTGCCATGCCTTTTACCTCAGATACTAACAAAGGTCTATCTAGTGGACCTACTGGATCATCCAACAAGCAAGCACAAACCCACCGCCACCCCACCCGATCCATCTCCACGGCCACGACTTCTTCGTCCTCGGCTCCGGCAGCGGAACCTACAGCAGCTCCGCCACTCTCAATTTCGCGAACCCGCCGAGACGCGACACCTCGACCCTTCCTAGCGCGGGGTGGTTGGCACTGGCGTTCCAAGCCAACAACCCGGGGGCTTGGTTGATGCATTGTAAGTCCTCTCACTTCCACCAACAAAACACTTAAGTTACCCTGAGGTGCGTTTCTTGGCTAACATGTCGCGCTAGGTCATATCGCTTGGCATATCTCGGAGGGCTTGGGCGTGCAGTTTTTGGAGGCGAAGAACTCGATCAGCTTCCCGGACATGACGCAGTTTGGCAGTCAGTGCAGTGCGTGGAAGAGCTATGCGAAGACCATGCCGTACAAGCAGGACGACTCTGGTTTGTAGAGTTGCAGGTGACGTCCTGCCCTATTCACACAGCTTCAGGCGAGTTTATGTTTTCTGTTACGCAAGGGGAATGGAAAATCTATCGCGTTTGGGGAAGGGAGCTTTATCATCGTCTTGGTTTGGGCTGGTATTGCGGTGGGCTACATACATACCCAGTCTGTTGCGTGCATGTATGGTGCAATGGGGCGGCATGGAAGGCAATCTGGAGGGGCTTGGTCAGGCGTAGGTGGTGTTGGTTATGGATTGAATCTCGTCAAAGATACGCTACAATATGAGAAGAATACCATCATATGTCGTCACATCCTACTCCCTCCCCTCCTCCTTCACCTACTCCCTCCCCTCCATCAGCTCCCAAAAGCCCTACACACTTTCCACACAACTCGGGGTGCGCAACCAGCATCTTCTGCGCCCACACCAGCCGCCGCTCCACCTCCTCGCGCGGCAGATCCGTCTCGTGTCCGTGACAGCTCGGGTCTCGCTGCAGCGTCGGTCTGCGCTGCTTCTCTTGCGATTGTGGTTGTGGAGCGCCTGCGTCGGATTGTGGTGGTGGTTGGGTTTGGGGGTGCTGAGCGCCGGCGTCGTGTTGCTGTTGCGATCGCGATTGCGGTTGGGATTGGGGATGAGAGAGCGAGAATCTCCTAGTCTGATCAGCCCATTTGAGCCGGGCTTCACATTCGTCGAAGGAGGGGCCGTGGGCGTGGCCGCGGCAGAGGGATTCGCGGCGGAGCGGTGGCGATGAGGCTGGTATGGCGTCGGCGTCGTTCTCAGCGTCGGAATCTGAGTCTGATTCTGAGTTTGAATCTCCCTCCTCCTCTTCTTCTTCCTCCTCCTCGTCCAGCTCCAAAATCCCCGCCTGCGGCGGCACACTCCAAGAGAAACTCCTGACATGCTGTTGCTGCTGCTGGTCCGGTCCCATGTGGGCAAAATAGTCAGCCGATGCGGATGCGTCTTCAGGCGGTGTGAAGGGCAGGTGGCTCTGATGCATCTGCTGCGCCCAGCGGATCCGGCGTTCGCAGTCTGTTGGGCTGATGCCGTGGGTGTGGCCGCGGCAAGAAGAGTCTCGGCGTAGTGGGGCTGGTTCCTGCGTCTCTGCTTCTGCTTCTGTTTTTACGTCTGTGTCTGCGTGGACGTCCGTCTCATGACCGTCTACACAATCCCTCTGCGCCTTGCGTGGTCGCTCCCGTTCGTCGAGTTTCGAATCCCGTCGCTCATCTCCGTCTACGTTCACGGCTCGTTCGAGATCGATATCCAGCTCCGGCACTTTGTTGAACGGCGACAGCGGGGTTTGCGGCGAGTGTGATCGAGAGCGGGATTGGAGGCTGTTTTTCCTCTTCTGCTGTTGTTGCCATTGTAGGTGGAACAGGTGGCGGCGCTCGATTTCCGCCCGCACTTGGTCGCGGAAGTGCGCCCATTCTGTTGAGAAAGTGTTAGCCGAGCTGTCACCTGTCTACGCTCCTATCGGGATTGGAAGGACATACTGGAATGAGCCTCGTGCGAGACGTGGATGTTGGTGTCGCGGTCAAAGGTCGGATCTGTGACCGAATGGTGCAGAGTCGGGTTGTAGGTTGCGGCTGGGGAAGTGGTTGTGTGGTGGAGCTTTGGCATTGCCATTGTCTTCTTTCTACTACTTGTAGATAGAGATAGAGATAGAGATGTCTTGTCCTTTAGAACGCAAGGATGGTTGGGTAGTCTGACAGTAGTATAGAAAGACTGTCGAGCGAAGATGTCGAGTGTATACAACTGTATAGGAGATGTACTCGTATAGATATTGAAAACAGAAGGATATAGTAGGTATACAAGACAACAGCAAGAACCTACCAGAGCGGTAGAAATACTCTACAATAACCGCTTACATATCGCCTAATCACCAGATCGCTCCCCGGAATCCTTCGAGTCTACAATTTTCGGCACGATTCACATGCGGCCCGTATGCTTAGGGTTATTATCGCAACGGGCGAGGTCGAGTGCAGGCGATATCAGCTGAGGATGCAAAGCGCGAACAAGACTGCACCAAGTGGCGTGACAGTCGGCGAGTCGCGACAAATTCCAGGGAGTCTCTCCACTACGGGCACGAGTCATGCGAATCTGGCCGCAACCCAACGGAGAAGCCAAACGGTCGAGTCAGGTTAGGGCCGATTCAATCGTACTTTATTCGTACAATACTTTAGGTATGCTTGAGTATGGGGCACTGGGGACATTCTAAGAAAGTAGAGAGTCAGGGAAACAGGATTGGGTAGGAATCATTCCGACAACATGAGCTTCTGTCCGATATACGAAAAATCCAAATACGCTAATTGTTTGACTGCCCTTATTTCCCGCATGACAGGCGGTAGCGGCAAGTATCCTATACAAACAAATGCTCAACTCAAACGCCTTCAAGGTCCCGCAATGCCTGCGAGTCACAGCGACTCCCAAGCTCCCCATGACTCCAAACAGCGACCTCTCCCTGTCCACCCCCTCATCTCTTGAACGCTGTCCTAACATCCTCCCTCCCCCACTCGATCTCAACCCCCTTCTCTCCACCCTCTCCCCTTCCATAAACACTCCCCACCACCTTCTCCAGCCTGCCCAACACCTCCTCATAACGTCGCTCACACTCCTTACTCACCAACCCGACCAGCTGTCTGCTCAACGCCTCCTCATCAGCGTCGCCAAAGTGTTTCTCGATGCGCTTGCGCAGGGTGTCGATGCCTCTCCTGATCTCCTTGGCGTCGTGGGCGGCCAGGAGTTTCTTTGCCACGGAGCGCGAGTGTGAGGGCCGTTGGGAGATGGAGGTTGGAGGGTGCGATTGGAGAAGGAGTTCGGTTTGTTCGAGGAAGTCCTGTTTTCTGAGTGTCAGCAGCATACAGAAACTGAAGGTTCAGAAGGGTAGCTTACCAGAATCTTGCCCAAAGGCCTCCTAACAACTCGTCCCACATACGCATCCAAATGGTCCGCCCTCTCCATGAGCGCTCTCGCCTTCCACTCCGCAAGCACGCTCCCCTCCTTCCCCGTCTCATCCACATCCTCAACATAATGATTCATATTCTCAATCAGCAGAATATGATAGTTCAGCACCTCTTTGTCCTCCGGATCCGCGGCCTGCTGTCCATGCACCCCACCAGCCGCAGTGGTAGACACCGTCGGACTCTCTTTGGCGATGACTTTGAGCGAGTCCCACATGGCACGGTTGACGCGGTTGTACGCGTCGTCGATGAGATTCCGCACCTCCTGCGTCGCGAAACTGGACGTGTATTCTGCGCCCGTGGCGGCGGTGTGGAATAGCGTTTCGACCGCGGCGGCGAAGGAGGGAAAGATTTTCATGAACGCGATAACGCCTTTGCGCTTCTTGATCTTGACCTTGGTCTCTTCGATCGCGCGGATCTGCTCGTCCACAAACTTCTGGAAAAGGCTTGTTAGATGTGCTGACAGTGCCGATAGCAGTCTGAGCAGGTATTCTTGGCTGGTTTCGTGTAAGGGGTAGGCGTGAATGGAGAGCGTGGTCAGGATACCGACGCCCTGGAGCGGATCACCGCCAACAGCCCACTCGACCAGCGTCTTGAGATCTTGCGCCAGGAAGCCGAAACAGTCTTCCATGACGCCAGCAACGTGTCGCGCCATACCTCTATCCGGCTCCATGAGGCGACGTGCACCTAGATTTGGAGCGCGGCGGGCAGAGGGCTCGACAGCCATGACAGCGTCAGCGAAATCGACATTCTCGAGCGTCGTGGCGTGGAAGAAGTCGACGATGAAGTTCTGCTCCGTGCTCATGACAGGGACGACTTGGTCCAAGATACCGGCGAAGACCTCGCATGGCATGAGTCTGCCCGGCTGGGGCGCAGCCTCTTTCCTCTCCTTGTCGCCACTAGCGGCGCGGAGCGTCTTTGCGAGGGTTTGGGAACGCTTGACGGTGAGTTTGCGGGCGGTGGAGGAGAGGCCTTCTGAGATTTCCTTCTCTACGGATGTAAAGAGGAGTTCTGCTTCTTCGCCTGTGGGCTTACGGACAGAATTTTTCCACGCGGAGGAGAGGTCGCGGTAGATATCTGTGTAAAGAGGGCGGGTGCGGGTATGGTACATGCGCATTAGAGTCTGCCAGGCGGGCTGGTTGACTTCCTTCGCGTATAGGACAAGTGGGCTGAGTGGCCATAGATTCGCTCTTGCAGCGTTGTAGGCAGGTGGGTCCAGCTTGAATGTGTTCACTGGCGCGGCGTTACGTACGAGTGCTGGCTTAGCACTGGCAATGGTAGAAGCAAAAGTGCCATCCATATGCTTTAAGAAGCGTTGGCAGAAAGCGGTACTTTCCTGAAGATAAACCTCGCGCTTCTCTTGGAGCGCATTCATGCTGGCAAGTTCGTCTCCAGCACCACCAGCCATGGACTTGCGGCGCGCCGCAGCAGTGAGGGCGAGGGCATTAGATGAGCGGATTGCGGGGTCGATGGTCAGCATTGCCCTATAGAGCAACAGCAAGGATGACTCGATCTCTTCCAGACTGTGCAGGTCGCCAACAGGAGCATATTTGAGCGGTTGGAGCTGGCTGGGTGTAATGGAGATGGTTTCAACAAGGCGTTGAAGCTCAGTGTGCAGGATCTTTTGGTTGGCGGTCTGGACCTGAAGACCTTGAGATTGTGCTTCGATAAAGGCGATGTCTTCATTCAGACTGCCCAGCTCAACGCTGTAAAGCGTGAGTAAGCCATCCAGCTCGTCGCATTCGGCGATGGCGCGATCAAGCATCTGGTCGACCATCTCAACGCGTTCATCCTTCTGCTCGAGATGACCAAGCCAGCTGCCCGCTTCTACTCTGCCGAGCTCTCGCCTTAGGTCCGCTTCTAGATCCTCAATCTGCTTGCCTTGAAGCACGTTCGCACCCCAACCGAAGTCACTAAGGATGGATTCAAACTCCAGACCTCTGCCGTCAAGCAATCTCGGGTCAACACCCAGGGTCCTAAGGTATTTCTCTTGTTTGTTATCTCTCCGCTTCGGACGACGTGGTTCAGGGACTGGAGGAGGCGGCATCTCCTCTTTCACCTCTGGCGCAGGCGACACTGAAGGACGACGCTCATCCTTTAGCTGAACTTCCCTGTCCTTCTCCTGGAAAGTTTCCACCTTCTCAGAGATTGCTGGACTGGTCACCTCCACGGTCGGCATGACCTGCTCCGGTATTTGCGGTGGCGCAGTAGGAGTTGGCGATTTCAAGTCAGGCGTAGCAGATCGAGCATCATCCGTACTCTGCTTTCTCAGCGGTGCTGGCACAACGCCGTTGATGCCATCAGGCTCTCCCTTGCTCGACATGAGACGCTCACCCGCACCACCTGCTCTAGGCTTGAAGGCATTATATGCGGTCGCAGCCTTACGGAATTTGTCGGCGACTTGACCTCTCTCTTTCTTCTTAATCATCGGACCAAGGCCAGGTCTGTATTGCTCTTCCTGATCGTTCTCAGTATCCGGGGTCACAACATCAGGCGCTGGAGCAGGTATCGGAGTGACTTCCTTCACAGGCTTCTCAAGCACGGGCTGTTCGGTACGCTGTGGTTGAGGGGTTGGTACATTTGACTGAGTTGGGGTATCGTAGAAAGCACCCGGCATACGTTCGACTTGCGGAGGGGTGGTGTATTCCTCGGGTGGTGGTGTTCGCTGAATACTGCTTGCCGACACATTTCTTGATGTCGACAGAGGTGGTGGACGCAGGTCTTGTTCCATGCTCTCTGCGGTGAGTTGCCTTTCGGTCAATGGTGGCCTCCTGCGTTCCGGCAGAGGTTTTGGTTCTGGTGGAAAGCTTCTAGTTCCGTCTTCTACAATGCCCAAGCCTATGTTTTCCCGACTTTCAACTTGCCCATCAGTCGCCGAGGGCAAATCACCGTTCGATGAAGGCTTGTCTGTTGCAGGATTCCACCTGTTGACCGTCGAGTTGAAAAGCGCCGCCCCACTGGCAGCTCTCTGCTCATTTCTAGATTCAACACTCGGCTGTCTTTGTTGGGCTCGTTGACGCTCCGGACTTTGTTGTGGTAGTGCAGTAGGAAGCTTTGAAGAAGCAGTAGTGGCTCTGGATGAGACGGAAATTGTCGAGACATCAGGCGATGCTGACCAAGACGCAACGATGTCTGATACCGACGATTGCGGTGTTAGTCTTTGCGGTGTCCCTCCTCGTGACGGTTCCAATTGTGCTGGGCGAATGCCTCGATCCCTACTTTGCGCACGCATGCGTTCTTGGCTCGCCACTGATCTGATACGTTCCTTACTCGGCGCCTGACGTAGTCCTTGCTCTTTGCTAGGCTTTGTGCGTAAGCCTTGTTCCATTGATTGCTTTTGACGTAGCCCTTGTTCCATTGACGGAGCCTGGCGTAGTCCTCTCGGCCCCGGTGACTGCTGCCTTTCTGGACGGTCTGCAGCTGCAGGTATCCTTGGTGGTGGGGGTAGGTCCGATCCTTGTGATCCGAAGCTTCTAGCTCCTGCTGAAGGTGGGCGTGGCCCAAGTGATGTTGGCTCTGGCGATGGCCGGAATCTTTCATTGCTCATTTCTCTTCGTCCTGGCGGACCCGAGCCTTGTGAACCTTGGGAAGATGGTCGTTGCTGGTTCGCAAACGGCGGTTTCGGAGGGGCAGGAGAACTACGGGCATCTCCTCCACCTCGCAAGGGAGGCTGTGGTTGTGGCGGGCCTATTCCAAGCATCAAATCCCTCTCCTTATCTTCAAAGCCTCGCAGATCCGGCACCTGACCCTTAGTGTACTTGCGATAGATCTTAACCAAACTTGCAATGAAGAAATCCTTCTCTTTCGGCGTCAAAGCCTGCCAGTAATACGGCTTGATGATTGTGACGACAAATCCAACCGGCCCCGCCCATTCCTGGTGTTGCCGTTTCTGCGCATTGCTCTGGTCGACATTACTGTAGGTCTCAATGGCCGAAAGGTCTTCCAGATTCCACGTCTTGCCAATCGAGAAGGAGCCGTTGTTGTTTTCTCGCGCCTTGTGCATGCGCACGCGTCCAGTACTTCTAACTGCTATGATCACAATGCGCGGCTTCTTGTTGTCCGGTGCAGAGTCTGGCGGCGGAGGGGAGGATGGGTGGGCTGCATCTTCTGTTATGCGGATGTGTGTTATATAAGACTCCGCTACTGTATCTCATCAGTACCACACGCGCAATAGGGAAGACTAGATCCGTACGCTGCCCATTGCTGTCCACCTTGGAGAAGCAGCTTTCGATAATCCGTCTCTTCTCGTCCTCGAACCTCTCAGCCCTACTCATACCCTGTCCAGAAGGCCGTTGGCTCATAGAAGGATTGCTCGGAGTTTGTGACGGTCTCCTTGGATCGTGAGGGCCCCGCATGCCCGGTCCTATTATGGAGGATGCATTGGACATTTGGGACATTTGCGAGACATTCCGGGATCCAGGTGGGTAGCCATTGCTCCGGTCCATGCTCACTGCTCACTGCTTTAAGCGTCGCGTCCTGGAGGGAGAGGAAGAGGGCATCGGACGCGTCGATATAGCGAGTGTGTCGTATAAGTTAGCCGGGTATAGACGTTCGCGCTGGTGTACGGTGGCCGTTGAAGCTGGCTGAGCGGAGATGACGAAGAGTCGCAGCTCCGCAGCGCACAGCGTAGATGCGTCGGACACGATTCAGTTCATTCTGCCGTCTCCGTAACAAATGAAGATGAAAGTGCAAGTCGGAATTTGCATACAGCAACGTGGACGATGCAGTCGTACAAAGCAAGGACGGTCAGTGTCAACCTGAAACCAGTACAGGCACAGTACAGTAGTATAGACTCGGAGCCCGTCTTCCCCATGCCGCTTGCGCAAAGCCACCATGATCCGAACGGGAAAGGTGGCCGATGATCCGCGTTTCTATCTTTGCGGGCAATCTTGAACTTTTTTCCCACCGGTACGATCAGGCACGCTACCTTTTCCCTCTCGCCCAGACACTTCGCTGTTACTCTTGTAATTTCTACCAAGAGTGTTATAGACATGGCGACCAACACCCAGCCTCTTCTCGGGCTCGTAACCGAGTTCCTGGCCGCAAATGGCTTCGACAAGGCCGCCAAGGAAGTCAAGAAGCAGGCCGAAAAGAAGGGTATCGCCCTCAAGACGGAGGCAGTAGAGGAGGGTACCGAACCAAGCCTAGGAGAGGTTTTCGCACAATGGCAGGCCGCACAGCCAGCCACCACCGCCGCCGCAGACGACGATTCCTCCTCCGCATCCTCGAGCAGTGAGTCTGAGGACTCCGACAGCGACTCCAGCGAGTCTGAGGCCGAGGCGCCACCATCGAAGAAGCGCAAGGCTTCTCCAACCCCTAGCTCGTCCTCCTCCTCAGACAGCGGGTCTAGCGATTCTAGCGATAGCGAGGAGGAGTCGGCACCACCTGCGAAGAAGGCCAAGACCGTGAGGAAGGCTGCTTCTGTCTCCTCTTCTTCTGCCTCGAGCTCAGCCAGCAGCGACAGCGAGAGCCACAGTGAATCTTCCGACTCTGAGGCCGAATCCGAGAGCAGCAGCGACAGCGAGTCCTCCTCCGAATCGGAAAGCGAAGCCAGCGACTCCTCCTCGGACTCCTCATCCTCCTCCGATAGCGACAGCGACAGCTCCAGCGACTCCAGCTCCGAAGACGAGAAGCCCGTCAAGAAGAGCAAGAAGGACACCAAGAAGCCCTCCAAGAAGACCAACCCCGCCAACATCCCTCTCCCCTCCTCCCCTTCCACCTCCCCCAGCGCCTCCGACTCCACCGCAACCCTCACCAACGCCACCCCCATAACCACCGGCACCAGCACGCCTGCAATCCCTGAACCCGATCACATCCACCCAGACCGTAAGCGCAAGCTCCCCGCCTCCTTCTCCGGCCCCCAGACCAACATCTCCACCGCCAACGGCGAGGTCCTCGCCGACACGGAAGAGAACGCAAAGCGCTTGAAGAAGGAAAACATCCCCTTCAGCCGCATTCCAGCCGACCAATACGTGGACCCGAAGTTCTCGAGCAATGCGTTCGTGCCGTATGAGTATGCGCAGAAGGCGCATCAGGATCTGATTGTCACGAAGGGCAAGGGCTTCACGAAGGCTAAGAACAAGGGCAAGAGGGGCAGTTACAGGGGTGGCAGGATTGAGACGACGGTCAAGGGAATCAAGTTTGATGATTAGATACGGAGATAGTGTGTGATGTGGTTGTGAGATACTAGAAAAGGATGGGAGAGTGGTGGAACAGGCGTTTGTGTTTGGTTAGACCAGGGATATGGAGTCCAAAACTATGTGTAGACATTCGGGAAAGCCTGGGCTGAGTGAAAGGCGAAGTCCATGGTTGGTTAAAAGCTCGCCGCGCTCTTTTATTGTAGAATGCGATTTCAAAATCGAGTACCCATATAATAGAAAGCATGTGTTTCTGTCGGTTCATCCTCACCTCTACGATCTGTTTCCTTTGCGTAAGACCCTCTGAGTGAAGATCCTGGCAATGCTTTTCCGTGTTTGCTCGGCTCACTAAGGCTTGTTACACACATTCAGAAGGCTCGAAAGTAAGCAGCAGATGGTTGAATCGAGTGGAAAATCGTAGTATATGTATCTTATCCAACGTTATACGTTTCAACCTCCCGCCTTGACGCGGATGCATCTGATCCGGCACGACGAGAGTGATGCTGTGATGGGAAACGTTGTTTCGAAAAGGAGGCATCGTGGAAGGTTTGATCTAACAGTGTCTTGACATACTCTGGGGCTGCTTTTTCCACGCTTGCGAGCCATTCGTGAGATCTCAAAGACCGGCGCTGCTTACCATATCCGTGGCAGCAACCCTCACCCGCTCCCTTCGTTCTCCAAAAACTTCATACGGGTCCAGCCAGTGCCTTATGCGCTCATTGACCGTTTTCAGCCCCAGGGAGTGTGTCTTCGGGTTCAGAAGGCCTCACTGGCCCACGCCACTTCTCCCAAAGTTAGATTGCACTCAACTCTCGAAACTGGTCTTCTCCCGGTCCCTCCACGTTTCGGTAGGTGTATGTCTGCGGGCGTGGCGTGCCCACGGAGAGCGAGAGATGGACCGTACAGATGCGAATCAGACGGCATGTGACGTTTGTACGAGCAACTTGGACATCGTACATGATGTAATCTTGCCCTTCCGACTGCTTGATGTGCCCTTTGAGTCGAATGAATTAGGCAAGTCGCGTCAGTGTCAGCGCCAGTCGCCAGACCGTCAACTGCCGGTCGTCTCTCTGTGATTGATGTGGTTGTGCGCCCGGGACTCTTCCAAACAACACTCTCCACTCATCCTTTCTTCCGCCGTCAATATCACAGCCCTACAATCTCCCCCAGCAACCTACAGCCATGCAAGGGTAAACGCGGTTCCATGATGCTACACGGCAACACGTTCCGCGTTCCAGCATGAGACACAAACGATCTTTCGAAAAATTTCGCCAGACCGCTCTTGCAGCCAACCGCATGTCGTCGCGAAGACTTTCCCGCTGCTTCGAGCCTCCACTCCACTGACGAAACAGGATACCCCAGCCCACGCGCACGATCGCGGACGAGTAATCTTTCTCCCGCGCCACCCAAAACATGAAAATTTGGTGGAAGAGGCTCGGAGACGGGGTGAGAATCCGGTATTTGTATTGCTCAAAGGGTCTCGTGGTCGCCTCTGTGCGAGCACTACTTGACCACAAGAAAAATTCCAAATGGCCAGGGGCACCGTCCCAGCATCGTCCTGTGACGAGCTTCTCCTGCGGCTGGTGGTCCCGTCGCTGTGTCACCGCGGTCGAACAAGTTGACGGCAGCGGTAGATCGAAAGAAAAGATCTCACTGGAAAGCACTGGCACGGTCACTCTGTACCACCACTGACGCCACATCTTGCGCAAACAGACAAGAACCCCAGATCCCGTCATCTGTCAGACGGTGGAGAAACTCGTGCAGCAAACCGCGCGACATGCCAGGGCCCCGATTAGCGGCCCACTGCAGCGAAAAAGTCGCAATCGTCGTACATGTTGTGTGAGGATGGCACCTGCCAGCCCGCGGGCTTGGGAGGTTGGGTGGGCCCATCTGCTGCGTGTACTGGGATACGGATGCGTAAGGTACCTGCAGGTATCCGCAATCAGCAATGCGCCAAAGTGGTACAAGAAAGGGGTGGGACAGGGAATTCTGAAACATGAAACGTCAAATTCGACGACAGGTCATAAAGTGAACCACGAGGGTCGTTGTGATTGACAACAAGAAGTACATTGTAGAAAACGTAAATCGAAGGGGTATCATACTAAGGTAGTGAATCCTTTTTTGTTTGCTTGAAAGGGGCGGGAAACGACTGGCTTGACACACTGTTGTAGCAAGCGCTGCATTGGCCCATACTGTAACTCGTGTACTCGTTCCAGGTGCACCTAGCCCGCTAGATCCTGGCTCAAAGACGCTTTCCACAATTATCGAATCGTACAAACAGTGACGTTTTTATCACTTCCCCGTCGACGCGACTGCTGATCTGGTCTTGAATGACGGGTATCTGGGTGGTGGCGGCGGTCTGCAGTCGCCTGCAACTTGCGAGTCAGTACCTCAAGGAAGCGATTCCAATGCAATGCAAGGCTTGCATACCGCATCTCTCGTCGAGTCGGTACTCTCTGCAAAGATGTTGTTAGCATGCATTTTGGAGACTGGTAGATTGCTTGCATGTGAAGAAGTTGCATGCATAAAGGTGAGGCGGGACGTACATGGCGACGACATTTGGCGCGCAGCGCTTGTGGGTTTCTTGGTATCGCACGCACCACGCTCGGACGGTGTAGCGAAGGTGGCCGCAGGTGTATTCGACTTGGGTGTAATCGCACATATTGGCGATCGCAGTACTGGGTAGACCAAAGCAAGCTCCTTTTTCGAATGATTGAAAAGAACGATTACAAGTATCCAAAAGCAATTAGGACAAGGCAGTAAGTCAACAGATTATAACAAGGACAAGCATCCAACTCCACCAACAGCGCCAGTCGTCTCTCTACATATATACTCTGTCCCAGCGGGGGCTAAGCTATCCGCATTCACACTCGTGAGGCTCTGCGGCGCCAGCTGATAAAGCTTGCGACTGGACGGTCGGAAGGGCGGGAGTACCTGGGATAAGTTATACAAACCTGAAACGCATGTCTCCGTGTTACGCAGGAAAAGAGAGTCAGCCAGCGCCAGGGCGGGTTGGATGCGTTGCCTTTCCCCGATGCCCTTGGCTGCACTTGGCTGCCGAGCGCCAGACGCCAGATGGCGGCACTAGGCTTGGGGTGCGTTACCGTCCCTTAGCTCTGGAGATCGTGCCGCTGTCAATGTTGTCTGGCTGTGGTGTTGGTCGGGGCCCTGGTCTGTCAATTAACTGTCAGCTTGACGTGCATGGGTTGGAGTGCGTTGGCTCAGCATCGGTAAGGTACGGTACTTGTGGCGCCGAAGGAGTTTGGCAAATGACTATCCGAGTATGTTTGGCGGGAACTCAGAAACACCACCGTCGCGACATGATCTACTACATCACCCATAAACCATACTGCAAGTTACCCGCAGGCGGGAGTGCTACAGATCACCATTCCGACCCTCCCCGAGACCTCGCCGAGGAGACACTCGACACTCTCGTCAAACGATCTCCTCAATCCTGCGAAGCCGGACAGATCCGCAGCGCCTCCGTATGAAGCATTCAAGGATCAGGACATCGATTACCAGGGACGGGGAATCGAAGATGGCACCATGATACGACGTGACCAATGATACTCGAAGCTGTGGTCCAAAGGATGGAAGCGGGCTTGATCAGCTCATCCCGAGGGCATGATATGCGGGAGCTCGCCCCTAGTAGGAGGAGCCGGCGGAGATCGGTAAACCGGGAAACACACATAGTAGATGGATAGCTTGGACGTGTTCCAAACACATCCTGACGGACACTGAGACCTGGAGGAAAATAACAAGAGCCTACCGGCTATCGTTTTAGAGTTTTGACGGCATGCGCAGTCGCGAATACCACAGGGTCAAGCTTCTTTTGACAGCTGCAATCCACACGTGGCCGACAGACGCTGGCGCTGTGGCTTTTCGTCCCAGCGTTGATAATATGGCGGCATATGGCTTGAAGACCAGGATGGTGAGTCCGTGACACGCGTTGCGCTTCAGTCTAGACTCCCTATCGCTTGTACCTCGCGCACGTAGTAACAACCGTGCTGTTGGTCACTAGTGCAGAGTCTCCAATGACGAGCTCTTGCGATGGGATACATGCAGGTGACTACGGCAAGTTGATCTTCTGCCGGAGCGGCTAGATGGGCGGGATACAGGCAGCAAATAACCACTTGCATGCACTGAGTTGGAGTAAGTTAGCTGCTCGGGCAGGATCCCGGTAGGTCAAGTTACTGCTTGATGCAACCTTCTGTTTGTGCAGAGAGGTCTTTATTAACGCATCGGAACGGGAGCATAAAGATGTACCTATCTCCTGATTCATTAAACATGTCTTCTTTTGGCATTACGTCTAGTCTCTGTAGTCTACATTGTAAATCATAGGGCAATGTAACCTCTAACCACCAATGCAACAAGCTCAAAAGCCAATCAACCCCAGCCCACAGACGCGAGGGTATCCAGAACAGCCAACAATGTACAAGGATACACAATACGCAAACAACAACACGTATGGCATTGCGACAACGCTCGAACCATCATTAACGGGAAACACCAAAAGCGCCCCCTTTCCTCGCTCTTTAACTTATGTCGACTCCAAACGTACGCTCTAGAAATCGCCGGACTGATCCGCAGCGTCGAGCCAACCTTTGCTCATGTTTACGGCGCGAGCCCACTTCTTGTACATCTTCTCGCTCTCCTCTGGCGTGATGTCCGGCTCGAAGATCTTGCGGTCTTTCTGGTTGATGGCCTTGAGCTCGCTGAACTCTTTCCAAATATCAACGGCGAAACCAGCGGCGATAGCGGCACCAAGGGCGGTCGTTTCGCGCATGGCGGGACGGTTGACGGGGATACCAGAGATGTTTGCTTGTGTCTGGAAAGTGTTAGCAAGGCTGCAATGTGGATTGAGTGGTGGCTGTTGTAGCGTACCTGCATGCAAATGTTCGAGTTACTCATACCGCCGTCAACAGCGATCTCGCTCAACTTGTGACCGGAGTCCTTCTCCATGGCGTCGAGGATAGCCTTGGTCTGGAAGCAAGTGGCCTCCAACGTAGCTCTTGCGATGTGACCTCTTTGCGTGTGCTGCGTAATACCGAAGATGGTTCCCTTGGCGTCATCAATCCAGTACGGGGCGAAAAGTCCGGAGAAGGCAGTGACGAAAACACAGCCACCGTTATCATCGACACTGGCCGCAAGATCGGAGATTTTGTGCGAGTGGGTAATGAAACCCATGTTGTTCATCAAAAACTTGACACCTGAACCAGCCACAGCTACACTTCCCTCCAGCGCATATACTGGCTTCCTATTCCGGCCGAAGTCGTAAGCGACAGTAGCCAACAGACCGTGAGTAGAGATGACAGGCTTCTCGCCCACATTGTAAAGCAAGAAGCATCCAGTACCATACGTGCTCTTGGCGGACCCAGGCGTGAAACCCTGTTGTCCTACCAGCGCCGAAGACTGATCTCCGAGACAACCTGCAATCTTCATGCCTTTGAGCGGACCATACGCCACGCTGCCATATGACTCGGCGCAGGATGAAGGAACAATCTTTGGCAGGTGAACCATGTTCTTATCAATCTCGAAGAACTCGAGCATGCCATCGTCATACTTGAGGGTGTGCAAGTTCATGAACATGGTTCTGGACGCGTTGGTGGAGTCTGTGACATGCACGTTCCTCTCCTTTCCACCGTTCAACCTGTATATAATCCATGTGTCGACTGTACCGAAGCAGAGTCTGCCCTCTTCGTACGCCTTCTGAACTTCTGGGCAATTACGCAACAACCAGACGAGCTTGACGGATGCTGGGTAGGTGGAAAGTGGGAGACCGGTAACCTGGGAAAGATCCTTCTCTCCCTTCTTAGCCTTGAGCTCACGCACGAGACCTTTCGTTCGGGTATCTGGCCATGCGATTGCGTTGTGAAGTGGCTTTCCGGTCTCGCGATCCCACACGAGGGCGGTCTCTCTCTGGTTAGTGATACCAATGGCTTTGATGTCGTCGACCTTGTGACCCATTTGCGTGAACTTCTTGGTGGCCTCCTCAATACATTCGTGGACGGTCTCGATGATTTCCTCTGGGTCGTGCTCGTGCCATCTGAAATACATGTTAATCAGAAAGCCACAGTTTGCTGTCGGAGGGCTAAATACCTACCCAGATTGAGGGTATTGCTGGGTGAATTCAACTTGGTGCATAGCAACCGGTTCTCCTACACCGTCGAAAATGATAAACCTGGTACTTGTGGTACCCTGGTCAATGGACCCCAAGAAGTTGTTGTGAAGGACATTTTCATGGCTGGTTGTGAATCTGTTGAGTGGAGGCCTCTTGGTGCCTTCGGTTTGCGACTGCTTCAGGACCTTCTTCGTGCTGTTGCCAGCTTTTTGAAGGTTGTCATCTATCGCTTGACTCGCGCTGTTCAGCGGCGCTTGGGATGTGCTACCAGCGGCAGACATATTTGTGAGTGTGATACTCGGGCTCTCTTGCTTCGTAGATGTGCTAAAGAGCCCTGCTGTAAGACGAGCGACGAATTTCTTGGGAGTAGGTTGTGGCCCGTTAAAATATCGAGTTAGGGATGCCGGGGGATGGAATCGGTTTACTGGAGTGCGGCAGAGGAGTTTGTGCGCGAACAGTCTGGAGATGGAATAATAGCCAGTGGCGCGGAGAAATTCGGGGAGGATCTAAGGGTTCTGGAGATATGGAGGAAGAGATGATGCAAGAGTGAAGAAAGTGCAAAAGCCGAGGGATGCTCGTAGAAAAGTATGAATTGGCTGCTTGTGACATCTGGCCACGGGACATTCGGGGTTGGTGGGGTTTGAGCCAGCAGCATTTCATCATTCCCATCATTCTGGCGGGGCATCCGCACGCAGCGCACGCTCTCAGTCGCCGGGCCCACTGTTTCGGTCCGCTAGACAACGGCCGGCGAGCACTGCCTTGAGCCTCATCCGCTCATCGGTATGCGCAACCAGGAGCGTCACGGCCCGGAAAACGATCGACAACGCGGTTGCGGCTCGCAAATCTCTCGGTAGGACGTTCCGCTGCACCGTAGAATAAGAGTGCAGTCAGTACACAAAATGTCCGACTCATACAGTACCTATTATGCGCTTCCTTCACGAGAGATCGCGATGGTTTCAGGAGGCCGGTTCTCAGTTGCCGATCGGACAAGAGGCTAAGTGTGGCACTGACCGCCAGCTTCACGATCATCGGTGGACACGCGGCTGCGAATGACTGCACCTGTCGCTCTGAAGTAAGAACATCCTAGAAGATCCGATGATAAGCAACCTGACGGCACTTCAATCGCTATGCAAACTCTCATATGTGTAAATGTGTAGTTTTCGAAGTGTACAACACATCGCCGCCTTGAAATTTACATATAACTAGGTACACTAGACACTAGACGCCGACAGGCACGTGCTCATGCTCATGATCAATAAATCCTTCGTTCCACCGATGGAACGAACTCCGCAACCCAACGCTAGCAATCATTCCTACTCCTCATCGTCGTCCTCGTCCTCATCCTTTGTCACAACCTTTGCGCGCCTGGCGGCCTCCTCTTCTTCCAACTCCTTCACCTGAGCCTCCCTCAGCGCTTGAATCCTGTCTGCTGGGCCTGGAAGCTTGCCGATCCTGTCCGCGATCTGGCCGCGACCGACCAGAGAAATAACGATGGCACTACCAACGATGAAGGTAAGGACGAAACGGTAGACAGCGTACCATGGTGGGGTCAAGCCACGCTTGCATGCACGGCTGTCAGTGTAGTAGAGGAAGTTGAATGCCAGGAATTGAGCGATGAGGGCGTACTCGGCTGGCAGCAGTATGGTTGGCCACGCGACAGCAGGCGCAATAACACCAATAGCGTAGCGCCTGTATCCGTGGTTGCCGCCGTAGCCTGCCCACTCAAGACCCCAGTGGATGGCACCAAGGAAAGAGATAATCTATGCAGCGTTAGATGCCAGCCGATGTCGGATACTTGTGTCGAACTTACCACTGCACCGTATCCGATCTGAAGTGGCTCCAAGATGTGAAGGCTCAACTCGGCAGTCTTCTCAGACATCAAGAATCCGACGCCAGTTGTCGACGCGTGGTTGATTTCCCAAGCACAGTAGACAGTAGAGAGCGAGGTCGCGACGTATGGAAGGACACCGGCCAGACCGATGTTGAAGGCCTCGCGTGGAACCTCCTGCATAGAGAAGGTATCCTTGATCGTTTTCTACGATAATGGTCAGAATATTGCACCCGAGAGCTTCAGCGGCACCCCACCCACCATGTCGTTCTTGATACCGGCCATCATGTCTGCGTCATGCTCGTGATCCTCTTTCAAACCGACCTCACCGAAGACAGGGTGAGTGGAACTGTCCACAGACACAGTCTCCGGCGTCGGTTCCAGTTTCTGCTTGCCGAGAGACTTCTCGCGCTCTGAATCGATGTTATCGATTGGCTTGTTGCTGGCGAAACGGGCCAATGCCAGGGTCATCGGCTTAGAGACAGCAGTCGGTCTGCTGTTGCTGAGTGTGCATAGCTTCGAGGAGAGTTGGGGGGCATTGCGGCTGGCTACGAAGGCAGAGCGACCAGCGGAGAGCTTGTTTAGGGCGCGGAAGGCCGAACGAGATGCCGATGAGCGAAACATTATGTGTAATTAGTATGCTTTTGGATCAAAAGGTGCTGGGAAGGCCAATCGACCTGTATCGCAAACACGCGGTAGAGTGGAGAGTGGTATACAGACGGATTTCAAGTGTCTCGGTGGTTGTTGGAAGTCACTCTTTGGATAGCTCTGCTCATATGCCAAGCCGTTCCGCAGTGGAGGTGATAGTTTGACGCGATGTGACGTAGCCGGCAACGTGTAGCGCGCATTGATGTGGGCAGCTACAAGCCACAAACGCATCACCGGGCAGCGGGGCATTTCTCGACGGGACGTGGTCTGAAACAAGAACCATCTCTCTCTAGCCACAGTCCCCTACTTGTAAAGTTTGGTTACCAAGAAACCGACTTTGAGCCTAATCCATCCCTCCATCGCAGCTACCTCTCACAGCGCGATAAGTTGGGGAAGTTGTTTACGCTGCGTGGCCTTGTCGCAGCCTACCTCTGAATATTTCCCATGATCTGATACGCGACTCGACACCATCGAACACATCTATAGGTTATCGCTACTGAATCCCTAAGTTCTTCCCCGGCCCGGGTCACGGCCTCATACCGCCGCCATGCTTGAAGGTCTGGTCGCCAACCTGCTGAACAGGTTCCTGGGCATGTATGTCCGGAACTTCGACCCTAAACAGCTGAATGTTGGTATCTGGTCCGGCGATGTCAAGCTCAAGAACCTAGAGCTGCGAAGAGAAGCGCTTGACCAGCTCCACCTCCCACTGAATGTCATCGAAGGTCACCTGGGACAACTCACACTGTCGATTCCTTGGTCGAACCTCAGGGGCAAGCCTGTCAGGGTGAACATCGAGGATGTGTTCATTCTGGCGGCTCCAAAAGAGGACGAAGACTACAACGCGGAAGAGGAGGACAACAGAGCACACGCGGTGAAAATGGAGAAGCTGGACAGCGCGGAGCTGCTGAAGGAACGAAACACCGAAGGGATGAGTCCGGAGGAGCAGCAGAAGAATCAGAGCTTCACAGCCAGTATGGTCACCGCCATCGTGGACAATCTGCAAATATCTGTCAAGAATGTACATATCCGTTACGAAGACTCAATCTCGGACCCTGGTCACCCGTTTGCGGCAGGTCTCACGTTGTCGGAGTTGAGTGCTGTCAGTACGGATGAGAACTGGAAGCCCACTTTCATCCAAAGCACATCAGGCACAACCCACAAGCTTGCCACGCTCGGTGCGCTTGCTATATACTGGGACACGGACACGAAGTTGCTGGGTACGGGCAAAGGCTCTGATACTTCCGAAGAACAAGGCCTTGTCCATGACGAGGTGCTGGCCAAATTCCGTGACATGATTACGCACAAGGACACAGAGCTACCCAAGGACCGCCAATTCATTCTCAAACCTGTCACAGGTCGCGCGGGACTCGAGATGGACAAGACTGGCCGAACAGATCGCCCTAAGATCAAGGCACGCTTGCTGTTCAACGAACTCGGCTTCGTAATCGATGAAGACCAGTACCGCGATGCGCTCATGCTGGTTGATCTCTTCCACTACTTCATCCGACACCAAGAATACCGTAAATTGCAGCCAAAGGCCACCCCAAAGGAAGATCCTCGTGCTTGGCTACGGTTCGCCGGAAAGGCTGTACTTGATAGGATCCACGACCGTAACAGGCGTTGGACCTGGGACTACTTCAAGGAGCGTAGAGATGACCGGATCAAATATATCGCTCTCTTCAAGAAAAAGAAGAAGGAAGAGAAGCTGACTCCGGAGGAGAGCAAGGAAATGGACGAGCTCGAGAGGAAATTGACCTATGAGGACCTTCGCTTCTGGCGCTCCTTGGCACGCAATCAGCTGAGGAAGGAGAATGTCGGCGTCAAGAAGCCGGCACCAAAGCAGACTTGGGGCTCATGGGTCTGGGGCGGCGGGAAGAAGCAAGAAGATACCCATCCCGGTGATGAGACTCAGCTGAGCGAAGAGCAACGCAAGGAGCTTTACGACGCAATTGACTTCGATGAGAAGAAGCAACTCACGGAAGCAGTGGACATGCCAAGAGAGGCTGTCAAGCTTCAGGTTGATATGAGCCTTCGTGAGGGTAGCTTTACGTTGAAACGTGATCCACATGGCAAAGCAAATGAGATGCTTAAGCTTGTCTTTCAAGGCTTCGACACTAAGTTCCTTCAGCGGACTGATTCTATGCTTGCCGAGGTCAGCCTGGAAACCATGCAGCTGTTTGATGGTACGACAGAGGGTAGCCTTTTCCCTCAGATGTTGAACATCAAAACAGCACCTGCGATCCCAGATGATAAAAGGATTGAAGAAGTCAAAGACGACGAGGGTGGTGAGAAAGAGGGCGAAAAGGGTGCAGAAGAGACATCTGCGCAAGACGAAGGCGATGACGACGACGTCGAACCGGAGCACTTCTTCGAGATGGCGTTTGAACAGAATCCTCTCGATAATCACGCCGACACCGCCCTTACCGTGAACCTAAAGGGAATGGAATTCGTCTATAACCCAAAATTTGTGGTAGAGACTGTGAAATTCTTCAAGCCACCAGAGCGACACATGGAGTCGATCGGGGCTCTCATGGAGACTGCTGGGGCAACAGTAGAGGGCCTTCGGCAGCAGACTCGAGCTGGCCTCGAGTATGCTCTCCAGGAGCATAAGACATTGGACGCAAAGCTTGACTTGCAGGCACCGCTCATTATCATTCCCGATTCCGTTACCAGGCAGAGCTCAGTCACAATGATCTTGGACGCCGGTCACATCAGTGTTAGAAGCGAGCTGATAGATAAAGATACAATGGCCGAGATACAGTCGAAACAGAAACAGCAGTACACCGAGGAGGACCTGAAGCGGTTGGAAAGCCTGATGTATGACAAGTTCCTGGTGAAACTTGACTCCACCCAGCTCCTCATTGGACCGTCCATCGAAGAGACCAAGGAGCAGATTGAAGCACGAAACCCTTCAAAGAACTATCACATCGTGGACCGTATCAATATGGATCTTACGGTGGAGACCTGTATCATTCCAAAAGCTTCCGATCTCACAAAATTCCGCATCGCTGGCCACCTACCAATGCTTCATGCGTCTATTTCTGATGCAAAGTACAAGAAACTCATGAAGTTACTGGAGGTAGCCATACCTAAGTTTGATAACGATGAGCCCGCAAAGCAGAATGGCGCTGCTACCGCCCCACAGAAACCCAGGCGGAAGAGCGTTATAGAGAAGGAAACCGCAGGCAGACCACGATCGAAGTCCTTCCAGTTCTCAGCGCAAGAGCACGAGCTTGTCATGGAAGAGGAAAGTGTGGCTGGCGACGACACCAAAGAGTCCAATTTTAAGGATGCGCCTGAGAAGACTAAGGATCAATCTCAGGTCAACATCAACCAACGGAACTTCGAGTTCAAGTTTACGGTTGACAAGCTACAAGGATCGCTCTTCAAGTCGGATCCCGAAGAGAAGAAGCCAGACCAGCTATTGGTGGACCTCATTGCTGAGCAGTTCTACCTAGAGTTCTATCAGCGACCATTCGACATGGCGGCAGAGGTGCGGCTGAGGACTCTCGCCGTAGAAGACCACGTTGAGGAGAACCCAACGCCTGAGTTCAAAAACCTCATCTCGTCGGAGGACTTGTACACAAACAAGAAGGAGGACCTTTTGCTGATTAAGTTCGTAAAGGTCAACAAAGACTCCCCCGAGTTCCAGAGCACGTATGAGGGCATTGCTACCAACCTCGACGTCTCTATGTCCACCATCAACTTGATGGTGACGAGGAAGACCCTTTTAACTCTGCTTGACTTTGTCATGTCCACCTTTGCGGGTGGAGACAATCAAGACAAAGCGCAGGTGGAAGAGAAGGAGACTGAGGAAGAGGAAGAGGTCGAAGCACCTGCGCAAGAAGCCGACAAGATCCGGATCAAGGTCCAGCTGAAGCGTATTGCCGTAATCCTCAATAATGACGGGATCCGACTTGCTACGCTCAGTCTCAGTTCTGCCGAGGTGGGAGTGTTCCTCATGGGCAAGACTCTGAGAGTCGGCGCCAAACTAGGCAACCTTTCCCTGGTGGATGATGTCAATCAGGGTGTATCGGAGAGGTCTTCTTTGAGACAACTCGTCTCCATCCAAGGGGAAGAGCTCGCCGACTTCAGGTACGAGACATACGACTCAGAGTCGGAGGCGTACCCAGGATATGACACGAGCATCTTCTTGAGATCAGGATCGCTCAAGGTCAACTTCGTGACCGAGCCGTTCCGCAAGATCATGGAGTTTGGCATCAAGTTCGGGAAGATGCAGGCCATCTTTAACGCTGCCAGACAGGCTGCCGCAAACCAAGCGAATCAAATCCAGCAGCGTGCTAGTAAGATGCACTTCGATGTGAGGATTAACACTCCCATAATTGCATTCCCACGCCTGGTCATCACAGATTCACCTGAGCGTGATCTCATGACAGCCTACCTTGGAGAGATCTATGCAAGAAACGAGTTCCTTCCTCTCGATGACTCGCAAAACGCGGCAACTGCTAACAAGCTGTCCGCGGGCGTTGAGAATGTTCGTCTCACGTCGAAGTTCAATTACCCCAATGACCAGGTCGAGGAGCTTGATCTGATAGACAAGGTCGATCTCGACTTCAAGATCACAAGCATTGAGCACAAGCCGGGCCTCAAACGGCCTGATACCGAAATTGAAGGCTCAATGTCAAACATTAATCTGCGCATAACTGAGGCTCAGCTCAAATTCATCCTTGAGCTTTCTCGATCTATTCCTGAGGCCTTTGCGACAGAGCCTGATGAGAACATTGATGAGGGTGTGGAGGAGGAGCTGCCAGACTCGACAGTTCAGCAGGCCAAAGAGGCAACCGAGAGCTCCACTGAACTGGACAAAGTCGGTGAACAGGCAGAATCTCCTACCAACCAAGGCCCAGGACTTGGCTCGCCTGATGAGACATGGACCAAATTGGATCTCGTCTTCAAGGTCGGCGCCATCGGCCTCGAGCTCATCTCTGGCAAGCCAGAGAAACCAGTTGGAGATCTCAATGCGGCGAGCTTGTCTAAGTTCTCCTTGAACGAGACCAGCGTCAAGCTTCGCATGGTCAGTGATGGATCGCTCGAGTCTGAGCTTCTCGTACAGTCTTTTACGATCACCGATACGCGGACGCGCGAAAAGAACAAGTTCCGCAAAATCATGTCGCTCATTAACACTGACGTTAAGCAACAATTCATGGCAAGCGTGTCAATCTCTGGCGGAAAGGAACGCAACCTCATTGCCCTTCTCACCATTGATAGCCCGAGGATTATATTGGCACTTGACTACCTCTTTGCTGTGAAAGGCTTCCTGGACATCGGTCTTGCTCAGGATGCACCTCTCATCATCGAGGAGGAGGAAGACTCGGAGACAGCTGAGGGCGACGAGGCTGCTAGCGCCGTATCTGATACCACAGACAGACCGGCCATCGAAGATACCCCAGATGAAGAGCAGCAGAGCTCAATGACCATCTCGTACAGGGTTAATATCGTTGACGCACAGGTCGTACTCATTGCCAACCCTGCAATCAACAACTCCGAAGCAATTGTCCTTGGCTTCAAGCAGGTGTTGCTGTCTCAACAGCACGCAATGACGATCCAAGTCGAGAAGATCGGCATGTTCCTCTGCCGTATGGATCACTTCGAGACGAACAGGCTGCGTATATTGGACGACTTCAGCATCCAGACTTCGCTTGACATGCGGTCGCAGAACAAGCAATCTTCAATGATGAGCATCGATGTCAACATCGAGCCGCTTGTGCTTCGCCTATCTCTCCGCGATATTCTCCTGGTCATGCAGATCGTCAACAGGGCCTCTGCTCTGTCTGGCAACGATGATGACAAGAATCTTTCCGACGAGGGCCCTAAGAAAATTGCTCAGATCAAGGGAGCATCGCAAAAGCCAAAATCTATGGCAGGTAGGGCTGCATCATCTGCCCAGAAGCCATTGGCCAAGACGATCAAATCACACAAGACCGTTGCCCCTCAGCAGGAGCAGAAACAACTGGGCTCCGCAGTCTTGAAGCGTGAAGAGATGAAGATATCTCTCGATGGGATTCGAGTCGTACTCATTGGCGACCTGCATGAGCTGCCAATCTTGGATTGGAGTGTCAAGCAGTTCGCCGTTGAGGTACGTGATTGGAGCGCCGCGATGACCGCCGACACGAGCATTGATACGTTCTTCAACGTCTACAACTTCTCCAAGTCCGCTTGGGAGCCGCTAATAGAGCCCTGGACAGTTGGCTTCCACATGTCGAAGGATGTCAATCCAGACAAGTTGGCAGTGGAGCTCTATTCAAGGAAGTCTCTCGAGGTCACAGTCACTTCTGCCACCATTGCCTTGGCGTCGAAGTCATTTCAATTCTTGACTACTGATGAAGATGTTCTCTCTAAGCCTCGCGGTACAGATGCACCTTACCGTATCCGCAACTACACCGGTTTCGATATGAACGTTTGGGCGCAGACTGAGCGCAATGAAGAAGGTGCAGCTGCCAAGATGGGTGACGGCGAAGAAGTCCCATGGCGTTTCGAAGATCCAGAGACGACCAGAGAAACGCTGTCACCCGAGGGCGCCACTGGTGTTGTCGGCATCAAGCTTGAAGGCAGTGGCTTCGACAGCATTGACCGCATCCCCGTCAACCGCGAAGGTGAAGCGTTGTACAACCTCAAGCCTCGCAAGGACAAGGTCCAACACCGCCTGCTCGTAGAGGTCACGCTTGGCGCGGACAACGTGAAGTATATCACCTTCCGTTCTCCGCTGCTGCTTGAGAACCACACGCAGATCCCTGTGGAGCTTGGCGTGTACAGTCCCGAGGAGGGACATTTACTCAAGATCGAAAAGATTGCCCCAGGAGAGGCTCGGCCTGCTCCTGTGGGTGCAGCTTTCATGCACTCGCTCGTTGTGCGTCCCGACCAAGGTTTCGGTTACACTTGGTCCGACGAACGCCTGTTCTGGAAGGATTTGCTCAAACGGCCCACGCGAACCATCACTTGTAAAGGCGAGCAGGCCAATCAGTCACCGCCCTTCTACTTCCAGCTTCAAGCGGTGTTTGACAAGAATGATCCTCTCACAGCGTAAGTTTCGTACGCCTCAAGGCCATTTGTTCCGATACTAATATGATCATAGTGTGTACCCATACATGCGCATCCGTCTTTGTGCTCCAGTGGAGATTCAAAACTTGCTACCTTTTGACTTCAAGTACCGCATCTACGACAAGAACACCAAGAAGGACTGGACGAATTTCCTGCGCAAGGGAGGTGTCAGCCCAGTTCACGTTGTTGAGCTTTCACACTTGCTATTGATGAGCATTGACATGCAAGATACTCCCTTCAAGCAGAGCGAGTTTGCTATCATCAATTCCTCGGACCGTGAAGATTTCCGCAGGGAGAAGACGCTGGTGGTGAAGGACAAGAATGATCTGACTCTCAGACTGAAGCTGCACTATTACAACGTCCCTGACAGTGGAGGTGCCTTCAAGATAACCGTCTACAGTCCGTATGTCATTCTTAACAGGACTGGCCTGGAAGTCGATGTTCGAAGCAAGGCGTTCTTTGGCGCTACCAAAACCGCCGCCGGTCAAGGTACCTTCGTCAACACCGACGATTCTGCTCGCAAGGCTGTACCTTTCATGTTCTCCTACCCGACCGACGACAAAAAGAACCGCGCACTCATCAAGGTTGGTGACTCTGCTTGGAGCAAGCCACAGAGTTTCGATGCCATCGGTTCGACCATCGACGTTGCTCTGCCTGCGGAGTCTGGACGATCTGAAATGCACTGTGGAATGACGGTCGAAGAAGGTGAGGGCAAATACAAGTTGACGAAGGTTGTCACCATCGCTCCTCGTTTTGTCGTCAAGAACCGGTTGTCAGAGGATATCAACATCCGTGAGCCTGGCTCGTCCGAAGTGACAAGTCTGAAGAGCGGAGACTTGCATCCTCTGAGGTTCTTGAGCCAGAGCACCGGTCAACAGCTTTGCCTCTGCTTCCCAGGTGTTAACAACAACTGGTCTTCACCTTTCAACATTGCCAATGTTGGCAGTGTCCATGTCAAGCTCGCGAAGGCTGGAGAGAGACAAAAGCTCATCAGAGTGGAGATCCTGATGGAGCAAGCGACTATTTTCCTGCATATCAGCATGGAGACCAAGCACTGGCCGTTTTCAATGAGGAACGAGAGTGATGTGGAGTTCCTCTTCTGGCAGGCTAACCCCAATGTCGAGGATGATGAGGACGACAGAAGCTCTGGTTGGAAACCTATTCGATACCGCCTACCGCCTAGGAGTATCATGCCATATGCATGGGACTACCCTGCCACGAAGAACAAGAACCTCATTCTGAGCAGCAATGGAAAGGAGCGTCATGTCAAGCTTGCAGAGATTGGCAATCTGATTCCTATGAGACTACCACCATCACAGGATGCGAGCCGCGGTAAGATCGTGGACCTCAATGTTGTTGCAGATGGACCAACTCAGACGCTTGTCCTTTCGAACTACAAACAGTCCAAGAGTTTGTACAAGCAAAAGTCAGCTTCTGCAACATCCTCAACAGCTGGAGGTTTTGAAGTCAAGGAGCAGGACAGTGATGTCAATCTCAAGGCTACGATCCGCTTTGCCGGTGTTGGTGTTTCGCTCATTAACCGTCAACTCAAGGAGCTTGTCTATCTCACGCTGCGTGATATTGACTTGACGTACGCGGACTCGAAACTGTATCAGAACTTCTCGATCACCGTGAAGTGGATACAGATCGACAACCAGCTCTACGGTGGCATCTTCCCGCTCATTTTCTATCCAAGTGTCGTACCAAAGACGGGTAAGGAGATGGAAGCTCACCCGATCTTCAAGGCCGCTGTCACCAAGGTGAAGGACGACTCTTACGGCGTCTTGTACATCAAGTACTTCACTTTCTTGATGCAACAAATGACCATCGAAATTGATGAGGACTTCATTTTCGCTATGCTGGACTTCACAAAGATACCTGGCGCTTCCTGGTCCGAGCAGAAGGAAGGAAGACTTTGCGATGAGAACCTTGACATTCCAGAGCCCAAGCAAGAGCAGTCTGGACAGGACATCTACTTTGAGCTGCTGCACTTGCAGCCCATGCAATTCGATCTCTCTTTCGTAAGAACGGAGCGTATCAACGCTGAGGATACCGGCAGCTCTTCGTCGAATCCGTTCATGTTCGCTGTCAATGTGCTCACCATGTCCATTGGCAATGTCAACGATGCACCAATCCGTTACAACGCATTGATACTTGAGAACGCCCGGGTCTCTGTCACCGCGCTGGCCTCGGCCGTCCAGAGCCACTATGTCCAAGAATCTCTTCGTCAAGTTCATATCGTTCTTGGCTCAGCAGACTTCCTCGGCAACCCTGTCGGTCTCTTCAACAACATCAGTTCCGGTGTGGCTGATATCTTCTATGAGCCATACCAAGGTCTCGTCATGAACGACAGACCACAAGATCTTGGTATTGGTATCGCTAAGGGAGCCAGCAGCTTCGTCAAGAAATCCGTCTTCGGCTTCTCAGACAGTATGGCCAAGTTCACAGGAAGTATCAGTAAGGGTCTCGCAGCAGCATCTATGGATAAGGAGTTCCAGGACCAGCGTCGCATGTCCCGGTCTCGTAACAGACCTAAGCATGCCCTCTACGGCATCACGTCCGGTGGCAATGCCTTTGCCAACAGTATGGCAAGCGGCATTGGCGGCCTCGCTCGCCACCCACTGCAAGGTGCAGAGAAGGAGGGCGCAGTTGGATTCGTCAAGGGCGTCGGGAAGGGCTTCCTTGGTCTTGCCACCAAGCCCGCTATCGGCGCGTTTGATCTGGCCTCCAACATGGCCGAAGGCGTGCGCAACACGACCACCGTCTTCGATCAAGAAGGCCTCGACCGTGTACGCCTGACACGCTTCATTGGCCAAGACGGCATCGTCCGACCATACAGCCAGCGTGAGTCATTGGGTCAATTCTGGTTGAAGACGCTTGATAACGGCAAGTACTTCCACGAAGACTACATCGCGCATCTCGAGCTCCCATCAGGTTCCAGCGGCGAGCGAGCCCAGGCGAGGGGCAACAGCACGAATGCCGAGAGCCCGATGTTGGTCATGCTGACGTACAACGGTATCATGCTGGTGCGGACGAAAAAGCTTACAACGGAGTGGGATGTGCCTTTGAAGGACATTCAGACGATCACGAAGGAGAGGACGGGTATGAGTATTGTGCTCAAGGGTGGCACGAATGGGCCGTTTATCCCCATTGCGGATGAGCAGAGCAGGAATTGGTTCTACAAGCAGGTGGCTGTTGCCGTCAATGCTTACAATGATAAGTGGAATGCGAAGGGTTAGATGGGTTGATGCCGGGATGCCTTTGACCGCAAGGTTGGGGCAGAGGGAAAGCGAGGAGGAGGAGGAGGGGGCGGGGTTGGGGTTATGATTGATGACACGTTCGATTGTCTGCAGCACGTTGTTTTTATGTTGTACATTCCTCCCCTAGAGGTACCTAAGGTATGATCATCCGGCGTTTGTTTAGCAGAGCATAGCGAGGGTATTGTTTAATATGACATATTTCAAATTCTCTTCCTGCGGGATTGAAGCCTTCGTTGGGACTTGGTGCTAAGACACAGCCTGTCCTTCAGTTTGCATGTTCTGGTATGGACAAGTGGTAACCACTCAAAGTCATGAGACGTGTTTCCAAGACCTTCCATCCACCCAGGTAGCTGTTCCATGGCCTGATCTATACCGTTTTCGGCCAAGCTTGCAAGCAGCGGTAAAGTAAGGTAGCGGCTCTACCATTCATAGACTCGGGTCTAGGCGTCGAAACTCTACATATTGATTGCCTAGGTCCCTCCAAGTTGTGCTTATAACTAAACCAATACATGCGCACATGATAACAACCAGGAGTTCTGGTTATAGCGAAACTTACCTGTTGTCACCATTGCATCCTCAAGGTATTTGATACGCTCACCTGAAACCCCAGACTGCGCTTTGGTCAAATTCCCCGCCCCGCACTCCAGCAGCCAGTAGCCAGCAGCCAACCGCCAACAAGGTTAACCTGCATTTGTTGGCAACACTCCCCACGCAGACCTCCCTCCTCCCGTGTACCTGCGCCTCAACACCTTCACTCTCCTTCGATACCCACTTCCATGGGCCCACTGCTGCATCCTCGGCAAGCACCTTCAGCGTCCATCAACCCTGCAGGCATGCGTGAAGAGCACACGAGTTCCTTCAGCGTTGTTTAAGTCCGCCTACCTTCGTCACATACCCTCGCATTATAGGCACGCGCTCACCTCCCCAATCAAATTTACACGAACCGACACGGCCTCCAAGCATCACTACAGCTCTATTCATCTTATATCACACTCTTACCACTCCCTTCCGCTCAATCCGACTCCATCCACCAACACCAACACCAACACCAACCACAATGGCGAAGAACTTACCACCACCCCCGAACGCCTGGCACAACTTCCTCTACGATGCCTTCCTTTGGCTTCTCTCCGTGCTAGTCGACCTCTTCTTCCGTGAAGTCCACCCGCGCAGTTCCTGGAAAGTGCCTCGCAAAGGCCCCGTCATCATTGTCGCTGCTCCACACGCAAACCAATTCGTCGACCCCCTCATCCTCATGCGCGTCCTGCGCAATGATGCTCACCGTCGCGTCTGCTGGCTCATTGCCGAGAAGAGCATGAAGCGGCTCTTTATTGGCACGGCTGCCACTATCATGGGCTCCGTGCCGGTGGGACGGGCGTTAGACAGCAAGAAGCCGGCTGAGGGTAAGATTTTCTTGCCAGATCCGGAAGGCGATCCGACGTTGATACGGGGCGTGGACACGGATTTCACGGGCAAGGATTTTCAGGTCGGAGGCCTGTTGGTGCTGCCGACGGTTAAGAGTGAGTCGGGAAACACCGAGATTAAGGAGATTATCAGTAAGACGGAGATCAGGGTGAAGAAACCGTTCAAGGGAGAGACGGCACTCAGGCAGTTGACGGGCCAGGACGTTAGGGGTGAGGATGGGAAAGTGCATGAGGCGGGTGCGGAGAAGAAGATGCAGGAGGGGTTTGAGGGGACCAAGTTTAGCGTTGCCCCCAAGGTTGATCAGTCGGGTGTTTATGATGCCGTGTTCAAAAGGTTGCATGAAGGTGGTTGTATTGGAATATTCCCCGAGGGAGGTAGTCATGATCGGACTGAGCTACTTCCTTTGAAAGGTACGCACCGCCCTCCTCACCTCTTTAGTTGGCGTTACTGACTGTTGCAGCCGGTGTTGCCATCATGGCTCTTGGTGCGTTAGCCGAGAACCCAGACTGTGGCGTGAAGATTGTTCCATGTGGTATGAATTACTTCCACGCACACAAGTTCCGATCGCGGGCAGTCGTGGAGTTTGGTACGCCAATTGAGATTCCTCATGATATTGTGGAAATGTACAAGAAGGGTGAGCGGCGTGAAGCCGTCGCTTGGGTTCTGGATACCGTATACCAGTCTCTCGTGGCGGTCACCGTGACCAGCCCTGACTACGATACGCTTATGGTAAGTATAATGCAATTTCAGGTTGAACATGACTAACAAGCATGTAGTTAATTCAAGCCGTGCGTCGACTATATAACCCGAAGGGCAAAAAGCTCCCCCTCCCCATGATCGTCGAACTCAACCGGCGTCTCGTCAAAGGCTATACGACGTACAAAGACGATCCGCGCGTCGTCTCCCTCAAAAAGTCCATCCTCGCCTATAACAAAAAGCTATTCCACCTCAACATTCGCGACCATCAAGTCAGCTACGCCAAATTTTCGATCCCCAAAGTCATCGCCACGCTCCTGTATCGCATCGGCAAAATTACCCTCCTCAGCATCGGCGTGCTGCCCGGCCTCGTCCTCTTCGCCCCGGTATTTATCGCCGGAAAAGTCATCTCCATCAAGAAGTCAAAAGAAGCCCTCGCCGCATCGACTGTCAAGATCCAGGGCCGCGACGTCGTCGCGACGTGGAAGTTACTCGTTTCTATGGCCCTGGCGCCTCTTCTGTACACCTTCTACACCGTCCTATTCACCTACTGGACCTACCGCAACCGGGTCGGCGGCCGTGTCCCCGAGTTCATCCCGCTCTGGCTCATCGTAGGCCTAGGCTACATCATCTTCCCCACCATCACGTACGCTGCGCTACGTTTCGGCGAAGTGGGCATGGACATTGTAAAATCACTGCGTCCGCTACTCCTATCACTGAACCCACGAGCCGGCAACACTCTTGTCCAGCTCCGCGAAGAACGCGCTCGACTAGTCGAACAAGTCACAGACGTGATAAACGACCTGGGCCCAGAACTGTACCCAGACTTCGACCATCAGCGCATCATCACAGCCCCCTTCCACCCGCTCTCGCCCTCCAACTCCCGCCCCTCGACCCCGACACACACCAGGAGCAGGTCGAGAGGTGCAGACAGCGACGCCCTCACCATGAGCCCGTCGAGCCCGAGCAGCCCGACGCTGAAGCGCAGCTCGACCGCCGGCGCAGGCATCGGCGGCGGCTCCGGCCAGGGCCAGGGCGACCACCAACTCCCGCGCAACGAGTCCTTCCACAACCTCGGCGGCTTCGGCCTCTTCTCGTCCCGGCCCGCGACGCCGACCGGCCGGTCGCGCTCCCGCACCAATTCCTCCTCTAAAGGCACCAGTGGCAGCGCCGGCTTTGGTGGTGGATTTGGCGGAGGCGCGAACGGGGCGGGGTTGAAGGCCATGACGAATATTGGCGATAAGGGCGGGTTTGAGGATCTTAATCAGAAGATTAGGGGCGCGATGAGGGAGAGGGGGAGGAGGAGGAAGAGTGAGAATGAGGAGGTTTTTGATATGGTGGATGCGGGCGAGGGGTTGGGGGATGTGGAGGGCGAGGGGGATGGTGAGGTCAAGAAGGATGTTTAGGGTGGACTGGACTGTTTAGGTGGCGGTTTGGTGTTTGGCGGCACTTCCGGCAAGCGTCGATCTCTGGATGTGAGAGGGAGATGGGTGACTCGGTTGAGCGTGGGACTTGTTCTTCAGCCAGTTTACTTCCCTGATTCTTGGTGAGGACGGGGAAGCTTCAGTTATAGCATAGATACCCAAATGACAAATCACATATTGCTCCTGACTTGTCTTGACCTTGAATGTTGACGTGAATTGCAACATGTCTTTCATTTGTGTATACCATAAGAGAGAGTGAATATCCTGGCCTGGTCGGGTTCATAGCCGTAGCAGCTTTGCCCTATGTCACTCTTCCCAATTCTCAACTGACAGTCAGACGTTACTCTTGATACAGGACTTCAATGTGACAAGTTACATAGCACGGCTCTACAGAGAAGAGTGGCTGCGACTCGATAGTGCAATATGTCCTATGTCATCCTGCCCAATTCAATGACTGTCAGGCATGACTCTTAACTCAGGACTTTGGATGTGACAGATATATAACACGGCTTTAGGGAGAAGAGTGGCTGCGACTCGATAGTGCAATGTCCCACCCCGGTCGGCTTCACAGCCCTCACACCCTTATCCCGTATCGCTAAACACCTACCCAAGCCTATGCCATCTTAGTTTGCTCCTCAAGCAGAAGGGGATTCCAGTCGATTATTCTTCCAGCGACGGACACGAATTGAGAGCAGCGAATACGTATACGAGGATCACATTCCCTGATGAGGATGCAAGTACCGGAATAGGGTTTCAGAGAAACCTGGCCAGTTATTGTATGCTGATGGGATAGCTATGCCTTCAGATGAGGACTGTGAGCTCCCAATTCCAGCAAACGAGGATGTGTCAATCTGTGAGGAGATGCTGGCGCCGCGGTTGCCCTGGTCTCCATATAGGTTTCATATTTATCTTCCTTCGACTTCCCTTCATTCGCGAGTAGTGTCGCGGTTCTCTTAGTACATTTTTCAGCTTTGTGGCTCTGCTCACACGGCTCGCAAAGGTATCTCTGGCTAGGAGGGTGGAACACCATATCGCCAGTTGCATTTTGCTTTACAACATTGTGGCAGCCGTCCTGCTAGCAAAGTCCGTCGACTAGTGTGACGGCATCCCGTCCCTTGCGCTTACCCCTAATCCTAAACCTAACCCGGATTTTGCCTAGGCGCGCTATTACGGCGCGCTCGGTGGGGATGTCCGGGTCTGCGGGTGCCACGGGTTTCTTAATAATTGTTGGTGTCGAGGGAGTGGGCGGTGGGCGGGCCGCATGTGCTGCCGGAGTCGGTCGTCCCCCGACACTCATCGATTCCGGTCTGACCGGCATGACTTCCTCTATGCTTACAGGGTGGCCGTTGCCATAGAGGAAGTCGTAATGGTAAGGGGCAGGTCGGTCCTGACGGCGGTGAGGGGTCCTGACGGCGGTGAGGGGTCCGCGTCGAGCGCGCGAGAGGACCGCCTCTCTACAGGTCTGACGACCTGTCTTAGCCACTATGACTCGCATCATAGATGTCTCTACGAGCTTACCTACGTCCGGGAAGAATCCCGCTCCCTTGAGTTCCTGTATCCTCCAACTCTCTCGGGCGATCCTTCCCACCTTGACCGTACCTATGGCGATACAAAACACAGTTATAACATAACGAGCTTTCCCATGGCTTGCCCGTCTCTGCCCACATCAGTTTTGCTCCACGGCCCTTCCGTTCACAGTTGGCACATTTGCGGACCACATTAAGACGACATGGCTGCGCGACTGACCAAGTCCTGTTCAGACCATCCCATTCGACGTCGTCGAGCTCGTCCGGGGTTACGATTGCCAGCCACTCGAATACCTCTTCAGGTATATAAAGTAGGCGGGTCCCATCATAGTACTGGAATGATCGGGTTACGACCATCAGGATTGTTTCCTGGACTAAAACAAAGACGCGAGGTGTAGTAGGCGAGCAGAACGATAAAGCTCTGATATTCATGGTCGCCCATAGGCATATCCAGCAGTAAGGTGACGGGATTTACTCTCAGCTGCGCTTGGCTGCTGGTAGCAAAGCCAACGTTGGATGAATCCCTTCTTACCGGTCGCCGAATCCAGGTAGGTACCATCAATCTCTGTAGCCCAGTTTGTCACGATATCAATATAACATCCATGCTGGTGTAGGTTCCTGTCCGCTTGCCTTGGAAGTTGGAGAAGGTCGGCAATTTGGAGACCAGGTTTTCCTAATATCGCCATAACCTCATAAGGAAACGACTCGAGGAGTTTTGAGCTGAGCCATTCTAAATTGGCCTGAGCAAGGAATACCCCGAATGGCCTAGTGCAGCCATTGTACCAGTAGTTTTTAGTTTTAAACGAATTGATGAATCGAGCTTTGTTTCTCTTGCGTATTGAGCCATCTATGAATCAATATTGCAAGTCCTGTGAAATGAACAGCTTGAAGCGTCGTCATGAGGCGGTGACACGGAACACAGGAAATCAGGTTGTTCAATTGTAAAGAGGTCAGCTAAGGTAGCTAAGAAGGTGCAGGGTGCGCGTCACAGGTATCCCTGCACATGAGTCATGTGAAGGCGGTGAGGTTTATGGCATGACTCGCGTCAAGGGTCCAAGGCGGAGGCCGTGACAGGCGGCGTGTTCTTATCACAGTTTCTCCTTCTCCTAATGATCTCGAAATCCCGGTGTATGAAGTCCTGTGAAATGAACAGCTTAAAGCGTCGTCATGAGGCGGCGTATTCTTATCACAATTTCTCCTTCTCCCAATGATCTCGAAATCCCGGGGTATGAAGTCCTGATATGCAGAACTTGTTATATAATGCTTTGAGAATCAGTGCTATGATGGGCATTCTCCAGCTTTTGGATCAAATCCAATTCCAGATGATCTCTACAAGGATGATGGTTATGAACAGACTGTTCGATCATGAATTGACGATGAAAGCCTCTCTCTCCTTGCTCCGCAAGCAGAGGATCTCAGTGGATTGTCCTTCTGATGGCGGAGACGAATAGAGAGCAGCGAGTACGTAGAAAAGGATCACTTCTCTGTTTCGTCTTCCGGAGCAAGTACCGGGACAGGATGTTAGAGAGACCTGCCCGGTTCCACAGTTCCCCTGTAAGATAAAATAACTATACCTTCAGATGAAGACTGCATGTTCACCTTTCGGCAGCAAGGATTTGTCAATCCATGAGGAGATCCTGGCGCCGCTTGGTATTCTTTCTATACGGTTTAGCGACGTATGCGAATAAGGACGGACCGGGATACTGAAACAATGAGGTATGCGATATGCTTCACAATGCTATATTCGTCTTCTTTTCGGCCAAAGTAGGACGTAAGTTGCGCTACTCAATGTATGCTTTACAGCGTTATATCTTTCTTTCATCTGAGCATGGAAGTTGCGTTCCTCAGAATGTAACTTACAGCACATGACTGGTAGTACGAGCTCCCAGTGGGTGTAGACAGTGGAACTCACATGCCGCGCAATCCTCAACACAGGCGGGACTTCGGAAGCCTCTATACCTAATGCGGATTAGTTGAGCTTCGCACGCGGGAAGTGGAGCAGTCGGTTGGATTAGACTTGATCCACGCGGTAAGAGTAATTAGCGTGCGGATAGTGAGCCAATGGAATGGTAATCTGACAGTAGCCTGCCACTCCCGCGTAAGCGAACCAATCACGCGCTATCTTTTTGCCCCTTGGCCGAGGTCACTCCCACAGACGTCAGTCCAATCATCAGGAATGTGATCGCCCAAGCAGCCGTGCCGACAGGTAAGGATGACTGCTGAGGAACTGGAGGTTACCACCACTGCCCAAGGCTTCCGTTCATCGCCTTCTGACTGTGTTCGAAGGAGCATGGCTTGTATCAGTTCTGGTGGCGTCCTCCTCACCAATCATGTAATGTCTTCCTCACCTAGCCCCAACGCAGCCGTGCTCACAACTGAAACTTGTCCGTGACGATCCGTCATCTTACTGGCGAGTTTAGCGTGCATCCGTGCCGCCGTGTGACCGTGTCTGCCGCGCGGTGGGCTTCACTTCGCCGTTGCAGCCCCCAACAAAAAGAATCCACCTCACGGGCCTCCCCCCAGGGTTATATAAACCCCTCTCCCCCCCTGGCATACCCTCTCTTCTTTTCTTTAGCTCTCTTTGCCTTTTGGCTTAGATCAAGTGTAGTATCTGTTCTTTTCAGTTTAATCTCTGAAACGTGACTACGGTCACAGTTTATTGATTATTCCTATTTTTGGACCTCGAGGGGATAGCTCTGGGCTTGCCTATCCTATCTCCTCACAGTGTCGCCCGTATTGCACTGCCTCGGGCTGACGCGAATCCATCCTTTTTTCATCAGAAGCTTCTGCCTTGTGCAGGACGCTGGCGAAGAAATGAATGCTTAGTGACTGCTGGATGATGCTACAGATAGATGTACGTGACATCCGTCTACATTTCTACGTATGAGCGGACGCGTTACGTGAACTGTGCCAGATGCCAGGTTGTATGTTGTGGCTCCATGGTGTTGGTGAGGATACGATCACAAACGCTGGAGAAGAAGTGGCTGCTGGGAGGCTGCACCAGCTACATGGAGCTAACAAACTTCACACCCGTCTACATGTGTATGGAAGGATTCGATGTATGAACTTGTGCCAGCATCGCATATTGTGCTCCATGGTGTTCGAAGATAAACGCTGTGAAAGTGACTGCGAAAATGGTGCAAGCTGTACAGTCACATATCGCGCTCCGCTATAGAAAAGCACGCGTTATGTGGATTTAACTTATACCAGGTGGTATTGTGTCGCGCTCCATGCTGTTGCAAAGAATAATATTCCATGTAAACATACATCTCAGTGTTGTGCCTTTCCTCCATTCGTAAAGTGCCAGTAGACGTCAGTACCGCAAATTCTCCACTACGGGGTCTTAGAGCCTCCTAATATTTCTGTAACCGTACAGATAATCACAACAACAGCAGCACAAGATGGACGGAATGGTACAGCCCCAGATTTTCGAGAGCCTGCAGGCAAAGATCGATGAGGACTCAAGCGTTCGCGAGGTAGAGAATCCAGACTTGCGGCGGGCTACGCGGAGGTGATCAGAGACTGACCGCAGACCACAGGCTCTCCGTGATATTGTGCAGACACTGGAGAAGCAAGGTGATTAGCCTGTACACGTCCGAGATATTATAGATGCACATGCTCACAATACTTAGATAGAGCGACCCAAGCGATCCTCTCTAGGGTGCACTCCACACCAACGGACCAACGTGAGCTCCCCTGAGGCGCCAACAATGAGTTGACATAGCTGCTCTGACGCCCTTCAAAGTCCCATCCGTAACCTCTAGCGTGGAAGAGTCTATCCAAAATGAGATCAACACCATAGCCAAGCTCTCAGAGTCGGCATCAAAGTACCCTTACTACAAGTAAGCCGCCACCCCGTCTACCTTCGCTCGAGCCGCCGTCCCTAACATACTTCAGGTACAACTTCATGTGGACAAGGACCGCCCAAGATGCCGTAAGTCCGATGCCATACTCGACCTCATCTCTTACTCTATTCTCCGCACAGGCAACAAGCGACAAAGGCTAACGCCGCTCTGCAGTGCTTCTCGATCCTCTACTGCGGCTACTTGGGCGGCTATGCCAGCACCGGCAACGCAAAGTCCGGGCGCCTTCTCACGATCGAGGAGGTCGGACAAATCATGAACGGTAGGACCAGTGGTGCAAACGCCATGTCCGAGAAGCAAGAAGCTAAAGACCTACCGTGCAGTTCCCGTCAACCTCAAGGACAGAGACGCCTTCCATCTGACCATCGAAGAGTACCTCCTCGCCCTGATCACTCTCATCGATGAATTGGTATGTTCACGTTCACCTCATCCCAAACGCCTCCTACCTCTCCTCTCCTTGTCGCCTTGTCAAAACCGAGCCCGAACACTGCAACTTCCATCTCACTAACTAACCCCCAACAGGCCCGCCTAGCCCGCAACTCCGTGACCCAAGGCGACTACAGCAAGCCGGTGCAAATCAGCAAGTTCATCAAAGACATCCACGCCGGCTTCCAGATCCTCAACCTCAAGAACGACGCTCTGCGCAAGCGCAGCGACGGCATCAAGTACCGTGTCAAGGAGGTCGAGGATGTGGTGTACGATCTTAGTTTGAGAGGGCTGACGCCTAAGGCTTGAGGTGAAGGCGTCATCATGGCTAGGAAAAGGGACAGGAGGTATATGGAGATTGAAAGGCTTCTGTATGATCACTGAAAACGGTGGAAGTTGTAGTAGAAGAACTGATGCGAAAAGTAATTGCACTCAAAAACTACGATAGCAAATTCCAGGCACCCAAAAACGCCGCGCTAATAATCCGCTACAAACCATGCTCCCTCGCACAATTCCCATATGCTCCTTTTGTACCTCCTCATCTCCATCCACCCCTTTTCTTTCACACTCTGGAGATCACTCCTCACCACAGCAGTCCTCGTACAAGTCGAACGCAACATACATGTCCTCCTAAGAATCCTTAATCCTCACATCTTCAACAAGGTCAGGAAACTGGTTCCTGAACGCATTGCCCAAGCTCCAATTATCCAGATTCCTCAAATGGGCCTCGAAGACCGGAGTGATACTGAACTCCTCTCCATCACCCGCGCTCGCCAGTGCGCTTTCGATACTCGTAGGAGTCGTCCCCGCGCCTGGGGTAGCTTGTGCGGAGTCATTGGCACCTGGCCGGTTAGGGGAGGGTGTGAGACACATGTTGGGGTCGTAGGGCCAGTTTATCGATAGCATACTGGTGAAAGGGTCGGTGAAAGTCTCGAAAGGGTATTGGGATGGTCCGGCTTGGACAATGCGTTCACGCATGATGGGCCTAGGGTATACGTTAGATCGTCGTGCAATAGCCATGTCTTCCGTATGGACTCACCAAGGCAGATAGTCGATCCAAGCAGGATGAGGTATCTCGACCTGACTCTTAGTCGGCCGTATCCATTCAGGCACTCTATCGAAGTTCTCCTGCGTCGGCGCAACGTGCCAGCGCATGAGCAGGAACATGATGTAGAGTACCGCAACCTGCTCCGGTAAATTGCTCAGGTTGGGAAACTTGGTCAAGATGTTTGTGAAGACCTGACTGAGCGGGTGCGCCTGCGCAGCACGATCTGGGTTCAAAAGGGAAGAGATCGAAGGGTATGCCGGACCGATGAGAGTGGAGGATGTCGCGCCTCGTGCGGCGGCTTGACGACGTTCGGCTAGGCAGTCGAGAAGCAACTGGTCGAGCGAGCATGTGGGCGATATTGTCTGGGGTAGGCGTGCATACGGTGGAGCATATTGCTGGTCGGTTTGAGCAGGTTGTCCACGCGGAGGTGAAGCGATGAGTGACTTGGCGCGTTGATCATGGTCTAGCAGGAAGTTGAGACCACCCCTGTCTGCATTTTGACTGTTTTCCATGGGCGCTTGTGGTGCCAGCTGTTGTTGGTATACGGAGTTCGGAGACGGAGACCATGGACGTGACGCGTTCGGAGGAGCGTTGTTCTGTTGCGCATGTTGGGGTGTCGCTGCGGAAGGAGACGGGTGTGGATTGCGCAGGTCTGGGTGGAGGTGATGTTGGGTAAAGTTCTGCTGTTGATCATATCCACCCTGCGATTGCTGTGGGTAGGCGGGAGAAGGTTGCATAGAGTGGGGGAGCGGACTTTGCTGCATCGCAGCGGCTGCTATGTCTGAGGAGCGTGAGTCTGGTGTGCTGTCACGGAGCGGCATATACTCACGCTCGCCGTTCAACACTTGCTGAGCATGTACAGGCTGTACCAGAGCAAGAATGCTCGCCAGCCGCCTCCTCAGGTCCTCATTCTCCGCCTGGATGGCATCTCTCGACCTTATAACATTCTGCAGCTCTTGGAAGGGCTGTTGACTCTCCAGCTCCTTTATCCTCCTCTCCAACGTCTCAATCTGGTTCTTGGTGCGCTCACGTATAGCCCTCTGCGCCTCGCGATCGTTGGCACGCTTCTTGGCCAGCTGCTCCGGCGTCAGGTTGGCGACTCCGCGCGACGAGGTGCCATCTGCCTTGCGCTTTCTTCCGTTGGCGACGGGCGTGTATTCGCCAGCGGAGGGGCCGGGCGACGATTGCAGATGGCCATTCAGCGGCTGTGAGCCTGGATATTGCGGGCTGGCCATGACTGTCGCGCGGATCGATGGACGGACTCAGGTTGCTGGGTGTGAGGAGGTGCGGGCGAGTCATGCGAATTGTGAGCGTCTGGGGTGCCGATGGACCGATGCGCCAAGTGGGGCTATACCGCTTCTGAGAACCGAGGCTGTGGAGGCGTAAATGGTTCAATACCTAAGGTACCCCCACATGCAGCTGTCCTCGCTTCCAAGGCGGCACCATCAGCCCAGAACTTAGTAGGACTCGGCTTGTAGAGTATAATGTACATGTAAGCTGAGAGGAGAGCTCCGTGAGTGCATGCCGGTATATACCCCGCTTGGAGCTCCCAGTGTAGCCGTAGCCAATTCAGCCTTTATATACATTTCAACTACTACCGATTGAACAGTTCGTCTCGTGCAAAGACGTATAAAGAAACATGGCACCTGTGCAAGTCTCCGCGATGGACAAGCTGGGCTTGGTCCCGCTCCTAATGAAGTCCAGTATCGCTCTATCTCATTGAAACCGCGTGAATTTCCTCTAATACCAACTGTGCATAGTGTTTGTCGCATTGACCCAACTTCTCACTTCTCCCATCCGCTCAGGCAAGCGACCAGACAGAGTCTTCAAAGATGTTGCATACGCCGTCTTGCGTTCTCAGCTTGCCTCAATCAGCATTCCGCAAGAGCGGTATTTGGACAACAGTACTGAGAGCACATATCTCAACCTCGCGAAGAAGGAGGGCTTCCAGCCGGACAGCATAGTCCTGAGCGATGGATCCAAGGGACATTGGCTGGGACCCAGAAATAAAGACAAGGTCATGGTATACTTCCATGGTGAGTGTTACTTAGGAGTAGAGTGTATGACTTGACACAAGTCAGTGTGCTCATATCCATTCAGGTGGGGGATATGTTCTTTCAGCCTCACCGGGTCACTGCCAGTGGGTGTACGACTTGACGAAATCTCTCAGCGCGAAGTACTCGTTTACTTCTGTCCTACTGGGATATACTACTGCGCCCGAAGGTCAATATCCAAAACAACTCAATCAAGCCGTTGAGCTACTTGACACTCTTTTGAAAGAAGGCAGAAAACCAAGCGACGTAGGTACTTCCCGCTGCATAAGCTGTCCATGCGCTCACACTGTGTAGATTATACTGGCCGGCGACTCAGCTGGTGGTAACCTAACCCTTGGAGTGCTGTCTCACTTACTCCACCCTCACCCCGATATCTCAATCAGACCGAAAGTCGACGAGCACTTTCGGGCTGCTGTTTTGATCAGTCCTTGGGTGAAGTTTGCCACGGAAGATTCGAGCCACAAGCGGAACTTTTACACCGATATGCTCCCACCAGCCGCAGCAAAGCGATGGAGCAGTGCCTTCCTCGGTAAGTACCTTATCGTGAAGTAAGGTTGCATGTGCTTACAATTGTACCATACAGGTTCAGCACCACTCGACAATTATAACCAGCCGGTACTGGCTGACTCTTCGTGGTTCCGCGGATTGGATGGTCTCGTGAAGGAGGTTCTTGTCTGGGGTGGCGGCGGAGAGGTCTTGATCGATTCGATTGACGATATCGCAAACAAGCTGAAAGAAGCACACCCCAAGACGGAGTACATTGTGCAGGTAAGCAAAGTCCTGAGTTATGTTGTGTCAACCCTAAAGCTACTCAAATACTGCCTGCTCCGTATAGTTTGACTGACCAGATACATTGTCCTAGCCAAACGTAGCGCATGAAGACTTCATCATCATGGCCCTTCTTGGCTATAAGAGCAAAGCAGAAGGAACTGAAGTCGTAGAGAATTGGATCTCATCAAGACTTTGAGTTGAGGAATGGGGATGGAGAATCTCTTTAGGTCTGCACTCGGGCCATCATGTGCTGAAAAACGTTCTTAAAATCTTCCCTCTGTTGTTGAAGTATCATATCCTTGGCTTCCTTCAATTCCTTTCGTGCTTTATCGGATAGTCTCCAGTGACCCTCTTTGATCTTCTTCCATTCCACCATTTCCGGCCTGGCAAACGCCTCCTCGAGTATATCGCGAATAGAAGCGATGCCAACGTCCGCGGAGCTGAACGAACGCAGATTCGAAACCGACCAATCGAACAGACCGAAGTCGGGATGGGTCAGGTGGAGATAGATCTGCTCGATTTCGCGCCAACAGTCGACAAGATCAGCTCTACCAACTCGCGAAGGGTCGTCGAGGATTCTGTCGCTCGGGTCTGGTGCGAGACTCAAGTTGAAGTCGTGTGTAAACTCCCACAACTCACGCCGAATGGTACCAATGTACGAATGGAAAGGAAACACTGTGTAGTAAGAAACCGATGATCGACGTAAGGAAGTTAGGAGGAAAATAGGACCGAACAGTGAAGGTGGAGTCTTGTGAAAATACTCGTAGGATGCGTAGGCGTTTAGGAAAGAGCCATCAGTAACCTCTATTTGATTCCACCGCCAGAGTTCTTTGAATCCCAAATCACCCTCCAGTTCAGAGATTGTCGGAAATTGTCCGAGGCGCCGAGAGATTTCATTACAGGGCCGCAATCCTGTAAAGGCAACGGCTTGCAACGACATCTCAGGAAATACCCAGGCGTCTTCGAGATTGACATATACGTCAAAGAAGAATGCAAGAGCGGTGGGAGGTCCGATAACGGTGATCTGTCGTGGGTCGACAATCTTGTATATGAACTGCCAGAAGAGCTCGCTTCCTTGGGTGGGATACTCAGTTTGCTCCTCCTGGCTATAACGATCCATAGCAGACTCGAGACCAGCGTCCTCTTCAGTCGACACTATAAGGGATCTCAACTTCCCCGATAGTCTTTGCTTGACGACGAAGCACAGGAATTGGGCCAAGCTCACACACACAACGCTCATCCACCGAGTGAGGATTGGAGAGAATGAGATCGGATGGGGATTGATCCGTTTGCGCTCTGCCCAGTCCTCAAATCTCCAGAACAGTTCGGAATGTATTGCGCCGTTTGTGACTTCTGGTGGGAACTGAACTCTAAGCTGGAGGCGCGAAAACAGCAGCGGCTTCACGCGGCGTCGCCAGTCACGAGATACACAGGAAAGTGCTTTCAGAGGTGTAACAGGCTCATTCTTCTTAGATTGAGCGAGTAATCTTTTGGAACGGCCAGGTGCAAAGGGGTCATCGTCCAGGAACGAAGTAACGATGATTTTCAGCTCCTCCGGTAGACCATCGATGGTTGGGAGAGACATGACTTGATAGGCACAGCCTCGAGAGAGGTCACGGAAGCAAGAGTGATTCAAAGAATGGATGGAAGAGACGAGCGTGATACGAGTTGGGTTTTCACACCTTGCTGCTGTGCAATGTACAAGATTTGATAGTAGGAAGGTGTGTCGGTGTAACTTAGGTAGGTACAGTAAGTTATGTGCCTACCCACACGGGCTTCCAACTCAGCGGCGATAGATTCGAGTTCGGCTTTGGTCCGTGCACAGCGCTTGGCACAGCTTTCGAAAAAAGTTACAGCTCGTGGAGCTGCAAGCACACTGCAAACAGTACATAAATCCACAAAATTCACAATGGCCAAGGACAGATCGGAAAAGAAGGAGAAGAAGGAGAAGCGCAAGTCGGTCGACGGCGTGAAGAAGGAGAAGAAGGACAAGAAGGAGCGCAAGTCCATCGATGCGACAACGGCTCTTGCTGCCGACGATGAGACCATGGTAGATGCGACTGAGGTCTCCGTTGTCGACCAGGACGGCGACGAGGCCGTTGCTGAGGTCCCAGTTGGTGCGCTCGTGCCATTTGCCAACCCCCTGTGCGACGACAAAGCCGGAAAGAAGGTTCTCAAGACCGTCAAGAAGGGTATGCAGAAGATTTCGCCAATATTCGCATTGCCTCGATTACTGACAGATACATAGCCGCTAAGCAGAAGTGCCTGAAGCGCGGAGTCAAGGAGGTCGTCAAGGCCGTCCGCAAGACCCCACTCGGCAACCCATCGCTCGCCCAAGCCCTCCCATCCGGTATCGTCGTTCTCGCAGCAGACATCTCCCCAATGGACGTCATCTCGCACATCCCAGTCCTTTGCGAGGACCACAACATCCCTTACGTCTACCTTACCAGCCGTGCTGAGCTGGGCGCTGCTGGCAGCACCAAGAGGCCTACGAGTGTGGTTATGGTGACCCCTCAGAGCGCCGGCAAGAAGAAGGATGGCGAGGAGGATGATGCCGAGTGGCCAGAGACATACAAGGAGTTCCACAAGTTGGTGCTCAAGCAGGGTCAACACGTCAAGGTATAATCGGGCGGAAAAAGCTGCAGGGTGGGTTGCAAGGCGTTTGTGGTGTTACGGGGCGCGCTATGCGTGGACAATGCAGGCTTTCTGTAACCATTTCGTATTCAATGAAATGGAAAACGTTATTCATAAGAATTTATGTGCAATCGAGGGGATGACGGTCTTATCCCTAAGGGTTCCGCAGCATCATAAAGTCGAAGTCGGACACATGGTCATGTCGTATGGAAACACTCGTCCAGAGATATCGTTGAATCAAATCCCAAGAACGCCGTCGCTTAGAAACGAAACACGCTCCTTCCCGAAACATCATGCTGCTGCAGGATTGATTGACTGACGTGACTTGTCAACCTTCAGTCTTTCCAGAATAGCCCTAACTCCATTCCCTTTCCCCTCCCCGTCATCAAGAGCATCCACTTGGGCCAGGGCCTTCTTCGTCAGGCCTCTAAGCACCTTCCTGGTGTACGAAAAGCTTCCCGTCTTCTCCATGTACGACATAGCATACTTCTTGACTTCGTCGTCCCTCGTCTTCTGCTTAAGGATGTTAATCAACACCAGATTGGTCGGGTCGGTGCGAATGCTATGAATGATCGGAAATGAGAATTTTCCTTCCGTCAAATCTTCACAAAGACCCTTGTTCGCGGTATAGGTAGTGTCTGAGAGGTTCTTGTAGTCATCCAAGATTTGGAAAAGTAAGCCGATGGTATTGACTAGAGGCACGCAGTCCAGAGTTGACAGACTCTCCGCTTGCATGAGCTTTATCGCCAGTCTGAAGAGACCGCCTGTCTTGTTCCCCACCATCTCAAGGTAATCGTCCTCTGAGGGACATGTCAAAGTATCTCGCCAAAAGAGATCCATGCCTTGTCCGCGATGCAGATTAAGCAATTCTTCGGTATAGATTTGGATCGCATTCGGATTGTTCAGCTTGAGTAGCTCTTGCAACGCACAGAAGTAGACGTAATTTGCCGAGTTGATGGTCTGGGCAGTTCCAAAGATATTATGCGCTACCGGCACGCCTCTCCGGAGTAGGGATGAATCTTCCACATCATCTACCAGTAGAGAAGCTGTGTGCAGCATTCCCACGGCTTTCGTAATAATGGTCAGACTCTGCTCTGGTACCTGAAGCCAGACATTGAAGGCCGCAATCATTTGTGATCTGATATCCTTCCCAGGGTGTCCAAACATATAGTCGAATGGTCCCAATAAGATCTTCTCGTTTTCTTCTGACCATGATGCGTTCATTTGGGGTATCGCTTCATTATCCAGGCTTCGTTGCGGGTCACTGAGAATCGGCGACACCGGCTGAGATTGTGGTAGGGCTTGCGATTTGCGGGCTTGGCCAATCCACTCGTCCTCTGGCACCGCTGTCAAAGATTGTTTTCGCGGAAGGCCTTGGCCATTGATTGCGTTGCTCGAACTCGTCCTAGTGGGTATCGCCGCACCAGGTAAGGCGTCAGGTACCATCTCTTGCATGCGCCAAACTCTCCTTAGCTTTCCTTCGCTGTACACAAAGCACTATTGGTGCAGGAGACTCTAGTCGATGAGAAACGGCATGGAGGAAGCAACGAGCTGTGGTTCAGGTAGAGCCGAAGACAGTGTTCGCATGAGGCTGTTGGGACCTTCTCAGGATGGATCCGGCAGGAAAACTGTATACATTTGGAGCCTGTCGGGGACAAGGCTGGACTTCTGCACAATGTTTGTAGGCTTATGATAGTATCGACACTGCGTATGAGCGAGAGTTGCCAATGAAAGTGCTGGGTGAGAATGATTTGTACATGGATGTACCCATGGAGGAGCTCGGCGTGTGACGTGTGTGCATGTGAAACTCCCGCGGCCTGGCGCCTGAGAGCTCAAACCTTAAATCCATACCGATTCGGGTATCCTTGCAGGTGTCTTTGTTGTCAATGTCACCCACACGCATATGCAGCAGAATCCAGACACTTCAATGCTCCCCAGCACATAGAAACGCAGTGACTTATGCAATGTCTGCGGCTTGAGCGGAAGAGAGTAATTTGGCAGGCTCAGAACATTGGCGATATAGGCCGCACGTGACCGTTGCTCCCCGGAACTTGGTGTTGTCACCGATCAACAATGGCATTCTCGATGCGGAGACGCGCATTCTAGAGTTGACACTTACGCAGCCACATCTTCTTGGTTCCCTTTCTCTCTTCAGATATCGGAGCATGGTGTGATTTGGATCAGGGTTTTTACTTTTCTTTCGACATCATGGAAGCGCTACTTTCCCTTTCTTTTGACAACATTTCATCCAAGGATGCCTCGAAGATCCGGAAAGGCATACGTCAGATAGAAGGACTACTCGCACAGATATGCCTACCACGGTCAGGATCGAGAACATCGGACAAGAGTAGGATATCATCAAGAGTGGAGAATGGAGAGTCGGCAACAAAGGGTCTGGCTGAGGTGGCCGAGGACCCAGCTTTCCGCGAATTCTTCAGACTGCAGGAAGGGTTCGAATGGAACGTCTCAACTAGGCTCATGTCCTGTCTGGAAACACTGCTAGGCATGCCGAGCAGTAAGTTGCCTTACCATCAAGGACACAGGGCCAGACTGACATGAATTCTAGACGACCAATCGGATCAGCTCATATTCGCTGCGCTCGACCTCCTACAAGGCGTGTTACTTCTCCATCCTCCTTCTCGCTCTCTCTTCCGCCGTGAGATCTACATGAACATCATTCTGGACCTCCTTGATGCGGCGAATCCACCTGCAGTCCAGTCACAAGCCTTATTGGTCCTCGTCTCTGCCCTGCTTGCGACTCCACAAAACACAAGAACATTTGAAGATATGGATGGCCTCTTGACAGTAGCAAGCCTTTTCAAATCCCGAGGCACTACACGAGAGCTGAAGTTGAAGTTATTGGAGTTCTTCTACTTCTATCTGATGCCAGAGACGGCACCGGGGTCACAGGACGCAGCCGCGAAATCGACAGAGGAGAAACAGCGGCAGCTGGGAAAATATCTCAACAACATATCCGATCTTGTCCAAGACCTGCGGGAGAACGCGCCTTTTGCTATTGCGGTCTGAAGATGACGTGCTTGAAAGGGCACTGGCGGCTTGGAGGGCACTGGCGGGTTGGAGGGCATTACCGAGCCATATCGCTAGGGCGGAAAGAATGGGAGGGCAACAATTTTTCATATGTCGAACGGGAACATTCGCGATCGAGCTGGCAACGGAGCCAGGGCGCTTATACACATGGGATGCAGCTTCGGGCTCGGTTGGCACTTGCGGGGATTTGCGGTTGGATTTTTGCTGGATACCCCGGTTGTACATTGGTTCAGTGATTCAAAGCATAGTATTGGGAATGGAGACATTGACGTTTCACTACATTATAACAAGAACACGCCTTAAGTTCCGACGCGACGGGCGACAACCACGGACAAGTGAAGGGGAAAGCGAGTCCAGGACGGTCACGAGAGTTGGCGCACCGTGATCATGACGACCACAGTCCATTGCCAAGTCCGAGGTGTGTCATATCCAATGTAAACATTGTCTTGGGTAAAGAGCGCGACCTCATCGTCGACGCGATTTGTTGGAGAGCTGCTTGAAGCCAATCAGGGTCGCCGCTGACGACGAATCTCCTGGCGCTCATTCAGATAGCCGCCCATCTTCTCGCAAAACTCAACCACCTACCACTGACCGCACACGTTTTGCCCTGCAGACGCCTCGGCGCTTTGCACCTCTAATAAGATGTACGATGACGGTATAATGGCGGCTACGTCGTGGTGATTCATCTTGTGAGAGTAGGTACATAGAGGCTCCTCGTCCTGTCCACACAGCAGCGCTGCCATCTGAGACAATCTGTGTTTGACATTCTCTTTTTTTCTCTCTCTTTGTCTTTCCTTTTCGCATACCATACCGCTGGACGGTCACATTCTTTCGCTACTGCTACTATTGTAATGGTCCTCTGATGCCTTCCTTCGGATCTCTTTGACCGAGCAGCTTCTGCAAAGTTGAAGACTTCCGTCTTCCATTTTCAAGACGATAACGATACATGAACTGTACATTATGTTCTCGATATTGGATAGATCAAGGCCCAACAACCTACGGCGCTCTCTGATTGCTCGAACCACCTCTTTATTGTCGAATAACCTGCAGAATGCAGTTCCTTCATGCGCTCAATCTTGCCTCGCCTCGTACATACAACAGGATTTCGTACCTTCGACTTGCTCGAATGCAAGCGACGTAGATTGTCTGTGTTCTCATTACAGCTCATCTGGCTTCACTTTGGGAGAAGCTGCCTACGCTTGCCTCAACATGGACTGTCCAAGGTCTTCACTTACCGAAGCTGAGAGGGAGCAGGTCTACGGCATCTGCTCTAACGTATCAAATGCAGTGTCTGCTACCCATACCGTCCTCACACTTACAACAGCGTCCGCATCTTCATCTACAGCCCTGCAGCCCACGTCTCTTTCAGGTGTAGATGCAACCGCGAGTTTCGCCACCCTTTCATCCTCCGTTCCCACGACTGGCCCGTCGAGCACTACACTTGCGCCAACTTCTCTTTCCTCCTCACTGAGCATGTCTCAACCTGGCTCAACTACTATCACAGCGGCCATGCAAACGACAATCGCACCATCACCCGCATCCACCACATCAGATGCAGGTGCACGTGGAAGTACGCTCACAAGTGCTCAGGCTGTGGGTGTTTCCATCGCCGGAATGGGTACTATGATGCTACTCATTGGTGGTATCATTCTTTGCGTCTGCATGCGAAGGCGCCGCCAGCTCAAGAACAAGGTTTTAGATACACCCGAACCGAAACATTCTTTCGACTTTGTGGACGTATCGCCACCTCGATTTTCACCCTTCAACCACAGCGCTCAGGATCCTCGAGGTCTTCTTGGTGGATTCTCCAACCCACGTGTCGAGCTTGCAGAGCATGGACGTGCGCAGAGTTTCATCAGGCCAAGCGTGCCACCGAAAGAGAACACAATCCGTCCGAAGATGGGAAGAGATCGGTCGACATCACCAGAAAGCGCAAGTAGCATGCGTACTGTCTCACAGCTGCTACCGGAAAAACCTAATAAAAGTCCAAAGCCGGGACAAACACGTACAAAGCCCATCAGACCAGCCCGACCTGATAGCGATGCTACCCGATTGACTGTCTTCGAGGAAGACCGGTCTCCAACTGTCAACGACGAGTGGCCAATGTTTCCTATACCACCATCCCCGGCATATGTGCCATTAGGCAGGCAAGCGAAGCGTCGTCCACAGTTTGCGGATGAATTCACAGTCTCGCCCGATGCGATCCGACAACCTACCCTGACGGTGAAGATACCGCCTATTCATCCGAACCAAGAACAGCTTGCTCAGGAGCAATCTCTGGCTGAACGGCAATCACCGCGAGACACGCATGCCAGTCCTCCTGCGAGGAAGCCAAAGTCTGCTCATGTCTCCATGCCACCAAGTAGTGCAGCAAGCTATTTGCCAGCCTATTACACGAGCAACGACAGCCGGACTCCAGTAGCGGGGGAACACCCACTTCTCGATGGCGAAGAACGATTAGGCACGGCCTACATATCGCGCAAACCACTTCCCAATGCGGCGCGAGCATCGTGCGCCTCCGACAACACCTCCTTCGAGTCCGTAGACCCCGAAGAGCCCACACCACCGGAAGAAGTCGACAGACAGCTGACTCCCGTCGTCGAATCACCGATTTCCGGATTACGGTACCCTAAGGTGCCGAGGGCATCGAACCAGGCTATCCCTCGCTCTCCACCCCTGTCGGTCTCGCCCAAGTTCAAGCGCTCGGCAAGTCCTGAACGGAGACAGGATCTCACGCTCGTTGAGAAGCGGCGAGGCGTCGATGCGGCGCAGGATATGGAGCGGAGACTGTGGATTCACAATTCTTCGCGCAAGGGCAGTCTTGCCACGATTGGGACGAGGAAATCGTCGGAAGATGGTGTACCTACCAGGACCCCGAGTCGTCAAAAGAGAAGGAGAAACGACCTGAAGACTGGTTCGCCGCTGAATGGATATGGGAGGGAGATTGGGCTTGGGCAGGGTACACCGCATACTCATGAGATGGTGCTTAAAAGTCCGCTTTGGGAGCCTAAGTTGACGCCTTCGAGGAGGGGTGAGGATCTTTATATTTCTGTCTGCTAGCGTATAAGGTAATGATGGAATGTTTGTGTATTGGATGCATTGCCAAGCATGCATGGCTGGAGTTGGGATTGTCTCCAATACCCAAGATTTGTTTCACTGGAGCATAGCGCGGAGTCTTATTTGTACTTGTAAAACAGACCTCTCGTATTGTATCTATACTCGCATAAGGTACCTACAGATTCTTTGTGCAAGCTGGAAATGTCGATCGAGCTATACCACGGCAGGCGTGACGAAGGGACACTTCCTGTTAAGTGATCGATCTGTCTTCGAGACTGGTAAACATTTGAAGATTGAAACTGGGAATGCTAAGGTACTTGTATCCATGATGGTCATCGGAAGGCAGCGTGAAACATCCATGGATGGATCCAGTCTGATGGAAACATGCACGTGGAGAATTGTCGGACATAAGTTATAGAGTGGCGGTGACAGAACATTCAATGGTGTAATTGTAAGGAGACCGAAGAGTATGGCCGACGACTTTGTAAGCGACCGAAGCTCTGCCCACGTTTAAGGTTGGGTGTATCAGCGGTGACAAAGCGTATCGTCACACGTTCCGGTGGGGTCCTGGGAGCAACATTGAATGCGACGTGGTGGAATTCAGCTTGGATAAATGGACAGCAGGCGCTCGCTTTCCAGATCCATTCCAATAAAACAGGTGTTAGTTCCGTGTATTGTTGAATTGTTCCGGAATTATTGTCTGAGCTGAAGCGATTCATTAGCTGCCTTCAGGTGATTGCCGGCAAAATTACTAACCTGGAAGTGAGCAGACGCCGAAGGGGATCCCTGGCCCGCTGGCGGCTGAACAGCTCTACCGTTGCAGGAGCAGCAAGTCCGAGGCGGCCGTCACCAAACCGCCCAGCCCATCCTGTTGCCCCACTAAACGAACGTCACTCCCCAACAAGAGACTTTTTCCGTACACCGGAGCCCAGCCCTCTTTCGAACCTCCATCTCCATCTCCCTTACCACCTTATCCCGCCTATACACCACCGCAAACATGGCTTACGGTGAAGTTGACCAGCTCGCGATCAACACCATTAGGTGCCTCGCCGTACGTCGCTCTTGCCCCCGTCTCACCGCTTGCTAGACCCCCACTTCACCCGAAGGATCTGTCAATCAGGAGACCAAACAGCATCCAAACAGCGCAACACAACATCGCAAAGAGTTCAATCGGCTGACTGGAGTCTCTGTACAGATCGATGCGACCTTCAAGGCCAACTCCGGCCACCCGGGTGCGCCCATGGGTATGGCCCCAATCTCTCACGTCTTGTTCAACAAGTTCATGAGGTTCAACCCAAAGAACCCCGGCTGGGTCAACCGTGACAGATTCGTTCTTTCGTAAGACTCCCTCATCTTTGCGACGCCGGATTGGACACGATATACGCGCCATCAAGAATGAATAGCTTCTCAGAGTCAACTACAAAGCTATATGGCGGTGTAGCCGGCTTCGGAGCTGAGCGGAGAGCTCCTGTTTGGATGAACGACGGACTCTGGGCTAACACTCTTGTGATTGCAGGAACGGTCACGGATGCATGCTTCAGTATGCCCTCCTCCACCTGTTCGGCTACGAGCTCTCCATGGATGACCTGAAGAACTTCCGCGTGAGCATCTCTGCAACCTGCTACCAGGAGCCAACACTGACCTCTCTCATAGCACATCGACTCCATCACCCCAGGTCACCCAGAGGCCCATGACACCCCAGGTATTGAGGTCACCACTGGTCCTCTTGGTCAGGGTTTCGCCAACGCCGTTGGTCTTGCTGTTGCTCAGGCCCACACCGCTGGTGTCTTCAACAAGCCAGGTTACGACCTCATCAACAACTACACTTACTGCTTCTTCGGTGATGGATGCGCCATGGAGGGTATTGCCTCTGAGGCTGCCTCCGCCGCTGGTCACCTCCAGCTCGGTAACCTGATCATGATCTACGACGACAACCACATTTCCATTGGTAAGCTATCATCGTTACGCTGCTCAAGGCAAGCAATTCACTAACACTGGCATCAGACGGTGACACCAAGTGCGCCTTCACTGAGGACGTCCTGAAGCGCTTTGAGGCCTACGGCTGGCACACCCAGCACGTCGAGCAGGGTGACACCGACCTCGAGGGCATGGAGGCTGCCATCAAGAAGGCCCAGGAGGTCAAGGACAAGCCATCCGTCATCAAACTTACCACCACCATCGGTTACGGCTCCAAGCTCCAGGGTACCGGCGGTGTCCACGGTAACCCACTGAAGGAGGACGACATCTTGCAGGTCAAGAAGAAGTTCGGCTTCAACCCAGAGGAGACTTTCGTTGTTCCTCAGGAGGTCTACGACATGTACCACAAGCACGCCTCTGAGGGTGCCGCTGCTGAGCAGGAGTGGAACAAGCTCTTCGAGAAGTACTCCGCCGAGTACAAGGACCTCGCCGCCGACCTTTCCCGCCGTCTGACCGGCAAGCTCCCAGAGGGCTGGCAAAACAAGCTCCCAACCTACAAGCCATCCGACCCAGCTATCGCCTCCAGGAAACTCTCCGAGAGCGTTCTCGAGGCCATCTACGACGTTGTTCCAGAGCTCGTCTCCGGTTCCGCCGACTTGACTGGCTCCAACAACACCAGGTGGAAGTCCGCTGTTGACTTCCAGCCACCATCCACCGGTATCGGTGAGTGGTCCGGAAGGTACATGCGCTACGGTGTGCGCGAGCACGCCATGGCCGCCATGATGAACGGTATGTCGGCCTACGGCACCATCATCCCAGCTGGTGGTACTTTCCTCAACTTCGTCTCCTACGCCGCCGGTGCCGTCCGTCTCTCCTCCCTCTCTCACCAGCGCGTCATCTACGTCGCTACCCACGACTCCATCGGTCTTGGTGAGGATGGCCCAACCCACCAGCCTATAGAGACCCTCGCTCACTTCCGTGCTCTGCCAAACATGATGGTCTGGCGCCCAGCTGATGGTAACGAGACCTCTGCTGCCTACTACGTTGCCCTCACCAGCCACGAGACCCCATCCATCCTCGCCCTCACCCGCCAGAACCTTCCACAGCTCGAGGGCTCCACCCTCGAGAAGGCCATCAAGGGTGGTTACGTCGCTCTTGAGGACAAGAACGCCCAGATTACCCTCGTCTCCACTGGTTCCGAGGTGTCGCTCTGTCTTGAGGCCGTCAAGTACCTCAAGGACAACCAGGGCATCACCGCCCGTGTTGTCTCCATGCCTTGCGTTGAGGTCTTCGATGCCCAGGACAAGGACTACCGCCTGTCTGTCATCCCAGACGGTATCCCATCCATGTCCGTCGAGGTCATGTCCACCCTTGGTTGGGAGAAGTACTCGCACGAGCAGTTCGGTCTCAACAGGTTCGGTGCCTCCGGTGCCTACAAGGACGTCTACAAGGTAAGAACATATCTGTCAATATCTGGAGGGTCGGGATCACATGCTAACAACCATTACAGAAGTTCGAGTTCACCCCAGAGGGCATCGCCAAGCGCGCCGCCGCCACCGTCGACTTCTACAAGGACGTCAAGCCTCTGCGCTCTCCAATCAACCGCGCTTTCCTCCAGCTCATCTAACCTGTCGCCATTGAATGTTGGTAGATAATAGGGAATAGGGGATGGAAAATACGAAAGACGCGAGTTGTTTATGATTATGGTCACGGCTACATAGAAAGTAACAAGCCTTTTTGATACCACATTGCGCAAACTACTCATTCAAGATCGCCGTGCTTGGTGTACCGTCCGGTCATGCCTGTGTCTCTCACTACTGTGCTCATATCATTTTTCACCGTACCCGCCACACTCGTTGCCGTAACTCAGCTCATATCAACCCCATACTTCTCCGCCATCTCGCCCACATCCAACGCAACCAAAAACCGACTCACACAATTATACGCCGCTACCGTCGCCGTTAGCTCCACGACATGCCGTTCCTCAAACAGGCTCTTGAGCCTCTCAAACACCTTTTCTGGCACCACAACTCCCACAGTCATGGCCTCGGTATACTCCAGCACCGCCGCGTGCTTCTCATCCAGCAGCCCCTGCGGCGGCGGAGACTTGTCGTCTCGCGCCCTGGTCTTGACGTATTCTATCACCTCCGCAGAGAGGACGTCTGTGGATTGTAGGATCGGCTTGTGCGAGTCCCATTCGTACCATGCGCTGTTCAGGGTTGCGACGCGGCAGATTGCTAGCTCGCGCACTGAGGCGGGTAGGGTGGTTTTTGTGCGGATTGCGCCGAGGAAGGAGTTCCTGGGATTTTAGTTCCGTTAGCATGAGGATGAGGGCGGGGGCTGGTTTGACGGGTTTCAAGGAGTGGAGGGATATGGTATCGAGGGAGGCTTATGTAACTTACCAACCCCCAGCAATCGGCGGCGCGTGCAGCAAGGCCCGGTCTAAGGCGATGAGCTTGCCGCCTCGCCGCTGTTTCACTGCTTCGACGACGGCTTGGTCTTCGGGGTTCGCAAGCGAGGGGTCTGCGGCGATGTAGGGGAGACGCATAGTGGGAGGTCGTGAGGATGGGAGTGGGGTTGAGTGTATGCGTGTGCGTAGGGGTGCAGGGTGGGGGTTGTTGGATCAATTGGGCCGGGCGGAATCTATATGAGCGGTGGTACTTTTATGCGCTTATAGTCAAACTACATGTATGTATGCTATTGTATGATTCAAGTCTGACTGTGAACTGTGACTCCGTTTCTGTGTCGAACAATGGCCGAGGCCGATGGGGGCCCCGCAGTGGGGTGGTCCTCCCCCCAGATGCCGGCCGCCAGTTGCCGACGGGGTATGTCTCTGCGCAAGTTCTTGTGTACATTGGACTTGACTTGATCGAAACGTATTGGATGGTTATTGAAATGCGCTGATAGACCACCAGAGGTAATAACTGCTGTATTCGGTCTCATCGCCTTCTTGGACTGAAAGCAGGGTTCATGGTGAGAGTGTATCGAAATTCCAGAAGGGGAATTGGGCGAAATACTGTACACTTGTCCTGGTCTGTTCCATCACCAGTGTGAATGAAAGCTCTCTTGTTCTTCACTGTACCTAGTGTTCTGCACATTCGATTACGTCCAGATGATGGGTGTCTGGAATCATAAACTAACTTTGATTGTGTATGAGTGTATTCCGATACACGTACCAAGGCCTGTGTAGAGAAACTCTGGCATGTGATCGAGCCGGCTAAAAGCGAGAGTGACGGTCCATGACCCCTCATGCGGTGATCTCGATAAGTTAGGTATACCATTCGGGCAGGCGAGAGTGCCATACGGAAAAGAGCATCGTCTATCCGTGCTTATCTTCTCCAAACATCGTCCTCTTGCTCTTCCCCTCCTCATCGTCCACTCCTCGCCACGACCATGGCCCTTCCGAAGTCATACCCTATGCGCGTAGCAGACGGCAAGACGATGGAGATCCCCAGCATCGGGTTCGGTACATGGGCTGATGCAAATCCAACATGGTGCAGAGACGCCACCCTAGCTGCACTGAAGGCTGGATACAGACACCTTGACTGTGCTTGGAAGTACGGGGTCGATGCACGTGAGTAGGAAACCATAATCTCCTTGTGATTTGCAGAGCGACAGTACGGCCTGACACTTCCATTCCAGCCGTGGGTCAAGCCATCAAAGAGTCCGGCATTCCCAGATCCGAGATCTTCGTCACGAGCAAGTTCTGGCCCAACTTTGCCCATCCCGAGGACATTGAGCTTTGCCTCGACAAGATTCTGGAATCGATGGGGCTGGACTACCTCGACCTGTATCTAGCACACTGGCCAGTCTCTATGAAGCCTACTTCTCGCGAAGGTCTGGAGAAGGCAGAATCAGGCTTCGACAAGTCAAATGAGGACAATGGTATCGCCACGGATGCCGGTGGTCATGAAATTCTCGACCTAGAGTACTCCTGCGAGGACCTAGCCGCACAGAGAGGTGTCAAAGGATCATACGTACCGAACTGGAAGGCGATGCAGGAACTCGTCCGGAAGGGCAAGACGCGGGCGATCGGTGTGTCCAACTTCTCGATCCCTGAATTGGAGGAGCTTCTGCCACATTCCAAGAACATACCGATTTCCTGCAATCAAATCGAGGTGCATCCCTGGCTGCCAAACAAACAGATAATTGACTTCATGAAGCAACATGACATTGTCGCAACCTGTTACTCTCCGTTCGGTGGACCAAAGGAGCAAGGTGCGAATATGCGCGATGATCCGACCGTGGCAACGGTGGCGAAGAGGAATGGGCTGGGTGTAGGGGGATGTCTGCAGAGCTGGGCTGTGCAAAGAGGAACCATCCCACTCGGGAAGAGCCAGAACGAAGGTTAGTATGTACATCAGTGAAGCACCACGCTCGTGCTAACGCGTGCCATAGAACGGATCAAGTCGAACTTTGCAGTCAAGAAACTCTCAGATGAAGACATGAGAGCGCTTGATTCGCTTGAAATGCCTGGCACCGATGGACGTACTTGCGGTGGGAAAGACGGGGAGGTTTGGGGAGTGAAGTTGTATAGGAACTGACTTCTCGATAGCAAAAGCATCGAAGAGATGGCGTGTTGGTGAGGTCACATTGGTGTGAGGTTGTATGGAGATGCTCGTAGAATTACTTGATCTTGGTTCCAAGTTCCCAGAACAGGCAGGAGCCCAACAATTCTCTGTTGAATCGACAAAGAGACAGAGGTGTCTTGCTACCGGACAAGTAGACGGGAAAGGTACAGACACTACTTGGTATTCACGCATGTTCCCTGTTAGACACGACTATAACTTCTGGCATGAACCCGGAACCCTGTAGTCACAATCCCATGGAATCTGGATTGCAGCAATGATCGCGTGAATTATGGTAAACACTGCATCCAGTTAAGATGCGCGAGGTATGTGAATGCAGGAAGTCATCTGCCGGTCTGTAACCATGTGATCGTTGCGCTCGCATCGAAACGCTTGACAAGATTGAGGCTATAGTACTGCCATACAGCAAAGGCTATGTGGGCCATGCGATGGACAGCTAGTAGTAGGTGGGGAGAGGGTTGAGACGTTGCATGTAACTTACCGTGTGCCTGCATGGGTTGAACGGTGCATGAAACTCGAGAACCCTTCAACGATTGACTGAGAACATGGGAGCGAGATTCTGTAACTCAAGATAAGGGCTTTGTTGCATGTGACAGAAACGAAACAGTGGAATGGATGTGAGGCAAATCGACTGGAGACGAGAACGACCCTTTGACAATGCAACAGTGGAGAACTCACGCGGTAAGTAAGTAAGTTGGAAGGTTGAGGTTGCTGTACAAGCGGTGTGACTGGACTGCCGTCGGAGTTTAGTGAGCAATCATGCGGTACTTTGATGCAGATGATCGTGCTTTGTTCGCCCGTGTATCGAGTGCGAGGTCAGGTTGCGGGGTGATGAAGATATATGTGACATTACTATACCTTGTGCCGCGTTTCATGTCTGGAACTACCAGAAGGCTAACCCACATTTTGTTCCCCAGATGCCGTGTCAAAACAGCGATTGACCATGCGCCTCAGTAAGCATAGTGCCCGAGATATATTCTGCGACAAGGCTGAGATAGTGGCGATTACAGTGGCGAGTGCAGGCGGAGCGAATCGCAACAGATGGCAGGTATCTGAGCATTGGTGCCATCAGCGTGCAGAGTCGCAACCTGCACTCCTCAGGCACCGTACTCGTCAGGACAAGCAGGAGGCGGCCTGCGGGTTTTTTGAGCAAATTAGGTGGGCCAGCAATCAGGTAGAGGCTTGCGACGGACATGCGGTACGACCACCAACACGCGCGAGCAGAGGTGTTGTGCGACAAACACAACCTTGAACGTTCAACAGCATCCAGCAGCGCGCGTCGGAGGCGGCGAGAGCGGAGAGTGGCAACAAGGTGTGTTCAAATGCATGTTCACTGCATGTAGGTAGGTATGCAAGTATGCTGTCCTGGCGCCACAGCGGCGCGATGCCGAGTGTTGCCGGCTCTCTGTAGCAGCGTCAACGTCTATCAGCGACCCACGCGGTAAATTGGAGGGGCCCGTCGTTTGAAGATCGCGGCTTATTATAGCTGAATCCCGGGGCTTTTCGCGCCATTTGGGCCTCGTGTGCCTGCAAGGCAATGCGTGCATTGCGTGGAGAAGCAGGAAAGACACCCCTGCGTGATCTTCTCCGATTGGCGAATTCTGATTTCCATTGCTTTTGACTGATTTTCATTGATTTTACATACTTACAGTACACGCATGTTCATGAATTTTTGAGCTCGTGTAGAATATCCCCTCGCTGCAATCTCCCTCGCTAATGAAGCAATCATACAGCGTGGAGAGTGATGGGCCGTTATGACAATCGTCCTTCTAGAACCAACGTCCGACAGATTACCGTACAGTGCTTGCAGAAACACGAGCAGCGGCGACCGTTCACATGCATCACGGGTTGCCGGAGATACGATCCCAGTTGTTATGTGCGCATGCCGTTTCCCGCAGCTGTGCATCAGGTCATCAGCCATCAGCCATCAGCCATCACTATCAACTTTATCAAGGCTAAGGGAAGCCCCAGGGACCGTACACATCATGCATGTGTGGGACCAATAGAGCGGGCGAACGATGCTCCTTGCGCAAGACATGCATGTTTACGGGCAACACGGAGCACAAAACCGTCACGGCTGCGCCAAACATGAAGACGAGGGCGTTAGTCTCGAACACGCCCTCCTCGCGTATCTTGGCGCACAATTCGTATTGGATAACGGGTGGCTAAGACGCACACCGCCTGGGAGAGCTGCCCAGTGGGAGGTTTGGGGAGGACTCCCGAGGTCGTATCCTGTGGACACGACTACCTAGCACTTAGAAGTGTGCATATGCAAGACCGTATCTACACGTATTTGTCTTGGCCGCGTGCCGTACGGTGCCGGGCAGAGATTGCAACTGCTGCTTGTGCTGGGTTGCCTAGCAGATTGTTGCATACCGGTCTCCAGCCGAGAACTTGGAAGGCTGCAAGATAGAAGATACGAACGACGAGATAGCTGCATGGGTGATGACTGTGATGTGCGTGTAGGTGGGTATCATGGTATGGTGTCTGCGGCGGGCAATTGGAACATTGAAGGCAGCCTAGTTACCAAGGTACTTCCAGGTCGCCAATCGATAGCGGTGCCACCAAGATAGTAGTAGGTACTACTCACTAGGTAGTCGCTTGGGTGATGAGAGTCAGGGAGACAGGAGGATTTCGCGCTCGAAAGGGTTAGGGCTCGACGAACCTTGTACGCGGACTGGACCGTGCATCATGCGCGTTCCGCCATACAATCTCGCTCCACCTCTTCCAGGTGCTTGTCCCTGGAAGTCACTCGCTGCCCGCTCTCACCACCACTCCTCCTCCTCTCCCAAGCCGCTACCGCATGCTCTTCACTGGGCTCATTGCAGACAGTCGTGGTCAACACTGTCTGTAGTTGAGACCGTCCATTCCTTTGAGTGCTTATAGTTATCTTTCCATTCTTTAGCAAGCGACGCATCCATCAGCCGACTCTGCGAGTGCCTGGTGCAGTCTAATCAAGTGAGCAGGTCCCTGCGACACACGAACTCAATCTTGCTTGCTGACAGTCTGATAGTATACCTGTCGCATCATCATTTGCATATTCTGCCCTGTCAGAAATCATTCACTCCGATCCTCACTACTCCTTACCGCTCTGTCCTCGTCACAATCCGCCGCCGCATTATCGAACAGCATTTCACCCCAAATCCTCGGCATTGGGTTTGCTGGACAACTGAACGCATTTCAGCGTAATTCTTCACGCCGATACTCTGGGCATAGCAAGGACTTGCGCTTGGGTGCAATCACAACAACATACTCGGGGGTCGCAGCATGGCAGAGGTTGTTACAGCGTTCTCCCACGGTCATCACAATAGCATTGTCTTCAACAACGATATGAGCCCAAATGTTGGAACAGTGGAGCTGCTGCCTAACCCGGACTTCCGCTTTCCAATGCAACCGGCCAACCCCACTGCCTCGAACGGCCGGCGCCCCGTCTCCATGCAGTTCCCCGCGAACCGCACCCGGGGCGCCGCTCAATGGAGCTCGGTCTCTGCTCTCCCTCCCTTCTCTTTCAACTCTTCGGACACCTCTGGACTGTCAAAGGACGCAAGTGGATCGACGACGGAAGGCCCAACTAGCCCAACATCGCCTACAAAAGCTATGAGGCACAGGAGAGGGGCAAGCGAGTTCATTGGCGGTGACGGAAGGTTCGGCACCACCGGACTGATCAGCACCAGTCCGACCAAGCAGACCAGTGCTTTACCCATCCCGGAAGCATCTTCAGCTGGTGGCTCACCAGCCGGAAGGCGTGGTCACGCGCACCGCCGTTCGACTGCAATCTCGAGCCACGATGTCTCTGCTATTCTGTATCCGAAAGACGCCAACTTACAGCTGCAATCCAACAGCGCCCCAGCAACGCCCTTTGAGGAGATGCCGGCGTTCCAAGTCCCAGTGCAATTCACACGCGCTACATCCGAGTCAAAGCTTCCACAAAACTCGTCCTATTCAATCGTGCAAGAGATGGATGATGCCAGACCCAGGTCTCGTCGGCTTGTGGGGTTCAAGGACAACGTCGAATACATCCCACGGCCTCTATCAACGATATCTTCCGGAACTGAGAGCTCCATGTCCACGATCAAGGGGCACTCCGGCACTAACAGTATTTCTTCGATGCTGAGCTTAGCCAGCGCCAGCCCAAGTCCTGCAAGACTTGGTGGACGCCGTTCTCTGAGCACTACCGCTGTTGATTCACCTAAGCTTGGATCTCCATCTGGTTTGGTCAAACGCGCCGAGAAGGAGGGAGGGTGGCCTAAGAACGATGGCAAGCGTCCTCTTCCAGACTCAGCCGCTACTTCACCTAACCTTTCGATTGCCACGGACGCATCTAGTACTGTACGTCCCCCATCTAGGAAGAAGAACTTTTTAGGTCTGGACCGTCGGCGGAGTGAGCCATCAATGTCTGCTGCTGTCGCTTCCGACGCCGAATCGCATCTTTCAGCAACCTCTCTACAAGAACCAGCTGGATCGCACATCAGTTTCAAAGCGAGTAACGAAAGTCTGAAAGACAAACAGTCGCTACAACGTAAGTCGTCCACAAGGAAAGTTAAGCAATGGGCTACGGCAATCATTCCGCGAAAGATGAAAGGTTCGAAGAGGGCAAAGTCAATCGATTTATCCTCGCTCAAGAGTGCTTCACCTGTGAGCGAACCAAGTCCGGCGCTATCTCAGCAGCCAATGGCTCAAGTGTCGACCGTTCAACAGCAGATTCCTCTTACTGAGCCAGATTTGGACGCCATCTTTGGCGTAGAGCCATCAGGCGATGACGACAACACAATTACCAAACCTGCCTTCTCCCAGCCCCGTATCGAGATCAGCACCGTTTCTTCGGCATTCTCAAGCCACGGAAGACAGAACTCGGATAACATGTCAAGTCCAGTCATCGATCTTGACGCAGCGTCTGGACCTTGGGGTACACCCTCAATGGGTCTCAGCTCATCATTGCCACCACGTAGGCAGTTGCACAGCAGTCGCCTCAACAGGGACTTTGTTGGGCCGGGAATGCACTATCACAGAAGAGCTGAAAGTGCCCCAGCGTTGGTGCCTTTCGAACATGGAAGGTCGGGCTCGCCTAGTCAGTCTCCAATGGATGATGTTTTCGAAGAGGATGAAGAGGAGGAAGACGGGTTGCCAATAGCGCCATTGTCCCTTGACGACAAGTCGGAGGAGGAGTTCAGTGTTGGCATTTCAGTTGTTGATACGGCTGTGGAGCAAAGTGGACCTGGCTTCAACTGGGGATTCGAGGATGGAGGTTTGGGCATTCAGCCTGGCCGCGTGGCGCCTTTCGCACAAATCAGCCGCCTTGGTACACCACCAATGCAGCGCAGGCCTTCCTCGATCGTCGAGGAGACCATCACGGAAGAGTCCAGCCCGGTCGACATTGTGGAGGACTACGAAGAGCCAAGGACTTCGTCTCTTACGAAGTCTTCAGACTCTAGCGACACTCCAACTCTGACGCCAGGCTCCATCGAGCCTTCTCTCGCCGTTGCTCAGACCAATCCGTCGCATATGACGCCGTCTTCCTACCAGGCGTCTACCTTTTCATCACCCGACTTCACTCGCAGACAAGGTTCATTCGACATGACTTCTCGACTCGGTACCTCCGCATCCTCAGCCACTGACAACCGCACTCTGAGCTCGTTCGCTACCGGTGAGCCTGGTCCTGAGATACGTATGTCTGTTGACGACGTGCCGTCACTTACCAGCAGTCGGTCTACGATGGTGACTATGCACAACAACGGGTCTCGACGAGACTTCTCTGACCGTTCTGGATCGATCGCATCCGCTGCACGCGAGGAACAGCTTGCAGAGCGCCGCCGCAAGCGGTCTAGTATTCAGAGTCTCAGCAAGCTCATGACTGGTTCCTTCCGTGAGAGCAAAACTCACCTTCCGACTGAAGAGCGACCCCACACGGCTAACACAGTGATCGGGACTAAAGACGGGAAGAAGAAGGAACACCGCCTCAGCAAATGGATGTTCTGGAAGGGCAAACAATCCGCACGCAACTTCTCTTGAAGGCGTAAGCACTCATTATCTTCGAACACAACCATTTACCCGTCATCTCACACGGGCATTTGTTAGGATCTGCCAGGCGTTTTGGGGCAAATACGGATGAGACACATTCTTCGGCGCCACCCTCAGGTGTCGCAACTGCTTGCCACCATGTATAGGTGGTTACGCTTCTTTAATACGGTTCTCGATGTTGCGGGCGGCATGGGATATCTGATGAGCGTTTACTGCGACCATGGTTACCTTTCGAAACAAAGTGAGCCTCGAGACGACACTCGGGAGCTCTTTGATACTTTTCTACAACTACCCGCCTAGGAAACTTGGCATTTGGACATACACGGCTGGTGACTTGATGGCTGATCTTAAAACCTTCTGCTCGGAGATTTAGTTGTGGAGGAAGAAGATGCTTGATGGGACGGTGGTCGATCTATATCTGGATGGCGCATCTTCACTCAATGGATTGCTATCACCATAGCTGGCCACCACCATTATGGGGGAATGGGTATGTTTCACGGAAGACCCGGTCAGATGACAAGTATGACCAAGACTAGCATTATTATACCAAGCCGTATCAATTGATATTGTACCAACAGTAATCTCCGCCCTTGCTGCGCATCTGTTGAGCCCCTTGCCCAGTATGCTGTAGCAAGAAATTGATGTTGACATTGCATTGCGCGTCCAGCTGTCTGGGTATAGCATCCAAGAGCATGGTGATGTATCCAAGAGCTGTTCCAAGCCGTGGCATGTACATGGTGGTATATAGTGTGATGAGGCCAAGAAGTGCCGTGTTTGGGAACAAAATTGGAACGGTGCCATGCCGGGCTTGTCATGAACAATGGGTCTGGGCATTCGCCACATGCCCTGTCTGGGCCCTCGGTTGATGTTGGAGGTTTGTAGACACGGACATAGCGGTCTGGCATCGAGTGAGGTAGGAGAATACTGACCTCCCTATCCTGCATACAGCAACCGCTATGGCGTTTGGATGTAGGGAGATCTCAATCTGTGGTGGACGGAGGCTAGCAAGTGATGTGCGTTCCTGGAGTCTCATGCGGCGAATTAGAGTTGCGGCTCGACAAGGATGACGGAGGCGGGTGGCTTCTCGTCTATGCCGCGCGGGCCTTGTCTGGGTCAGGGCGCTTGACTGCCCACCATGCTGAGACGTTGGGCTCCCCGGAAGGGGGGAGATCAGCGGCTGCCATTGGTACCCGTATTATTATTACCCGACCGATACAGATGTATATTTACTGCACTGCCTCCCCCAGCTTATTTCGCCCTTTCTCCCTATCCACATACTTCTCTCATACTTCTGGCCGCCAGCTGCCTCTTCTTTCTTGTTTCCTATCTGCCCCTTCTTCTCAATATTCGGCCTTCACTCGTTTCAAGGACCGCGCCTTTTCTACTACCCACAGTCGCTTATACACTTTCGCCGCCTTTTCTCGTCCTTCTCTTCTTGGTCCCCACGCGATCAGCTCGAATAGCCGACTAATAGCAACTTCTCTTCTCCGACGACGTCACAGCCAATATGAAGGCCGCTTTCATCGCCAGCTCCATCATTGGAGCCGCTTCTCTCGTTGCTGCTACTCCAGCCAAGATTGAGGCCAGGGCTACTTCCACCAGCTCTGGCTCCCTTCCAACAGTCACCGTCAAAGGAAATGGTAAGCACTATCAATCGAAGGGGTCGTGGCATGGCAGAGATGGGTCGGGGAGTTTGAGAAGATACATCAAGGCACTATAAACAACCTTGCCGTGAAGAGTGGGCCTAGTCGATGTGTATGGGAGTCACACCACCCATCATACCACCGCCGCCGCACTGCGCAGACATCCATTGGCTTGTAGCGCCTGGAGGTTGTTGGCACATGTTTAAAGATTGACGAGCGCGATGGCACTTCCTGACGTAGTCGAATATGGCTAACGTTCTCTTCCACAGCTTTCTGGGCCGGCGACGACCGTTTCTACATTCGCGGTGTCGACTACCAGCCAGGTGGTTCCTCCGAGGCTGAAGACCCACTTGCGGATACCACCACCTGCAAGCGCGACATCACATACTTCAAGCAGCTTGGCATCAACACCATCAGAGTATACACTGTCGACAACACTGCAAGCCACGACGAGTGCATGAGCGCGCTCGCCGACGCTGGAATCTACGTTGCTCTCGATGTCAACACTCCAAAGTACTCCATCAACAGGGCCAGCCCGGCCGCGTCCTACAACGCTGTTTACCTGCAGAGTCTCTTCGCTACAGTAGACGCTTTCGCCAACTACACCAACACCCTCCTTTTCTTCTCCGGTAACGAAGTCATCAACGATGACAACACCACCAACTGCGCTCCTTACGTTAAGGCTGTCACTCGCGACCTCAAGCAGTACCGCGACAGCCGTGGCTACCGTGCTATCCCCATCGGCTACTCCGCTGCTGATGTCGACAGCAACCGTTACGAGATGGCCACATACATGAACTGCGGTACCGACGACCAGCGCAGCGACTTCTTCGCCTTCAACGACTACTCTTGGTGTGACCCGTCTTCTTACCAAGGCTCTGGCTGGAGCACCAAGGTTGAGACCTACAGCAACTACAGCATTCCGCTCTTCCTTTCCGAGTACGGATGCATCACCAACACCCGCACTTTCGGCGCTGTCGCCGCTCTGTACGACCAGGATGAGATGACGCCAGTCTACTCCGGCGGTCTTGTCTACGAGTACTCCGAGGAGGGCTCCGGCTACGGTCTCGTCACGATCTCTGGCTCCACCGTCACCAAGAAGGATGACTTCAGCGCCCTTCAGAGCCAGCTGGCTGCCAACCCTGCCCCAACCGGCGATGGTGGCTACAAGTCCGACGGCACTGCGTCCACCTGCCCAGAGGCCGGTGACCACTGGGATGTCACCGACTTCAGCGGTGAGGAGCTTCCAGCTATCCCATCCGGCGCCGTTAAGTACATGAGCCAGGGTGCCGGCACCGGCCCAGGTCTCACTGGAGATGGTTCCCAGAACGCTGGCGGACAGAGCTCCGGTACCGCCACCCCAGGCTCTGGCTCCGCTACCGCTACTGCCACTTCTTCTTCTACTGCTAGCTCCACCCAGTCGGGCGCTGCCGGTTCCATCAAGCTCACAAAGGGCGAATTCAGCCTCGCCCCAATGATCTTTACCGGTCTTGTTGCCTTCAGCACCATCTTCGGCGCTGCGCTTCTGTAAACTTCTTCATTTAGACTAGAGCAGAAAAGTAACTTCACAAGCTGTATTGTTACGAAAGCCTTTTGAAAAAGGGTAGAGAGGAAAATTGAACGAATCGCGTTGATTTGCATTTTCAGGTGTTATTTGCTGCTTTGGGCCAGACGGATCATTTTCTGCCTGTACACGTACACTCAATGCTAGGGAATGCTTGGGTCAAATCAGTCCCGACACACGGGTCTTAGATGCAGCGGGCTGGGTCTCTGAAGGGTGTCATGTTTTCGTTTGTTTTTCGAACAGACCGCGTTAAAATTCTGTAGCTTTTCTGTTGCAGAATTGTAATAATTTATCATCTACACCCTGTTCTTTCGTTCCCTGCGATCGATCATCTGATATCTCCGTCTCACATCTCCAATTCTCCTTTCCTGGGCTTGACCGCCCTTTGATCGGACTACGCTCTCCACCCGCAGGTGAGGTCCTCTTTCTCCTCAAGGCTCATGGAGAGCCGTCGGCCGGGCATATGCACAGGGCCGGAGAGATTGTTCGAACCACGAGAATCTTTTCAGGTGCGTGCCAGAACCTGCTGGCTGGTGTGGTGGGTGACCCGAAGTCTCTGCCTAAGAGTAGTAACCACCGAGTTTCTCATCTGCCATAGGCTGCCTTGCAGCACAGCCTTGTCCTCCTTACACCGCTCAAAGATAGTCCTTCTTCTTGCTGGTCCTCGTGTACTGATTCATGTGCCATTCAACATCGCCATCTTTGTTCTCCAAAGTCCCTGCCCTGATCTCAAACAAGCGCATCGTCATCCGTGGTCCCACCTCGGCCAACTCCACACTCTGATACCCAGTCTTGACAAACACGTGATGCCTGACCTCAATGCTGTCCTCGATATTCTTGAACGTGACGACTCTGCTGCCCAGCTTTGTCGAGGCCTCGCGTGGCGGGAAAAGGTGCTGCAGAATCTTTACCACCCGCTTTCCGAGCGGCGTCGTGAAGCCTTCGAAGATCAGGTGAGGGTAGGATTCGCTGACTGTGCCGCGAGAAGCGTTTGGGATGTCGTGGCGCAAGACCACGTTGTGCAGGGAGAAACTGGCCGTGGGCCCGTGTGGGAAATGCGACACCGTCAGCGCGGTGGGCGTGCCTCTGTGCTCGTGCAGGAGAATCAGATCGCTCAGTCCGCTGCTGTTGGCGCTGCTGACCAGGTTCGGCAGGATCAGGTTTCCGCGGTTCAGGCGGATGGCGGTGGGGAGGAGCAGTCTGATCTCCTTTGCGAAACTGCCCAGGCGGGAGGATGGGTCGCGGGAGGTGGTGACGAGCACTCGCGGGTCGACCACGCCGGACAGGTGGCTGTATTCGTCGTCGATTTCGAGCTCTTCGGCCGTGGTGCGGTCGGCGCGCGATTCGTCGTATTTGTAGTCCTGGCGCAGGCTCTTGTCGTTCGCGATGGACGGGTCTAAGGGCTTGCCGGAGGCGAGGGAGGCTTTGAGCGCTGCACGCTTGCTGGCAATTTCGGCATCGCGAAGGGTGAGGGCGCGGCGGTAGAGGTAGTCTCGCCGTTCACGGGCTTGTCTACGAATCATGGTGATTGTGGTGTGTGTGGTGTGAAGTTGTGTGGTAGGCGCTGCATTCGTGCATGTGAAGCCAAAAAAGTCGCCCTGCAAGTCCGGAGAAGCGTGCCAAGAGTTCAGTCCCGTCGTGCGCCCCACTGGCAAACGGAGCAAAAGCCAAAGGCCGTACCTGCGCAACTCAATACGTCCAGTGCGTGGCCAAGCAGCACGCAGCAGCTCTACCACAGCATCCCTACTTCCTCTTCCCTAACCATTTCCTTTTTCTTTTTCGCGGTCTGGGACATACAAGTGGGAAGGTGACCAGATTGTTTCGGGGGACGGATTACGTGCGCCTGTTACGGACTATCGCCTTCTAAGTCCGCCTCTGCTTCTGAAAGCACCGCCGCACGACACTGCAACACTGCATACGACTGCCCACTCCCCCTCGCTCTCGTGCATAGCGCTTTCACTTCACTATGGAGGGCGCCTTTACGCACCTCGGAAATCATCTCATCTCCGACTCCGCCTCCGCCATCAACGCTGGGGATGACCTTTCCACCATCGACGCCGACGAGAGCGCGCTGGACAGGGAGTATGGAAGGGGCAACCTGACCGGCGGACCACGCAGGAGAAGGGTTGGCGACGACGATGAGACAGACGTCTACGATGACGATGACGATCTTGAGAGCTTAGCCAGCCAAGCTGTGAGTGGCGCAAATGGACACATGCACCAGAAAGAGGAGGAAGTTGAGCTCCCAGCACATGCTTGCGCGTACGTCTATCCAGAACACACAGATCCAAGGTGAGGATGTAGGAGAAGGACACTATTCTGATCGGTCACAGTTACTGCGGTATCCACAACGCCAGCAGCGTCGTCAAGTGTCTGGCTTGCAACAAGTGGTTCTGTAGCGCTCGCGGAAACACCTCGTCCTCGCACATCATCAACCATCTCGTTCGCGCGCGCCACAAGGAAGTCCAGTTGCACCCTGCTTCGCCGCTTGGAGACACTGTGCTGGAATGCTACAACTGCGGGACGAAGAATGTTTTCTTACTTGGTTTCATCCCTGCCAAGTCCGACACTGTGGTAGTCCTGCTTTGCCGTCAGCCTTGCGCCGCTATGCCCTCGTCGAAAGATATGAACTGGGATACTTCGCGCTGGCAGCCTCTGATTGAGGACCGCTCTTTCCTTCCGTGGCTGGTATCCGCTCCTTCTGACCAGGAGCAAATGCGTGCTAGACACCTTCTTCCACAGATGATTGCAAAGCTGGAGGAGATGTGGAAAGACAACTCCAATGCCACGATTGCCGATCTGGAGAAGGGAGCTGGTGTTGATGATGAGCCTGCTCCGGTCCTCCTTCGCTATGACGATGCCTACCAATACCAGAACGTGTTCGGTCCCCTGGTCAAGATTGAGGCAGACTACGACCGCAAGCTGAAGGAGGCACAATCTCAAGATGGCTTGATTGTACGTTGGGATTTTGGTCTGAACAACAAGCACTTGGCTAGCTTTGTCCTTCCCAAGCTTGAGCTCGGCGACGTCAAGCTTGCTGTTGGTGATGAGATGCGCCTCCGCTACACCGGCGAGCTCAGGCCCCACTGGGAGGGTGTTGGATATGTCATTAAGATTCCAAACAACCAGTCTGACGAGGTCACCATTGAACTGCGCACGAAGGGCGACCACAAATCTGTGCCCACAGAGTGCACGCACAACTTCAGCGCCGACTACGTCTGGAAGGCTACCTCATTCGATCGCATGCAGCACGCAATGAAGACTTTCGCGATCGACGAGATGAGTGTTTCTGGCTACATTTTCCACCGTCTGCTAGGTCACGAGGTTGCCGCCGCTCCTATGAAGACGCAGATGCCACGCAAGTACAGCGTGCCTGGTCTTCCTGAGCTCAACGGGTCACAGATCAACGCTGTCAAGAGCGTCCTTCAGAAACCACTGAGCTTGATTCAGGGCCCTCCAGGTACGGGAAAGACAGTCACTTCCGCGACCATCATCTATCACTTGGCAAGGATCAACGGTGGCCAGGTGCTTGTTTGCGCTCCTTCCAACGTCGCTGTTGACCAGCTCTGCGAGCGTATTCACCGCACCGGCCTGAAGACTGTCCGTGTCACCGCAAAGAGCAGGGAAGATGTTGAGTCCCCAGTTGGCTTCCTGTCATTGCATGAGCAAGTCCGCATGAACGACACCAATGTCGAGCTGAACAAGCTGAACCAGCTCAAGAGCGAGCTTGGTGAATTGTCCAGCCAGGACGAGAAGAAGTTTAAGCAGCTCGTCCGCAACGCTGAGCGCGAGATTCTTCAGAACGCCGACGTTATCTGCTGTACTTGTGTTGGTGCGGGAGACCCACGTCTTGCCAAGTTCAAGTTCAGGACTGTCCTGATCGATGAGTCCACCCAGTCTGCCGAACCGGAGTGTATGATCCCGCTTGTTCTCGGCTGTAAGCAGGTCGTACTGGTTGGTGATCACCAGCAGCTTGGTCCTGTCATCATGAACAAGAAGGCTGCCAAGGCAGGTCTAAACCAGTCTCTGTTTGAGCGTCTGGTCATTCTTGGCTGCGCTCCGATCCGTCTTCAAGTCCAGTACCGTATGCACCCTTGTCTGTCCGAGTTCCCATCCAACATGTTCTACGAGGGCTCTCTGCAGAACGGTGTCACCATGCAGCAGCGTCTCCGCCGTGATGTCGACTTCCCCTGGCCTGTCGCTGACTCCCCAATGATGTTCTGGTCCAACTTGGGCAACGAGGAAATCTCCGCTTCTGGTACATCCTACCTGAACCGCACCGAAGCGCAGAACGTCGAGAAGATTGTCACTCGTTTCTTCAAAGCTGGTGTTCAACCGCAGGATATTGGTATCATCACTCCATACGAAGGTCAGCGCTCCTATGTCGTTTCTTCCATGCAGTCGTCAGGCACCTTCAAGAAGGAGCACTACAAGGAGATTGAAGTCGCCTCTGTCGACGCCTTCCAAGGTCGTGAGAAGGACTTCATCGTCCTGTCTTGTGTTCGTTCCAACGATCACCAGGGCATTGGTTTCTTGTCGGACCCTCGCCGTCTCAACGTCGCGCTCACTCGTGCCAAGTACGGCCTTGTCATCCTTGGAAACCCTAAGGTTCTCTCCAAACACCCACTCTGGCACTACCTGCTTCTGCACTTCAAGGAGCGCAACTGCCTCGTTGAAGGACCTCTCAGCAACCTCCAGGTCTCTCTCTTGCAATTCTCCAGGCCGAAGACGACTTACCGTGGTCCACAGCGCTACCAGATGGCTTACCAGCACGCAACCAATATGGCTGCCGCTCAAGGTGGCAACCGTGCCAACGGCCGCAAGGACTACGGTGATGCTGGATCCATTGTGGGATACATCCCTGACGATGTCTCCTCCGTGCACTCAAGCGCTCTCGGAGGCGCAGCCCTACCGTCCAACTACCCACCCATGTTCCAGAACTTTACGGAAGCCTGGCCAACCCTTCCCGGCGGCCGTAATGGTGTGCCACAGCCGAAGGCGCCGGAGAGTGTCGCAGGTGAGAGTGTCGCAGGCACTGAGATCACAGACATTACGACCACCACGAACGGTGCCAAGAACGGCGCTGGTGTCGGACAGGGCGGTGTCAGCCTTGCTGGTCTGAGCATCAATGACCTCGGCAAGCAGACCAGTCTCAGCCAAAGCGATCGCTTGAAGCGCTACGTTGAGGGTGGTATGCCTGGCCGCCAAGACGACGACGCCAGGTCCATCTCCACAGCCTTCCACAGTCAGGTCGGACTCGGTGGGTACGACTGATTGGATGGCGCAACGGACATTAAGGATCTGAGCATGGAAAGCTAAGAGCTAGGAGAGTATGGCATGGAACCAGAGCATCGCCTCTAGATATTTCCGACCTCAAGGGCCACGACATTCGCAACCGAGCTCGCTACCACAGCAGCTTGCGTGCCCCCGCCCGCGAGTCTCATGGGTGGGAAACAGACCAGCTTGTGTGCCTTCATTGCGCGGCCGCACGATATCCTGCTGAGGAAGTACACCAGAAGCAACCTCTACCTCGCGCCCTAGCGCTCACTTACCGAACGTTATCGTCAGTAGTGAGAAGTATGGGTAGGATGGAGAGGAAAGGTTCCCACAGCAGCGCAGGTCCGGTTGGGTGGATGTCGTTGCTGGAGTTTGCTTGCGTTATTGAGAGTTCACAACAGCACGGCCACGGTTGGTGGTTTTACACATTCCTTCAGTATCTGTGCTTTTTGTCATTTTGCAAAGCTAGTGCTAGTAACATGTAGCTTATTCAATCCAACTGAAGTCGCTCATTTCAACCAGATGACTTGTCCTCAGTCAACGTGGTGCGCCTCTCCAACTTTGTGACTAGCCTACGAGGAGCAGACCAACCTTGACTCTTCGTCCTTCGGCCGCGGTGCAACAAGCATGTCTGGTGATGAGGCACCCTCGAAATGAGAGTCCTTTCAAACCGCTACCACACCTCACAACTCTTGCTTCGCTTCCTCATACTGCCTCGACTGCGATGTCAAGGACTCCAGTCTTGCTATGTCCGGATCAATACCGCTGACCATGATTGCCGGCGAGATAGTCAACAAGCTTTCCTGCGGCCAATGCGTTCGAAGCGGTCAAATAATACAGCGATTGCCATGCAAGCGTTTCAACCAATCATGCTCTTCTTCCTTCCCCTCATCCTCACGTCTTCCAGGCGTTTCAAGACCACCTTAGCACCCTTATAGCTCTCGCCATACGCCTTCAACACATCCTTAAACGCGTCCTCAGCTTCCGGATGCGTAGATCCAAACGCTCGTTCCAAGACATATAGATCCACAGCCTTATCCTCCTCCTGCACCGACGTCATCGCAAGTCCGAAATCGATGAGCACAATATCTCCCTGCAAGTCCTTGATTCCTTTCTCCTCCTCACCATCCCCTCGTCGTGGCCGCAGCATGAGGTTGCTGGTCGTCAGATCCCCATGCACAACTCCCACCTCATGCAACCTTCCCACCGCCCGTCCCACCCTGCTCATCAACCCTGCCAACTCCTCCTCCCTTTCCCCCTCCACTCCCTCCTTATTTCCTTGTCCGTGATAAAACCAGTCCAAACACCTCCTCACCGTCGCCCCTCCAACCCACTCCAACGCAACCCACCCCCTCTCCCAATCCAGACCCAGCACACCTGGGACACTGACACCCTCCTTCTTACACCGTACCAGTACGCGGGCTTCGGCAAGGATGCGCGCCCGAGTCAGCCGCTTGTCGAGGGTGGGGTGTCGGTAGGCTTTTGATGGGCGGTGTTTTAGTGCGCAGGGCGTAGTGGGGGTCAAGTAGGAAGTGCGGTAGACGAGGGCTTCGGCGCCTTGGGTTAGAAGGGTTGGTGCGTTGGAGCCGGTGGAGGAACCGAAGGGAAACGGTAAGGTGTGGATGGGCGCGTGGATATCCGAGGCAGGCTCGGGGACGTCTATTGAAGCCATTGTGTCGTATTCGGAGAAAGAAAATTATATCGATTGGTAGGGTAGTGTGGATATGGTAAGTCGGTATAGAAATGTTGGAGGGGTTATCGATAGGTCAGAAGTTCGTTGCGGAAGTCTTGGGACTTGGCTCCGCCTCCGCGAATTGGGGGACCCTTGATCACAGTAACGGCCGAGTGACCCCTTCTCCTTTATTTATCTTACTTTCGAGCCGCGCGTATACCGAAGCTGAGATTGTTTCGAACTTGGGTGTTTTGGGATGGTTAAGGTGTAAGAGACGTCCATGGACGGAGTTGTATAAGCATTTGGTAGGAAGCGGAGCGACATTTCTTGCTTCGATTATACGCCCAGTCGCGTTTGGATTCTGGTTACATTCGTTTGGTGCCACTGCGTCTTTTCCGATCTGTTCTTTTCCTACAATTGAGACACTCCAGGGATTGGAACATCAACTGGTGTCTCCAGATAGTCCTATATTTGGGGGCGGTACAGTGCCCACCAGTCAAGGAAAGATGCTCACGACCACATCTTCGCGGCGCATATGGCGCTCTCCTTTTCTCAGGATCACTTTTCTTCTCATTCTCCTATGGTCAATCCATGATACATTCAGAGTACAACGAGCGATGTCTGCTGCACAGAAACAGCAACAATCTACCACATACACCAGGAAGGAGAAGGTCTTTATCGTCAGCCTTCCCTGGAATAACGAGATCATCCTCCGCAACCACTGGAATGCGCAATTAGTAGCCCTTACCAAGGCTCTTGGACCGGAGAATGTGTATGTCAGCATCTATGAGAATGGAAGCTATGACAACACCAAGGATGCTCTGAGGTTACTCGACGAAGAACTCGGCGCTGCCGGCATTCAGCGGAAGATTGTTCTGGATGAGACTAGCCATGCCGAGATGATATCGAAACATCCCACGTCCAGCGGTTGGATTAAGACTCCGAAAGGCGATACCGAGTTGCGACGCATCCCATACCTATCTCGGATACGTAACACATCTCTGAAACCACTCATGGACCTTGCAGCTTCGGAGGGCAAATACTTCGATAAAATACTCTTCCTGAACGACATCATCTTCAGCACGGACGACGCTCTCAACCTCCTCGATACTAAAGGTGGAAAGTACGCTGCAGCATGTGCGTTGGACTTCGTATTGCCACCAGCTTTCTATGACACCTTTGCCCTAAGAGATAGTGAAGGATTTGCTGCACTCATGCCGTCCTGGCCGTACTTCCGTTCCTCTAAATCACGCTCGGCGTTAAAGGGCGGCCAGCCAGTGCCTGTATCTAGCTGCTGGAATGGCATGATTGCCATGGATGCCGCGCCCTTCTACGACGAGAGTGATGCCCTCAGATTTCGCGGTATCCCAGATTCACTGGCTCAGTTGCACCTGGAAGGGAGCGAATGCTGTCTCATTCACGCTGACAACAGGCTGTCCCGGACGGCTGGCGTCTGGGTGAATCCCAATGTGCGGGTGGGATACTGTCAGAAACTCTACCACGTGGAACCGGAGAAGTACAGGGCCTTATGCAACTTGGCCTACGACGAAGTAAATGCGCGGAATCCTTGGGTAGGGTTTTGGAGTGTCTGGTGGGGTTCATGGCAGAACAGGTTTTGGAGGTGGACGACTATGCCTCTGTTGCAGAATCATGTGGTTGTGGGCAGGTTGAATGGTTGGATGTATGGGGAGCAGAGGGTTGAGAAAGGCGACTTCTGCTTGATAGATGAGATGCAGGTCGTGCGAGATATTGGATGGGCGCATGTATGATAACACTGCACTTATATAAAAGCGCTTCATATACAGTACCTATACGTACTTTAGGTCTCTTCCTATATTGTATAAGTAGGTATATGTAGTCTGCCAAAGCGGTCTTGAATCACCGTACGCGCTACGCGGGCGTATGACGCTAGGCACTGACTCGCATGACCGCAACTCATCCATGATTTCGTATCAATAAAGTATACAAGTGTGGTTCAATGGCTATAACACTGTTCACTCACTAGGCAGAGTAATCTGCCATCTTCCTTGACTCCTGCCGACATGTTCCGTCGGCTACTATCATACGTACGAGCCGAGCCCCTCAAAAACACCGGCTCCCTCGCCCGCGACCTCCTCGCCAGCGAACGCACGTTCCTCGCCTGGACGCGTACCGGCCTCAGCTTCATCGCCTTAGGGGTCGCACTCGAGAAGGTCGAAGCCTTCGCTGCCATATCACCCACGTTATTGCATCTCGAGGACTCACGCACGAAGATCGCGGCTGGGATCTTGGTCGCTAGTGGGAGTGGATGCGTCGCTCACGGCACCCACAGCTACTTTAGGACCATGCATTTGTTACAGAATGGTATGTTCCGGCCTAACACGGCGGGTGTCACGCTTGCCGCTGTGACGAGTATTGCTATTGCGGTGGCGGGTACGGCGTTGGTGTTGGAGAATGAGGACTCGAAGCGGAGGAGGAAGGAGGCGGAAGGAAAGGTATGAGACGGCACCGTGCCGTGCGTAAGCCATTGGGAAAGAGCGCTCTACCTGTATTCAGGCAACGGGCAGGCTTTACGGATCAATCTCTGCAACTCCGAATACGAGGGACAACATCTTGCAGATGCCGCGCTGACTAAGATGGTGTGAGCTTTATCATCCACCATAAAAACTCGCAGCCACTGCGTCTCCGGCCCTACCAAATGATATGGATACAACACAAATGCATACTTTGAGTATAATGGATGCGGGGAAAGCAGAACATGCTCGGCACGACCGGTGCTTATTGAGGGGGGGACAGTATCTTACCAGTCCCGAAGGTCATCATTTTGCGGTATGTCAGAGGCACTGCATGATGATGACAACGCAAGCCGTGCATGGTGTGGACGACGGCCGTCTCTGATCTGGCAGTATAAGCGGTTTAGACTGTTTGATGGAGCGGCAGACGCTGTCCTGACTGAAAGCGCGTGCCATGGTATAAAGACAGACCTGGCGCTGTAGAAGATGCCTATACCTTACGATAAGGCAAAGCACTGGTCCCGACGAACTCATTCATTCCGCATACGCTTTGTGATACTCATGATGAAGGGTCTAGTCTTATTCATGCTTGCTGTCTTACCGGCTGGTTTGGCTTATGAATGCGAGGACTTCGTCGTCCCAGTTACAGTCTCCGCGACCACCTTCACCACCAATTTCCCACCGTTTGTAAACAGATCTGCTGCCATAGACTTCCTGGTCGCAGCCACAGGCCGGCATGCGGCCTCAGCTTCCTTTTTCAGTGGCACCGCCAGCATGACCGACACTTTCGACATTAGCGCCAGGTATTGCACGCCGTCCTCGAAGGAGGATAAAAGATCCCAAAGCGGCGGAGTCGTCCAACTCTTGACCCATGGACTCGGTTTCCAGAAAGGTTATTGGGAAGTCGATCTACCAAATTCGCCTCTCAACTACAACTACATCAAGGCGGCGACTGAAGCTGGATACTCAACCTTGTCCTACGATCGTCTTGGGACCGGGGAATCATCACATCCTGATCCATACGATATCGTCCAGGAGCGCGTGCAGGTTGCTATCCTGATAGAGCTTACTTGGATGTTACGCACTGGTGTGCTTTGCGACAAGGTTCCAAAGCCAGAGAAGGTGGTCCATGTCGGTCACAGTTTTGGTAGGTGCAAATTGTATTTCAAGGAAGACTTGCAGTATCAAGCGCATCGAAAAGACACGGGAGTCTAGTGGACATATTAAATCTAACATGATCATAGGCAGCGTTCTCAGTAACGACCTAGCCGCCGTAGCTCCCTCACTGAGCGATGGACTAGTCCTCACTGGGTTTACCCACAACACGCAATATGCATCCAACTTTTTCATCTCGACTCTCCTCAACCTAGCACGGGATAGCTATTTCCCACTCCACCGCTTTGATGGTTTCAACTCCGGCTACGTGACCTGGACCGATCTATGGGCAAACCAGTATAGCTTTTTCAAGTATCGATACTTTGACTTCATCATGTTGCAGAGGGCAGAAAACACGAAGATGCCGTTTACTATGGGCGAGATCCTCACTACATCTCCCCCAATTGCCAAAGTCGCTGCGCCGGATTTTGCTGGATTTGTCTTCGTGAGTGCATCCTCAGACCTTGATAACATTGATACCTATGTTGCTGACGGTAGCCTGGATAGTTCGTAAACGGCGAGAACGACCTCATCTTCTGCGGCGGTGACTGTACCGGTCTTGTTGAAGGGCCGGATGTGAACACGTCGTCCCAGTTTCCCAACGCTTCGGCTTTCGACTCGCATATTGAGCCACACACTGGACATGCCATGAACTTACATTATTCTGCGGAGAAGGTATATGGAATCATTCAGGACTACATCAGCGCGCATGTTTAGCTGAGAGCATGCTCGGCCGCTATCAGTCGTAGAAACGCGCGGAGACAAGGGCATACGGTGCCGCGTTCCAATCTCCAGTGCGATATGTCCGGCGAAACATGTACTTCCAGGTATAGACATGTATGTATGCATGTAGATTACTGTGTCGCCCACATAGTGAAGTATAGAGTTAAGGTTCGAATTGCATGTGAAAGGCCCGTGCTTCATTCTCCGCAATTTGGACAGTGACGTGTCTAGCTAACCAGTTCTGTCTTCGACTCCCTCAAAGTGGCAGATAACCTACCAAACCTATTCTTCATCAACAGCAAGTACTCTAGCCTGTGCGTACGTACCAAGCTCAAGATGTACATGGGAAATCGATAGACGTCCCCTACCCAGCCATGGATGACCACATATCCTCCCCCCTCGTCAACCGCGACGACCCTATACCCGTCCTACAGATCCCGCTATCCGAAGATACAAGATCTGCGTCGCCAGCTGCGAAAAATACCCCCAAGACAGGTCGCAGGGAAGCGTTCAAGAAGGAGGCGGAAAAGCTCAAGTCTAAGCTGGAAGATGTTGGCGACCAATACAGAGCTAGTGGGGGAAGTCTGCAGGACCGGATGTATGCAATGTATGTGGAAGCATCATGGGCGAAAGCTGGCGAAAGAAAGCTAAGATATGGCTTGCAGGTTAATGCAACAGATTATGCCACCAGAGATTGCAGAAGATGGCACAGAAGTCAAGGACAGACGATCTCGGCAATACGTCGACAGGCCGTCCTTCAGCGTCGGGGCGATGAGCTCCAACTTCAGGCGGTTCAACGCAAGGTAATGCTGAAACGCCGTTTAATTTATATAGGGCTCTGGTGATTCTAACCTGCTTCAAGGATTGGAATTGTCTTCGTCTTCCAAAACCGCCTGATCCGCCTCTTCACCTGGCGCGAGCCAACACATACGCTTTCTTTTCTAGCCCTTTATGCGCTTGTGGTACTACAACCCTCACTACTTCCCGTCGTACCTCTCGCGCTCTGTATGTTCTTCATAATGATACCCTCCTTTTTGGCTCGTCATCCTCCTCCACCCACCGCCTCTGAGGACAACCCCCGATTAAGCGACTATTCTGGGCCACCCGTGGCACCCCCGACACGCGTTAAGCCTGCACCCGAGATGAGCAAAGACTTCTTTCGGAACATGCGTGACTTACAAAACAGCATGGAGGATTTCAGTCGCGCTCACGATTCCGCGGTGCAATACATTCAGCCATATACTGACTTTAGCGACGAAGCTGTGAGTTCGGCTGTATTCCTAGCGCTTGCCGGATTGCTATGTGCAGCTCTTGTGGCATCTCATGTGGTACCCTGGCGAGCTATCGTGCTCGTAGCAGGATGGACAGCTATCGCTGCTGGACATCCAGACGTTCAGGAATTTCTTCTCAACAAAAGCAATGCAAGCACCATGATGCAGAAGCGTGATGTCTTCGCCAAGCGGCTCCGGGACTGGATCAATGCAGACATCGTCATGGACGAGCCACCAGAAGTTCGCGAAGTCGAGATCTTCGAACTGCAAAAACTGCAGCGGCCAAGCTTTGGTATCGAGACTCAGATTGCCGGTCTCATTGGTGGAGAGTGGGAGCCATGGCTGTTCTCTTCTACGCCATATGATCCTATGTCTCCTTCGCGCATTGCTGGAGCTAGACCGCAGGGTACGCAGTTCTTCGAAGAGGTACAACCGCCTAATGGGTGGACTTGGAGGGACAAGAAGTGGAGCCTAGATCTTGGAAGCAGGGAGTGGGTCGAAGAGAGATGCGTGACTGGAGTAGAGGTTGAGACGGAGGGCGAGAGATGGGTGTACGACATTGCAGACGAGTCAGGTGCCGCAAAGAAGGGTGCTAGAACAACCTCTGTCCCCAGGCTCTGGGAGGAGGGGACTGGCAGGGCTCCGAAGGGCGAGTGGAGGAGGAGACGTTGGGTTCGATTGGTGGAACGCAAGGTCGTTAAGGTCAGTCCGAATGACTGAGTCTAGAACCTACATGAGAGGTATTGAATTCTGTTCCGACCACTTCATGCAGCGTCGTCGATGCTCCCCCAGGGACGCAGTGGTGCCCCAAAGCCCAGCGCGCTATCGACCCTGGATCCTGGCATGTTGAACCCAGGCTCCGTTATACCGGAATCCATTACCTGAAGCCTGGATATCACGTCTGGGGAGGCGCTCGAAGGACATTTTCGGACTTGCGACCTACCAAGTCATGACCAACCTCGTCCCAGAGACGAACTTACTTGGATGACTTAGCCGCTGCAAACGCTAGCAGCAGACGCTGCCCACATATGGGGATCAAGAGTAAAGGATTTGGGCGTCGTAGAAGATGGTCCGTAACTTTGGAGTGAGAGTGAGCGTTGCAACCACCCTTAACCACATCGTTTACGGAATCACCCACGCCAAGTGCTTGGATTAGTCGATACCCTTAGCAACTCCATGCGTCTGAGGAGGCTTTGTATGAGTTGACTAAGCAAGAGTCCGATCGGCGTTTGCTGAAGGCCTGGGCTCCTGCCTGTTCTGCCAACCGCGCGGCTGGATCGCTCCTTCCCTGAGCCCATTGCTATGAACCGAAATGCAAACCTGACCCGGAAAGGCTACATGTATCCTTCTTTGTTCAAATAACGTCTCTCTACTGCTCGATACCTTCTCTATTCTATCGCAAAGCGTCCAATACTTATGGCTTTATCACCTAAGGACTTTGGAAAGCACGCAGCAAGCGCGGCTTCCCTTCTAGGAAAGTCACCTGCCTAGATCTGGAAAGGACTCCAAATTCTCTCCCCTAATAGCAACTCCATTGTACTTCGAGTCAAGCATACCTACATGTACACAGTCAAATCACTCTGATGGAACCTGGTGCTGTAGGCCTGTTCCCATGAGTACGACCAGAAAGAATGAGCCAGTCCAGAATGTAAATACGCCTCGCAAAGGCGATCTCAAACCTCTCAGATATCGTTGCGAGTGTGAAGGCCACCCGGTTTTAACAGAGCAAGGATCAGAAACTGTGTGCAACACAGAGGAGCACCATACTCTTCCCGAACTCCAAAGGAAAGAACGGACATGATCAATGTAAGTAAGAATGAGCCTGAGCTGTGATTTATATCTACTACCACATCGCTATATGTGTAAACCCATATCCAGCCGAAAGAATGAAAGCAACCCTCCGGATATCACGCTATGCTTTTTCCCAAACCCGAGCAACCAATCCTTTATGCCCATTTCCACATAAAGCTGAGTGAGTAGACCAGCCTCGCGCCCCAAAACGCCTCGCAATGTCATTCCTAAACCATTAAGCGACGAACCCGCTCAAAACGTACAATTCCTCCACTCAGTCTTGTTTCCCGCCTTTTAGGATGTGGAATTACCAATGGCAAATACCACCATCGCTATCATCAACACTCCACACCCCAGCGAGACCCACAATCTCCATCTTCTCACCCATCTTACCCATCCTCACACCCGCATCAACACCAGGGCCATTGTTCAGCAAGCGTCTAGCCCAAGCATCGATCGCCGGCTCGCCCGTCTCATCCCTTGCCTGCTTAAGGAACGGAATCAGGGCTGTGCCGCCCGTGCCCTTGAGGTTCTTCCGTTCATCGCCCGTCTTCGAATCCTTGCGGTTGGCAATGTTGAGCCTCTCGGGCCGCGGTGACCCGCTCTGCGAGTTCCGCGACTCGCGGCTCTTGACGATGATGTAGCGCGACACCATCTGGATATGCTTGTCGCGGAAGGCGCGGAGCATGGCCAGGCAGGCGTCGAAGGCGGTCGCCAGCGCGCGGTCGTGCTTGTGCCCGTTCACGAATTGCCGGATATTCGCGATCTGGGAGACGTGCTCGAGGAAACGGGCGTGCGGGCCCGGCATGTATGTGCGCATGTCGTGGATGAAGTTCTTGCTGGGTGGTGGAGGTGGAGAACCCTCTGGCTGCTTGACTGCGGAGCCGGTCGGGCGGTGCTCGATGCCGAGGACGAGATCGAAGAATTGGATGATGGAGGATTGGGCGTTGCTGCCGCCGCTGTATTGAACATAGTCGTCGGTGCCGGAGCCAGTGTCGAAGATTACACCGCGTGGGAGACCGGCATCGGACATATTCTTGCTGCCGGCGAGGAAGGGTCGGATGCGGTGGTAGAAAACGTGCGGGTCGCAGTTTTCGTACATGCGGACTAAGAGTGAGCCGAGCTCATCTAGGCGCTCTGCGAATGACCGGAGGCATTCTGTGACGGTTGCGCGATCGCCGTTCCGTGCGGCTTGGATAGCGTGGAGCATGAGAGGGATGATTGGCGCGCCGCGAGCTTCGATGGCTACGCTGACCAGGTAGAACCATGACTCGTCGAGCGAACCAGTGAAGGTGTTCAGAGTGTACAGGTTCTCCAGGCTGTCGACTGGCTCATCCTCAAATAGGGGCTTGTAGTTCCATAACACGACAGCAGCGTATGTAGCTACTGTGGGAACTTCAAGCCGATTGCAGGTTGCGATAAAAGGGATCGATATCGAAGGAGGCACACGCTCTGCTGGTCGGTCGCCACCCCATACATATGCGTGTGAGATAAAAGCGAGAACCATGTATGCTCGTCGCCATTCTGCGTCGTTTTCTAAGTAGATTGTGGAGAGTATGGGAAGGTTGTCAACAACACCGCGTATCCGCTTGGTGAGGATTAGACCCTGGAGATTGCGTCCGACATTCTCCCATGGTCTGTAGTAGGCCTGTGGGAGACTCTCAAGAGGTGGTTCTTGCGGAAGGAAGCCGTAGTCCTTTGAAACGTCGTAATCGCTAAGTTGTGGGATTGAAGGAAGCATGGTGTAGGTGATGGGCAGATTGATGGCCCTGCTGGCCTTTGATTGATGTACCAAGCTCTTATGCTCTAGATTCTCCCTGTGGAGGCACTATGTCTCCCGTGGCTTTGTAGTGTTTCGGTCGCGTGAGTCGGTTGAAGATTTTCGGATGGATGGCGGGGTATGGCGGGGCTGGATGGATGGATGCGCCGCTTTTGCGAAGGATGTGGCGCTGGTGTATTGTGCGTGTCGGAAGAGGCTTGAGGTAGATGCGAACTGATATCGAAAGTGGAAAGAGTGTGTTGTTTGTGGAAGTCAATTGCTAAAGGCTGAGAATGATGAAGACGATGACGGTGGGGCGAAGCAGCCTTGAAGTGAAAGGCGACAGCGGACGGAACAGGCCGGAAGGGTGTATTAGGACGGAGGTACGACGGCTTGTGACGAATGATAATGAGCGGAAGAAAGAAAGCGCGCGAAGGACGGAGGCTCGCAATTGAGGGGGTTTACGGGTTGCGGAGATGCTGAGAAATGCGTCGGATGGGACGATGAAAAAGTAGGCTTAACGCCGAAGTCGCAGCTCCGTTTCTAGACTTGCCGCGCCAGGCACCACCACCTCACCGTCAACGGATTTGGGGGACTGAGGGGTCACCCTGCTTTACTAAGGCACATGTTCCTACAGCACACGGACAGAGGGAAGCCGGACAGGATGCATGGAGGTCAGGCCATCGTCTTTACCACACATGATACGCGCACCAGAGGAATGGAAGCTCTATCTTGCGGCTGATGCAGCGATTACTGATGGAGATGATGAAGATGAGTGAGAGCTTTGGGGTCCAGCCCGCCGACGATCACGCCTGGCACTGCTGGCAGGCTGGCAGGTGGCACACACTCCGACGTTCCATTCAAGGTTGTGTTTTGGGTCCCTGCGCCGGTTGCGAGATCTCTGATTCAGCCGCCACCCGCCCGACAGGCATCCGTGAATCGAAACACGCATGCATCATCAATGATTACTTGCCAGATTATGGCTATGACGCTTACACGCTGTAGAAGATGGATATCCATGTCTATTCGATGGGTGAGATACTATGTAGACGGGGCTGACAGATCTGGCGAAAAGTCTCCGACCGCGGGTCCGAGACTGACATTCAACCGCCCGATTCTTGGCACGCGTGGTCCATTCCCCAGATCTCTGGTGTGAACCGTGTGAACCGTGTTGACGGGATGATCCACGCTTCAAGTTTGTATTTGTGCGTGGTAATAGTTCGGAGGAAAGCTTCGGTGCGTCTAGAATCCACTCAAATGTCCGATGACGGACCTCGCCAGCATTCATGTTGCATCAGGAGACAATACCTGGAAGCGGTGGTGGACTGCGCGGTTTTACTCACGATAATACTGTAATGATAATACAGGGCAGAATTGGCACCATCAATGTTGTTGTCAGGCTTGCTGAACCTAGCACGCTTAATTCCTATTGCCTGCAATATATCCGTCACTAGTCCATCCCATCTGCGGCTACTAGGCCTGTGGATAACCTGTAGATGTCATACAATATCAGGCTCCTAATTCTATCCATACCCTAAAAGACGTATCCTCGGATCCAGCCAAGACATGTCCGTTGGACAACCGAAAGTAGATGAAGTGATACAGGTGTCCATCTCTTGATGACAGAGCAGTGATACAAGAACAAAGGAAAAGGGATAGAGCAAGTACAAGCGTTTCTGGTCGTTATTGCGGGCATATGCCTCTCGCAAGAGATGATGAAGTACAGCGGAGTTATCCTCCCTTGAAAAACAAACATGTGGGTATAACAGATTTGTCCCATATTGTGAATTGATTGTGCCTGTGTTTGCGCCGTTCCCGCGTCATCTGTGAGACCGGTAAACGCTTGATTCAGATGCAAGGGAAATTGTTGTACAAGCATGAAGGTGTAGGTGTTGTTGGTGGTTACGCGCAGTTCTACCGCCTGCGCGTTGTCGTATGGATAACGTTGTCGTTAAGTGCAGGACTACATATAGTCAAAGCAGATCGTGGTGGTTCCGTCACCTCTCGACACTTGACGTCCGACTGAAGGAGCTCGAATCGCGTCCCTCTGGTCTGTTCTTCTCGCTCGGGGTACGGCTAAAGAATCGCCTTGGCCAAGATCTCGTCTCACTCCTAACGCCATCCATACGTTGGCTCCCATTAGTTGAGCTGTCCATAATGCCATAAGCTGAATCGTCTCTGTTGAGAGGAAGTGGTGCTTCTTTGCGGATCTTGACAAAGAGCTTGGCGTCCCGATACCGCTCGCCGTATGCGTTGAACAATGGCAGATGACGGTAGCCTTGTTGGAGGCTGCTCAGTTTGGCGGTGAAAGACGCTAGTTCGACATTGTTGTTGGACAGATTGCGACCATCAGGGGAGTTCCATACAGTCCACCTGACAAAGATGAGGCCCGGGTACTTCGTCTCAACCGTCATCGACAATGGCTGGTTGAAGATGGGATCAAACCCGTTGGACTCTGCGATCTTTGTGCGCTTTCTCAGAGGCGAGCCAATTCCGTAAACGCCGTCTCCCCTAGAAGCATCCGTGCCGCCTTCGCCCTTTGCGATACCGCGAGCTTTGTCTTCGGCTGAGAACATCTCAAACTCAATGTATGGGTTCATGCCAACGTCCGGATTGTGGTTGCGTGGTCGGGGCAAACGCTGAGCTGATATGACTTCGACAGAAAATTTGACGAGTTTGGTAGCCTTCTTCTCCTTCTTGAACATACCATCACCTAGGGTGTCGGTGATTGGAAGATGTTTTGCGTGACGCAGCTCTTCCGGCTTCAAAACATAGCCAGTGCGATCAATGCCAGCAGCGAACATTGCCTCGTTGACCTGGAGATTGACATCATATGTCTGCCAGTTCAGCGCCACCATCTGCACGCCGCGCTTCCATGACTGTAAAGGATTGAAATTCGACGAGTCGATCCGCAAAGGTCCGGGATAGACACGCATTAGGTATCGAACATTGTGCTTCTCTAGCTGGGCCTTGGTGTCCGAGTCCTTGCAGAGTCTGTCAAACGTATTCTCAGAGAACGAGTAGATGTGGTTGTAAGCCCTAGCTTCTGGCGCGGTAAACTCAGAATATTTGATCCCACAAGCATACACACCCAGTGCAGCAAGGTCAGGGGTGATTCTGCTGGTCTTGGACTTCTTCTTGTTCTTCTTCCGCCTGGCCGAGCCAGGTAAGGTGTCACTCTCACTGGTCGAGCTGCTTGCGGATAGACCGGTGCCAGAGGTAGTAGATCCACGAGGTGTTGACCATGGGTTGGTAGAGCGTTCGATAGGGCTTGCAGAAACGGATTGCATCGGAGAATTCTGGGCGCTTGAGCTTTCGGGTGGAACAGTCACAGCATTGGTGAACGGAGAGCTTAGGCTGCGCTGGCGGCTTCCGCGCGAGCTAGAAGTCTCACCAAAATACTGACCATCCTCGGAAGCCTTGACCTTGATGAGAATCTTGTTTCGCAATTCCTCCGGTGACGGTAGGGAGAAGCTGTTCGTCATGAGAGGCTCCAGGAGCAGACTGTCGCCGAAGTACTTCGTCATAATCTCAACCATAATGATTTGCTGCCTATCGCTGCAGTGAACTTCGAGCGAGATGATGAGCGGATAGGTTGAAGATGCGAAAGCGTACTTGGAGATGACTGAGACACAGTCTTCGAAAAGCACTTCGGTTGACAAAGTACGTCCATGGTTAACGACAGGCCTGCCATCTTTGCCATCCCAGCAGTCAATCTCGATGCATCTGCAACGCTTCACCAACGCCGAGATGTAGCCTTCGACGCTGGACAGTCCTGCGACCTGACGGCCAAGTAAGTATGTATTGTGGGAGCTGGAGATGAAGTATTCGTTCAGTGGACGGTCCAGGGTTGTTTCTGAGCTGCCAGACGAAAGCGGGCCATTTGTGCCAGAAGACAGATAAGTCTGGAATGCCTGTAGGCTCATGATAAGAGGGGGATTCCTCTGCTCGGCAACATCCTGACTTGAAGCTCTCTGCTCTCCAGTCTCTTGATCGATGCTATCCTGGTCGTCCGACTTCTCCTTCGATTGTTTCGGCCACGTGCTGCGGACGTAAGACTCAAACTTTGACTCCCAGAATTTCCTGTCTTTGTCAACGTCGATGTGCTGCTGTTCGCGTACAAAGGTAAGAAAGTCTTCAAAGGTCATGCCAGCCTCGTTGCTGGGCTTGTGTTTGTTGAATAGTTGGAAAAGGTCTCGCCGGATCTTGAAGTAACAAACAAAATTCTCGTACTGTTGGTACATGAGTTCTCCAAGAAAGTCGCGATCTGCCTCGTTGAAGTATGCACGGATGGTGTCGACGGAACAGTTGATCTCAAGCTTCCGGCAGATCCATTTCGCGTCATCGAAATTGAGTTTCTCGGCGCCGTCTTTCCCTTTACGAGCCATACATTGCTTCCAAGCCATTTGCATGCTGCGATGGCTCTTTTCTGAGTTCAGCGAGAGCGCGTTCATGATCTCGATGCGTTCTCGAGTCACGACGTCCAAGGCGTCGGTCCAGAGCTTGAGAATATACTCATTGGGAGCGATAACATGCATCGTCTTGATCTGTCGCCCTTTCGAGCGTTCCGGTACGTCGTACACAATCGTGATCCAACAGCTTTCCTGCTCAACAGGAATCTGGATATCGTCTCGAGAATTTCTCGCGTCAGCACCAACGCGGATATCACGGACATCGTCAATGTAGAACTGCTTCGAGGGGTTCTTGTCGTTCCAGATGACTTTTGCAGCATTGGTGTCGAGTCGGAATTTAAGGAGCTTGCGCTTCTTCTTAGTGACCTTGACAAGCCACGTGCCCTGCTCAAGAATAGAAGAAATGACGGCCTGACCAACACTGGCAATACTGCCTTCCTTTTCCTTCTCTGGTGCAGTACTGACACTGGGACGACCAGTGGTGATCCCGAGTGCACTGAGAGAGTCCGTCTGGGTAAGACTAGAGGTACCATCTTCGCAGTCGTGTTCTTCCGGTTGAGCTTCGAGCTCCAGATCGGACACTTCGCCTGCTAAGTCGGAACCGCCAGTACTGTCGCTTCGTCTGCGGACCAGGACCGGACCGGCGCTCTGGTCCCGGAGTCTGTTGGCGTGGGTAGTAGATGCGCGACGTCTTAAGCGGTTATGCGCACCACGTGACAATCTTCGGATCAATCCGGTACCTTTGTTCATAGAGAAGGCCTCGCTCATTGATGAGTGTGAGGTCAATGGAGGAGACGATACGGAGTCCATCACAGACTGGGGAAGTATAAATGGAGAAGATGAGGATGACGCGCCTGTTTGCCTATCGTATGACGCGTCTGTCATTGTCGTGGACAATTGTGTCGATACGTTGAAAGCGTTTGCTGGGCTTCTGCGTGAGGACGAGAAACTGCTCGCGCCGGAGGCCGGAGTTACGGTCATTGCGACTGCGGTGTTGATGAACGGTTTGCCTTCCGGGATTCTAGGGGAGGTGAAGGGACTTGGAGTGCGCGAGGAGTGTCTGGAGGCGCCATTGTACATGGATTCGAATCGTGAGGGTCGGGTAGGTGTGGTCATATCCAGAACAGTGGGGGCCGATATCAATCAGAGGTTGTATGGTTCGGGAGAGACATGGTCATTGGAACCACGGACGGCGTCATATGAAGCGGTGCGCCATTCGAGTGCGACAAGGGCGAATTGGAATCTCGACCGATAGTATTGAGAAGCGAGTGGGTTGTGTCGGCGGGAGGGTGTTGTGTAGTGGTGTTCTGTATGGCGACAGGAACCAGCCTATCCGTCTGCGTGCGGCAGCTTATGAATCGATGCGCGCAGCGCAAATAGGCAGTGTACAAGCAGTCATGCAGGTGCCTTGAAGAAGAGACAATGAGGCGACCAGGGTCGAATGGGATGTGCAGACCTGCGCCGCAATGCGAGTCGTAGTGCCCAAGTGCTCAAGGTAGCTGCAGGAATCCTGCCAATCCAGTGGAGTGTTGGTTTAAGGCTGAGCAAGCTTATGTGTGGGGTACAGATCCTGCTGCAGAGTGCGGTTGTGTTGGTACAGTAGTGGCGGGCACGTGTGGTGTAAGGAACGTCTGGGTCGGAGTCGGGTGTAGAGGTGTAGGTGGAGGTGGAGGTGTTGATAGAGCGCTGAGGAATGAAGGTGAAAGGTGGAAGGCGTGTCCCGTAGATCAGGAGAAAAGTTAAGGTACCGTTGCGCTGCGCTGCGCGAGCGAGCCGCTGCCGGCAACCCGCAAACTTGGCATGCACTACAGGAAGTTACTTAGTTACATCAGGGCCCGTCAATCAATTAAGTTACTACTAGTAAGGGATTAGCCCGACCGCTGCACACGACACACGCGACGCACGCGAGCCCTTGCCGCAGCGGTCAAGGAGAGAAAGAAGAAGCGGTTGTGCTGGCTCCGTGTCATTGTCCCTTCAGCCAGGCCTGTGCGGGCTGTGTAGGGTGCGCTGCGCGATCAAACAACAAGTCAAGATGGATGTTCGACATTGACTACAAGGGTGGTGACAATGGATCAATGGGTTAGCACCTGGTCCGCGGGTGTTGGCAGACTTCCACTCCTTCCACTGCTGGCCCGCAATCCTTCTGGCGCGGCGACTGACGTGTATGCTGCAGCCCTAGCGTGGAGCCCTCGAGTCTGAAACCGACCGGGAGACTTCTTGGCTCCCGCTCCTGACGGTGCTCAGATGCTGGGCGCTGGGTGCTGTATGCAGCATGCAGCATGCCGGGTGCGGTCACTGCAGTGAGTGTTAGGGAGATTCTAAGTTGATACGAGGATACGGTACTGTACACCTGCAGTACAGTACTCTGGCGCGCCCACCCGTGCGCTTGGAGCTGCCTGTTGCTCTCATTTGGCCACGTATTGCACAGGCTGCACCGGTGCGCGCGTCAGAGGAGTCGCTCCTCTCATGCATGTCCCTGCACAAGGGAACTTACAGTGAGTCGCCCCTGTATGGTTGGCGACGTGCGACAGGGCATCCAAGCCCATCCTGCCGGCCGCGTCTCCCGAGCCAGAGCCATCAAACAGGGCGGACGAGGCTATTCGTCGCGCCACCAGCCCATTTAATCACCCGCAGTAGATTCAGTACCGTAGATGGATTACGCCGCGAACACGGTCACGACCGCGACATAGATGATACGATACCAAATCAAAAGCAGCATGCAACGCGGCTCTGCCGTTGTTATCGTGATTGTTTCCGATGCTAAGATAACGCTTTCCACTTGACTCTCTCCCTTCCGCAAGTTCAGCCCTCTCGCTTGGTCAAGCTCGCAGCACGTGGCGCGTTAAATTTGGATCCGTGACACTGCCGTCATGCGAACCACCGGCCCGGTTAGGATTATGATCGACGGCAACTGCTCGTAGCTTGGCTTCATCCTTCAAACCTCCAAAATCTCCCATTCGTGTTCCGCTACTGTCCGGACGCCGAGTCTGTACAGATTGGACACGCCCAGCCGGCTCAGGCACCTCACGCCACGGTGCTCGTACGAGGAGCCTCTCGGGTGAGGGGGCTGTTCAGTAGCATCGGTGCCATCTCATGCGTGTGGGGCATCAACGAGACCGGCACAAACGGTATCTCCACACGGCATGCGAACCGTCACGGCGCCGAGAAAGTCCTGCAAATGCATAACTTCAATGTGCTACAGCACGTCAGCTGATGCACGCCTGGTTGGAAAAGCGGTGTGCTTTCTGAGGCACCACTGCGGTTGGCATTCCTTCAATCATTGCATATCACTGCCATAGGGATTGCTTCTTGGGGTTTCTTGGCTGGCAAATCCCAAGACATTCTGCCCCCTTGCCGATCTGCCGTAAATAGAGACCTGACTTACTGGCTGCCCTGGCCCTGCCTTATCCTTGTGTCTTGTTTCAGATTTCCATTAATGTGAAGTAATAGATCTTAACCACCCGGATTGGCAGCATTGTGGAAGGCAACAATGCGCAATCTGAAGCGAAGCGATTCATATGCAGCATGGTGTGCGCAATGAACACTGCGCAAATTAGTTGCGTCGCATATACAGTACATTATTGCGTGCAGGCGGCGCACAGCATTGCAGTTGCAGAGTATGCGCGACATCAGTACATGTTCGCCGCCTGCAAGTGGGCGCCAGTCTGGAACGCTGAGGTTCTGCAGCTTCCGTGGTGACTTACAGTACATGCAAGTAATCATTCGTGTGACAACGAGCTCAGGAAAAGCGGCTGGCACCACCACAATATCTACTCGTTCTCCTACAGGCTGCTAGCTCTGCTCATGCCTTGCAGACAAGTGTATTGGACAACAACTCAACAAACCCCTCAGATGATGCGCTTGCGAGTCACTTGACACTATCATGTGCATTATGTGCAGCGCAATGGCCAATGGATTGCTGAGCGCCCTCCGCCAGCACATGCGTCTCATGCAATTCGCCACACCCGATAGATTAAGCGAACACTCACGCCAGACTATCATGGTCTGCCATCAAAAGCAACGCGTACAATGCATTCTCTGATAACGCTATTGGAACGCGCGAAACATGGTCGAGGTGCTCCAAACAACGTAGGCCCCTGTGTGAGACGAGTCCGTGGCTTTCGGTCGAAAGTAATACAAGCACCGATTACGCGGCCTTATCACAAGCTGTTACCGTCGCTGTCAACAATGTCGTAGATATCCCTTACTTTCTGATGAGACGCTTTCTGTTTCATCTTCTTCTGCAAATCCCCCTTGCCTTGACTCGAGGCTCTGGGCGGCCTGAATCTGGACTTCATTGGGCTGGGTGCGGACGCGTGGATGTTTTGCGCAGAGGCCTTGGGTATGCTCCTATATAGGCGGCCATATTGCATGCTGTCTGGCGGGTTGTTGCTCATGGAAGTAGCGATGAGAGAGTGATCAGTTTGATCATCGTATTCCTCGTTGTTTTCGAGCGTGAAGTTACGATACGTAATAGAAGGCGAAGACTCACGCAGGGTATCACGGCCCTCTGGGGTGAGTGAATAGCCAACAGCCATGGAGACTTGAGTTAGAGCTTGAGCTGCTGGCTGTATTGATCTCATTACAGGCTCGCTTTCATCTGGAGACCGAGAATCTCTGTCACTGCCAAGCACGAAGGTCTTCCAGACGTCGTCAGGATCGTGAGTAGCGTGAGGAATATTTGCTGGTGTGGGTTCGCATTTCCTTATCTCCACAGACGGACTTATATTGGATACTCGGTAAGCAGCTGGACCGTTGCTTCTGGGAAACGTCCTCCCAAATTGGTATGAGTGATTGGGTGGGCTATGTGCCAATTGCGTTCCAAACCCCCTAGGAGTAGAGACACTGTGCGAGGCTCTGCCGTCTTCATGTGGGATCAGGGGTCGAGCAGGTCTTAGCGACTGCGTAGAACCTTGTGTGCTAGTGCTTTCAACGGCGAGGAATCTCTTCCAAGCGTGATCTTGTCGTTCAAGCTCAGTATCCTCGATCTGTTCATCAACCGCGTGGACATCTCCTCCCAGTACAAGACTGGTAGGAGCCTGAGATGGAGAAGTAGAGGTCCAGGCCGCCCCATTCGCACGCGGCGTATTCGTGAAGACAAGATGATGGCTCCATGCATGACTTCCATGCTCAAGGCCGCGGGAGTCAGCATGACTGGGACTTTGAACAACCCGCTCCTGCTGATTGACGAAGTGTGTAGTCTCGGGCATACCCACGCTCAACGCAGACCAAGTATCGGGGCGCTTAGGATAGGACTCCAGATCGGGCGCAGCATGAATACCGCGATTGCCTTCGTAGCCTTGAAACTTCACGAAAGATCCCCGCTCATCGTTAATTTCGGGGTCTTGAGTTGCAAAACGATTAAAGACTATCTTTTCGGGGGCCGAGTTCTGATTAACTGCTTCGGTAACGCTTTCGGTGGCCTCAAATACAGAGTTATCGTCATCCGCGCCGAGTAGCATGCTGTCAGACGAACGTTCCGATGAGATACGAGATCCGACTTTCGCGCCCGGCACAGTTGAAGGCTCAGTCTGGCTTGCCAGGGCTCTGGACCCTACTTGGATATGGATGTCGTTCTTAGGAAGAGCTCCACTCATGAGAAATGCCTCCTCGGGAATTTGATGGACGGCAAGGTGAGATCCCGTAACTTCCCTTCGTTTGAGGTGTGCGTGGCGGTGCACTCTCCGCCTTCTACCAACGCGGTCTTTTCCGGTGGATGGTTCAAAGTTCATCCTCAGAGGCCTTGTTGGAGCAAGCCCAAGCCAGTCACCACGCTCCAAAAGATGGCGGCGTTTCGCCTCAATATGCTCCTCGTCCGTTGGCATGGCTACAACCTCTGATTGACGAGCTCTGGTTTGTTGTGCAGACTTCGTAGAAAATCCGGAACTGGCAGAGCTAGATCTTATTGAGATGATATCTGGGTTGCGTCTGCTATGCTTGCGAGAGGGAGCATCGTCACCGCCCCACGGTTCTGGTGTCTTCCTGGCGGAGCCGTTGCGCGTACCGGGCCTGACACTACTAGATTCATTCACTTGCGCTGCCTCGAAGAATGCACGTATGGAACCCCTGCCGTTGACTCTGGTGCTCTTGCCATAATTGGATGGATAAGTGGTGTTGCCGCGTGCCTGGGATACTGTGAAAAGGTCCGGTATGAAATCCGATGCTGTACTTGGCGGGTTTAGAAGCCTGTTCCGAGCTCTTGCGAAATGCGCCTTCTGTTTCTCTACCAAGGCTTTACCTCCGCCGCGCTGGTGTCTTTGAAGGAAACCGCCGGTCCAATTCATCATACCGTTTGAGTGGAGCGGGCAGAGACATTTACAATGTGTGCCATGTTAGGCTGCGGCACGCCTGTGATATCTTTACACATGGCTCAGTGGCAGGAATGGAGCGCAAAGAACGCGAATCTTCCGCTTGTTCACTCTTTTCCTGCAAGGAAGGCGCGCGTGTGGTGCCTGCCAGCCATGGTAACGCGGTATACCAAAACGCGGGCCGTGTAACAGGTCCCACTAAGGTATGTAAGCATGACGTTAGGAATCGCAACAATTCGTGATTTCGTTCAAAATACATTTACTTTACCGTTGAGGTCCACCTGCATTTCTCGAACTAATATGCGCACCCTCTTCTAATGTTCGAATGCAACAGCACGTGGTTGCGACGCGACGGAGGAAGGACGTCGCCCATTCCGCTGCTCAGGGCAAGCTGAGGTGTATGCCGGACCGACAAGAAGGCGAGCTGCCACAACTCGCTCTTCAACCATCGCAGAATGCATGATCGCCTCCAGCTATTGCTCGTCCTCGCTCAGAGTCGCCTGAAAGCTCCGGTCCACCGTCACGCCTCCATTGTCACTTACGCAACGATCCATGTCTCGTAGGAGGATGTTCAGCTGCATCTCCTGCTCGTCCATCATCTCCTGGGCCTGTCGGGAAACAATTCAGGCCTACTGATAGCATGCAGGCAGTTATTATCCCTCATATTGCATAGGAAGGCCATCGCTGTTCGCCTGTGCACCAATCCACTAGTGCATGGCAGCCTGGCTTGTTCACCATGCCTCCTGCCATCGGATCACCTCATCCGTTCAGACCCACAATCTGCTCGACTACGAAACGAGGGGCTTGCCTGTCCCCCACGAAGGATTCTGGAGTATCACTCTGGGGAAAGGGTTCCACTCCTATTGAGAAGCTGTTAATGCGTGCAGTATGCCCCGTAGACATGGTGCAGCACTAAACCGAAGCATGAAGACGCACGATGATATCAGGCCCGACTACGCTTGTCACTTATGGCTCGAATTACATGGAATACGCATGAGGCTTGGTGTCAAAGGCGGTGAATGCGCGGTTTACCTACGAAGCGTCAGTCAATCTCAGCGTTATCAAGTCGCTCTAGAGTGGCATGTGAAATACTGTAGCCTTGGCGGGGCATGCGGCGACAGGGATTGAACAAGGATTGGCTGTGACACTCAGATTTACAGTTCGGCACATCACATCTCACGGTTACGGCCACGCCTCCGGCAGTGGCGTTCTCGCAGGAATCCGCGCTCATCGACATTTGACCAACCGAGTACTCCGCACTCAACATCAGCATAATCAAGCTTATAGGCCACTCTCGTTAAGTTTCGAAAGGCATCTGAAGAGCTACTCTGGACCGATGGAAGCTGGGCGAATGACGCCAAGGCAAAACTGTGGACCTCACTACCTTTGAGGGATGACCTATACAACTTTGAAAGCGCCGGAGGAACAGCGGCGTGTGTTAAATGCTCTGTTTGAGTTGAGTGCTTGCCGAAGGCCAGGCTGCACTTTACCGTTAAGCCAAATCCGCCGCTGACGCCGACTAACGCGTTAAGGCGTCATTGCGTCATGCCATTTCAGGGACCGCGGGATGGCGGGACTATTCGGCATGTGCCACGAATTGGAATGTTCACCACTGGCAGAGGATCAATCGCGCCTCTAACAGTGCCCTGAGTCGCATCCCGCGCCTTTCACGTCGTGCGGCGCAGACTCCGCAGAGCGAATGAGATCTCGTTGAAGGACCAGCCAGCTGCAGATAAGCTACACGCTAAGACATGCGACCGTTTAGAGAGCCCTTTGGTGGGCCCCACCATGCTCACCCTCGATCGATGAGGGCAGTCTGCAGAGCAACGAGGCAAGTCTGGCTCTCATGATATGTCGCCTCGATGGCCGTGTCCGCCGAAGTTCGAACTTTATATAACTTTTCCTCCCACATCTTACTCTTCTCGTCCCCGTTTCCCCAGATATTTTCTCCAATCTTTCAAACTTCCTTCGTCTCTCCGCACATCTACTTCCGCACACACAACTAGGAAGCATCGCTTCTCCTTTCGCTTTATATAATCTGCTACCATGTCAGCCACAAGGACGTCAGGGGGGACCTCACTACTGAGGGCTCCAAAGCGGCCAGGTAACATCAGACGTCTGTCTAGTCAAGATGCCACTCGCGACTCCCTCACACGCGGTCCAACCGTCGTTGTACCGCCAAAGGTTTGACTGTACCCTTACATGTTAAATACAATCATTCGGACTAACAGACCACTGTAGCATCTTATGGCTCCGTCGGAAGCACACGAGATAGCAGCTGCCATTGAGATGGCGAGGCAAGAGTTGGAAGAGTTCCACTCACCCCTTGGCACGCCTTCAACCCCTCCTGAGACCACCGTCACCGACAAGTACGCCTTCGCCTTCGATATTGACGGCGTCTTAATACGTGGTGGCCGGCCTATCCCTGAGGCCATTGAGGCCATGAAGGTGCTCAACGGCCAGAACGCGTACGGCATTAAGATGTAAGTGGGATCGCTGATACCCCTGCATCACTCATGAGCTGACATTCGTTCGACAGTCCTTACATTTTCGTCACCAACGGCGGCGGCAAGACAGAGCAAGAACGTTGCATTCAGCTCAGTCAGCAACTTGAGATGGAAGTCTCCCCCGGTCAATTCATCTGCGGCCACACCCCCATGAAAGAGATGGCTGCGAAATACGGCACTGTGCTTGTCGTTGGTGGTGAGGGCGAGAAGTGTCGTCACGTCGCAGAGGGTTACGGTTTCAAGGATGTTGTCACCCCTGGAGACATCATCAAATATGACCCCGACACTACGCCCTTCCGGAAACTCACTGAAGAGGAATGGAACAACTCGAGGGTTCGTGACTTCTCTAAGACCGAGATCGAGGCAATTTTCGTCTTCGCCGACAGCCGTGATTGGGCTGGTGACCAGCAAATCATCCTGGATCTTCTTCTGTCGAAGCGTGGAGTCCTGGGCACCCGCTCTGAGACTTTCGATGATGGCCCCCCAGTATTCTTCTCTCACAATGATGTAGTCTGGTCTGCCTCGCACGACCTGACCCGCCTGGGCATGGGCGCACTGCGCTTGTCCCTCGAGGCCATGTACAAGGCTGTCACTGGAAAGACTCTCAACACCACCGCATTTGGCAAGCCTCAAATGGGTACCTTCCAGTTTGCCACTCGCTTATTGCAACAATGGCGCAGGTCTACTCACGGTATCGATGCCCCACCTGAGACTGTCTACTTCGTCGGCGACACTCCAGAATCTGACGTCCGCGGTACCAATGAGTTCAACAAGCAATCGGAGCAGACGTGGTACTCCATCCTCGTGCGGACTGGCGTCTACCAGGAGGGAACCAAGCCCAAGTTCACGCCAAAGGCGACTGTCGACAACGTGCTCGAAGCCGTTCTGCACGGTATGGAACGCGAGTACAAAAAGTCGCTCAAGGACGTCCTGGATGTGGCGAAGGCACTCAGTGGTACTGCCATCGACGAGAAGAGCCAGGAGAACACTCCGCTCCAGTCTGGCACAGCCACTCCGGCGAAGGCCGAGGGCGCGTAAAACCGCTTTCCAATTTTCAACAGATCGCAGTTTCATTGGCGTTGGAATAGCATCATTGGGCGCAATGGGTATGTTTGGAGGCTTTTTGACAGATACCACCAAAGCACTTCGAAAGATAAAGTGATACATTTAGAAACTTTGAGATAGAGTATACGGACTGCTTCTAAAGGGGGCGTATCTTCACTGGGCTGGGATCAGGGAAGGGATTTGCTTACTCAAAAGTATGGCTGGACCACCCATCGGTTTACTTAGAAGCTAGAAACAATAATATATTCGGTGTAACTGATTTCGTCTTCCCTTACCATACATCTTGGGGCACGTTGAACAGGCACTTGCGCCGGACCGCTCTCCGGTCCATCCCGTATCAGATAACTTGGAAAGATGGAACGATACCTTCGTGTGGTACTTCTGCTATCACCATGCGCATCGCCGATGTATTGCGGGACACCGCAAGTCAACTTTGGCCACGGTCGAATAGACCACAACCCACGGCAGACGTCAACCACCCCTGCGGCTCGCCGTCACACCGCATGTCTTGTCAAATGAACTGGTGGAACCTGTCAAAACCGCAGGAGGCTGTAGGCGCCAGTATTTCGAGCAGGATTGCAGGGATACGGTTGGATGCGGTGTTCGCCCTAAAGCTTAGCCCCAGACGTCCTCCTACCTCACTATAGTCAAGTCACGGCTATTGTTTCATTTTTCTACTCTTATGGAGAATGCAGATGCGCTAAGGCCGGCCGAGTCCGGATGATAACCGCGCTTTATGTACAGTAGTTTGAGTGATGCCATGCTGAAGCAAGCACAAGTATCTTTTCATTGGAATCATTGACGGTTTCGCTGACCTTATTCAGCGCCAAATCGCCATGCAATTCTCTTCCACGATGGGGAAATGCCATGACAACCACTGGTCGCCTATTGAGTTTGTACTTTGCTTCGAAGTCCGCAAATGGTCCCGCCGTCCAAGGGCGAACACCTGGTCTTAGCCACCCGCCCGGGCGGCATCCACCCCGTCCATGACGTCTGGCAACCAAAACCCCCGACATGCCACCGCAACCACCCCACCCCCCAGCCGTGTGCACCGCCCACCGCTCGCCCTGGATCAGAGATCAAAGTGTGGCGTGTGGCGGGTGCCAGTGACCCAATGCGGAAGTTAATGTGCGCCAAGCTCTTGCATCTCCAGGTCCGCCCAGCGACCGTCAGAGCGGTGCTCCACGCCCCTTCCTGATGTGAGCTCCGTGCTGGTGTCCGAGGACAGTGTCTTACGTGCTGGTTTGCCGGTGCTGTTGTGAGAGGTATCAGAGCCGACGATGAATTTGCGGTGCGCGTCCGGGCCCCGGGCGGCGTTGCTGGCTCGATTCACTGAGGCGGACGCCCAGACGGAGGATAGGGGAAGGAAGATCGCTGTTACGGGGAGGATGCTTTCGCCGAAGTAGGGGAGGTCGGGAAAGGCGAATTGGAGGATTGCTAGGAGCGCTGTGGATGATCTTTGTCAGTTTACTGTCAGTCTGTGGTAGGAGGTCTGAGTTTACCCACCTGGTACAAAGAGCGTCTGGCATCCTCCTATGAAGATGATTTGCATTGGACCGAACTGCGTGAGGCCCAGCTTGTGCCGCTGGTACAAGGCCCATCCCAACTTCGTGCAGAAAGCGGCGGAGAAGAAACACAGACTGATGACTTCTGTGATCTGCATTGCTTTCTGCAGCCACAGTAGCTCCCAGCACCAGTTTGCATAGTCAATGGAACATCTGATGTTCTGTATGATCTGCGCGAAACGGAAGCCCACTGCGGTTGCGGCGACGAAGAGTGACAGAAGAGTTACTGCGAGGCGCTGAGCTGAGGTCAGGGTGACACAGACGACCTTTACTTGCAGTACGAGTGATGTCTCCAGGCAGATGAGCGTCAGTACCAGGAAGACGTCGGCGGCAATGGAGGTGTTCTGAGACGATGCTGGGACTAAAGAGAAGTCGCCAGTCAGAAAGGCATAAGCGCTGTACCACGGTCCGGTGAAGTATAGGATCTGTAGAATGGAGGCGATGATACTGAAGATCAGGGCAAAGCTGTTCAAGAGGAACACGGTAGCACGCCGCTTCTCGTGCTTCGTGAGCATGAGTAGCACGATCAGAACTGCTCCTGCTGCGCCAACGAGAGCAGCGAAGGTGGCGGAGTTGATGATCCCATAGTAGGTGTAGGTGCTGATGGTGTCCAGAGTCACGTTGTACTGGTCTCGTGCCGCATCGTAGACGTAAAGAGTCTGATTGAAGACATCTGCCTGAGTTGCATTTTCGGGCAAGGTAGGTGACGACATGGTGGAAACCTCCTGCTTGTGTGCTGCTTTGCTGGTGTGTTTGCCGGTATGAAAGAGTTCCTTTTGCTCAAGCAACTGCTGGCAAATGAAATATCAGGGAAGGAAACAGTACAGGTGGTATCCTTCAAAGAGTCTGCAGGTAGTAAAAGTATTTGGAAGGCGACGATATGCTTGCCAGGCTCTGAAAGTAGGCTGAGCGAGGAACAATCTATGGAAGACAATCGATCACGTCCGATTGTGCGAACGGATTGTTCGAAGGGATATTGATGGGAAAGGAGCGTGGTATTCAGATATTATGAGAAACCAGAATGAGCCTTCCCAGGCCAACTTGAGCACATATACCGCTCCATACTCCTTAGCTACCGTGAGCGACTCAGATGGACGACAAAGAGAACAGAGTCAGGGATGCAGTATTTTCAAGAAAACGGGAGTATACTCAGCCTTCCTCTGCGCAAACATGCGTGTCTCACTGCTTAGTATTGTTCGTGTGCGGACCGCAAACGCCCATTCCACGGGAGGCCGCGCATGGTCGTTGAATTGTCTCGTCCCTAATTCAGTACAAACCTAGTAGCATAGGAGATATGTATGTGATACCATAGGCAAGTCAGGAAAGGCTTGCGGTAAGAATACGATGCTGTAGTGGAGAAAAAGATGGTCTACGCACTACGACAACGACAGCCGAGGTTCACTTCGCCTGGCCGTGCGGTACGAAATCCCCAACACTAGTAGCGAAATGAGCAAGTCATGGGTATTGTACAGTTTCTCTGTCATACGTGGATATGTTGCAAATCTTTGGAAATACCAATCATATATAGCTAGCACAGCCTGGCTGTTGTTCCCTACCACAAGTTCGCGTAGCCACGTTCGGGGTTTCCACATCTCACTCCCTGTAAATGTCCCACAGTCAAGCAAGTCGTCAAATGACAGCGAAGTAAAAGTGTGAGTCTCCATCTCATTTCGTCCAGGGAAAGCAGTCAAGGTGTATGACTATTTGCAAATCTGCATTCCTCGTACATCGCTCCGTTGAACCCTACTCCAGCAGAAATTCATCGCTGTCGAGGTCCAGAGTACCGCTGATGATGCTGGCAGGTATGAGGTCCTTGGTGAAACAACGATGGCCAGCGTCTCGCAACTTTTGCACCGCAGGATCTTTCAGGCTGTGACCAAATATAATCGTGTTGGCCGTCACCTGGACCTGCTGCGTCACAGTGCTCACCACTTCCCTCGGACCTGCTTTCCTCAACATACTTCGTACCTCCTTCCACGGGCTATAAACATTCGCGAGTGTAGGTGTGACGTAAATAGTTTTGCCAGCAAAGAGCCTCTTCCTGTCATGGCCCAATTTGCCGCGAAGCTCTTCCGGCAGATATGGCTCAGGATCAAGCCAGAAGCCCGCCTCCACACTGTCGAGTACCCAGCGCTCTGTGACGATTGTCTTGCCCAGGATGACACTCGTCAAGAGTTTCACAGTCGGCTTCAGCTTGCCGCCGTTGACGCATAGGAAATTCGACTCTTGCGCGGACATACTCTCTGTCAGGTTGGTTTTGTTATCTTTGAGGAACTTCTGAACTGCCACTCTGTTGAAAACTGTCGTGACTGAATGCAGTATCGCGGGTGGTGGGCCTTGGTACGGATTCTGAACGAGGTTTCGGGAAGTTGGTGCAGAGGAGGGAGAGCTTGATAGAGGGATGACTACCCTCGGAGAAGTTGCGCGTGGCTTCGAGGTGGTGTCTTCGTCATCTTCCTCCTTGTTTGGAGCGGGAGCGAGAGCGAGATTTTGTGCAGAGTAAGCTTTGATCCTTGGTGTACTAGTCTTACGCTTCAAAGCGGTTGAAGGCAGGACGGGCTCAGGGGGCAGCTCAAGCTCTATGTCAGATTCTGGCCTTGGCTGATCTTCTTCCGTTACGGCCATGATTGCCGTGGTTTGACCCACTTCTAAGTTTGGCGAAAGGTCGGGAAGGGGTAGGTTTCCTTCAATTGCGGCCGGTAAACCCGTATGAATGTCCTTCCGATGAGGCTGCGCCGACGGTGAAATACAGTCTAGAGTATGCCCCGGAACATGGATTTGCTTCTCTTCGTCAGTATAAGTCGTGTTGTCGTACTGAGTACCGTCGGCCTTCCTGAGTTGACTTTGGGTTTCCTCTATGACAGGGCCAAATATGGACCGCTGTGGGGGTGACCAAAGAGATGCGGCCCGTTCATCTTGGGACTCAGTCTCCGTGTCACCCTCGTAATGAACTGGCTCTTCGGGAGACACAAATGGTGGCATTTTCGAAACGATAGAAGCAGGTGTACTGTAGGGGAGGTGTAGATCGCTTGAGATGGAAAGATCGTCCTCTGTTTCCAGCGTAAGTCTGAGCTTGAGATTTCTGAAGTCAACGCTGTCGCCAGGTCTCAGTACGATTGCCTGTACGTGCTGATGCGTTGCCTTGGTGAGGTGATGGGCCGTCGCTCGATATGCTCCAATTCTACCAGGTTTCTTCCACGGCGCCTGCAGAGAGACGTTGTCCGTGTAGACCTGTAGAGACAGAGTACTGCCTTGAATGTCTGCCTGGCATGTGAGCGGTGTCGAGTGAAGAACACGTGCAGGCAGAAGCGTTCTGGTCGCGTCGGGTGCTTACCTATCTTGGCGATGACTTCACCTGGGCACGTCTGACTCTCAGACGTTTGGGTGAAACACCATTGATTGTCTTTTCTGTATAGGCCTACAGATTGGTCGATGCCATCCACATCGATTTGATGCTGGGCAATGCGGGACTGCGATTCTGTATGTAAAATCAGTGCCCAGCGAGAGAATCTAGCTACTTCCTGTGAAGGATCCGACGAAGACGAAGGATTGAAAGTCATATTGCTAAGAGACTTGATTGACAGAAGCCGCAGAACTTACGTCTCAAGGGCGCTATAGAAACAAGCTCTGCTGTGTATTGGCGAAGTCCATACATGTACTTCATAAAAGCTATCTACCTTGATTACCTTATCAGAATGTCAGATATGGGTCGCACTTGCCTTCTGGTCGTCAATTGTAGGAATAAGGGGAGCACGGGCCTTTCGACAAGCATGAAATGACTCTCCCAACATGTACATGTAGATTCGCAACCATTCTTCGATCGTGAGTCTTAGATACAACGGGATCCTTGAGTCCCGGCCAAGCGTCCTGGTAAGAATGGGACAAAGCCTGTAGTAACGAAGGGTGTAGCGCTAGAGAGCAACCGGCCAGCAACGTCGAAATGCATATGCGAGAGGTGCTCCGCTTGACAAACGTGAGAGGCTGGCTGTTGGATGGCGTGGAGGCGCTTCAGTGGAATTACAGGTGAGTTAAAAAATGCAAGAACCGGGGTATTGTGATTGGGATCGAATGACACCTGCAGGCTTTGACTATCCACGACCGACCTTGAAGGACAGGATCTAAGGCATACCATTAGCAACTTGGACGTCGTCCTCTAATACAGGTATGTAGTGAACTCACATCGTGTTTACCCACTGAAACCAAATCGTCTTCGCTGACACGCACTGCACCCACTGTCTCCACGTACGCCAGGGGTGCATCGCCCATGATCTTCCGGTACACATCGCCCACCGTTGAGCCCTTCTTTACGAGGACACAGTCCCTGAAAACACCAGAATCGCGGTCGCCAGAAGCGAAGGTGCCGATATTCCTCACTGGGAATACCGGTACAAGACCCAAGAGCTCCGCTGCGCGCGAAAGGACCTGATGCACTCCTGTGCTGCCAAAGCGATACAAGACGAGGTCGCGAAGGTTGTCGATACGCGTCTTCAACTTCTCGTCCAGTTCCTTGAGCCCTCCACCATCAGCCTCCCCAGCCTCGATAAGGTCTTCTCTTGTGTCAACGAATTCACTTCCTTCGACGTATCTAACGAATCCCTGTTTTGCCAATCGTCTGAGGAAGACTTCACTGATGGCCGAACAGAGCACCAGTGTTTTGGGGTCGTTCATCTTAGCGATCTTGGCGATATTCTTGTCTGCGTCTGGGTGATCAATCTTATTGAGAGCAATCACAGTGGGAAATTTCTCATCCACGAACGCATTCACCACCTGTTCAACCGTCTCATCGCTCCAGTCCTGTAATGGCTCCTTCAACTGTAATCGGTCCAGACACCTTGCGACCACCACAGCTGTACTTCCATATCCAGAGAAGTTGGTTTGCAGAGTCTCAACCGAAGTAGACTTGGTCGCAGTATGTCTTCTCTTGATATTACCCCACCGCTGCATGAGATTGCCTTGAATCCATCGTACTATTTCCGACCGCAGCCACACGATGTCTTGACTTGGATCATAACCTCTTGTTGCTTTGCCCTCCGCATCTGTCGTTCCACTAACATCCACCACATGCACCAGAGCGTCGGCATGTCGCAAGTCATCCAAGAAGCGGTTACCCAATCCTTTGCCCATATGCGCACCCGGTACCAAGCCAGCCACATCGAGGAGCTCAATCGGCACCGAGCGTGTACCCTCGTGACATGATCCGTAATTGGGTTTGCATCGCTTGACGAGTGGTTCTGAGGAGGGATTCGGTAGGTTCGGTCTTGAGCAGGCACATGGTACCTGCAGGTAGCCTACGGCGCGATTCGGGTCGATGGTTGTGAAGCTGAAGGAAGGTCAGGCGACGAGATCGACGATACATTAGGACAGAGGAGCATACGGGAAGTTGCCTACGAGTTGAGTCAACACATGCTATATCATGACACAGGGTAGCTATCTGGCTCACCTACTTTACTGGTAGCGTCAGTCAGGGCGTTCTGAGTTGTACTCTTCCCTGACGACGGCTTGCCAACCAGGCCGATTAGAGGATCACGAGGCATGCTGTATATATGTGTGTGCGCAGTATATACGGGTAGTGTTCGACTGTATAGGTGGTGGTGCGTACGTCAGTGCTACGGCGGCGCAAAATGTGCGGTGATGGAATCCTGGGGTCGCCGATCTCCCTTCAGCCTCCGGGAGCGAAAAAGCAGCGCCGCCCAGGGGTAAATGAAGTACCGAAGCGGCTAGCTGCTGATTGTAATATAAGTCTGGACCTGGTCATTTCTGGAAGTACAAGCACTAAGGTTGAATTGAATGCCTACGTCTAAGTTCTGCTGTATCTGCAGCAATATGGTCTGTTGTTATGGCGTCCGATGATCACTCTGTGCCTTGACCACCCAATCAGACCGATGCAAAGCTTCGTGCCGTTTGGCTACAGCCCGTGCTTCACCATCGAAACAACGACAGCGTTCCCGTACATACACCAACTCCGCCAACGGTCACTTTCTGTCACCTCGGGCGGCGTACAGCTGCAGAGGCACGGAAGTCCTTACTCACATTTCGACGCGACACAGAACTGCCCAAATACCTATCAAACCACTCACTGTTGATCTCCACAATGCCTTCCTAGTCCGGACCTCCTCGGATTGCATAGGGGACGTTACCCGACAAGCCGCCAGGTACATTCTTGGATATGGGAGACAGGGTGTGAAAGACAGCCGATCCTTACTAGGACGTGACCAAAAGGTGGTCAAATGCAGCAATACCCCTCTCAATATTCGGCCGACACGAGACAATCAACCATGGAGGTGGCCTCGCGCAATCAAACAAGCAGCCGTACGAATCCATATCTATACAATGCCGAAAGACAAGCCCAAACGGAGGCATCGGGCTCGGAGAGTGAGCACACCCTTGCTGGACGGGTACCTGCAGCAGAGAGAATGTTAGACACTGACGATTTGACCAGCCGAAGGACGAGCACGGAGGAAGTTCCAAAGAACTGCGGATACCAGCGACAACTTCTCATTCCGGAAGCCTTCCTTACCGGCTTCGGCCATGAGGACTGCTGAGCCACGGCAGGCCCCGCCTTTCAATCGTAGACGGTCAATATTGAGGGATAACAAGCCTCCCATGGGTCCTCGACCTCAGGAATCGTCTCCTTCAAAGAGGTATATACACACCATGTGTTTGTCTCGGCAAGCATGTAGTAACATGAGATCTAGGATTTTCAGTGAGGGTACGGCACGCTCTTTCCTCCCGAACTCTGCCAGTGAACCGGTCCTTCAGATGAACAAGATTGGCAACGACGATTCTTTCGATTTCGGCGACACGTCAATGACGACCACGTCCCATTCCTCGGTCAAGGCAGGCCCTTATGAGTTCCTTCCTCCTGTGAGCTTCGACGATTTCCACACAAGCATCGCCTCCTACGAGCCGCAAATGAGTCCTCAATTAAGCGAATTCCCAATACCTGGAAGAGGTGGACTTAACAACAATTCAGCAGGCAATAACATGGCAAGAACTCAGGGTCTGGCGGATACTGCAGGCGGATCATCTACTTCCTCTTCTCGACAGCCCAGAAATCAGCAATTTGCCCGTCGTTTCAGCCATGTACCGCGGCAGACATCCCAAGCGCAACAAGACACACAGCAACTCCCACCGCCGCCTTCTCTTCCGCTTTCGCTTCGTACGCGGCGACAGAGCCAGGTCCCAACTGCGACTGCACCTCCGGCTTCTGTAACGCGTACGCCGAGGAAATCTGTAGGGCCGGGGATTCTTGCAAACATGGGTCAGAATAGACGCGCCCCACAGGATCAGGCAACGAACTCTGCAATGGCTTCCTCTGCGATCTCCCGTACACCTTCTCTTTCAAAAACTCCTCGGAGAACAACTATGGGTGCGAATGTCAACAATATGCCAGATATGTCACGCCTGACAGCAGCGACCCGGAGCTCAAAAGCCAAGTCGCTTCAACCCCTTCCTAGGGAGAACTCCGGCTTGAGGCAAACTGGTGCTGTTACCCCTGGACAACAGGGCTCTACCACTGGCCAGATGCAAGCAGGAAAAGCAGGGGCTACGACACCTTCATCTTCAGGCAATAAAGCACGGTCTGGGAGAATGAGTGGCCTCGGCGGACGTACAGTCAGCCCAACTGATGCGCGGCGACTGAAGCGTCTCTCGATGGCCCAGAACTCAATGCCGGTGCCAACATTTAAGTCACCACCTACTCCTCAGCCGGAGTTCTCCATGGAAAGCAGGCTTCCCACACGGTCTCCATCTTTGATCCCCCGGAAAACGAGTATGACGCCATCATCAGCAAGAAACACACCGGAGTCTTCAGCCCGGTACCAACAACCTCATGCAAGTGCAACACTTTCGACAAGCTCAAGCTTCCAATCACTGCGCGGAGGCAGTGCTTTGGGGTTACCAAAGCCCAGTCAACCACCCTCAGTATCGACCTCGAAACTGCCAACCCCTAAATCGCGGAATGTTTACAGTTCAGCGGAAAGGCGGGATGAGGTGGTACCGCCCGTACCGGCCATTCCCAAAGCCTATGAGTCTCCAAAGGATCAGATTGAAATACCATTCTTCTCGAACACCAAGTTTGAGGATTCCACCCCTTCCACCCCACCCATTGGGAGTGTGGAAAGTGAAGGAGCTATTAGCACATCTGTAGTGCCTTCGTCTACCGAAAAGAACCGCCACCGACGGGTGCTGACCGTAGGTGCGCCGGCCAATACAGAGAGAGCACCTGCATTACCCGCAGTGAACAAAAAGTCCTTGCAGCCTTTGCGACTGCCACCATTGAATTTATTACCTCTGAGTACGCCTACCGCTGCAAAGATTAATTCTTACCCACAGCCATCTGCTGAGGTGGAAAGGAGAGAAGCAGCGACCCCTCCAAGGCGCAACGTTACGAAGACGCCAAGCACTCCCATGACTGCATCCAAGGCCACATTTTTCAGACGAAATGACCAGGCTCAAGGCTCGCAAGTGACTCTTCGGAGTGCTAGTTCCCACCATGCGTTACGGGCTGCAATGGATCGTACACCGTATGATGATAGCGATAATGGTGTGCCGTTACCCATGAGTGTGGCCGATAAGCGACAAACAATCACACCTTTTGCTTCAGGATCTCTGCCAAAGCACAGCGGGGAATATGCGCGATACAAGGCACGACAAGCTGATGAATACACACTTGGCCATGGGAATGATACTGAACCCACTGTTGCCAAACCAATGGGTCCACGGCCACGGGCAGTCTCGAAGCCGATAAAGGATACGTCTTCGACAAATACTACTTCATCGACTGAAGAGGTAGAAACGCCATCTTCTACAACTTCGCTGCGTCGGAAACTTAGCCTGGGCTGGAGGCGCAGTTCTTCCAAGGCAGCGAAAGAGAGGGTCGAGGAAACGCAAGAACAACAGGCACAAATCCGCGCACAAATGCCTCCGCCCAGACTCCCTGCTTCTGCAACCTGGAGTGGTCCCATTGAAGGCATTACGCAAGTACAGGGAACCAATAGTGCTCGTCCATCTCTGGACACTGGAAGCAGAAAGAGCTCCGTTGCTTCGTCTATGACCACAATTAACGGGAATGATCGAGCTGCTACCACCAAGCCCGCCAACACACGCTCCCTACATTCTGAGCAGACTCAGCCAGGGCCCGTTTCACGCTCATCTTCTTGGTCTCTTCTGGGGGCTAGGCTTGCAGTGACAAAAGCCTCATCTCCGATGCCTAGAGCCAGAACTGATAGCGGACCTCGCTTAGACAAGGATGACATGGCAGCTAATGATGAGATGAAGAGATTGTCCGCCAAGAGACGCGAGGTTGATACCGCAGCAAAAGAGACGGATGAGCTCCGCAAGCGGGCGGTTCCTCAAGAGCGGATGAGCCCGGCCCAAGCTATTCAGACTTCAGCAGGCCTTTTGAACATTTATGAAAAGGGGGAGATCATTGATTTCAAGGATGGCGTTTACTTTTGCGGCACCAAAAACGCGAAGAAGCATGTTGGTGACATTTCTGCAGCGAGGACGACCAATTTCGGCTATGATGACGAGAGAGGAGATTACAACATCATCATGGGTGATCATCTTGCGTATCGCTACGAGGTCATTGATGTTCTGGGCAAAGGCAGTTTTGGGCAGGTTGTGCGATGCATCGACCACAAGCACGGTGGGCTGTGCGCCGTGAAGATCATTCGAAACAAGAAGCGATTCCACCAGCAAGCTCTTGTAGAGGTCAATATCCTGCAGAAGTTGAAGGAATGGGTAAGTGCACGGTGCCAAATCCTTGTGTTTCGCGATGCTGACCCCTTTAGGATCCTGATGCGGCTCACGCGACGCTCTCGATCACAACTTCCTTTTATTTCCGCTCTCACCTCTGCATTGTCACCCCATGCTTGAGTATCAACCTTTACGAGCTCATTCGCGCACACTCCTTCACCGGCTTCAACATAACTCTGATTCGCCGGTTTGCCCGCCAAATGTTGGCCTGTTTGTGCCTTCTGCAGTCCAAGAAGGTCATTCACTGCGATTTGAAACCGGAAAATATCCTCCTTTGTGACGCTCGACGGGCGGATATCCGTGTCATTGATTTTGGAAGCTCATGCAAGGCTGACGAGAAAGTGTACACGTACATCCAGTCTCGCTTCTACCGCAGCCCGGAAGTCATACTAGGTAGTGAATACGGCCTTGGTATTGATATGTGGAGTTTCGGCTGCATCCTTGCGGAGCTTTATACCGGCTACCCGATCTTCCCTGGAGAGAACGAACAGGAGCAACTCGCCTGTATAATGGAGATCTTTGGCCCTCCACCTCGCGATATCATTGAGAAAAGCACACGTCGGAAACTGTTCTTCGACTCAACGCTCAAGCCTCGCGTCACCGTGTCCAGCAAAGGACGCAGGCGACGACCAAGCAGCAAGACACTGAGCCAAAGCCTCAAATGCGAGGATGAAGCTTTCCTGGACTTTATTGCACAATGTCTGCGATGGGATCCAGAACGCCGCCTCCGACCCGATCAAGCCGTCTCGCATCCTTTCATAACCAATGAGTCTATGCGCAGGCCGGTAGAAGATCGTAAGGCACGGATTCGCTCCTCGGCTGCCGTTCCCACCGTGAACGGCACTGGTGGTGGTATACCGAGCCCGGTCAAGCGTGTCCACACTACCACGGCCGCTGTCCCCACAAACGCATCACAAACTTTGGGCTCGACACCGGCAAAGGAACGCTCGCGACCACTGCCTGATACACCTGCATCCAGTGCTCTCCGAATCGGCGCTCCAACTGCCGGTGCGGTGGCTTCAAGCCCCATCAAGGGTCCGGCTCGCAGGCAGAGTGCGGTGACAGGTAGTACGTTCGCATCACAAGGTGCGGTCGCAGGGAGCAAGAGAGCTAGCAATGGAGCTCTATTAGCACAACAAGTTGCACTGAGCAGCAGCTTGCCACGCGCAGGCAGCGGGAAGGTAGATCTGGCCGGTGCTGCTGCAAGGGAGAGTATGGGCGCAGTTGCTAGATGGCGGTGAGATGCAGGCGTTGGATGGTTGCTGGTTTTTGATCTTTGTTTTCGGAAGGCGCGCTTTTACGAAACTTACTATACCCCTTCGCCAGTGAAGGAAGAAACTTCCAGTGTATTATAGATCGGTCTGTCGATAGGACGGATTGGGAAGGGGTGGATGATGCACCCGTATGAGGTGCAGGCAATTGGATTAGAGGGCTTTCGCTCCCTTTATTTTGTGGTATCGACGGCTGTTCTGGCTCCCGGATCATCCAAATGGTGATGCAGTACGACTCGAGCCCATAACGCCTAACTAATCTGTACCTGCGTCGCGACTTCCGATAGACACACAGCGTCACCCCACCCGCGCAGGCGCATGCAAGCCTCAACGCGGCTGTCACCTCAAGAGCAAACTCTCCACCTCGACCGAGAGGGTGTGGCTTGCACAACCGCACATATTATGGAATCAAGGTTCAGGGAACGGCAACGGGATGTGGCCTGCAGTCTGCAGGCGCGTGACCCGGGACGGGAACGGCTGATGGCATCATGCACTGGGTGGTTTTGCGTGATGCCGTTACTTAACCTTTTGACTTAATCTGCAATCTGCACGATTGTAGGGCTGTTATCGCCAACCCGAACTACTGTGAATTAACCGTCAGTTGTCAAGCCCGGTCAGATGTGGAATGAGGTGAGGCACGAACTGGTGTTGCGTCCGCCGGCGTCGATGCTGTTTCGAGACGAGGTCGGCCTGGTACAGCGCTTTGACCGCACGCGACCCGGGGGCTCGGTGAGCGCCGAGTGTAGCCGAGGTGGCTGTGATAAGGAACATGAGGTTGCTACTCCGCATACCTTACAGGTAGGTTACGAGGTCAAGCGACCGAAACCCCAGAAGCAAGCACAGCACAAGCTTATGGAGTTTTGGGGAGCCAAGAGGACCAAGATTCCTCCGAAGCAAGAGTATTTTTGCTTGTCTTCACTTACAGTAGCTTGGCTATCAATATCAATGTTGGCGTGAGATCTTCGCCGAGATCAACGAACACGTCGCGAATCATAAGCGCCTGCTTGCCAACATCCCGGTCCAGAATCCAACAGGGGCAATTTAGCTGCAGCGAGGTCCCTCTTATCGTGCACACTCCCCCCATGTCGCCTGCCCTTCTAGAAGTCTTCGGTCGCCTTGCCTCTTGTGGCGGGGTTTTAGCGCGGTTGGTGAGAACGGCCATCCGCCAGCAGAGCACTAAGCCTTCAATCGGCGCATTTTGAGATAAGGATCATAAGATCAGGGTGAGATGCGAACGCTGGCGTCGTTGCTTGGTAACATGACGGCAGAGAAAGCGTACGAGTCGGGTTCGTGAAGAGATAGCGACATCATCCTTCTGTCTGTTCCTGTGCCGTCGGTAAAAGTGAAGAGGCGGTAGAAGGTGTGGATCCCACAGTATACATGTACTTCGAGATTCGACTTTCCCCGCCTACGGTTCTGGTTGGAAGCTGCAGCTAGATGGCACGAACCCGTCCAGGTCATACAGAAGAAACCGAGTGAATAAGGCGGGCAACCTGCAGCTTATCGTGCAACTGTGCATTGTTAGCAATGTTAAGCCAGTCGGCGTCCCCCATGGAGGGGTGAGGCGTAGGGTTGGCGACGCGTTAGTGGTCCGGCTCAATCTGCAACACCCCGGTCAATGGCACTAGTACTAACCCCAGCGGCGGCCTTGCCGAATCCAGGCCTGGACTGGAGGCAAGGTAGCACCCGCTACTCGACCGTACAGGCCACCAGTCAGGCAGGTAAAGCAAGGTAGGGTAGCATGTTCCTCACGGCTCCCAGGATCGTGGGCCGCATGTAATATAAATACCTTCATGCGCCTCTTCAGCCGGTGCGACATCAACCTGTCCTATTCCTTCGGCTCTATAGTTGCGTTATCCGTGGAGGGAAAGAGAGAGCTCGGCCTTGCCTGCTGCTTCTTGTTCTGACCCAGTCCTTTTACTCTTTCAGAATCACTCTTTACTAATATATTTCTTCCTCTGGACAAGAAAGAGCCGCGACAATGGAAGAGAAGCCAGCGTATGAAGTTGGCCAAACTGCGGCTGGCAGCCCTGAGTACCACGACAAAGGTCCAGTTCGCAGGGGGTCCGTCGCTGTTGGTGAAGCCGCAGATCTGTATGGCGACATCCAGACTGCTGAGGACTATGGTTATGTTGCCAGAGGGTGAGTGCTCCTCGTGCAACCATTTTCAATCAGGCTCCTTCCACTAACCTTCGTCCTCAGTCTCAAGTCTCGTCACATCCAATTCATCGCCCTCGGAGGTACCATCGGTACTGGTCTGTTCTTGGGTATCGGTTCTGCCTTCGTCAGGGCTGGCCCTCTCTCCGTCCTTCTCGGTTATACCCTCACTGGCGTTGCCATCTTTGCTATGATGCAATGTCTGGGCGAGATGGCGACTTGGTTGCCTCTGCCTGGTGCTATCCCACAATACTGCGCTCGTTATGTCGACCCTGCAATGGGTTTTGCCGTCGGATGGAACAACTGGTATCAATGCGCCCTCACTCTCTGTGCTGAGATTTCAGCGGCCGCTGTCGTTATTGGGTACTGGAACGATACCATCAACCAAGCTGCCTGGATTTCAATCCTGATTGTCATCATCATTTGCCTGAACATCTTCGCCGTATCCATCTACGGTGAAGCCGAGTTTTGTTTCGCGAGTTTGAAGATCGTCACGATTGTTGGACTTCTCATTCTGGCGCTCGTCATTGACCTTGGTGGTGGACCTAATCACGATCGTCTTGGTTTCCGCTACTGGAAGAACCCAGGGGCGATGAAGGCATACATCGCCGGTGGCAATGAAGGCCGTTTCCTCGGTCTGTTCTCCACCCTCGTCAACGCGGCATTCTCCTACGGTGGTGTCGAGACTGTCGCTGTGGCTGCTGGTGAGGCTGAAAACCCCCGTAAGAACATTCCAAAGGCCGTCCGCCGTGTATTTTGGCGTATCTTGTTCTTCTACGTTTTGGGAACCCTCGCCATTGGTGTTACTGTTCCATCCAACGACGACACTCTCCTGAACGGTGGCCCAGGTGCCGGACACTCTCCATGGGTTATTGCCATCTACCGTGCCGGCATTCCAGTCCTCCCATCGATCATCAACGCTGTCATCTTGACTTCCGCAACATCGTCCGGAAACGCTTACCTCTACGTTGGCTCAAGATATCTCTTCGCTCTTGCGCAGAACAGGCAGGCTCCGAGGTTCCTCCTGAGGTGCTCCAAGCGTGGTGTTCCATACTACTGTGTCGGTATTACCGCATCCATCAGTCTGCTCACCTACATGACTGTGTCCGCCGGGGCCAACAACGTCTTCAACTACTTCCAGTCCCTGACCACCATCGCCAACCTGTTCACTTGGTGTTCTGTCAGCATTGCCTACATCAAGTTCAGGGCCGCCCTCAAGGCGCAGGGTGTCAACCGTGACGACCTGATCTTCAAAAGCAAATGGCAACCATATACCGCATATGCCGCGCTCTGTTTCTTCATCATCATTATCCTGTTCAACGGCTTCGCTGTCTTCACCAAAGGGAACTGGTCCATCAGTGACTTCGTCACGGCTTACGTTGGTATCCCGGTCTTTACTTTGCTGTTTTGTAAGTTCATCCGCTTCTGCTGCTTATCCAGACGCATGCTAATTGTGATAACAGTGTTCTGGAAGATCTTCAAGAGGACTTCGTTTGTCAAGCCCAGCGAAGCGGACATTTGGACTGGAAAGGCGGCTCTGGATGCCGAAGTGTGGCCAGAGGCTATTCCAAGGAACGTGTGGGAAAAGATCTGGTTCTGGATTGCATAGAGCAAATCATGCCTCGAAAATAAAAGGTGTTGGGAGGATCGCAGATTCTGTCCGTGAGGGAGATGATGCATGTCGGCGCCGATATAGTCATGCAAACGAATACCCTTGCCATTGACCAAATCTTTGTTTTGCATTTCCCTTCATTTTGTGTGTCGCTGTGGATAGACCCCTGCCACTCCTAACCTGTCCAGGGAGTTCTTATGCTGTAGTAGACTATAGCAGGCATCTGGCATACAGGATGATACGGAGTCCCTGCCTTGGCGGTCTGACATTCCAAGGACCCTTACTCTCCATCCTTCCTTCCGCATCCGAGGAAAAGTATCGCACTCTTTGGAGAGATGTATCAAGAAGAAAGATGATTGCCTACTTCCTCAATTACTCAAAAATACGGGTTCCCGATATCGGAGTAAGTTCCATGTCATCCTTCTGAATGATTCAGTTCCGGCACGCCCTAGGACTATACCCATGACATGTCTTGGCATCTAGGAGCGCGTCTCACACAACGCAGACCCAAGCAACAGGAATAACAGGCTCTATGGGGCACGAATGGTGCCTATGCCTTGCCGACAAAGACGTATGTCGCTGTGATGTTGCATGTCGCAGTTCTTTCAGAAACAGACCCCATTTCATCAATTTTTGCATTGCTAGCAGCTATTCGAAAGCACGAAAAATCATCAATTACCATCTGCATTGCTTCCTTCCTTCTGCCAGTTTGTGTTCCCATGTCCGTTGCTAAAAGCACGCAGAAAAATCAGGTACTTTTCTGCAAACCTTTTGATCCATTTGCTCGGTCTGTTCCCCATGACTATTCGTGCTCATGCTCCTGTCCGTGCCGGGTTCCACCCCCATTAATCCCTGCTGCAATGTCGATGCCCATTCTCAAGTGGTATCCGCGCCCATGATACTGCTCGCGCCAACGCTTCTGCAATTTCACTCAATTCGAGCCCTCTTCCTGCCACGAGAGTCGCCCTCGTCGCCACTGTCATCGCCGTCGGGAGCTCGTCCTGGTCCTAGCTCAAGTGTCCACTTGTGTTGGATGTCCCTCTTGTCGCAATACTCATGCAGCATGGCGAAGACAGTCCGGACCGCAGTGAGGATGTGGGTAGTGGGGTTGAGGGGAAAGGTTATGCCTCCACGGTAGTCCCCTGGCCTTGCTCTCGCTTCATCTTTCTCTGTAGCTGGATGGCGAAGGCTGAAGGCGTAGGTCTTTGGAAATTCCTGGGAGTAGGTAGACGGTGGGAGTAGGGTATTGACGAGGTTCGAGTAACGTAACATCTCCCTGGTGAGTTCAAGCAAGTCCATATGTGATCCCATACGTGATTTCCCGCGATCCGGAAATTCGGCGACCATCTGCGCATACAAGGTGGATCGTAGGTGAAAAACCATGGCGTAGAGTCGAGGATAACGCTGGAGGAACTTCTCCTTTTCTTCACGATACCATGCGACAGGCATCCGTCTCCTCACGAATGAATAATTGTAAAGCATCCACGCAATTGAGTGCTCGACATGGTACACCATTTCGAGCTGCGTACGCGCGTAACCGTTGGCGGGGCGCACCACAATTACACCGATTGCTCTAGCATTGCGACTCCTACGATCAGACCTGAGAGACTCTTTCAGGCCACAAAGACGACAGGTTTCCCTCATCCAGTCCTCGTCGCTGGGCTGTTGTACATTGTCTTCCTCGTGGTACAGGAGCTCATTCATGTCGAAGCCTGTCTCAGCTGGCCCAGACTCTGCGGTTGAAAGACTTCGGTCCGGTGCTGTGGGTTGAGCGGGCGAGATTTGGACCGGAATGGATCCCATGTCGGCGGCGTCGAGCTGGAGAGTGACAAGAGCTCGACCAGGTGGTGGGATGTGTGTGGCCGGAGCGGCCTCTTGGATTGGCGTTACGGTTAAGGTCATCAGGAGCCTAACCTGGTTGGGGTTTGTGTTCGCCATTGTTGCTTGGATTAGAGGAGAACCTCTAGAGGTTGACGGTTTGTAAAAGGGAGCGTTGTAAAAGACGTGAAAGTGGAATGTACTGGAGAGTTTGAAGGCTTGTGAGGGACAGTTTAAAGAAGAGAGAATGGAACGTAGTGGAGAGAGTTGGAAACGGGAAGAAAGAGTTTGATATGGCTGTGAATCACGTGGAGTTTACAGGGATGTTGATGTTATCCACGATTGTACTCTCATTCACTGGATGGTGATAATATCCCCTTAGTGACACTATCCTTCTCAACTATGAGGTTGAGATGCAGGCTTCTGAATTATAGGATTTTATTGTTATCCGCTTAACAATGATAACCTCCCATATTTATAGGGTTGCAGTACTGTTCCCTCAGCGATATCATCCGCTTCAATTGGATGACCTTGCGACTAGTCCACCTCTGTTGCCTACCATCAATTTATTTCACCAACTGTAACCTGGAAAGCTTTCCAGGCCTCGTCAGTATCCTATTCCGTAGTGGGTCTTTCCGGTGTTTTGATGGGCATCAATTTCCCCTTGGTCATTGATGTACCCTGTCCGCATTAAAGATTTAACATAGGTTTCCTTCGTTAGCGTCGTATATTCAAGCAAGTATCAATTTTCGCGTTGGTGCTCTGTCGCCCTCGTTATCTGGAGTCCGTAGGCAATGTCCCATAGCTGATATCGATGGTATCCCGCACGCTGTTTGAAACTTTCAAGTCTTGTCACTGTTCTCTCCGACTCTGGTAGTACATGAGTTCCACTCCAGATTATGTCAATACTCTAGGTAGGTAGCCTTCACCTCTCGAATGAGGCCGCGCCTTTGCAGTAGAGGGGATATGCAATGTCTATCCCTATCAGATTATACCTAGTCGTCGCTGATTCGCTATGTGATGTGTGTCGCATCATGCCTGTGTCGCTATGCGCTTTAAGATGGATCTGTAGGTACGTATACATAAGATCACAGATTTGACACGGCGGTACCATACTTACTAATGCGACGCGTTGGTACAGAGTTTTGACTTCGCAAGCGTTATATGCAACCCCAGTACGTTACCCTACATGGCCGGGAGCTCTGTCAAGTCGCGGATCGCACGCGTCTTCTAAGCAGATAAAAGAAGATGTTCATTATGACTTGCAGTAGTCTTCACTCCGGTGAAGCATCGTTGTGGAGTTTGTTCTTCTGCATGGTGGGGCAAGGATAGATCCGCAGTAGCGGGGGATGAACAACGTGCATGCAGCCAATCAGCACCTTGACCTCCCCTTACTCCTCGTCCAAGGAACCCAGCCTCCGATTAATCGCGCGTGTCAGGCCAGGGCCAAACCTGCAGAGGGGTTGGCCTGTTCCGTAACTTACATGGTAGGATCCGCATCTTTGACACTTTCTCCTTTTCCATCTTCCGTGGCTACCTACACATAATCTTTAAGCAGGCATCAGTGTCACTCTCGCGTGCGCGTGTTGCGTAGGGCTGCACCTTTGTCTCTGAACCTTGCCCGTCACGTTTCTGCTGCACTCACGGCTGCGATAACACATTGCGCCGCTTGACGTTCGCACGACCTACTCCCTTCCCTCTATGACCGTTGTCTGATCATTCACCCCCTTCCTACTCTCGTTGCATCATAACTTGCTTTCTTGCTTTGGCCATCTACATCCAAGTCGTCGCTAGAAACTAAAACTATCCGGCGCAAGTCCGCATTCACCGCCGCATGAGCGCAAATCCAGAAATGAGCGCCCACAAACATCAACCTTCTTCTCTGTACGACTCCATATCCGCCTCGATGGAGGACTTCGAAGCTCGCGCCCTCGCCTCAGATATTCCCGACTTTCCCACACCCCACCAGCAACGGCATCTCCACTTCCAAAGCCCCGTCGCATCAGAGTACTCTGAGGCGACTGATGACAGAGGATCGTTCTCTCCACCAGCATGGCGCAAAGCAGGCAGTGGCTGGTTTGCTCATCATCAAGGCTTGGCCTCACCAATGAGAAGTCGCGAGACAAGTCCGGAGGTACAGAATGAGGGAAGAGGCTACTCTGTCGACGAGGGGTTATTGGCTGCAGAGATCCCACTTCCGGGCAGTCCGACGAAGGGAAGGAGTCCAAGCCCAAGCGCAGAACCAGAAGAGAGGCATGCGAGTCCCGGCGCTGAAGCTAAGCCTGGTGGCGGTGGCGGAGGGGATATGATGGATTCTGAAGAGCAAGAAACGAATAGATGGAAGAGCTCAGACAACTGTAATCGCAATGTATGCTGTGTGGAAAATACAAGGCACTAACAGAGTTGGCAGATATCAGATTCTCTGTACGTGCTGATGTACAGCACCGGACCGAGCCTATTGAAGCAACAGTATTATACCTACGCAAGTCATATGCCAATCTTACCAAGTCGCGGTACTCAACTTTCATCTCCATCATGGCGGCGATATTCAGCATCACCTTCTTCAGGGCGCTACTGCGAGACCCTGTGACTGGCCCTACACCCGACTTGATCAAAGTGGCGGGCATGGCAACATCGTTCGAACCCCTCATGTACTACAGCGAGAATGGACACCACCAGGTAGTCCAACTGGGCGAGACCGGCGTTGCAGTTGAGGATCTAGGCGAGAGCATCCGCAGCACCAACATGACGTCTGGCCCAATGATCGTACGCGAGCTGGATGAGCTATCTGAGAGCCTTAAGAACCTGGCACTGGACCTAACAAGATTCTTTGCCAGCGTCGACGGCGACGTGGATAGCATTCTACTTGTGATGGAGTGGGCGCAGCGGGAGCTGACACGGCTCACCCTTACCCAGCCCACTCGGCTCTCTTCCGCCTTCGCAAACCTCCACACCATTCTCTCACACGTCGGTCTACTAGAGAATGCGCGTACAGGCGAACCAACCATACTAGGCCAGCTTGTAAGTGACATATTCGGGCAAACCCAACCGCAAGCCACCCGGGCGGCCCTACAACGCACATTTCACAATTTCCTTGCCGTCTTGGAAGAGGCAGTCTCCGAAGAACTTACAGCGGCTGTGGCGCTCTTTGCACACTTTGAAGCCATCGACCGCCAATTTCTCAACCTGCAACGGACCGCAATTCGGGAGACAGACCAGCAGGAACGGGAGGAAGGAGAACTGCTCTCCTCAATGTGGACGCGCGTGATCGGCAGCAACCAGAGCAGGCTACGCAAGTACGAGAAGAACAAACAGCTGCTCTCTACCATTCGCGGCGCGACGCTGTTCAACAAGCGTTTGCTGGTCGACCACAATGGAAGGCTCTTGCAGCTCCGAAGCAATCTGGAGAATCTGAGGAAGAAACTCGTTAGTCCGTTGGTCAGGAGTAACGATAGTAGCACTTTGACTGTTGATGAGCAGATCAGAGGTTTGGAAGGGACGTATGCGACGCTCAAGGCGACGAGGGAGAGACAGAAAGGCCGGTTTCAGCAGGCCATCCATGAGACAGCGTCAAGGAGTGGTAGGACCGGCATCAGGGCGGAGGAGCAAAGAGCAGTCGAGGGTTGAGTAAGAAGGAAGATCAAGAACGGAGCGGAGCGTACAGGCTGGGAGAATTGGGTAGGTGGTGGAGTTTGCGCCGAGGTGCATCTGAAGTCGAAGGCGTTGGATATAGGACGCGTATTTCTGTGGGCATTACTGGTTAGGTAGGATGTGCAATTCATGGGCTTGGGTATAAGGTATTAGGATAGACGCTCTCCTGGGCTGCGTCTGGAGGATGCTGGAGTATGCAATGCTAGTATTTTACGTTCACATCACATCACCCCTCGGAGATATTGCTGTTTTAGGTAGAGGTCGTGATCCGTGTACATGTGAGGTATACATGTAATGGTACCGTATGTAAGGTCGGTACCTCGGCGTAGTGTATCCCACATCAAGTCATCCTTCCGCACCCGTCTCCCCCTCTATCCTTCCTGCGTCGAATCACAAGAAAGATGCATCAGCACTTACGATACACGTGCAGTAGGACAGCATCTGTGATTCTGGCCATCACCAGAGTTTCACGCACGTTCATCTGGGATGGGGTTCTTGGCATCGTGGCTGTGTAGCGGGATAGCTCCTTGAGCATGAGCTCATTGGCCCCAGCTTCCAGCGTTCGCGTCGTCCAAGTCTCAGGGAAATTGATCAGGCACCTCCCTCTTGCTGTCTCTTGTCTGCTGCGCCTCCACCACAGTTCTGCAGTGCAGCCCACCAATATACTGCCAATCTTCGCCGAGCTCGCTATCTTCTCCAGAGCAATTGGTGGCTATCCGTACCCCGCCGAAAGCCTAGCTACACCCGGATTCTATACGTTCAACGTCCTGTAGCAGCATACTCGAAGCTTACTACCTTTCTTGGCTACTGTCTCACCCCGGCCGGTCTTGCTCGGCGCATTCTCCATAAAATCAATCTCTCTCCCTCGCAAATCCCTCCTCCCTACTGCCCAGCATGATGAGTAAGTTCTTCCATTGCGTTTCCTTGCACAGCCATCTTTGCGTGGTACCTGCTGCTATTGACTTCTTGTCTCCGGCCGCCAAGCCCACGTCTGTTACTTTGACGCCAACACATTTTGTGAACCTTGACTGACATGTCGTCTTTGTTAAATAGAGAACGTAAAGTCCAAATTCCACCAAGAAGGCAGGCCACACAGAGCTCGTAGCGCGCCCATGAACGGCGAGCTCCCCTCCGATGAGCGTGCTCCGCTGCTCCAGGCGGAGCTGGGCAACCTGAACCACTTGCGCACACGTCTCAACGGTGATCAGTACACCAGCAGTGAGAACCCTTGGGTCAGATACCCCGCTAAGACATGGAATACGATTTGGGCGACACTGGCGAGCAACTATGTCAACGTACTGCTGGTATTCGTGCCGGTGGGAATTGTGCTCGGAGCACTGGATATTGATCCTGTGGCCATCTTCTGCGTCAACTTCCTGGCCATTGTACCACTTGCTGCGCTGTTGAGCTTCGCGACAGAAGAGCTGAGTGTCAAGTTGGGCCAAACTCTTGGAGGATTGATGAATGCGACGTTCGGAAACGCTGTTGAATTGATTGTACGTTCGATATGGGCACCGAAACTGAAGGGATTCGACTAACAGTACGGGCACCAGGTCTCCATTGTTGCTCTCCGGCAAGGCGAGATCCGCATTGTTCAGGCAAGCATGCTGGGAAGCATCCTTTCCAACATCCTTCTGGTTCTTGGCTGCTGCTTCATTGCAGGCGGCTACAACCGTGAGGAGCAGACATTCAACACCACCGTCGCATCTACCATGTCCTCGCTTATGGCTGTTGCAAGCGCTTCTTTGATCATCCCAGCTACCCTCTACGCCGCTTTGACTCAGTCTGAATCATCCACCACCGACAACATCCTCATTCTCTCACACGGTACCTCCATTATCCTCCTGATTCTCTACCTGCTTTACCTCTTCTTCCAGCTCAAGTCGCACGCTAAGCTCTTTGACGAGGAGAGCGTTGAGGGTGAAGAAGCCAAGGAGCCAGAAGTCCTGACTCCAATCCCCGCCGCCATCTGTCTGGTCGTCGTTACCGTTCTGGTGGCCGTCTGTGCCGAATACCTCGTTGACAGCATCGACGCCATTGTCGCAAAAGCTCACATCTCCAAGACCTTCATCGGACTGATCCTCCTCCCCATTGTCGGCAACGCTGCCGAGCACGTTACCGCCTGCGTCGTCGCCTACAAGGACAAGATGGACCTAGCCATCGGTGTCGCTATCGGCTCTTCTCTCCAAATCGCCCTCTTCGTCACTCCCTTCCTGGTCATCTTGGGCTGGATCATCGGTCAACCCATGACACTGCACTTCTACATGTTTGAGACTGTTGTCTTCTTCGTCGCAGTTCTGGTGGTTAACTACCTCATCCAGGACGGAAAGAGCAATTATCTCGAGGGTGCTATGTGCTTGGGTACGTATATCATCATTGCGCTGGCGTTCTACGTCTACCCGGACCCGAGCAATGGTGGTGGCGACCCGGGTGTTGAGCCGCCTAAGCTGTTCTAAACATATGGTGTGCAATGAAGAGACGGGAGAAGTGTGAGAAAAAAGCATATGCTCATTGTGATGAGTGGAGATTGTCTATAGCCTTTTCGGAAGGGCACTTTTCATGACTGGCATGCTTGCGCAGGCGCTGTGGGCGCTTTATCTTCTATGTTCTATATTCGAAATCAAGAAAAACCAAATTGAATGAAATCTACATATACTTTCTCCCAAGACTGCTAGCAATCATAGATCAGGAGATACCCCATACATGTATTGATGTGACTTCCGCATTTAGCTCCTTCCGCCGCTGCGGTATGCTTGGCGCGTCACTTCCTCCGCACGTCACTCCCGGCTGCACACATGAAGCTTCCATCCCAATAATTTCCGCCTTGTCGCAACCCACCTTCTGCGCCCAGCTATAGCAGCTGCAACGGCCTGTCACTCCTTTTCCTTCCTTCATCCGCCACTTCAGTCACGAATACATTCACGACACCACCGCCCAAAATGGCCTCCTTCAAGCGCAAATCCGACTTTGAGAATCCCAGCGCGCGCAAAGAACCCAAGCTATCCGCTGGCGGCGGCGGCGCCGGCGGCGGCAAGATGAGTTTCGCGCAACGCATGATGGCCAAAATGGGCTACAAAGAAGGCGCCGGTTTGGGAAAGGAAGGCGAGGGAATCATCAACCCGATCGAAGTCAAGCTCCGGCCCCAGGGCGCGGGTGTCGGCGCGGTCAAGGAAAAGACGGAACAGTATAAGCAGGAGCAGCGAAGACGGGCGGAGGCTAGGGGCGAAGAATACGAGGATTCGAGTGAGGAGGAGCGGAAGGCGAGGAAGAGGAGGAGGGCGAAGCCTGTTAGGGGCGGTGGTGGTAGTGGGACGAGCACGCCTGGTGGTGGGCCGGGGAGGCGGAAGTTGAAGTACAGGACTGTTGAAGAGGTTCAGGCGGCGGCGCCGGGGTTGGAGTTGCCAAAGGCCATGTTGGGGAGTATCGTTGATGCGAGGGGGAAGGCGACCAGGATGTTGACGTCCACGGCTGGACTGATGACGCCGACGGGCGGGGATCGGGAGACGGAGGTTGAGAAGGTGAGGAAGAGGGAGAGGCTCGAATTGGAGGCGTTTATTGAGGCCTGGCATGGGTTGCAGGAGAGGAAGATTGTTATTGAGGAGCATGAGGGGCAGTTGCAGGTCGAAATTGAGAGTCTGGAGGATGATTTGGGGAAGGTGAGGGGGTTGGTCGAGATGGTGGAGGGTTTGTCGATACAGAAGGTTGAAGAGGTCGGAGTTGAGGATTCGGATAGGATGCAGTGGGAGCAGGTCACGAAGCAGTTGGAGGCGCTGCAGGAACAGTACAGGCACGAGATCGAGAGCTACGGTCTCCCTGAAGCAGCCGTGGCCACGATTCATCCTTTCTTCAAGCGCGCCATGGAGGATTGGGATCCACTGGAGAATCCAACCTATCTGGTAGAATATCTTCAACGACTCCGACCTGTCTTGGGCATGTCCAAGCAAGACGAAATCACCACAGTCAACGGCCACATCGATCCCGATCAGCGCACCTACCGCCGCCAAAAGACAACATCGCCCTACGAAACTCTCATCTACACAGTCTGGCTTCCGAAGATGCGCACCACCGTCACACGCTGGAACGTACACGACCCGTCTCCGCTAATCGAAGCCGTCAAAGCCTGGCGTCCTCTCCTTCCCTCTTTCGTCTACGCCAACCTAATGGACCAACTCATCGTCCAAAAGCTCTCCTCAGCAATCCAATCCTGGAACCCTCGCTCCTTCTTCAAGCACCGCCACTCACACCGCACCTCCACCCACGCTAAGGAACTCCCCCATATTTGGCTCTTCCCCTGGCTACCCTACCTCCCACCATACCACCTCGACCCCAAATCAAGCGCCGGCCTGGTCGCAAACATGAAGCGCAAATTCCGCCTTGCTCTCGACACCTGGGATCTCGCCCACGGTGTTCTCCCAGGCCTCTCCGAATGGCGCGCCCTATTAAAATCAGAACTCGACGCCGCACTGATCCGCCACCTCCTCCCCCGCCTCGCTTCCCACCTCTCCCAGAACCTTGTCATCGACCCCTCCGACCAAGATCTGTCCCCACTCGAACAAGTACTGCGCTGGCAGTCCTTCTTCGTCCCCGCCGTCACAGCCAAACTGCTCGTCGCCGAGTTCTTCCCCAAATGGATTAACGTCCTGCATCTGTGGCTCACGACCCAGGAAGCCAACTTCGAGGAGATCGGTCAATGGTTTAGCTGGTGGAAGGACCAGATCCCCACCACTGTCAATGGAGTAGTGGATGTGGCGAAGGAGTGGGAGAAGGGTCTTGAAATGATCAATCTAGCCCTCGACCTGCGTGAACGTGGCGACGATATCAGTACTCTCCCACCACCAGCCGCAGGACCCGCGCGGCCCATCGCTAAAGAATCGACGACGAAACATTTCCTCGACATCGCTGCTGAACAGACGACGAAGAAGAAGCAGGAAGAGAAGGAAGAAACGAGCTTCAAGGACGTGGTCGAGGCGTGGTGTGCGGAGCAAGACCTCACACTCGTACCGTTGCGCGAGGCGCATCCGGCGACTGGGTTGCCGCTGTTTCGGATTTCCGCATCTGCGACGGGTAAAGGCGGCGTCGTTGTTTATTTCAAGGGCGATGTCGTGTGGGCGAAACAGAAACGTGGAGATGTCTGGGAGCCGGTTGGGTTGGAGGATCGGCTTGTGGCGAGGGCTGAGGGGAGATGAATATCATCAAGCCAACAAAAGCTTTCTTTCAGTCAGAGGAATAAGATGCCAGTTGACCTCCCCCTCGGCTCCATCAATAAGTGATATCAATAGTGAACGGTGCGGTAGACAATCATTCAGAAGCTAGTCGCTATGCCATTGTTGGAGGTACCGCACGGCCTAGGATACCGTCCCTATCCCCCCACAATAGAAGAGTTCACAATAGGATGTCATTGCTATCCTCGACGGAAGGATGTGAATTCAGAATTCCACCGCGCTAGCACCTGATTGTCACATGCTTTCTGTTCTTCTTCTCCCTCCTTAGATACATCAACCTTCCCTCTCTTTCTCCTCTTCAGATACATCAACCTTCTTCCTCTGCCTCGACTACATAACTTTCTTCTTCTCTAATTCAACCTTCACCAATTTCCTCTCGCCATCAAACGGCTGATCAACACCAGCCGGTTTCGTATAGTTTGATCATCAACCGCCTCGCAAAATCCAATTCACTTCATTTTCCGGACGTATCTCACTTTCTGTAAGGGACTTTCGCCGGCTTCTCTTTATCAGAGAATCTCACTTCCAAACATCCCTTATCACGAAACATATCCAACAGCTAATCTCTTCAAGATTAGTGATAATGGACGCCACAGCACGCTCGCAGAAGAAGGGTGACGCCAACCCTAGCGCTGATGCCGATGTCAACCCTGACCTCAACACTGATCCCGATACCGACACCGACACCCTGATGGCTAGCAGCGATGCCGATACCGACACCGACACTCTCATGCCCAGTAGCTTTGCCGACATTGATCCCGACTCCCTGATGGCTGGACTCAGCCAAAAAATCGAGGTTCGCATCTCCATGCTTGTTTAGTCGTATCAACACTAACTCCAGTACCTAGGACCTCAAACGGGACCCCCGCAAAGGAAAAGGAATTCTGCACCCAATCTTCAATCGCGTTTACGGACCCGAGGTTCTCTTCAAGAAGTCATTGAGTGCTCATACGGTCACCGGCACGAGCACACCGCCTATCACTCTGGTTCCTGCACCCCCAACCCCCAAGTCAATTCGACAGGCCAAGGCTTTGACCAACGATTTGAACATGGCTACGTATCACCTGAAGCGGGAATCGGATTTCATCAGAACCGATTTGGAGAGGCTCGAAAAGGCGAAAAAGGTCTGCAGCGGAGTCGGGGCTGGGATCAAGGACAGCCAGTTCTTCCAGATGAACAACCTTATGACCGCTGTTCATACAAACATGATGACGACTACGAGCCAATACGCTAAGCTTGTACCGCTCATGCAGAACCTCCACCCTGAAGGAGTTTCTGGACTGTTCCCAGCCAATGATAATGTTCGCAAGGTCCACGTTGCCGAGCCCACCTACACACCCAAGGCGAACGATGGAGAAGAGGGTCAGGAGGAGCACATGTCTTGAGCGGGATGGAAAGCTCCTAGAGCGCTGGACAGTGATGAATGCAGCTCACGTCAGAACTTTGCTTATTCGACCTCGCCAGTGTGTATGCTAGGGCCACCCGGGCGAAACCTCAAGCAGTTTTCAACAGCCACACAGCGGAAGATCGACCATCCACAGCCAACATGCCTTTTAGAATGATGTAACGGAGGTTCGGGCGGTTAGGAATTGATTTGCATGGAAAAGTTGGCCTCGACTCAACTCATATCCCAGCACAGTCACAACCACAACCGTAGCATAGCACATACTAGATGTGGAATGAAACGGGCGTGCAAGCTTACGTTTATGCCCAACTGGTTTTTCTCATGTTCCTTGTCCGTGATCATACGTGCTCCTATGGAGGCTTTTCAAGCTGTGTTCATGCAATTCACAGTTCAAGTCGTGTTAATGATCACACCCCCCTCGTTCAGCGATTCAATTATGGTTCACAATATGAACCTAGCGGCATTTACATGTCATCCAAAAGTGCTCGTGATCATGACCTCCAGTTGCCGTAGACAACCGATTCACTCCCAAGTCAGATGCCGTTAGCGCGTCTTCTAGCGCGTTTCAGACATACGTCAAGTCTCACACGCGCAATCATGAGTCTTCTTCTTACATCCCACATCACTCTGTTTCCTCCATCCCACATCACAACATCTTCGGACGCACATAGCGACGTTACCTTTCTCACTACACACCTTTCACAATACATCGTACGTACAATTAGCATTTCCATGCTATATAGTAAAGGTGTTTTAACGTTTGCAGATGCCCACCAACAAAATGGATGCCTTGCTCGCCATGTTGGAAGACATTAACGGCAATATCCCTGACTTCTCCCTGTTGTCTGACAAAGGCAAAGAAAAGTTTCTGATCGACCACCACAACAAGGTGTACGACTTGTTCCAACGCGAACACAAGACCATGGAGAAAGCCATAGCTTCCGCCAAGAAAAGGCTTAAGGAACTCGTCGTGGTCAACGGGATGAGAAAAGCTATTTCTTTCGCCAACGATATCCTCGACAACGTAAGTCCAATGCTTGTGTTGCTACGTGGTAACTTGCTGAGATGTGAACAGTCCGGCAAACCCCTTAAGGAGATGCGCGGTCCCTATGATGACAGGATCGAATATACCGAGAAGATGATTCAAAAGGCTGAGGAGGCATTCTTCACCATGCAGAAGCTGGAGAGGAAGTGAACATGCTCACCCCTCATTTCCTTGATCCCGGCAAAGGGCGCAACGGTTGATGTAACGTGCCCGAAGGGATCTGGAAGACCGTTTCAGGTAGAAGCACATTGCTCGTGCTGGGAGGATGCAGTTCTGCGACACGCGGCACATTTGCCATAATGCTCGATAGCAATACCAAGGGCAAAGATCCCTCTTTATTCCACATTCTCAGCCTCTCCCATCCGTGCCAGTTCAGTGAGACCATTTCTGTAGTCACTCTGGGCTCACCAACCCCTAACCCTACAAATGGTTACGAGTTTCCCTGAACATAGGCTCTTGTACTTATCACAGTAATAATGCCGGAAGGTACCACGTCCATACTTCAGTGGGGATCTCACTGAACAGTTGCTCCAGCATTTTGACGCGTGATTCGTTTGTTCCATAGACGTGAAGCTGGGACTGCATACCACGTAAACATGTGGTCCACGCTGCAAGAATGTACATTGATCCTCCTACCCATCCCTCACGCGACCTCAGCTTAAACCATAGCTCAAGAGGGTTTCCAAATTTCTCAAATGTACGGATATACTTGCTACCCACTCCCCACGATAACGTACCGTCGTATATAGCCCAGCCGCATCCCTCAACAACAGCTCCTCCCTTCTTTCCGAGAGCAGACCACGCCATCCCAGCTCCCCCTCCCCTCAATTCCCTCCCAGTCCAGAAAGACCGAAGACCCACGGCTCCGCCCTGTCCAAGAAACCGAGCATTGTTGGAACCCAAACCCCCAGCAGCAGAGCTGGTCCCCCGCGCTACAGACGAAGAAAATGGAATGTAACTGCAACTTGACCCGTAGGGGAAAAGAGAGGGGAAGGGGTCTCAAGGTGATGTACCTTGCACGCTCCTATTGCTTAGATTTTAGCGACATCCGGTAGACATTGCTCGCTACCTGGGCCCCGTTCCCGCGTCGTGGAGGATAGTAAGCTTTTGGCGGTGGTCATTCCGATGGCAAAGGTTGCAGCCGGTTGCGTCAGTTAAAATTTATAAACAAGGCGAGGCACGAGTTACAGGGCACAAGAACAAAAATGAGTTCGAGCCGAACTACATTACATCCTCATAGCCATACCCATCCATACCCATGGAGGCTGCTCACCCCCGGGGTCTCAGAAACCCACAACCCCAGGCCTAGGCAATACTCAACCTCCACCGATCAATCAACTCCCTCTGCCTCTGCCCCTGATCCATCGGCGCATCCGCATACATCTGCATTGGCATCTGCATTGGCATCTGCATTGGCATCTGCATTCCACCCATACCCATACCCGTACCCATGCCACCATACGGCATCGGAAAGCCCTGCGCATACGGCATCTGCAGCTGCATCTGCATCCCATACGACGGTGCCGCATACCCGCCCATCTGGGGCTGACCGGAACCACCGTAGACAGCGGCTGCTGCCGCTGGGTTCATAAGGGGCAATTGTTGCTGGTAGGAGCCCAGATTGCCATTGCCATTGCCGTACTGTGACATCTGACCTGGCGTGCCTGCACCCCCACCCATCCCCACACCCGCCCCCTGCGCAGCGAAATAATCCTGCTGCCCCTGCCCCTGCCCCTGCGCCAGTCCACCAGGCGTCGAAAGCGCCGACGGCACACTAACGAACGGCCTGACCTCGCCCCTGAGGCCCATAGTAGAACTGCGCCGCATCTGGTCCGCGAGTTTCTTCTTGCTGCGTTCCTGCGCTTTGGCGCTGAGGTGGAGGAGGGTTCCTTCGGGGGGAGCGTGGGTGTCCTTTTTCGGGTTGTTATTAGCGTTGGTATTGCCATTGTTATTGCCGTTGCGTTTGTTGGGTTTGCCGTTGACGGGGTTTTCGGAGAGGAGGTTGGCGAGGGAATTTGTGCGGCTGAGGGGGGCTTTTGTTGCTGTTGTGGTGTTGTTCGTGGCGACGCCGGTTTCCCGCTCGCGTTGGAGACGGGCGCGGCGCTGGCCGAGGGTTTCTTCTTCCTCTGCGGCCGGCTCTGTGACAGGGTCGGCGGTGTCGACGGGTTTGATGATCGAGTTGTCGGCGTCGGAGTCTTTGAATGCAGATGCATGTGGAGGAGGGGTGGCGGTTCCGGTTCCGATGCCCAGATCGCCCAGGATCTCGTCTGCGAAGGTCGAGTTACGTGCTGATGCAGCGTTACTGCTTGGCTTGGCCAGGTCGCCTAGAGCGGCGTTCAGAGTTTCTCTCTGCTTCAGTCGACGGAGTCGCTGCGCTAGTGGCTCCGATTCGTCTTCCGCCTCCGCCTCCTCCTGTTCCTCTCCCTTCATCTCACCCTCCGTCGGCAGCCCAGCAAGATGAAGTTGGGAATTCGTCCGAGAAGCAGCCGCATTCGGACTAACCCCTCTAAGCCGATCCCTCCTCGCCCTCAGGGGCTCATTATCCTCCAACTCCCTCCTCGCCATCAACCCCAACGGACGATCCCAATCATCCCTCCCCTGCCTCGTCGCCCCATTCTTACTCACCCTCACCTGACCAGCCGGATACAGCAATCCCAGCGGTACATCCTCATCGGCCTCCTCGCCACCTTCGCGTCCGAGCAGGGACGGATCCTCCCACGCGAGCGCAACGCGCGCGCCTTTCCGCTTCTTCTTCTCGATCTGCGCGACTGCGTCGAGCTCGAGTAGCGTGCTGTGCATGCCCTGGGTCGAGGTGAAGGCGGTCCGGTTACGAGACTTTTGCTGCGCTTTGCGGAGTTGGAGTTCGGCGAGGAGGGTGGTGGGAGCGGCGTAGGTTGGTTGGATGTCGTCGTCGAGTTGGACATCGTCTTCTTCGGCCGCGTTTGGGGGTGACGAGGGGTGGTCGATGTCGTCTTGAGGAAGGACAGTGGTGGCGGCGTCGTGGAGGACGGCTTCGTTGTCGTCCTCGTAGGAACCGGCGGCGGTGGGAGCGTCGGCATGGTCGAGGTCTGTGACTAGACTCATACGACTATTTCTTTTTCTCAGCTTCTTGCCGCCCTCAAAGGGGCCGCCGAGGTCCGTAAGCAGACTGATGACGCTATTCCGCTTCTTCATCCCCAGTGCAAGTTGTTCCGAACTCTTGGATCGGTCTAGCAGTGCACCGATACCACTGATGCTCAGAGTCTTACTCTTCCTTCTCTCCAGTCCCGGCACATTACCGCCGTCTAGAGCAATTGTATGACGTTTTCCGACTCTTTCCTTGCCAAACACTTCATCGCCCACCCTTCCAGCAAATGGATGGTCCATGAATGCACTCACAGGTGCTGTAGCACTCGCAGCGAGGATACTGTCGAGTGTGGCAACAGCAGACTCCCCCTTGATCTCAACGTTGTGGTGTGCAACGGATGGATGATCGAAGAAAGCTGAAGCACGAAGTTGAGGTGGGATGTTGGAGAGATTGCCGGGTAGACTCATGAAGCTGTGTCGGTTGGGAAGTTCATACGAGCTGTGTCGATTCTGAGACTGAGGAGATTCCGTTACAACAGGTGGTGGTGAGTGTGTGGAGTTGCATGTTTGACCGGACTGGTGTGATATGCGTTTGGTCAATGGCTCCCCCTCTCCACCATCATGATCTTCTCCTCCACGATTTGCTTCAAAGTCTAGTTGTGGGATCTGTGGCAGCCAGGGTGCGCTCTGCCGTGCCTCGATGGGTATTGTGTTCAGGACCTGTGACCGCCTCTTTGCTTGGACAGCAGCAGCAGGCAACTGACTCAGCCGTTTCGGCAGATTAAGCATCCTTGGTACGGGAGCAGGATAGAAGACCATGTTGTCTGATGGTGGAGGTGGAGGTTGAGAAGCGTAAGAGACAGGGCGGAGTGCACGAGGTGTTTCCCCACTGCTGTAACGGAGTGCTTGGGTTTCCGCTGAGATGTGACGTGATTGATTGATTATGGATTCGGTGGTAGGAGAGTAATGTACGCCGTCGAAATCCTGAAACAGGGTGCGGGCTTGTTGGAAGGTGTCGGTACTAGGAGCTGGAGAGAGAGGGCGGAAGGCATCCTCATAAGATTGGTCGTAATCGTGGTGTGTAGTAGTTTGTTGGTATTGACCATGCTCTTCCTCACCAGCCATCAAGTGATTGTGTCCTTGCTCCTCATATAAGGAGAATCTCTCAGGCTCAGCCAACTCCCTCTCCATTTCCGTCCCGAGTACATCCTCCTCGTGTTCCTCCGTCTCCATCTCCTTCTCCATCTCCGTCCTGAGTATATCCTCCTCATGCTCCTCCATCTCCTGCTCACTCGTCCTCCTCGACAGTCTTCCGAAACTTAACGCCAGCGGCGAATCCAAGGGTCGTCCCTCCTGCACCGGCTCCGGCATAGCCGCAAACCTCGTCGGCCGATTCCCACCACTCGGCTGTCTACTAACGTGACTCCACGAGCCGGAAGTCGAGATAGCGGAGCGAAGACTCTGCGTCGGACTGGTGACCCAAGCAGCAGGACTGTACCCACCCCAACGAGCGAGGTTGTTTACGTCGACGATGGAGTTTGCGTAGGACGAAGCGACAGAGGCGTTACGACTCCTATTCGCACTGGCACTTGCACTTCCGAAGCCGAAGACGCCCGGACTCGTCTGCGTGTTGCAAGCAGCGGGACCAGAATACGAGACGGAACGGAGAGCAGTGTCGATAGCGGCGACAGACGGGCGTGAGCGTGTCCTTTCGTAGCCCCCAGGCACAGGCGCAGCCGCGGGTGCAGCGCCACCAGGACTGCTTAGCCGAGACGCGCCCAAGCCCAGGTCACTCGCCAGACTCGAGCGCCGACTTTCCGCCTCCTTGAGCTTGCGGATCTCCTCGCCAATGTCGCTTCCGCCCTGCGACAGCTCTTCGGCGGCGTCCTCCAGCCGCGAGATGTTCTGCTTCAGGCTGGGCGATTGCATGTGCAGGTCTGGGCGTGGGTGCGAGAGCGTGACATTGACTGAGGCGGTGGATGCAGTGCGTGTGGGGATTGGTCGGATTGGCTGTGGATCTGGCGACGGGGACGCCATTGTGTCGGCTTGCTTGAGTCGTGTGCGCACGCGCGCATACACGTAACGCGACGTGTGCGCGACGGGGAAGGCACGGAGATAGAGGTATAAAGGTATGGAGGAAAATGAGGAGAGGGAAAGAGGGAGAGTTTGTGTAGAGAGTGCGAGAATGGGTGATGTAAAGGTGGGAATGGGACAGAACTGGAGTATGCTAGCAGATGATAGAGCAGATGATAGTGATAACGGTTTCACTGGTCGCCAGTTTCCCGTCACTTAGACTGCGTTTCCCCATGCCCACAGCGCACACGACCCTGGACAGGCTGGACAAGGCCCTGGTCAACGCCAAGACCAATATCCAGACGGGAAGCCTTAGCTCAGTAGCCTTAGCTCAGTAGCCTTAGCTCAGGAAGTCAGGGCTGGGCAGGGCGCTATAACAACTGGCCCGGAAGCTTAACTCTTGCCTATTGCTATCTATAGCATCCATGGGCTGGTCCTTCAAAGTGCTGTTTGATTGGGTGGAGTCAACCAATCCGGTCTTAGATCCAAATACGATAGGATAGCCAGACCAATGGACAAGCCCAGACACTTGCTGACTGAGTGTGCGATATACCTCCATATGCAATAAGATACCCAGACCGGTACAACCTCTCAGCCCGTCCATCACAGCAGACATGTCAACGGCAACACCCGCACCGACCAACACCCTACGCGTCTTTTCACCCAGCCAGTACGTTATGTAGTCGCGGCTTGTAAGTTACGCAACTCATGCGCGTCAATCTCTGGGTCCCTTGTTACATAACCTTGTACAAGTAACACCGAACCTGGAAAAAGATACAGTATCAACGAGGCAGAGATACACAATGCGCGTTCCTGCCGAAATCTAAAGTCTATTTCATCTCCACAAGCAAGCCAGATCCATCATCCCTGCAAGAAAGATAAGGTACGACTGACGCCGAACCGCCTCTCCACATGTAAAGTTCAGCGACCCGCTATCTCCATGCGATAGCGCCAGATCCCAGTTCGGGGTTGTGTCAGATACATGTATACCTTATTTGCTGCGATGCTCTTCAAACAGCAACTGCCCACATTACAAGTTACTCCTCGCTCGTGGTCTATCTTCAGGAACATTAATGTAGGTCAGGCTCTTTTCACATCGTGCTATTAGACTTGAATCTCCATCATACTACCTACATAGCTACATACTCTCCCAAAGTTCCGAATCTCCTTATCTAACCTAGGCTTGAAACGCGGAATAAACACTCTGCTGTACCACAACAGATAATACCACGCCCTCGCATTGCGCTAGGCGTGTATCCATTTCCCCTGCCCCCCCGTATTGAAATCCCTGTAGATATCCTTGCCAAATACAGCAAAATGAACACGCCAAGAACTCCTGGTATCCACGTCCCCCACGCCATGGTTTTATCCTACGCGGTCGTGAAAAAAACTCCTCTCCATCCATCGCTATCATAATACCTACACATTAGAAAGAAGTAGCCCTCCCCATAAGGCACTAAAAGCCATCAATCGAAAAGAGAACCAAAAATGTCTCAAATGAAACACAACAGCCAAGAAAAATCCACACCTAAATCCTACCCCCCTCAACAACCTCCCGTCCAACCAACTCCAACAGCCCGGCCTCACTAACCCTCCTCCTCTCCAACACCCACCTAGGCCGTCCATCCTCCTCCCTCTCCTGCACATACGTCACACTATCCGCACCGCTATGGTTCCGACTATGACCCTGCCCTTTCCCTTTCCCTTTTCCATGTCCCTGACCTTGACTCGGACTCTGTTCCAGTCCCTGTCCCTGTCCCTGTCCCTGCCCGGTCTTTCCTTTCCTAGCCGTTGGCGGCGGACTGATTGGCCCAGGGCTGGTGATGTTGGCGGAACTTGGAGGAGGCTTCCGCGGCGTGGCGTCTGTGTCGTAGACGGGGAGGCTGTGGTGGCTTGAGGACGGCGAGGCGGGGGTGGGACTGTGGCTGTAGGCCGGCTGGGATACGGGTGCTGGTGCGGGTGCCGGTGCGGGTGGTGGATGGAGCTGGGGACCGAAGAGGTCTGCTGACGTTGGTCTGGAAGCCGGATGCATGGTGGTCGTGGCCGAGGTGTGAGGGTTGGGGTTGTGGTTGGGCTGACCATGGCTGTGGCTGGCACTACCACCACTACCGCTACTGTCAGTCGAATACTGAAACATCATCGGCACGCCGCCCAAGGGCGCACGGGGCACGGCAAAGTAACTGCCACCCATGCCCGGCACCGGCGCCTGGGCTTGCGTAGGCCCCATGACGGGACTCATGAACCCTGTCACCAGCGGACTGCTGAGCGGATCCATTCCCACACTCCTCAAACTGCCATTACTGCTCGTGCCACCAAACGCCTGTCCCCTGAGCCTGCGCAACTGCTCCAAACTCGCCTCCTCCTCACGGCCGCCAAAACTGCCCCACGCCATCGGACTCATAGCGCCACGGGCAGAGAACGGGCTACTGAGCCCCCCCATACCGATGCCCATGCCCATACTGCCGATGAAGCTGTTGCGCGTGCTGAACTCGCTGCGCTCGGTAATGGGCGTCAGATTCGGCTCCTTGACGCTGCGCTGCCGCTGCAACATGTCGATGCCCTCGGCGCCGAAGTAGCCGCCGTTGACGCTCTCGGCGGCGCTGGGGTCGCGCGCCCGCGCGTAGAAGCCGAATTCGGTGCCGTAGAAGCCGGACTCGTCGGCTTCGAGGGCGGAGGCGTTGGCGGCGGCCACGATCGCGTCGTCGTCGAGGTCGTAGTCCGAGGGGAAGCCGTTGTCGGAGGGGAGGTCGTAGTCTGAGGGAAAGCCATTGTCGGCGTTGGTCGAGTAGGCCGGGTAGAGGTGTGCGTCTGCTTGGGGGAAGGTGGTGGACATGGGGGATGGGTTGGCGGGCGAGTCGAAGCCGAAGTTGAAGCCGGAGTAGGAGTCGCGGCTTGGTTGGCCGTGAGCGGAGCCGAGGCGGGTGGGGTTGGAGGTAAAAGAGGCGTTCGTGCCTGGGCGGTCTGTAGAGTGCATTGATGTGTTTGTGCCAGGCCGTTCCGTTGGCGGTGGTTCTTGGATGTCATCCGAGTATTGCGATACTGATGTCGCGGTGCTGTTGTGTCTAATGAACCTGCCGCTTGCTGCTGCTTGGTGAGCTGCGCTTGCGAGCGCACTGTGGTACGCTTGTAGATTGTTATGTACGTAGCCGTACTCATCTACTGAGCTTTTCCTGTCATGTAGAGGAGCATTAACACCTGGTCCAGCTCCACGACCTTGAACGACAGTATTCGCACGTGCGCGGGGGAAGTTCTCTTGCTGGAAGTCACATGGTTGATCTTCTGGCGTGTCATCCATGTCAAGGAATGTCTGGTTGTGTGCACCCCATGGCGCGCCTTCATGAGGCTCATCGTAAGGTGACATCGGCGCATAATCGTCCTGAGCATGAGATGTGGTTCTTTTCAGGAAGTTTGGGTCATCGAATGCATTCTCGTCAATGGGACTACCACCGCTGGTTACTTCCTCCATGTCATCTCCGAAATTGCCATCGTCAAAGTAGATGTCATCATCGTAAGGACTCGCTGTGGCAATTGTTGATGTTTGCACTTCTGACTCTTCAAGAAAACTGTCCTGTAGGCCTAATCCATGGTTTTCCAAAGACTTTGGCTCGGTGGATTCTACTGGGGGAGCATTGCTAGACGTGCTTGGAGGCGATGTTTCGGTGGTAGCTTTGGGGGTCGTGTCCACCTGTTTAGGCGTTTCCATCTCAGAATGCGACCCAGAAGGCTCCCTAGAATGTGGTTGTTGGACCGGGTGAGACTGTAGAGGTGAGCCAACAAAGATCGGCGGTATCGCTTCTCCTTGTGTAATCCTAAAAGCAGTAAGGTCGTGAACGAGTCCCTGAGAAGGGTCTTCTTCGCTGTCTTGCTGCTGAGGTTGAGTAAAATTGTTCATGTTGTCGAGGTCGTCATCTTCGTTCAGATCTTCAATCTCATCATGGTCGTACATGGCGTCTTCGTCAAAAAATTCTTCTTCATCTTCGTCAATGTCATCCTCAATAGGATGCTCTTTGCTTTCCTCTCCATTATCAGCACTCCTAAGCTGGTGTCTCGCCTCGAGAAGCTTTTCAGACTCGGCAGAATCTGGTCCACCAATCTGAAAGCTGAATCGCGAAGCATTGCTCTTGAAATGTCGCGGCAATCCAGGTGGACTACTCGCCGGGCTACTCGCAGCCTCGTCAATTGACAACAACTGCGACTCTCTAACATGTTCCTCACCCGATGCCGAACTTGCAAGGGTAGAGACATCTTCATCTGACAACGGTCGCGACGCCCTCGATGCTATCTCAGGTGAAACCGGTGACTGAAGCTCTCTTGGTGTTTGTTGTTCGCTTCTGCTGAGTGCGCTCACTTCAGATTTCGCCGAGATCGATGATGGATCGCTTGTCCTCTTCTCCTTTTCATCCGAAACTGGCGTCTGCTGAACCTCAAACTGCTGACTTCGGCGAGCAAAGGGAGGTAGGACTGGTGATTCCTGGCTATGATCACTCTTTGCACTCTGCCACGAGACCCGGGAAAGGAAGCCCTTGTTCGCCAACGCTTCGGCATTAACCGCCGAGCTTCGGTTGTCCGCAGGCTCTTCCTCGTCAATGTGTTCCACAAAAATAGGCAGATGCTGAGCTGATGTTCGCGGGCTCTTGTAGTCTTGAGATGCTGGTCTTGGCGACTCGCTAGTCATATGTGGTGAGAGCATATCAGGGCTTCGTATGCTGAGATCGGGCGTATAACCGGTAGAATTTGAGACAGCGTCATTGTATGAGAAATTCCGTCTCGGTCGGGGAGCGCTGAAATCATGTACTACGTTTCCCCTAATTCTTGGATCGTAATCCTCAGGCAAATCCATCGGTGGGACTGTGAGCTTCTTGGGTGCTGCAACATCTTCGCGCCCAGTTTCCACCTGTTGTGATGATCTCCGACGCATGAGCAGCGACACCGGGTTTAGTAGATTCATTCTACTCTTCGAAGCTTTTTGAGAATGTAATTCTTGCGGTCCTGTGGAAGTCCGGTGCTGAGGGACTCCAGCTGCCGTCCTACCAGTCGCCTGAAGAGGCCGACCACCTGATCGCGGTTCCCCCGGCGATGTTACAGAGTCATAGGCTACGGATGACAGGGCGCCTCTGTCCAACTTTGGGCTGGTCAGGACGTTGTTCGAGGACATGGACCGCGGTAGATTGTTTCCCTGGCTCTTTTGCAATCGGTTCGCACGTGTTGCTAGTGGTGGATTTATCTGCCTTTCTCTCAAATCTGGCTGTGATATTGACTTGGTCGCTGGTTGCATTGGTGGCTGCTGCTGCTCGAAGGGCAGCTGATTTCGCGGTGCCATATTCCCGGTTCCGTTGTTCACCTCCTCTTGAGTGCTTGTCTTGGATATGGAGTCTCCATCTATATAACTTGTTGCGCCGGACTGCGGTAGCAGAGAGGAGGTGGATCCATCAACGTGTTGCGCGTCTTCGATCTCGTCTGTCAGAGCGACATGAGGAATAGGCGGGAGGACGGGCGGTAGTGATGAGATTGGCGATTCGGGAATGGTCCAGGAAAAGCCATCATGCCGTGGTGAATTTGCCAAGTTGGTTGCAGCTTGTCGCCGGCCTGCCGGTGGATGCGAGTTCATGATCCCTGTTGCAGGCTTCGGGATGGGGCCGCTAGTTTTATTGAGCGGTTGACAGGGAACTGACAGCGAGGTTTGTATATCGGGTGGTATGCGATTCGGCTTGGAAGGGTTTATGCTACTGAGACATATGCAATAGAGGCCATACGCAACTCTGCATACAGTCTGGTACGAGAGCTCTCTCTGTCGAGTCTCTGGTACTGCCAAGTCTCTCAAATCCTGGTTGCATGTGAAAGTGATGTGAGATAAGATGTCCGGAGACTGTGCCAAGAAGGAGATGCTGGTCAAGACGCAATCGTCATAATGTGAGTGGTATACTGTCAATAATGTAGAGCAGTGCAACGGCTGATGTCTCAGTTGTCCTGGAGAAGGTGAATGACTGCCACGAGGGATTCCGAGGAACGTGCTGAGCTCTCGAGATTGCCCGGGTGCCCCACGGCAGGCTGCAGGAGCAATTGGCTCACGAGTCAAAGCGGGACGACTTAGTATGCTTTGTACACGGTCTTGAAGAAAGTTATGCATGAGACATTATGATGACAAGATACACCAATGCCACGAGAAAGTAAGTCAGAGTGTCGCGGGCCGCAAGGGGGTTCATGTACAGCGTGTTCGTAGATTAGTCGTAGATTAGGGGCATCTGGTGAGCCAAAAATGTCACTCCAAGCATGGCCATGGCACCCGTCAAGCCACTCCCGAAGCTTCAGCTCCGCACTCTCATGAGTCGCGCCATACAGCACCTCTACAGACAGCGCGTCACCGTAATCACCAACGGTTTTCGGCGCAATTACCAACGGCCCCCACAACCGTGCAAGTGCTCAAGATACAAAAAGAAACAAAGACGCCGTCACTTCTAGCAGCGCAATGCTTCTAAGCTATTCCTGTACCCAAGCTTCGTAGGTTGCAGGGTTCGGAGCCACAGCTACCACACCCATTGACGACATGGCCCCGTCCATATTACACCTACCGAACGGCCATAACCTTACCGTTACCCCGGTCTTCGGAGGCCTTTCATTCAAATCGCAAGATCTCAACAACCATCATTCGCCCTTCCCACCAGGATGGACCATCGTCTTACACTGCGAAGGGGATGAAGAGCCGGGACAATCTAGTGAAGATGGAGGGCACAAGAGGAAGACCTTCCACAGGTATAAGCAGCCATCTCTCCGAAACGACCATCTCTTCATATCCTCCATATCAAACCCTTCAAACTATGAGTTCAAACCTGCACATTCTCCCACCAGACAGATTGCCATGATGCTGTGGGCAACGCTGTGGTGGTACTTTCATCAGCCGGAACCAGACATGAGATTGGTCACGCCGGAGTCGGCAAACACGGCGGAACTAGGCAGACCAAAGGGACAATGGCGCATAAACATCAACCGGGAGGGCATTTTGAAGAGCAAGTTGGTCATGCAAAAGCTTGAGCGCATGGGTCTGCTCGCAAGTGAGGATTCCACCGTTGGCGCAGATCCAGATGACACAGAGGGATGGTCGCACATGTTTGTATCCCAGGAACACTTCTGGCAACTGGACGCCCGGATATACCTATTCCAACTTCCCCTAAGCCCAAGCTCACCATTTCCCTCCTCCTCTCCGGTTCCATCAAGACCAGGTTCTCCAAGCATGGCTGGATCCACATCTACTGGTCTCCACGAGCCCACAGCAGCAGGTCAGGCCCATTCCCATCCTGGAACACCGGGACCCTTCACATCCGGCTCCCACCTCCCAACTTACTATCCCCCAGCCCCGACCCAATACATCTTCACCAACAACATCCGGCACCCCATCCGGCCCAAACCCCCGCGCCAAGGCGAAACCTTCTACACCCGCTACATCCCTAGTCTGGGCGAATACCTCTCCTTCCGCGTCGCCTCCCTCTCCAAGAAGCCCGTCACCCACCAAGGCCCGACGAGCGCGGGCGCCGAGTCCGGCACCGGCGCCCTCGGCTCCGCCCTGCGCAGCTCCCAGAGCATCTCCGACTCCGCCGTGCCGACCATGTCCTCGCTCGCCCTCGGCAAGACGGACGCAGAATACCTCCACAAGTGGATGAACGACCCGCGCGTCGCGTACTCCTGGGGCGAGCAGGGCGACCTGGCACACCAGGAAGCGTTCCTCAAAGCCGGCCTCGAGAGCAGGCACTCGTTCCCCGTCATCGGATGCTTCGACGGCCAGCCGTTTGGGTATTTTGAGATCTACTGGGTCAAGGAGGATCGCTTGGGAATGTATTTGGGCGGCAATGTCGACAACTATGATCGTGGGATTCATGTTTTGGTCGGCGAGCAGGAGTTTAGAGGACCTCATCGCATCAGGGTTTGGTTGAGTGCGCTGGTGCATTATTGTTGGTTGGCGGATAAGAGGACAGAAGCCGTCGTCTTGGAACCGAGGGTTGATAACGAGAAGTAAGTTTGTCCTGACCTGACCCGCTCTACCTATCTTGCCGATAGGGAGCTGTGTTGTTATGAAGAGCATTTCAGCTAACGCGTCTTGACCAGGTTGAAGAAGTACTGCGAGGAAGTCGGCTTTTGGAAGGAGAAGGAGATCAGCTTCCCACATAAGCAGTCCAACTTCATGAAGATTAAGCGCGATGGTTGGAGAGCACCTGCTCTGTGATGCTGTCCAGAGGCAGGGTTAGGATGCGCCCCTTTTTCATGATACAACGGCCGATTTACACTTTTTTGTGTCGTCTTACACTACTAGATACCTATTTGCTATTGGATGATGTGCGATATGCGGAAGAAGATCGGCTCTCCTGTTTCCGAAAATGAGTCCTAGTGGGAGGGTGTGCATCTGTGAGCACAGCTACTGTGTGCGAGGCTGTAGATCATAACACAAAAGCTGGGGTTTACATCACCAGAGGTAGGGCGTAAGGGATGCGATTGCTATGCCGTTCACAACATGAACCCAAGCTAGGGGATGGAATATCTATCCCAGTCACAGTATTCTCGGGGTTTCTAGGACTGAAGTCTGAAATTACAATCTTATCCCATTCGGATCACCGTTCCCGGGTGTGGGAGCTAGGGGACCGGATATCTATCCCATTCACAGGAGTTTCGGGGGATGCGATTCGCAACCTTGCTAGGGGGATACAGTTTCTATCCTGTTCACAGCAAGATGCTATTGCCATCATGAGCCCCTTGAAACACTTCCTTCGCTTAGCGCCGTTTACGTATAAATACTTTCTTCTTTCCTTCCACCTCTCTCTCGTTTACATCTTACTATTCCTCCTCCTACTTGTCTCACACAGGAAAGTTCCTCCTGACAGCACAACCATCTGAGCAACTCCCTTATCACAACTTCAACACGACGGATTACAACTATGGCCTCCAACACTAAGCTCCCGATCAGCAACGAGGGGCCAGGACAAGGACGCCCACAAGGCGGAGATGGCCAACGTAAGCTCACCCGCTTGCTATCGTTCGCAGCATAGCTAACGGGCATAGGTAAGCAAGGACGCAAACTTGCAAGGCGTTCAGCAAACCGTTTCTGACAACGCAATCGAAACCAACACTGTCATGCCAACTCCATCCGACACCGAAGAATTAGTTGCAGCTCCGGCCACGGAGACGAAGGAAATGATCACACGTTCTCATTGCGACCCTCCTCTCATTGATCCCACTCCTCTAAGTGCAGCCGAGGTCCAGCGCTACATCCAACTGATCGCGGATTACAAAAGGGGTGCTGCATCTGCAATGACGAACGACGATCACAAAGAACTACACCATCTGCTCAGCAGAATATTTCCCTTGCACCACCAAAGCTTGAGGTTATCATTGCAGCATACAAGGCAACCGCAGTCATCATCGACGCCACAGATTTCAAGATTTTCAAAGACTGGGAAATATCAAGGGACCAGGTCTACAATGAGTCCCAGAGCCCGGCCGCGGACGACCAACCTGCGACAACCCCGCAATCTGGTACTACTACACCAACCCCCATACCTGTCACTTGTGATCGTGGCTCTTCGAGGAATCCTACGCTTGTTGCGGGTCCTGCGTACCCAGGCCCGTACCCGCCCTACTCAGAGGTAGCCCACTATTGCAAGATGGAAGAATGGTTCTATCATCAGCTCTGTAGCCCGCACAGCTCGTTAGCCTTCCCAAGACCCCCTCCTCCTGGATTCACCGAAGAAGATCGGCTGTTCGCCGTACAATTACGCAATCATTGGTTGGCGGCTCGACCCTGGCCGTATACTGAACATTCACTTGACACACTGACACCGCCCTCTCGGCGCCTTTGATCTGGTTGGTCAGTTTTTACTCTTTTTCTTTCACGAGATTGACGCGGGGCCCGATGGGCGAAAATGCCCCCGTAAGGGATTGGAACCCTTCGATTATTGATTCTACCACAAGTTCATGTCTTTGTCCATTTCTTTCTTCCAAAAAATTGGCTCAAGAGCGGCGGCGATGGGTTTGGAGATGGAATTTCGGTGACATAACTTTTACTTTACGGACGATCTAACGAAAAGCATACCTTCTACTCCATCATCTGGTAAACCGGGCTGTAGGTATCCCTGTCTCTAAGCACAAGTCCCCCGCTAGCGCTACCGTGTTGATATCCTAATATGATCATGAATTGATCTCGCCATACGTCAATAGTCGGCTCATATCGGTTTCTGTACGACTTCCCATGGCCAATAGAAACTTCGAGTTGCGGATCCAGACCATCATCAGGGATCGCATTCCGATCCACAGCAGTACCCTACCCGATTCGTCAAGGGTTGTAGTACGGCTCTGGCATCGGCGGGATAGTCGAATGCACGAGTGACCATGTTGACACCGGGGTAGGGATGATATTCTCTAAAGATATCCTTATGGCGTCCTGGTATGGGGATAAGATCTCTAAGGCATCATCCACCGCGCTAGCGGCCACGCTAGTCTCATGTGACACTTAATAATCTTCCTCTTTCCATCTTCTCTCTTCCCTAAACACTCATTCTTCACTCATCATTCTTCTTTCTTAAACGTCTATTCTCTCACTTGTCACCCTAAGGGTCTCTCCAAAAACTTTGCAATTCTTCATCTGGATATCTCCCCATCAACATCGTCAGACTCACCTACAGTCCACCGCTCACCCGAACCGCCATGGACCCTCCAGAGAACATCGACAAGGATCGAGAGATGGCAGAGATGTCATTCAAGATTGCAGACAAGCAATTCATCACCGATGTAGCACGCAAAATCTTCGAAGCAGGTGTCGCCGTGGGCGAAAAGGCGAGAGCTAGAGCTCTACCAGAGGGGGATCAGGCCATGGATGCCGAAGATGCTACTAGACGAGCCCGCTTATCCGAAGCGTATGGATTCTTATCGCGGATACCACGCGGAAAGTACGGCATCTTGAGGATCATGCCTCACCCTTATGATTTTTCGGACGAGCAATCGTATGTCGAATTCTGCAACAACGACACGAATTATCAAATCCACAAGCGCGTATCTGCTAAACACAGGGACAGGATCGGGGATGCTCATGGCTTCAACGAACATGAGTTTGTGCTTCACAAGAAAAGGCTACTAAGAGACCTTTTCTGCTGGGCACGTCATCACGCCACGCCTAGAGACCGCCCCGGGCGCTGGAGCCTGAGCGCCAACCCCCCATCTATGAACGGACCGGATTCGAAACAATTGAAGCCTTTTCAGCTAGAAGATGTCGGCTACATCAATTACGTGGAGGGCAATTGGGGATGTGGTCTTTTGGAGCACGAAATGGGACTTGGGAAAACACTCATGGGAATCGCCATTGCAGAGCTCGACAAAGGCCTCACGATCATTGTCTGTCCTGCCTCACTCGTCCAGAACTGGAAGACGGAGCTAGCGAGCAACGTATACCCTCCACCCAAAGTTCGACAATACACGGCAGAGCAGCGCCGCACCATGATGCCTGATCAGCTGGAGCATGTGGTCTGCCCGTCTGGGTTTCTTGAGAAAGACGGCCAAGGACCATTTCAACATTCCAACCCCTACCAACATCATCATCTTCTCTGAATGCCTTCTAACCATCGATTTCATTTACAGTGCATTTCCAGTGATCTCAGGGGTTGAAACCCACTCTTTCTCGAGCTTGGTGGGGAAAACGCACCGATAGCCTGCCCGAATGCGCAAGTGAGTAAGCTCGTGAAGGGGGAGTCGCCTTCAGAACGGACTACACGTGTGCCGGACACCCTTACGCACCCACCTAATGAGTGTTCTTTCATGAGTCTCCTGATCCATTGATAACCATTACCTCGTACTCGGCATTGTGGTAGTATCTTTTCAATGGTAATGCTACTGTAGAAAGATCATTAAGGTGCTGTGCATATAGCCGCAGCCTCACCCCTACCGGAGGCTCAAGATCACACCCACCGATATGCTTGCCATGTTGACACATATCGATGTGCCACCCCATGACTCCTTATAGAAGGCATTCCCATTTTCTATGAAGTATAAGACAGGTTTTCTCCACTGACTGGGTAACGTTTACATACACTACCTATATACCGTTAATGTTTAGGCAGAAGATGACGCCTCCCTCGCACACTGATTCGGCTTCGTTCCCTGGCCTTTCTACACTCACATAATTATATGTTGCTATTGATATTGAGTATCCTGACTTGGGAGAATTGCCTACGCTTACGCCACCACACCAGCTAGTATGTGATATGGCTGAGCGTTTCATATCACAGGCACGTCAGTGTGTTTAAAGACTCGAAGTATCTTCTTTCTAGGTACGTCGCACGCAATACATATGAGCATGAACACATGTACTATTCACACGTACCTTACCTATCCACACACATGCTCGGTGGGGTTAGTGGATCCGTTGAAGGATTGCGGGTCCCGCTTCCGCTGACTGCAAGTGCTCAAAATGCCTTGTGGAAGAAGACGTCCACATAACTTACACGAACTAAGTTATATTCTTAAAATCACCAATTACCAGAATTGAGATGTTCAATACACGTTTCGACGACGACCGCAGTGTTTCCGGCAGATGGCATGCTTTGTAATACGTGGATTTAACGCAAAGCTTGTTATGCTTGGCGGGGCTTGTTAAACCCGGTCTCCGCTATAAGGTAGGAAAGGTAGGTACCTTCCTTACACTCTCATTCATCAACTATACCACTGCATCTCTACATCCCTTGATTGCCTCGAGAATCAATTACAAACTATAACAGAGAAAGAGTGCTTTGCCAAAATGTCCAGCCCAAAGATCCTCCTCACCGGCGCCACTGGCTACATCGGCGGCTCCGTGCTTGCTCAAATCCTCAAGTCCGACAGCCCAGCCATCACATCCAACCCGATCTCCTGCCTCGTGCGTGGAGAAGATAGAGCAAAGAAGCTCTCCTCCAAGTTCGGCAACCGGGTCAACCCAATCGTCTTCAAGGATCTCGACGACACCGACGCCATCATCGCCGCCGTCTCCCAGCATGACGTTGTCGTCAACACGACCCAAGGCTGGCACCCAACGAGCGGCAAAGCCTACGTTCTCGGCCTCGCCGAGCGCAAGAAGCAAACCGGCAAGGACGTTTTCATGATCCACACGTCCGGCACCTCGAACATGGCCGACCAGCCCATCACCAAAGCCTACGCGGACGAAGGCGGCATCCGCACCTTCACAGACAGCACCGACGACATCTACAGCTACGAGCACAAGCGCAACGCCACGACGCCGTACCCGCAGCGGAGCGCAGAGCTGAGCGTCATCGACACGGGCCTCGAGACCGGCGTCAAGACCATCGTGATCATGAGCCCGCTCATCTTCGGCGAGGGGCTCGGCGAGTTCAACCGCTTCACGATGCAAGTTCCCGGCTTCGTCAAGGCGACGCTGGCGAGCGGGCAAGCGTTCCAGATCGGGGATGGCAAGGGCATTTGGGACCATGTCCACGTGGCTGACCTGGCTGTGCTGTACGAGCTCGTGCTGCTGCGCATTGTCGAGCAGGGCGGCAAGGGCGTGCCGTTTGGCAAGAAGGGGATTATCTTCAGTGAGAACGGTAGGCACTCGTGGGGCGAGGTTGCGGAGGAGGTCGCCAAGGAGGCGTATGCTCAGGGTAAGATTGGCACTCCGGAGGTCAAGAGCATCGGCCTTAAGGAGGGTGCGAACGCCATGCTTGGTGGCAACACGCAAATGATGGAGCTGGGCTTTGCAAGCAATTCTCTGACCAAGGGTGTTGTGGCGAGGGAGGAGTTTGGGTGGAAGCCGACCAGGGGCGAGGAGGCGTGGAAGGCGCACTTCGCTAAGGAGGTGCAGTTGTTGTCACAATAGGTGTACAGCGAGTATTAAAAGAGCCTAATCGCTACAAATATAGATCTCATGACGAAGGACGCCTCAGCCAGTCCCGCTCCCCTGTGATATGACAGAGGTCTTCCTGGCATTGACGTTGGTCTTTCTGGCCGTGATTGTGCCGTACAATTGCCTCGAATGGACGCTTCCAAACCCACCGAACCTCTCCAGCTCAATCCCATACCTCAAACACGGTCTGAGTGCGAACACTATACTGCTCCTTCCCTCTTCGCTGCTGATCACCCTATGCACGCCTCCTTTGCAGCGATTCGAGCTCAAGACACGAAGCGTGCTTCCCATCAGAACAGTTGGACCGTCCGCATCAGTCCACTCGCCAGGGGATTTGTCGGTCGAAGGCTTCCAGACCTGAAGGCCACGGCTATTTCCGACGCATAAAGTTAAGAGTCCATTGTCTGTATGCCTGTCTGCAACCCCTTGTTTGGGCTGGTACTTGAAGAGACGGAGGAGAGAGGGAAGAGTAGGGTCGACCGTGGCGGATTCCTGCATCGCGAGAGAGTCCTCCAATAAAGTGTTCCATGCATCATGAGGTATGCCTAGCGCGGTCGAGATATCGCAGAGAATGCGGTAGAGAAAAACGGCTACAGTCTCCCAAACCTCTTCAGCTTGGAGATCTAAGTCTGACGTCGATCCAGGCGACTTGCGGCGGAAGGTGAGATACTCTTTCTCGCCCTCAATGTTGTAGTATCCTGACTCAGTGCCGTGGGATGCCGGGTAAGCGGTATTTTTCTGCTCAGACGTCTGGTTGAGAAAGTCGGCAGCCAATGAGGAGAGCCGTGATAGTGACGCTTTCAGATGTTCAGGTAAGCTAACACCAAGATGTCCCTGGTGCATCAATGTCTCGGTTTGCCATGGCTCGAGCAGTGGAGGTGGATGAGGTGGTGGAGCCCAATGTTCCATGTCCACCAACGCCCACTGTTGATGTTCTTCTAGGTTGATTAGGCGACGTAGCTTGTCGGATAACCGCTTAGAGGCGATAGTGCATCAATCATTGTTACTGTCGAGGTGCTTACTGCTGCTGGTGGTCAAGGTGGCAGGTGCCTAAGACAGAAGTCTGGAACTGGAAACTGAAGTTGCCGCGTTGTCGTTCCGTCATTAGGATCCGCCGATTTTCTGTTCCATTCCCTTAAGCTCGCAGACGAGCTCGGAGGGGGCCTATGCCATTTCGCCAAGAACATGTCTTGGCAAGTAAGTTAGAGGAGGTCGCAAATTGAGAGCTAAACATAGATGACTCGGCTAGCACCTCCGTTAGCTCACAGCGGGCTGTTCGATACTTCTCCCGCTGTCACGATTCTCCAGCGGACGCTGTCGTCGAGGACGAAATCTGCTGTGCCGTTCTGCTTGTCGACCAGTAGCATCCTCATGCGTCCTTCTTGATCGCGAAGAAGTAGTTGCCCCAACTTTCGCTGTTCCGGACTTCCCTCCACCCCACACCCGGAACGTAGATCACACCCATTGACTGCGCGCTTCCCCAGCCTGGCAGCTTGTCCGCCCACGCTTTCATCTCCTCCACATTGATGTACTGGTTCCAATCATGGGTACCCCTTGGCACAATGCCCATAATATCCTCAGCGACCAGCTTCGTGGTGAACCAGCTTGTCCATGTCCTGCTGATTGTGCTCATGACCAGCCATCCTCCAGGCTTTACGTGCGGGAGTAACTGTGCAAGAAAGGGTCGAGGATGCCTAATGTGCTCAATGACTTCGAAACAGGTGAGAATGTCGACGCCTTGCTCTGGCGTAGGAGGAAGAGGTATGTTTTCGATGGCAGTGTTTAGGTAAGTCAGCCGTCCAGGCTCCATGAGGCGAGGGTCTGTCCGCTGATGCTTTTGTGCCACGGCAATTACTTGTGGTGTAGGGTCAATCGCCGTGACTGACTTGGTCTGTGGATGTCTCGCCGCCGACTCTGCGAAGATGCCACCCCCACAGCCAACGTCAAGATATCGTAGCTTTTCTGAAGACGCTGAGTCCGGATGTCTAGAGCGGCAGCGCTGTATAAAGGTGTGTCGAAGAGGGTTCATCAAATGGAGGATGCGAGATGGGCCGTGAGGATCCCACCATGATGACGCCAGGTCGGAGAAGTGAGAGACCTCAGTCTCGGAAACAGTAGATTGCGGCGGCGGAGCTGGGGAAGAGGCAGTCGAGTAGAATGCCGGCCGGCTCGAAAGGATCAACTGGCGTACCGGAGCTGGCAGCGCGAATGGCCGTACCGCACGAATGGTTGCCATGGTATAGATGTATATGTTGAAAGATGGGCCGAGGAAGATGTGCCGATGGTCATCTAGGTTGGATCTCAGCTAATCTGTAGCTATAAGCAGGTTCCCTTAATCTCTAGTCCTCCCTTGGGGCTGAATATGGAGTAGAGGATCAAAGCTGTCTCAACTTCGTGGTGGAGAAAGTTAACTGCATACAAGGCTCAAGCCGCACAGCACGGACCACTTCCTGTATACAACACTCACCGCCTACCTACCTACCTAGGTATATGTACCCAAAAGCCTCCCTCTACTCCAAACATGGTATAGTCCTCATCTTGTATTGCTACGGCTTTGCTTATACCATAGAAGAGAACCGCAAAGTGGAGAGCTTAAGATACAATCGGAGAATATCCATTTCTCAGCGGTGCAAGGGTGTCACACAACAGCGCAATCAATGTCACGGTGCTTAGATAAAGTATACCAATTCATGAGAAAGGCTTGAAATGCCCTGGACGTGCCAGAGGAAGCGGGCTTGCTGATGCCGCTGCCAACTTCCACTAACCATCTGTGTAATACATTTGTATTTACAAGATCTCGACTACAAGTTTCCAATCAGAGCGAACTTTATCGCGGAGAAGGATCGGTAGCGCCGTGGCCTGAAACGACCAAGATGTTTTCTATCGGAACATGTGGTAAAACTGCAGCCACACTTTCCCGCCTCGTAAATCTGGGAATGGGTCCCTGCCTCGGCCTACCGAGCTACTGACTGACAGCCTCGAGAAGAGATGTTGTCGAGACAAGTACGATAACCGGCCGTCGTTTGGGACTGCGCGACGCATGACTCTGGCACCGCTTCATCAAATTGTTTCTCGAGACAGGACATGGAGGTTAGAGGAGGCGGGATGGCCAGCAACGGCTCGGATATCACTCCAGGCTTCAAGTCTTATACTTTTGCTCAGCCTTCTACCTCTGCCACTGCAAAATAACCTTTGTTTTCGACCACTCCTCTGTCTTTCACAACTGCGGTGTACTTGACAACCCACTGCGGCTCGACTTCTCCTTTCAGTCCCTCTCCAGACTCTTCACCATCACGTTCTTTCCTCTTAATGCCGGCCTTGTTTGCATCCGCCGCCAAGATGCCCACCCCTTTTTCTCCTGGCCCAAGAAGATCCCTGACTGTCCCTCGAGGTAGGATATTCGTACAGTCATTGTGTACAAGCAGCTCAATCTCCTTTCCCTTGGCGAGGCCCAGAAGTGGCTCTGGGACGCTACAGCAATCGCGAAGGTTGATCTGGTCCACAGAAGGCAGTATCCGGGTGTGTTGTAGGAATGGTTCCAACCTATCCGCTCCGAACTCAGACACGCCAAGCCTCTTCACTAAACCCTCGTCGTGTAACTTCTCCAAGATTTTGTACGTCTCTATTTGTGTCCCCAGTGGCTCAGGTTCCGCTTCAATTGGGCCACGGCTCTTGATCTTGTCCGGACAATCCTCACCCTTCTCATCGAAGTATATACCCGGAAATGAGGCGATCAGAAGATCAACCGAAGGCATATGTAGCTCTTTCAACACAAGCTCAATCGCTTCCCGTGTCTGCGCTTCCCTCCTTGTGTGTGATACCCCCGGAAGGTAAAATAGCTTCACTGTGATGTCGTATGCTTCGCGCTCCTCTTGTAAACTTGACCCGGTAAAGTCAAGCGCGGGTACTTCTAACGTTTTGCCATCCTTCGACCATGATATCCAATTATTGAAGTCAGGTTTTGGTGTGGGTTGTGCAGAGTCGTGTCCGTTCACTTCGGAGTATGATGCGCCTTCTATAGAAGCCTCGAAGTTGTCTCGTAATGAGTTCACGAACTCTTGGTTGGATTTCTGTGCGGTTGGACGGCCCATGGAAGAGGACCCCCCTGCCATGATATTGCTATGCATTATCAGCATAGCCAGATATATTGTCATCCCATAATCGGTACCCAGTAGAAAGTATGATCTTAGTCATGATATCGTGGCAGAATGCAGTGCCAGACTCGGTGAATGCTTTCGGGTATAATGCCAATGGGCGAGTAGAAATGTAATATGTACAGTGAACAGGAAGTGTATAAGCGGCGCAATTGAGAAAGGTAGGGCGCGAACAATCATATGCGGTCGAGATGATGCGGGCCCGAGCTTGGCGTTTTGGGTTGGGTGGGAATTGCGTCGAAGTGGATGCCAGCAACACTGCTTTTCCACCTTCTCACACGACCAGCTCCAGCCACCTCACTCTGCTGTTGTCGTGATGGCGATCAAGTTCGTAGCCACCTGGACACTCCCATGCTCATAGACTAACGTAGCCTTAGATACCTCATCTTACTCTCTAGGCAAGGCAAAGTGGTAGGCTTACCCCTCGATATTATTCATACCATTTCCATACTCATGACATCTCTCAGCGCTTGGCCAAGTGGTTCACCACTTTGTCACCCAAGGACAAGGCGAAGATCATCAAGGATGTATCTCAGCTAGTTCTCGCCCGCCGCACTCGGATGTGCAATTTCCTCGAATACAAAGGTTGGTCCCCCACCCTGATACATGCCGTCACCCACCGTGTTTGAACAACTTTCGCTAAGGCAACAGCTTGAAGACACCAAGATTGTCTACCGTCGTTACGCTTCCCTCTTCTTCATCGCTGGCTGTGCCTCCGAGGACAACGAGCTCATCACCCTTGAAATCGTCCACCGTTATGTTGAACAGATGGACAAGTACTACGGCAATGTGTGCGAGCTTGATATCATCTTCAATTTCCAGAAGGCATACTTCATACTTGATGAGTTGCTGCTCGCTGGCGAGATGCAAGAAAGTAGCAAGAAGAACGTCTTGAGGTGTATCGCCCAGCAGGACAGCTTAGAGGACATGGAGGTAAGCTCATGTTTTACACTTTCCCTTTTGTCACCTTCGAATTGCTGATGTACCTACTCACCCTCATCAGGTGGAAGATGAGGCTGTCACGAAGATCCTGTGATGTATCATCTGGACACATCACCAACTCACCTGCCATGTTGTATTGAACAACAGCGTCCTGATCCCAGGAAGGCATCTGCGCCCATGGCGCAAACTCCTTACCACGGAAACCGGGACGAGAACCACATTCAAGGCGTTAGGACGCCACGTCTTCACCCATACTACCAAGCAAAGCCTAGCTGACGCTCACGATCTCCTCTGCAGGCTGCAGAACCCTTTGAAAACGCCGGAATGCTATGAGAAACGCGACAAATTATGAGATACCCAACATCAAGGAGCATTGGAGTTCAGGTTACGAAAAGAGCAGGCGGTTACTGTGGGATTCGCACACAATTCGGTCAATTGCAGTCATGAGTTGGAGGACTGAACATCAATCTGTGCATACCAATGAGTGTCCCTCGCCTTAGGCAGGGCTTCCGGGTCATTGACCTGCTTACTCGAATTACATTGTCATCCATGATGCCCCGTTTTTAGAAAGGCTCTTGGTGTGATACAGATCTGCTGTGCCTTGTCCTTGCAACTTGTGCGACTACCTGTGCCCTGCGCCTGCGCATATACTGAACGACTACGACATGATATCTCTCCGATTTCCTTTGAGGAGCGCTATATCGTCTTTAGCGACTTGCCAGTTCGACAATGAGATTGTACTCCATGCTGGAACAATCATCTCAAATCAGACATTCACCTATCAAGCATCCAACAACAATTACAGCGAACTACGAAGTATAGCATGCCATTGCGACGGCACACAATGTCATCAACATGCCAACTTAAGCGCTGCACATGCTCGGTATCGAGCTTGTTGTTGGTGTTCGCAATTGCTTTAGCATATCAGGTGAGCAACAACGTGCCATGATTCCGTACAGCACAGAGGCTTACAAGCGCATCCATTACTTTAGCATAACGCATTTGTCACAACGTGTCGTTATGCTCAACGTCCACTGGTGGACGGGTGGAATAACCGATCTGTCCCGATCACGTGAAGCCTGCATCATCGTCAGCGGGGCCCATCCCGCGCCGGCTGCGCCAGGACCGCGGACGTCGCATCAGTGGAGGCCGTCGCGACATCACTTCCACCCCTTACAAACAACACCATACCCTCCTCTGTTATGGCATTCATCTCGATCGCAATCTCTTGCTAGACCTTCGCCGTCTGGTTTGCGCAATACGAGATATCTCACCGCACCTGCCGCGCAACGCTATCGCGACACCGCTCCTCGACAACAAACAGGATCATCCACAACCTCTGGAAACACCGTCTTCGTATCGCAGAAAGCGTATCAGAATCAGCTACAGCTTGCCAGAGTTTCAAGCAACCTACGCAAGCGCATCAATCGCCGCAATATCATAAGCCGCTATCTACCCGCTCCGTGACTCATTCCCGTCTCTCGCGAGTGCCAAACCGACGACATGAAGGTAAAAGCGTGCATCAATATTACGGAGATCAGCCAATTACTAACGCACAATTTCGTAGTTTGTCTCCTCCAACCAGTGCCAAACCGTCACCGACGCGCTCAACTTCTCCACGGCAGACTGCCATGTCATCGGAAGCTGCGATCTATATACCACCAAGGCTGCGGGCAGCGACAAGAAGCTCTACAGGAACATCGAGAATTCGCTCGAGTCGCAGCACGAAAGTCTAGTACAACTACGCGCATCGCTATCCCCACCCCAAGCGCCTATCGATGGGAAGAGAAGAAAGGACTCATTTAGATATTTCAACCTGCCGGACATTGACCTGTCAAGAGAGAGCCCATTCGGTTCGTTGGATCAGGTCAGCGCAAGACGCGTATTTGCCTATCTGATCGCAACTCTGAACGCGTCACATCCGGACTATGACTTCTCCAACATCCTCCGGCCTTCTGATTTCCAGAAGACGAGTGGTACTCACATCAGGCACACGGTCGATACCACTCTTCAGAATATGCGCCCGCGCCGCATGACATCACTCCTCTCACCTCCCTCACATGCCGCACTCAGCACGAGCGCCCCTGTCCAGGCAGGCGTACCTTCACCGGAAACTGTCTGGAATGAGGGTATGTGGAAATTGATAGACGAAGAGATGGATCTGAAACACTGCGATAAATACTGTTGGGATCCGGAGGACGACCCATTCGAGGCGGAAGCTGCCCTTTGGAGTCAACACTACTTCTTCTTCAACAAAGAGAGGAAGCGGGTCTGCTATCTGTATTTCCGCGCCTTTAGCGCAGTGTCGCATTCACCTGTACGTACAACCATGTACAGCAGGACGCAGCCTATCCCAGGAAATCCCGGCGTTGGTGAAGGCGCTGGTAAGAGGGCACAATACTGGCTTGGCCGATCCATCAGGGAGGAAGAAGTAGATGACTGGGATGAGGATGACGAGATGGCTGTGGATGACGTAGCGGACGACTACGCGGACGAGGAGTACAACTATAAGGAAGATCTCGACGACTTTCGCGAGCATCTTGAGGACGGCTACTACTCGTACGGAGGCGACGGCGCCAATGACGAGGAGGATGCTGCAGGCTGGTTCAAGCGCGGAAGAAGTGTTCGTGGCAGTAGTGAGGGTCTTGCTGATGCCATGGAACTTTGAGGGTCTCGATCGTTGATTTGCGGAGTTTCGGGAATTGGTGACTGTTTTAAGCTTGGTGCTGGTTGCCTTTGGAGTCTCTTTGTTTATTGCTCACTATACATACTAATTCACTGCGAAGGCGCAGGACATGGCAGGATCGGCGTTGTAGCGGCTGGTGGGAGCGGTCGCAGACGCTGGATGGCTGCTGATGATACCATACCACATTGAGGCGTTACTGGCGGATCTCTTGCTTTTATTGTATCTTACCTATTGGACGCCGCGCTATTTCCGATCTGGTAGTGCTTGCGAAGGTACATCGTAATCCAACCTTCTCTCTTCAAGCCACAAGCTGTTACATGTATACCTGCATGTACATAGCCAATCAACAGGGTGTCGTACGACTTCAAGCGCTTCAGGCGCCCCAAGCTCCTGGAATATACCAGCTTCAATGTTTCTCCAAACTCCCTTTTGAACTCTGACACCTTTGTATATGTTCTCGCAACGGCCCATCGCCAAGCATATCTCGTCGATCGGTTTCTGGCCTCCCCACGCGTTCGTGGAATTGTGCTTGAACCACGCGTTCGTAAGGTGGATTGTGCTTGAAAGATCTCCAGTCGACAACTCTTGGCGCCCGCTTCCTGCCTACCTAGTACACATCCAACCATGTCATCCCCGAGTGGTAGCTCGAATGAAAGCTCCACCTACACTGTCCTGGTGACAGGTGCGAACAGGTTCGCCTCCACCTCCATCCTGCCCCCCGGACTCGTCTAGCTGTCGTTACTGTTGAGCGAAAATGGAAGCGCCAGCACTAATCCGAATTGTTGATACAGCGGCCTAGGCTTCTCGACCTGCTGCCGCCTCATCGACGAGTTCCTCTTCTCCCGCCCCCAGAACCACAGCCTGCACCTGATCCCGACGACACGCTCGGCGTCCAAGTCGGCCGATACGTTAGACCGGCTACGCCAGCACTTGACGAAGACGCTCCGCAGGTCCAATGGCACGACTCTCGGCATCTCCGTGCTTCTGGAACGGCGCATCAGGCTCGAGGCCGAGCAGGTCGAGCTGACGAGCTTGGTCAGCGTCAAGCGGCTGGCGCGCAGGTTACGGAAGAGGGGCGAGCAAGAGGGATTGCGCATCGATGCCCTGGTCTGCAATGCGGGCATTGGCGGCTGGGAGGGCTTCGATATGCTCAAGGCGACCTGGGGCCTGCTGACCGATCTCATCGATACGGTGACTTATCCGCGCTACAAGACGGGCGGGAAGGGCTGGGTCACGAAGCCGCAGATGCCTGCCCAGGAGGGGGAAGCGGAGGGGAAAGAGGAAGGGGTGGATAGGGATAGGGATACGGATAGCACGTTGGGAGAGGTCTTCACGGCCAACGTCTTCGGCCACTACCTCCTCGCGCACGACCTCGTCCCGCTCATGAGCTCGACCACCCCGGACCAGCACCCGGGCCGCATCGTCTGGGTCTCGAGTATAGAAGCCTACCCCCACTCGCTCGACCTGGACGACCTGCAAGGCCTGCACACGACCGAATCCTACGAGTCCAGCAAGCGCCTGACAGATGTGCTGGTCCTGTCCTCCGAGCTCCCTAGCACCCAGCAGTGGGTGTCTCCCTACCTCTCCCTTCCCGGGTCTAGCAAAAGCCAGGATCAGGACGGGCAAGAGCTGCGACGGCCGAAAATGTACCTCTCCCACCCCGGCGTCTGCGGGACCTCCATCGCCGCCCTCCCCAAACTTCTCGAGTACTGCATGTTCGCCGTCTTCTACGTCGCGCGCCTGCTCGGCTCGCCCTGGCACTGCGTGTCCTCGTACCTGGGCGCCGTGTCCGTAGTCTGGCTCGCTCTGACGCCGGCCGCGCAGCTCGAGGAGCTGGAGCACGAGGAGGGGAAGGCGAAGTGGGGGTCCGCGTGCGATGTCAGGGGCGATGAGAGGGTTATTCGCACCGAGGTTAGTGGGTGGGGCTGGGGGGGAAGGGTCGGTGAGGTGCCGTATGGGGGCCTCAGGAGTGCGAAGGGGAGGTGGAGGGGCATGCGGACGGTGAGTAAGGAGAGTAGAGAGGAGTTTGAGGAGACGGGGAGGAAGGTGTGGAGGGCGATGGAGGAGTTGAGGGTAAAGTGGGAGAGCAGGCTTGAAGGGGTGGAGTAACCGGACTGAAAGGCTTGGATGGGGGTTCTATTCACGCTTTGTACATCGAGTCTATGACCAAGCTTCATTCTGACCGACCAGTGTGCAGATACATCACATATCTCACGTCATCCTCCTCACCCTCACCCACATCCATCATAGTCCCCTGACTCTTGAGGATCCGTACTCCCCAATCAAGTACAAAGTCGCTATCCCAAGCACCGTTCGACCACAAAGAGCCGGGCAGAGCTGCAGCAGCAGTCTCCACCGCATCCAGATACTCCGCTGCGTCGGGATCTGGTTCCCCCTCGCCTCCCCTTTCCCCCAGTTGCGGAGCGCCATACTCGTCTTCCAATCTCGCCCGCCATTTCGCGACCATGCTCTCTCCGTCCGGAAAAGAGCCCAGCGCCAGGAAGTTGATGAACAGCACCCAGATAACCTCTTCCTGCTCCGAGCCGCGGAACTTCTTGAGCTTACTCGTTCCGTACGCCGCCTTGATCCCAGCCAGAAAGACGCTGCAATCATCCGGCCGCTCCTCGCCCCACAGATCCACCGCCTCTTCCAACGTCCATATCCCGCCCTCCGTGCCTTCGACCCTCTCCTCCTCCATCTCTTGCCCATCGCCGACCCTCAGACTTCTCAGGAAACCAGACATACCCTCCTGGAGTGCCACAAGCGTTTCGTACTGTCCGTCGCGATAGATCTTTGCGTTCGCCTGCATCGGATTCTGCGGCTCCGATGGCAGCGCAGCCTCCGTAGCGACTAGTTTCTGGATCTTGGGCACGATGCTCATCACGATATAGAATGCGATCCTCGGGAGGTATTTCTGCCCCTCGCCGTGGTAGAGATACCGCTCCGGATCCCCAAGCGGTGTGACATCCAGCCCGCGCTCCAGCCGCACGATGTAGTAGAACAGCTCGGCCAGGGGTGCCGGAATCGCCTGCCAGATCTCCTGACCCGCCTTACTCTCTGCCGTGGCATCGAGCACATGCTTCCGTAATATGCGGAAGGTGGCGGCTTCGGAATTCCACGACCCGTCGGCCTTGAAGTAGCCCCTATGGCTCTCCCTCAGCATCTCCAGCAGCGGTCCCGGCGGCGCACGGAGCGCGAGATGCACGCCATCGTTCGGGTTGCCCGGCACGCAGAACCCGTAGCCCATGAGCAACTCCTCGTTCCCCTTGGGGCCGTAGTTGTTGAACACCTGGCCGCCGTCCGCGATGCTGTCTTGGGTGATCAGGCTGAAGCGGCCGGGGTCGATGGTCCAGTCGACTTTGGCGAAGGGACTGTGGTTGCCGGCGTCGAAGAGGGGGTGCAGGACGGCGAAGGTGGAGTAGGAGGCGGGGTGGTGGGATAGGTCGAGGAGGACGGTCTGGAGGCCTGAGGGTGTGTGTTTGTACGCGGCCCAGGATTTGCTCGAGGCGGGGCGGATGGTGGTGCTGTTGAAGCTGCGCGAGGTGAAGATCGTGGCGGCCCATTTGAAGAGGTCCCTACGGTGAGATTAGTGGGTGCGTCTTTGATTGGTGACGTGGTTGCTTATCGACGCACAGGGGGATAACTAAGGCGGGCTCAATGGTATCATGACTTGCTTAGGGAACTACATACGAGATAGCAGGATACGCTTCAATCGCGGTCTCGTAACCACCACCACCATATGTGTCGCTTGTATCTACATGCAATGCAGAGAATCACTTACCATGTGTAACCCTCCGTGTCCATACCAGCCTCCTTCATAACCTCAATACCATCCCTCCAATAACCTCGCCAGATATCCCTTCTCGCGACAAAGCTCGGGGCCAAGTCCGTACCCTCCAACCACATCAAGTCCTCCTCACCGAACCAGAAAGGCGTGCCCATGCCGTCCTCAGGCCTCGGCAGCGCATCCAAATACGGCTTCCAGAACGACGTCTCACGGCTCAACCACTGCGCGCAAAGATAGAAGAAACTCATCGCTTCGACGGTGAAGGAGTCGGTGTGCGACTTGAAGACGGGAAAGGCCTCATCTACCTGTGCATTGAGATTTGAGAGAGACAGATGGGTGGGTACGTGGAGTACCAGTGTACCGGGGCTCAGAGCTGCATCGGTGTGGAAGTGTACGCCGTGCGAGGAGTCCCGCTGGAGACTGACGGACGGATGCATGTAGCCTCCGTTGTCTTTCACCCATTGCTGCAGGGCTTCAAGAGCCTCCATAGTGGCGTCTCACACTATCTTTCTCGACCTCAATGTACCCTTTATATCCCTTGGTGTACTGAGTAGAATCCTCCCTATATCAGTATCCTCGTACTATTGTCCAATGGTCGCCGAGAGGTATGATAGTATTGAGTACGGTAATGGAAGCCCATCTTCAACTTTTCGAGATGATGTCGTTCTCTTGGCGGCATGTGAAACTCCCGAGCTCACTCCGCGCTGCGTCCATCACCGGCGTCAATCGCAGCTCATGTCACAACCGCCATGGACAATGACACAAGATGACACCCAGCAGACGAAGGAGCCAGAGACGGCCAAACCTACACCCACACCCAAGCCGAAGCAGGATGTGCAATCACCTTCCGCAGGCGGCTGGCAGGCCATATTTGCCCTACCCAAGCCGGTGAAGAGAGTCTTCCAGAAATTCCCACTCACCACATATGCGCCGAACAAACTACCATCGCGGGCTCCCATCGAGCGCGACTTGGCTGCATTATACATCTTCAGCACCGAGGAAGGCGCGGCGGCCGAGGCTCCGTCTTTCAACCCCAGTTGCCTGAAATGGCAGGTATGCAACATTCACAACCACAGAATGCGCCTCACAAACACAAGCTGATCGCAAGCCTTCACCACTATTCAGACCTATCTCAAGTTCTGCGGCATCAAACACCGTACCGTCGCATCGAACAACCACGCCTCACCCAGCGGCGCCCTTCCCTTCCTCCTCCCACCCACCAAGACCCCAACCGAGTCCGTGTCGCCCGTAGCCTCCAACAAGCTCAGATCCTGGGCGGCATCACACGGCACCGCAGCATCGGATCCCTCAAGCCTACGGTCCGACGCATACCAGTCTCTGCTTGATCACCGCATACGCCGAGCATGGGTAAGCTTCTTCTCCGCCCGCACACCCTCTGCAACGTAGCTGACCTCTAACCACAGCTCTACACTCTCTACCTCGAGCCCGCGAACTTCTCCGCCGTCGCGCAGCGCCTCTACGTCACACCGCACTCGCGCAACCTCTTCGTCAATCTCACAACGGCTTACCAACTGCGTCTTGCCGCTTCCTCCGAGCTGCTCAAACACACCCCCGTCATCTCCGCACCGGACATTCTGCGCGACGCCGCCGAGGCGTTTGCAGCACTGTCGACGCTGCTGGGGACGGCGGAGTGGTTTTTCGGCGCCGAGGGGCCGGGGGAGTTTGATGCGGCCGTGTTCGCGTATACGCATCTTTTGCTCGATGAGGACATGGAGTGGGCGGTTAATGAGGTCGGGATGGAGGTGAAGAGGTGGGGGAATTTGGTTAGGCATCGGAAGAGGGTTTATAAGATGTATTTCCTTTAAGAAGGGGGGATGCTGGGCTTGTGAGTGAATGAGATTTCGGGGGTAGAGGGAGCGAGAAGGACGGGGTGGCGATGGAGGATTGATGGTGGACACTGTTGGAGTGATTTCTGGTGCCAGAGAAGAAAACTGCAATTTCGCCCGACATGATTTTTGGGAAAAGTCCTTTCTTCATACGTAGTAAGAGTACATAAGAACGTCGTGGGTATCCATACAGAAGCAAAAGCCCGCTAAACCAAAGGAAAAAGCCCCCCTAAATCCCATCTCCCAACCCTACAACATTCAAGAAAATCCCCTAGCTACAACAAAACATCATTCATCTCAAATCAAAACATCCCCTCATCGCTCTCGCCCAGCGTAGCTTTCCCAAGCGCTCCAGCCTCCTCGACAGGCGTCTGGTACCCCTCGTACGGCGTAACCAACTCCTCATCATCCGCGTCCTCCTCCTCCCTCGCACCCCCCTCCTCGCTCTCATCACTGCCGCTAAACCGACTCACAATCGGGCCTCCAGCTATACCCGTCGATGAATGCGCCGCCGCAACTCTGAACCCGGCACTGGCACTTGAGACACCTGTCTCGCCGGTATCGCGCCACGTTGTCGCAAGTCCCGATTCCGATCCGCCACTCTGCCTATCCCTATCCCTGTTCGGCGCTTGCGCAGTGAGGCTCGAGTAGACGGGCTCAAACCGCTGTTGGTCTTGGACGGGCTCGGGCGATGGAGTCGGGTATCCGCTCCGGTGCACAAGAGCAGGCGACAGGGCGGGCGACCCACCCCGCGACGAGAGCTGGTACTGCAGCTCCGCCATCTCGGCCGCCATGGTGCGGACCTGGTTCTCGAGGACGCGGCGCGCGCTTCGCTCTTCGGTTATGATGCTGTAGAGGGTTGCGAAGGTGCGGTGCGGGGGCGAGGGGGTGCGTGGACGATCGTATTGGTGGTGCGGGGACGTGCCTGTGCCTGGCTGCGAGGGGTTGGGGTGGAATGGGGAGGGGTCGGTTGGGGGAGTTGGGCTGGGGTTGGTGGAGGAGAGAGGCGGTGGTCGGTACATGGGGTCGCGGAGGGTGTCGACGAGGATGCTGGGGGTGTGTTGGCGGGAACGCCGGGTCGGGCTGTTGCTCACGATGATGGTGCGGCGGTTTGTGTCGGCCGTCAGGCGTTGGAGCGCGCGTTGGAAGCTGACGAGGCCGGACTCGAGCTTCGCGACCCGGTTTTCGAGGTCCGTTGCGATTTCGGTGCCGGCGGTGAGTGGGCGTGTGGATTGAGGGCTGGTGTTAGAAGGCAGAGGTTGCTGCTTGTCGCCTGCTGTATACGTGTCGGGAGAAGGGTGCGCTTGAACAGGCTGAGATGTCTGTTCCGGATCGTGATATGACTCCTGATACGACTCTTCCGGCTCACTATTCTCAGGTTTGCTTGGTCCTTCAACCTCGTCACTGTGAAGCAGACTGCCGACATAACTCTCTCTCCAATACCTGATCTCTTGGCTTCTTTTCCTGGATGGATGTGAGACAGTGAGCATCTGTCTCAGATCGTTTGCGCTACGCGATCTTCGCTTTGGGTTGCTGATTCCTATCGTGACAGCCATACCAATCTCTGGCTGAGGCGTGTCGCGGCCGTTGTCGGACGCTGTATCACTTTCCGCTAAACCACGATCTTTGAGGGCAGCAGTCAACGCAGCAGCCTCCCTGTCCGCGAGAATCAGGCTAGGCAAGGTGGCTCTTCGCTTCGGACCATGTGGTTGTCTATAGAATGGGTTGCCAAGATCAAGAGGCTTCAGGCGTGCACTTTGCGGAAACTCCACGGCATACGGCGAGCGCGCTTCAATCCTTCTGAATGATGGCGGTTCCACGAGCTGGAGTGGCGCGGATAGGGTGCGGTGTGGTATCGCCTCAGGCGCAAAGTATGGCTCCGGAGGGATGTCTATCCGTGCTACCTGACCTGGATCCTTTGGCAATGACATTAGCTTATTTACTATACATACATTGTTCCTATGACTTACGCTACGATGGTAGCCATGACGGGGTGGAGAGAGCTTCTTGATCTCCTGAACTTCCTTTGGCTTTCTGCTGAAAAGTCTACGCACAGCTGACCTTATAGAGCCCTTCTTTGCTCGGCCTTCAGTCTCCATGGTGGATGGGACTCCAGAGTACCGGACTGGCTGTGCAGGTTTCGGGGTAGTCGGAGCTTTCTTTTGAGAAAGGCTAGTTGCGCGCATATTATTTTGCGACTTCCTCTTTCGGATGCGCGCCGGTTGCGGAGTTGTCGCCGAGATTGTAGTGGTTGTCGCATACTCATTCGATATGCGCGGATCAAGGACCAATGCTTCATCATCATGAGATGGTCGCTCGTGTCTTGAAGATATCGAAGGCCGTGAGCGCATATGAGCTCCACTGGTTTTACGGTCCATTTAGAATATGCTTTGGTGGGTAGCCATGAACGCTTGTGACTTGCGGGCCAATCAATAGCACAGAAGAGAAGGAAAAGCAGTAAGGACTGTGTGAGAGTGAGTATGAGAGTGAATAAATGTGCGCGCTCGTTTCAGTAATGTTCCAGAAAGAAATAGGAGGTCTTTCGCAATCACCAATGAACGGGCTGGATCAGTTCAGAAGACATTACAGGACGGGAACAAGAGGTGAGCCTGGTGAGGAATGAACTGGTGGGGTTATTTAACAAGGCCAGTCAAGTGGCCAATGGGCTAGCTCAGCTGAGATAAGGAGAGTGTAGCTGACTACCTCCAGGAAGGGGGCGTATAAAGGAAACTGGAATGTATGCAAGCTGGCAGAGCCAACCACAGCAACGAACTGGGAAGGAAGAAAGGGTCGGAAGCAGGAGTCTTGAAGGTCGCGGCCATAGCAGCGTGTCATATACCTGGACAATACCTGGACGGCGTAGACGGCGTGGACGGAGCGCTACTACTGCAGCATGCGGTGTGTATCATGAGGGAGACTTGCGGGGGAGATGGTGTGCGTGGGCTGTGCATGGGCTCGGTCCGTCGACGCCATCAAGCCGTTAGCTTCAGCAATCATTGACGGTAAGTTGTACTGTTTCAGATTCCATTTGCCCAACTGGTGGAGAACTTGCCTCTCCGAACACCAGGGACTGTAAGTGGTGACGGTTGCCGTAGAGTAGTGGCAACTGGCCGGAGAAGGTGTGGCCATGCAGGCGCATGCTACATGGGAAATGCTTAGGTACTGTACATGTACCTAGGTAGGTAAGGCTAGGAGTGCTAGGAATGCTAAAATCAACAGCTCTGTATGCTTGAGTTGCAACGATTGGTGGCGGCGTCGCATCGAGGCAATCTTCACCCTCGCGCCGCCGCCGCTCACTCGATCAGCTGAGATAGACTTTCACAGCCTTGAGCCCACCATGCCGACATGTCCAAACATGCCCACATGTCTTTTTTACATACGTGTACCTACACAATACTAGCAAAGGAGTAGACTCACAGATGAAAAGTCCCGGCAATGTACATGTACGCTCCACAGCTTGTACGCCACTATCCACCGCCCTGAATCAATAGCGCATTGGTGGATTTGGTGGATTGGTGGTCTTGGGACGGGAGTAGCTTAAACTAGCTTACAATCGTCGGCATATCAGTGAAGAGGAACCCTGAACTTCCTGAAGGGAACCAGGGAATCAGGGACGGTGTGTGGCTCAGATCAACCAAGGGCCCCGCGGCCCCTGCGCTCTCTATCACGATGGCGCAACCCAAGTCGCAAGCCGTCAAGCCGCGTCTACCAGTCCAAGCGCGTCTCTCCCGTTTGTATGGTCCAGCCGATGACAGCTTCTGGAGGACTCTTCCTGATCCGATTGCCACTGATCGATTAGGGTCAGATGAGGGTCATTTAGAGAACCGTGCTCTTACATCTTACCTACATCCATGGATGTACCGTACCATTCAGCTTGCCTTATTGGCGGGCTTCGATACAAGACCGCAAGCCAATTACGCGAGCCCTGTCACCTGCAGTGTCATAGGCTCATAGCGGATGGGGCTGCGATCCATCATGAAGTCGGCTATATTGCGTTGCTGCTATCTATAACTACACTTCGCATCTCCATGGTCATGCCGGATCCTACATGTAGTTGCAAGGATAGTATCGGAGTTGCCACCCTTCGCTACTGCCAGGGAATGCCCCGTCTCGGCCATCACGTTCACGGATGATCCACGCATTGTTGATTAGTGTAAACGAAATCGGCCATGTGTGATCCCCTAGGCGCGTGCATCATGGCTCATGCATATGCATATGCGGATGCAGGCTACCAACGAATCAAGCCTTACCATGGATCTAGGACCTCGGTACTCTGCCCGAAACCGTCCTTCTCCGGAGGCATCGATATCCTTATAACCTCATGTTACTTACAGTATGACTGGATGACCAGCTCAGCTCAGTGATCATCTTCATTGTGCCAAGAGGTCACTCAAGTTTGGGTATCTCAAATCCGCATTTTCCTCCAAAAACTCCATCCACGCCTTCAAGAACTTGCTGCCTCTACAAACAAACCCATCAGCACATGTCAGCCACAGTACCACAGGCCGGGTGACGGCGTATGCAGCCGCAAGGGGGGAAGAAGGGGAAGAATGAAAGAGCCTCCGACGTACCGGCCGACCGTCTCCGAGTCTCCAATAATGCAGAGATGCCGCTTAGGTCGTGTCATGGCCACTACAGAAACAACCCACGTCAGCATGCTTTTGCTTCCACACCGCACACGCGTACGGTTGTACAGCAGAGTGTCTTACCATTCAGCCGGCGTTTCTCCCCGAGAAAGCCTACTTCATGCGACGGATTACTGCGAACCAAACTCACAATCACCGCTTCCTTCTCCCGACCCTGAAAGCCATCCACACTGCCCAGCTCAATGCCTGGAAATTGCTCCTTTAGCGTCTGCGAAAGCAGAGCCAATTGTCCGTTGTACGGTGTCACGATGGCGATATCCTCTGGTTTCAGCCCTGCGTCTACCAGATCCTGCACGTGCTTTTTGACAATGGCCGCTTCGTGCTCATTACTCTTACTTTCGCCCAGTAAACTCGCTTTAGACTTGGGTTCGTCATCGTCGTCTGTCTTTTCTGGGAAGTCTCCGCCTTGGGTGTCCCAGAATACCAAAGGCTCTTTAGTATCTTCCGTTTCCTCCATATCATACGGCAAGTCCTTCAATAACCTCTCCTTCACCGCCTCAGCCGCAATCAATTTGTTTTCGTACAAAGCAGCTGACGGGAACGCCATGATCTTTTCATGCATGCGGTATTGCGTGGTCAGCATTCTTTTGATAGAGCTGCCATGCATTGCAAGCATTCGATCGAACAAGGTCGTCTCGAGTTTCACATCATCATCTTTCGTCGCCTTTTTGGTCTCTTTTCCTTCCTTCTTCGCCGCCTTCGAGTTCAAGCTCTTGATCGTCGGCGGTAACTGCAGATGGTCACCGGCCAGCACCAGCTTTTCAGCACCACTGCTTAGCAACGGGACCCAACATTGCGCTTCCAGTGCCTGACTGGCTTCGTCAACGATAACAACGTCAAACCGCTGATTCTTCAGGTGAAAGCCGCCAGCACCATGCAATGTGGCTAGGACGACCTTGCTTTCGCGAACAAGTCCATGCACACATTTAGCCTCCCGCTCCTTGTAGTCTTTCCGAAGCTCCTTCATCTCTCCATAAATCGCCTTCCTTTCCCTGCCATTCCTCGTCTTCCGAATACTGGCCTGCTTCGCATCCATCTCGTCCCTAATATCCCGTACCAGCGCAGCCGCGTCACTAGTCCGAGTCAAAACCTCGAGACTGTGGTTCAAAACGCCAGGTAAGAGACGGGCCGGATGGCCGAGACGGACCATGGGGACTTTGTGCGGGACGAGTCGCTCGACGATGTTGTCCACGGAGATGTTGCTGGGGCCGCAAACTAGCAATCTCAGGTTCTGCTTCAGGAGCTGGAGGATGAGCTCGATCAAAGTGTGTGTTTTGCCGGTACCGGGTGGTCCATGGATCAGTGCGATTTCACGCGACGCCAGCGCGAAACGGATGGCGTCCTTTTGGGAATCGTTAAGGGACGGGTCTACCCAGTTCACGGGCTTGTCCAGATCGCTTTGGGAGACTGGCGCGGGAGAAGACTGGCCGAACAGGACTCGCGTCAGAGAGGAGTGTTCACTCTCGTTCATCTTCTGCAGACGAGTCATCATCTGGTTCATCCTGGCTACGAATCAGTATCACATCGTCTTCACCATGCACAGCATAGAGATACCTCTTATACGTAACATCATTCGCAAGCTTGACTCTGTGCAAGAACAAATATATCAGCGATCTATTTTCTACTAGCATACAGTCCGCAAAGGATACGCACAGCCACAGCTTCCCACCAGGAACATCCACATCCTCTTTATCCAGCGCCACCGTAACCCCTTCCCTCTGAACTTTAGTCACCACGCCATTCACGCCCTTCTCCTCCAAGCCTTTCCTCTCCTTCTTCTTCTCCGCGCCCTTGGGCTGCTCCGCCAACCCCACTATATCACCGACTCGGACTCCATGCTCCGGCAACTCCTTGCTCTCGCCAGCAACAGCCGGATCCAGCTCGAGCTCCAGCAACGTCTTACCGCCCAAACCTGTCCGCTGGGAGGCGATGGAGAGGTTGAGGATTGCGAGACCGGCGCGTGCTAGTGTGGACGGCGCGTGCGTGGAGGTGAGGAGGCCGGTTTCTTGCAGTTCGGCCGCGAGCTCGGAGGAGAGGAGGGAGAGTTGGGAGGAGGCGAAGGCGGAGATATCTACTGGTCTCATTATGGGCGGAAGCTGGGCATTAGAAGTAGGACTAAGGAGGAGTGGTAATGAAAGTGTACGACGAGCATGTGAAGATTCACTCAATGTCGTCTGCCAAGCCCCGTTCCTGGGATCTGCGCTTCCCCGGATTTCATCTGAGACGGGTCCGGGTGGTGGTCAGCAACTGCCCGTGTCGCCAATTCCCATGCATGGGTTGAACAGTATACGACACACATCTTCACCAAACCATCCCATGCGCACATCAAAGATCTCCCGCGACACAGCTCGCGTTTTCCGATCACTATCACCTCGTAACGCACAGAATGCGCCAGTGCGACGCTCTCTCCGCAACTTCGCCCACACCTCCGATGCGACCACCGATCCAGACGAGGCCGCCGTAAAAGACGAGGCAGAAGAGAGCAGCTCCTCCGTCTCCAGTTCACCCTCCAGCCCAGCGTCTAGCTATGGCAAATCGGCCTCCTCTGCCGGCGAAACGCCATCATCTTCCCGCAAGCGCAAACGCGGCTCCGATGCACCCACAGCCACGACCTCGACGCCCATCTCCACCACCAGCACGAGCCGGACCCGGCGCACAGCCATAAAAGCAGACCCCGATGGCAGCACAATCCCCAAGAAGACGCGCCGGCAGCCCGCCAAACACATCAAAGGTGCCAACGGCTCCGTCAAGAGCGAACCGCCGCCAAACTGGGAAGAAGTCTACAACATAACCGCCGAGATGCGAAAGAAGGTGCTGGCGCCCGTGGACACGATGGGCTGTGAATCCCTCGCCGATACGACACGCAGCCCCAAAGACCAACGGCTGCAGACGCTGGTTTCCCTGATGCTGAGTTCGCAGACCAAAGACACGGTAACCGCGGTGGCAATGCGGAACCTGCAGACGCAGCTGCCCGGCGGGTTTTGCCTGTCATCACTTCTTTCCGTGGCCCCTGAGCTCTTGAACGAGCTGATCGCCAAGGTCGGCTTCCACAATAACAAGACGAAATACATCAAAGCCACGGCCGAGATCTTGCGCGACCGCTTCGACGGCGACATCCCAGACACGATCGAGGGGCTTACGAGCCTGCCAGGCGTCGGGCCTAAGATGGCATACCTGTGCATGTCCGCAGCGTGGGGCCGGGACGAGGGCATCGGCGTCGATGTGCACGTGCACCGCATCACGAATCTGTGGGGGTGGCACAAGACGCGGAACCCGGAGGAGACGAGGGCGGAACTGGAGAGTTGGTTGCCGAGGGAGAAGTGGCATGAGATTAACCATTTGCTGGTGGGGTTTGGGCAGATGATTTGTTTGCCTGTGGGTAGACGGTGTGGGGAGTGTGTGTTGAGTGAGAGGGGACTGTGTCCTAGTGCGGTGGTGCAGAAGATTAAGAGGGAGAGGGCGAAGAGGGAGGTGGTGGTTAAGGGGGAGGAGGAGGGACCGAGGGTTAAGGTTGAGGTTGTGGAGGAGGAGGGGGTCGTGCTTGAGAAGGCTAGTTCTGAGGCGCCTGGGCTTGACGTTCCTGCGCAGGCGGTCGGAGGTGCTGAGGGAGATGTGGTTCCGGAGGTCAAGCAGGAGTCGGGGTGATTGTGGTGCAAGTTGTTCACAGTGACCCGGACGCCTGTATGACCTTCATTGTCTACTTCTATCGCTCTATACCCAACAATTCGTTCTTTCTCCCTTTCGACGTCGCTTTCAGTCTTGCAGAGCGACCCGTGACATCTTATGCAAGCTCTCCTTTCGCGTAATTTTCGTCTTCCTCAAGAGCTGCCCGCTGCTTGCTTGCAGTATCTCCCCATGGCGTCCGCTGCGATAAGTGACTGGTAAACCCCTGACCTGCAGTCCTGCACTTGGGCGCGGCGTGGGTTCGATGGCATCTCTACCATATCTTAATCGATTGATTACCAGGATTGAGTAGCCGCAGATCCGCGATTCCCCATCGGATCCCAGCTCCTGTTACGTTATAAGTGAACCGTTGATTCAACAACCTCCCTTCACGCAATCTCAATCTTCCTCCCCTTGAGCAACTGCCCACCGACTACCTTCCCAACCACATATCCCACATACGCGCCTGCAACAATAGTGACCGGCCACTTCTGCCACTCGCGATCCCAATCCAACGGGATCGGGATAGCGCCAACCCAAGCTCCGACCATGGTGCCCACAGCAGCGCCGAAAGCTTCATCGACAGGGGCCGCCAGAGCGCCAATCTCCCGCCAGCGAGCCCCGTCGACGCCGTGGATGTAGAAGAGCGGGAACGAGGCGAGGAGAGAGAGGTGTGCGGCGCAGAGCATGGTGTGTGGCTGGTGCGTGGTGATGGGGGCGCCGAAGAGGACGAGCATGACGGCAATTAGGGGGGTGCCGAGAGTGGCGGCGAGGATCCAGGATAGGACTGCGGGCTGTTTATTGCGCAGGTCAGTATTGGGAATGCAGATGAAAGGTGTGTTGCAATTGCTAAGGTGGTAGAAGGTTATGACATACCACTAGTTTGGCTCCGATGCCAGTGTCCCCCTGCGGTTTCTTTCGCTGGCCGGGTTTGGCGGCCGGGGCTATGGTGTCGGCATTGCTTCCTGGGAGGCAGATGCAGACGTAGGCGATCTGGAGGATGCTCAATGGGAGCGTGGTGCTCAGAAGCGTCGTCGTCGGGTCCTGGACCAGATGAGGGAACTGGAGGTAGGCGGCGCCAAGTATGATGACCGGATGGAGATGGGTGTAGATGCGGGCTAGGTCGTTGTCTAGCACGCTCACAGGGTGGGATTGTGGCTGCGCCTTTGCAGGCTTGGTCGTAGTAGTCGACGAACTCATTGCTGGTTCAATTGCCTCGTTCCCATAGAAGTGTTTATCTCAAAAGATGTTTCCTTGAAGCTGTTTCCGATTAGGAGATGGGAGCTGGTCCCTCGGTAGTCCCAACGCGGTAAGGCGGCCGCAGCTCCCGGTCCGCGGATCCCCCGAGCGGCACCAAATCGCATATCCGCGTCGCAAAAGATTCGGCTTCTTCCTTCCTCCAAGCGCTCAAGTCAATCGTCAATTCGCCCAGACGTAGGATATTCACTTCTTTGCGTCGCAACAACCTCAATCCACCCAAATCACCAACTCAGTCAAAATGGTCGCTGTATGTACATCGCTTTGCTGTCCGCCTTGAGACTGCGACCTCTTCAATGAGTGCTCGCTCTCAAACAAAATGGCATAGAACAGTAGGCTGAGAATTTCATGTAGACTCGCCCACAGGCCGCCAAGGGAGGCAAGGCCCAGAAGATCACCAAGAAGGTATGGCCACAGTCCAACAACCCTCTTCCAGTGAAGACAGCAGATGCTAATATACGATTCCTACAGTACATCATCAACGCTTCTCAGCCAACCAACGACAAGATCTTCGACCCATCGGCCTTCACCACCTTCCTCCAGTCCCGCATCAAGGTTGACGGCCGCACCGGTAACCTCGGCGAGACCATCACCGTCACCAACCTCAACGACGGCAAGATCGAGGTCGTCGCCCACCAGGAGTTCTCCGGTCGCTACCTCAAGTACCTGACCAAGAAGTTCCTCAAGAAGCAGCAGCTCCGTGACTGGCTCCGCGTCGTCTCCACCTCCAAGGGTGTCTACGAGCTCCGCTTCTACAACGTCGTCGGTGACCAGGACGAGGAGGATGAGGAGTAAGGGTTTCATTACCTGCTTGCTCACTCAAAATCTTAAAACGCTATGAAAAATGGTGATGTGGGTTATATAGACGCGTAGCGCTCTCAATCAACACCTTTGCCATACATTTGCATCCGTTCACAGATATCGACCAACATGTGAAAGTACGTTGAACACCCCGACTCCCGCTCGATAAACTCAAACCTCCGCATGTCACTCGTAAGAAAACCCTATCCCATATCCATGTCAGCATGTCAGTCCACAACGCTCCCAAGTCACATCATCAAGCTGCAAGCAAGTCTACTCACTTTTCCTCTGCCCCTCCCTCCCATCCAACTCCTGCACCTCACTCCCCTGCATCTCATAAATCGGCGTATCGCCCACCATCTCCGCCCTGCCGCCGGGCGCCGTCCCAGCCTTGCCAAAATACTCGACCACATCTCTCCCATCCCCTTCCAACTCGTTATACCCCGCCCGGTTCGGATCCAGCTTATGCGGACTGTCCATCTCGTGCGTGCCGACGGGTTTGACCGGCGCGGAAAGCTCGTGGATCTCGCCGCCGCCGAGCTCGTGGTCGAGTTGGATGAAGGGCTTATTGTTGTCACCATCGCCGCCGGAGGAACCGTCAGCGTCGCCGGTTTTGGCTTCGCGTGCCTCGAGCTCAGCGACACGTCGGCGCTGTGTCCGTTTGCGACGGCGGAAGAAGAACAGCAGGACCGCTAGAACCGCGATCAGGGCCACGATACCCACGACGACCCCCGCAATGGCGCCGGCACCTAGGCCGCTGCTGCTGCTGTTGCTGTTTCCCGCCGCCGCGGTGCTGTTGGGCGACAGGATGGTTTTGATATCCGCCTGGGCATTCTCGTTCCAGGCGCAGGGCGCGACGGTGAAGTTGTTGCGTTCGTAGTCGGCGATGAGGTAGGCTTCCTGCAGGAAGGTGCGGCCGAGCGTGTACTGGGTGTCGTTGCTCGCGCGCTTCAGCGGGAAGTAGAAGCTCTGGTCGCTCACGAGCGGCCAGGTTGCTGTCAGGTCGAAGGCGGAGTAGGGGAGGGTGATATCCACCGTGCCGTTGGGGGCGGCGAGCGTGAAGGTTACGTTTGCGGCGGCGGCGAGGAGGGAGGTGTGGAGAGTTGAGTTGACGAGGTAGAGGTCGTAGGTTGAGTTGTAGGTTAGGCCGAAGGCGGATTCGAAGGCTTGGCAGACGGAGAGCGGGAGGTAGAGGTACGGGATTGTGCTGTCGATGTAGGCGCTGAAGGGGGTGCTGCTGAGGGTGGTGGTGTCGGTTTTGATCGATGAGACGGAGACGAGGAGTTCGCGGCCGACATCCTCGTAAAATGGGAAGCTGACGTTGGTGGGCGTGAAGCGGGACTGATCGTAGCCGCCTAGGACTAGGCTGCCGAAGACTTTTTGGAAGCCTGGGATGGGTCGTTAGAGGCGTGGAATCGAAGTGGAGCTGAGAAGTGTGGACTTACGGTATTGGTTTCCCGCGGTGTAGGCCCAGGATAGGCTTGGTATGCTATTGTTGTTCTTGAGCGACGACATGAAACTCGGCTGCGGATCATTGAAGGTGGTGAAATTGGTCGGCCTGGGATTGAGGCCGAAGATACCCAGCCAGTACGAATAGTCTGCGATGCTCGCGATAACGGTATGCTGCACAGTCGGACCGCCCGATCCCTGCCAGCCCAACGTCACGGTATCGAAGCCGAAGTTGGCCGTGATGTCCATTCCCAAGTTATCCTCTAGCGCAACGTCGAAGATGGAATTCTGCACATAGGTGTTGGATTCGTTGTACAGGAATAGGAACCCTCGAGAGTCTGTGCAGCCGGCGATGGTGCCGTTGGGACAACCTTTGTCTTGGACAGTCCACACATCGAAGCCAGCGGTCGACACCATGACCCGGACATCTTGCGGTTGTGTACCGACTTGGAGAGGGAACGACGACCTTGTAATGTCAGCCTCTTGTATACGTCCTTGATACGTCGATCGTGCGCGTCCCTACCATGGTCCGTCATTGCCATCCCAGTATTGTGAAGCTTCGACATTTATAGGCGCCGGTATTACTGTTGTGTTTGTGTCTCTCTTGCCTAATATCTCCCCAGATACTCCATCTCTCGATTGCGCCAGCGCAAAGGCTGTTAGGAACTGAAGCAGGACAAGGCTAAAGATGACCAGCGAACGTCGCGAGGCCGGGGCCCCCATAGTGGGATTGACACGCGCAGAAGAGATAAGGTACAGGAGATATCAGAAACTAAACAAGACCAAACATATAAAGGACGCAGAAGAAACGTTACTTAGCGACCCAGAGATGTAGTAAGAAGAGTGGTGAGGCACGCCATAAGGCATTAAAACGAGGCCATATGGCTGAACTGCCCCATCCAAGCGCCTGGAGGCTTTCCGCAGCCTTGTTGCACGAAGGCTGAGGGCGATTGGGCAGGGTTGCGCGCTCTAGCCCCTAATCCTCCTGCCGCAGCCTGCCCGAACCATGCATAAGGTCTCCCAATATAGGACCGTCGCCATAGAATGATGCATTCTCCCCGTCATCTCGTCAGGAATGGTAGATCATATAGTTCTCGCCATCTAAGGGACGCTCGGTCATTATTCAACAGCGTAAGGCGGACTTGGAGACTCCGCTGTAGTGATAAGAGTGGTGTTAGGTATACCCGTTAAGAAACGTTAAGCTTTGGCCCTGAAACACGCGGGTCGTGCGGCTATCTTTAACCATTCCTTCCCCGCCGCACATGGCTGCTCTTACCAAAACTCTTGGTGTGAAACGAGCAGCTTCACATTATGTCACCTTGGCAGAACGGTCAACTGAATAAGCGGAGCCAACGTCCCTGCCTTCACCGCCTCCTGTTTCTGCCGTAGGCAGAGGGATAAAAAGCTGCTTCTCCCCCGGCCCCTCTTTCTTCTGCATACTTACCTTGTTGGGAGGGACGTGATCAAGAAGACGTCTCCTCTAGTCTACTACCCTGCATTGCACAGCGCGGCGGCGGTCGGCTATGAGTCTCCTTCGGGGGCCTCACTGGCGGAATTTTTGATGGTTCACCACGATGAAGTGGCAATTTTTCATCAAGTTGTTTTGGCCGAAGGGCTGGAGCTTGGAGAAGAAAATCTGCTTTCACGTGTCTTCTTCATATAGGAAGCCTTTGACGATGCAGTACTTGTACACCAAACATACATGCCTAGTCGCTCTCGATCAGAGGTCCGATAGTGAGTTTCACTTGCTACTGACTTCGTTATTTCCTACGTGTATTGTTCCCAGACATGTGTTGTACCGCGAGGGTTTTCACTCTACAGCACAAATTGCCTTCCCCACATTGTGGTGTAACCCGAGGTCTTCTACTCTACAACACTTCGACTATCGTCTTCTACAGCTATATTCAAGTGGAGCCTTTGCAAGCCAGGACGACCCCTCTTAAGGGGTTGTAGTTCTTCACTTGCTGGAAGCGGCACTCTCCCAGTTGCTATAATTCGCATCTGCTTCACTTTCCGCGTTGCAACTATCACTGTTGGAACCAGCTTGCAGAATTTCTTTCTCACTCTACGTGCAGGCATGCGGGTATCATCACCGTCAAACTGCCGATGTACAGGAGTACCTTCCCGTATGCTCGAGTTTCGTATCATGTCAGCCTGCACATACTGGGCTGCTCCTTGGGTAGAGCATCTCCGGCTAGAGTTGAAATTGGGCTCTGGGCCCGATATGCAGAGTTGCAACTTTCATACTGGCTTCACTCTCACTCACGCCTCAGAAGCTGTATCATGGCAATGAACCTCATCTTCGTTGCCGATACATAACATATATATTTCCCCGACAAGACCCAATAACACTCTGCCCAAGCCCAACCCGAACGCCTCGCTAAACCCAGCAAAGAGGTGCCATGCCGCATACTGTAGCAATTCCATGTAATGTCCCCACCCCACAACCGTCGTCCTTCGTCCTGTTATCCCGGTCCGATCCTCGGCATGTCGTGGTGCTCGCTGAGCGACGAAAGATAGCGATTCAGCTCCTCGACGCGCTCCTTGTGCGTCTTGACACCCTCGCGCTTGAGGCGTTCGTCCAGCTGTATTGAATCATTAGTGAGAGCCACAACAAACCCCCAGTCCAGAAAAACGCACCCTCTTCCGCCTCATCTCCTCATGCCGTCTCTCCGCTTCCGTCTTCGGAGGCCTTCCACCCATTGCAGCCTGTCCCTCATCACCGGCTCCCGTCAGATCTTCCTCCCGCAACGCCCTCGTGACTGCCGACTCTCCATCTTTCCCTCCACTGTCATCCTTATCCTTTTCGGCCGTAGCCGTAGAGGTGGAGGTGGAGCTTTCACCACGTTTTGGATCCTTGCTCTTCTTCTTGCGCTTCTTGTCCACGCCGGCGTTCTTAACGCCTTTGAGTTTGAGGCCGCCGCCCACGCCGGTATAGTCGGACGACGGCATTGGAGGGGGAATTGTCGCAATGTGGTTTAGAAGGGGGCGGTGCGTGTGTGGAGAGGGGGACCTTGGGGACGCTGGGTGCGGGATTCGGGGCCGCCAAGAGGTTTGGTATAGTGCGGGGGCGCGCCAAATGATATTGTAATACTCTCTCCTGCTTCAGATAACTCAGACTCAATCTAGTGGCAGCTTTTACGTATATGAACACCTGGGTGCCTAGCACCCTACATACGCACGTCCATCAACATGGGCCAGCACGATCACGATAAGGAGCGAAACCACTCCATCCTAATCATCAACCCCAACTCCACCGCCGCCATGACAGACGCCCTCCGGCCACTTATTGACCGTCTCAAGTTCTCAAATGTACAAACCTTGCCATAATCTCCAATCCATTTGAATCAAATCAAATCATATTGATCCCAATTGGCCAGCCCTAAAGCTGATGCCCGGTAGACGACCTACACCTACTTCACCGCCCCCACGGGTCCCCCCTCCATCAACAACGACGCCGATGCCGCGGCGTCCACATCCCACTGTCTCCCCCACCTACTCCCCCTCCTCCCATTCCACGACGCCTTCCTCGTATGCTGCTACTCTTCGCACCCGCTCGTCGGCGCGCTAAAATCTGACCCTGAGATCGTCTCTAAGGGGAAGCTCGTGACGGGCATTTTCGAAGCCTCGGTGGCTGCGAGTCTGCAGCTCATCGCGCCGCGGGAACGGTTTGGGATCGTGAGTACGGGGAAGGTCTGGGAGGGGTTGCTCACGGCGGCCGTGGGTGCGTATTTGGGTGGCGGCGCGGGGGAGGGCGAGGGAGAGGGAGAGGGACTGAGGCCTAGGTTCGCGGGCGTGCAGACGACGGGGCTGGATGCGACGGAGCTGCACGAGGCGCCGGCGGAGGAGGTACGGGAGCGGATGAAGGATGCTGTGGGGCGGTTATTGAGGACGCGGTCTGGGGAGGGCGCTGTTGGTGCGATCTGTTTGGGCTGTGCGGGGATGGCGGGGATGGATGAGGTGGTGAGGGAGGCGTGTGTTGAGGAACTCGGGCTGGAGACGGGACAGAGGGTTAGGATTGTCGATGGCGTTGTTGCGGGTGTTGCGTGGTTGGAGGGCGCGTTGAGAGGGGGCTTCTAGGTGATGCCTGAGAGCTTGGGGCGTGCGAGATCACGAGCATGAGGTTATGAGCACGGCTCTTGGTATGCGTGGAGCATCTGTATGTGTGTCGGGGTATCCTATAACGGTTGCCTGTCTGCCCGAACTAATATGTAATTACTTGTCCCTCCTTGACGGGACGTGTCGAAATGTACGATCCACCAACGCCTCGCTTGCTGTTCTCAACTGTACCCCCCGAATCATGCCTTTGCCTTCTTGGCCCGCTCCGCACCATTAGTAGCATCTTCAAGCGAATCCACCTTTCGCTTCTCTCTGTTCTTTGCAAATGCCTCCTCGGGTGGCTCATCAGGCACGGCCGCCTTCTTCTTCCCCTTCACCTTCCCCTTCGGCTTCTCGGCATACTTCGCCTCTATTTTAGCGATGAAATCGTCAAGTCCTCCCGATCTGCCCTGCTGCCTCTGCTGGATAAGTGCAGCCAGGCCGGACTGATCACCCTCCTCACTTTGTTTTCCCTTTCCCTTTCCCTTCTTCGCCTTCCCCTTCTTCCCACCAGCACCACCAAACAACAGCCCATCCACCCCCATCTCCTTAGCCATTTCCTCCGCCTCCAAACTCTCCTTAACCCCCCTCATCAACCTCGCCTGCCGCATCGCCTTGGCATTCTTCGTATACTTATCATACACATCCACATCCTCCAACTCAATCGCCTCATCCAAAATCTTCCTAAACCTTTCCTCGTCGACCGCCGGATCGCTGAGCATGACCTCCTCAAAGATCATATCCATATCGCCCTTGTGACGGTTGTACGCCGCGATCAGGGCTTCCCGCTCCTCATTGCTCCCCCTGAACTCGGCCGCAATCTTCGTGATCGCCTCCGGCGTGACCACGTTCTCATACTGCTCGCGGTAGAAGCTGGTCCAGTCGAAGTCGTCGTCGTCGGCATTGAGGGTGCTCTCGTCCGTGCGGCCCGTATCGTCGTATCGTTTGCGTCGCCGCTCGTCGCTCAGGATGGCGTAGGCGAGAGCGATCTCTTGGAACTTTATGTGCGCGGCTTCTTTCGCCTCTGGCGCGACTTTGTCCGGGTGGTGCTTCAGAGCCGCTTTGCGGTACGCGGTTTTGATCTGGTCGGCGTCGGCGAGCTCGTCCACGTCTAGCACTCTGTATGGATCCATGGCGTTTGAAGGCTCTGCATCATCGGAGTCTTCTTCATCGAAGTCCTCATCATCCAGGTCCTCGTCATCCAGATCCTCATCATCCAGATCCTTGGCTTTGGCTTTTCCTTTGGAAGCCTTCGCTTTGGTAGTCTTCGCCTTGGAAGGAGCCTTGGCTTTAGGAGTGGTCTTCGCTTTGGGAGCAGCCTTTGCTTTGGGAGGAGCCTTGGCTTTTGTAGGAGCCTTGTCTTTTGCAGGACCCTTCTCTTTTGCGGGAGCTTTCTCTTTTGCGGGGGCTTTCACTTTTGCAGGAGCCTTCTCTTTGGGAGCAGCCTTGGCCTTGGGAGGCATGCCGGCACCGTCGTCTGATTAGTGATTTCGGTAACAACGTAGATTTCGATTGGCAGTGATGGTGTGATACACGGGATTCGTTGTGATAATGAAACTATGTAGCCTCGGGCCACAAGTGCCCGTGTACTTGGATAAGTCGCAGTATGAAAGTAAAGTGGTATTAGATGGAGAGATACTTTACGCGTCCACAGGTGAAGCAGAGGTGACGCGGGACGCGTCTTGCGGAGATGCCAAGACAAGACGTTCCGCAAAGCGTCATCGCACTTACGATCTCAGGTCCACCCGTCTGGTGCTGGCAGCAGCACATGCGAACAGTCCACTGTCAGCAAGTCGCAACTACACAATTCCACTTGGTAGCAATGTCAGCCTCACATGAACAGTACATGCGCCAGGCCCTCACCGAGGCGAAAAAGTCCCCACCCAAGCCCACCAACTTCTGCGTCGGCGCACTCCTAGTCTCACCCTCTTCCGACCCGCCAGTACTGGAGACGGGCTATACTCTCGAACTCCCAGGCAACACGCACGCGGAACAATGCTGCTTCACAAAGATGGCCAACAGATTTGGCGTTTCGGAAGAAGAGATCGGACACCATCTGCCTGGGGATACTGTCCTTTATACCACTATGGAGCCATGCAACTTGCGCCTGAGTGGAGCGCTACCGTGCGCGGACAGGATATTGAGGATCAACGAGGGAGGGAAAAGTGGTATACGGAAGGTTTATATTGGTGTGAAGGAGCCGGAGAAGTTCGTTGGAGAGAATGAAGGGAGGGCGAAGCTGGAACAGGCGGGCATTGAGGTTTTGCACGTTCCTGGCATGGAGGAAGAAATTTTGAATGTCGCCACGGCTGGACATGAGAAATGCGGATGAAGTGAAAGCAAGATGTTGGACTTTTCTGCTATCTGGGTGGTGTCGTCATGAACTATCGTACGGTGGTCGGACGTTGCTAAGCAATGCCGCGCTTATGGGTTGCCTCTCTTCGCATCCTCCTCCTTGTCCTTCGGTACCGAGATCATCTTCGGAACGGTCACGGAGTTCAGATGACGGAAAGCCTGCAAGTCATCGTCAGCGTCAAAGGCTCAATGGATAAAAGCAGCAGTCTCGAGAAAACAGTCGACATCCTCACCAGCCAAGGCCTGGTCGACCACACAAAGCTCCAGAGATAGAAGCACGAGGCGTACACATAGAAAGCCCACCAAAAGGGACTGAAGAGCTGAAGGAAACTTACGTTTGCGATGGAGCTCTCAGGCAGCTTGCCGTCCCACTTATCCTCGACCTTTGAGATCTTGCCGTCTTTGTCTGTGAAGATGTTGACCACGGAAGAGATGGTCTGCTCCTTGCCGATGCCCTTGACCACGTACCGGGTCTTGAGGTTCATGGAGATTGGGTTGCCGGAGCTGGTGACTTCGTGGTTGAGACGCTCGATCTCGCTGAAGGCGGTTTGTAGACCGTACTGGAAACGTGTCAGATGGTGGGTGGGTCAGTTGATCGGAAGACTTCTTACCCATTGCGCTTCATACTGCTTCCTTCCTTGAGCGATGGTGATTGGATCCTCAAAGACACCCTCATCACTCCATAGCTTAAGCTTCTCGAGGCTGGGTCTACCGGCAAACAAGTCCAGTACACTTCCCACGAGCGTCTTCTGCTGGCTGTCAAGGCTGACACCTGGAGCGGTGTTGATGTTTGTGTTCTCGATTTTTAGATCTCCTGTCAATCCGTCAACATTGTGTGCTCCGCGCCTCAATCGTCTGGCGTGAAGGAAAGATTACCGGAGGACATATTGGCACGCTGCTGCACTGGTTGGAATCTGAAGAGCTGGCTTGTTGCTGATTTGCTGAAGGTGGTGGTGGTTTGCTGGAGGTAACGTGGGGTGAAAGGACGCATGTGTGAGATCGTATGGACCGAATGTATAGAAGCTTTTCAAAGTGTAGTTCACATGTGTTCTTTAAAGAGTTATAGCTTAGTGCCGCCTAAGGGACGCAACTATCGAGGTGTCATAGCTCGACGTCATGATCGACTTGCATGTGGAATCCGGGGGCGGGTCGATCTTGAAGCCGAGATTCGACTGAGATCCCGATCTCGACAACGGCTACCTTACTGGGGTGCACATGAACGTTTCTGTATGCTACATTTGATATCTTACCTGTTGTTGCGAAGTCTGGAACTTATCAACTGTAGCCTTTAGAAGGTGGCTCAGTAAAACGGAGTCACCGATAAGGGCCTTTCCTGGCCGCTGTAGCAGGTTGTGCGTTGATGATAGTGCTCAAATGCTGATAGGTAGAGAAGACCTAGGCTAGTGTGACCACTTCTATTTTTAATGGAAGTGAGGCATGTATGGAGTAGAAAGAATGCCCCACATGATAGGAAAGAAATAGAGGCTCACGGTACAAGAGCTGTCATATCCCGTGAACTCACCATGGCTCTTCGAAATTCACCACCGCAGTCATAGTATACCGTTGGCGTCTGGACCGAGGATGTAACTCAAGGCAACCAGATACGGCAATGTGGTCAGAGGCTGTGTTTACAGTACTCTGGTGTGGCTTGCGGTTGGTATTCAAACAACATACTGACACGAGACTTGTACGCACCGAACAACAGAGCTAAAGGTCAGAAGAATAGCAAGAGAATTTTGATATCATCAATCAGCACTTTCACTCACATGGTTATGCACTCGCATGAATGACCTTCCACCAAATCGGATGAAGAGTGTGTGATACACCACGCATCTGCTTCCCACTTGCCGTCCTGGTCAATTTCCGGGTACATCGGATCATTCCTCCCGTAATCACCATTCTGCATCATGCAGTGAACCATGGGAGAAGTTATACTCGTGCCGTACATCATGGGTATAAAATAGGGATCAAAGGAACGATAAAGTCACCATTGCCTAACACCAGATCATCATACCTGCAACATGAAGCAATCCAAGACACAGTACCACTCTCCATACGCTCAGACCTAACTTCGAAGCATCGTTCAGTACGAGTATCGTGCCGCATTGTCCCGCTCTCGTAGTCGGAAGACCCGGTCCGTTCGCATACAGCGTCGAGCAATAATTCTGATAGATGCCACCATTCTGCGCATTCGTCTGCTGAATAGTCGTTCCCTGTGCAGCCGTCTCCTGCAGATAAACAACGGACGTTTGCTGTTGCGCTTGAGTGACTTGGTCCGTGCCGCCTGCGCCCAGTATAACACCACCACCGTTGTTGACCGTAGTTGCGGGCTGTGTCACGTACACTGTCGTTGGCTGCTGGACGTACGTCGTAGATGGTGCCCATGTGTTTTGAGCCGTGCTCCAGGACGAATAACCGCCAGCGATCGTACCTGAGCAGGTCTGGCCATTCGGGCAGCAGCCGACAGCGTGGTTTGTCGCATATGCGCAATAGTTGCCGGTGGGACAACAGCTGTGTGCACAAGTAAGGTTGGGTAATTGGTGGTTGCTTGCACCGAATCTACGTACTAGTCGGGTTCTTGGATGGAGCTACAGCTCACTGGCGCATAGGAAGGACATACAGCTGGACTCGCTGCACTGAGGCCTTGCTGCGATACAACGTATACCGCGCCGGAGAAGTAGTAGACTGCGGTCTGTTGTGTGCATGCGCGTGCGCAGAAGTGAAGAAGGAGTATCTGTAACGTCGCAAAATGGAGTCTGTCAAAGAACGCCATAAGGCGCCTTCGACACAGGATGGTTCGGCGACTTGTGCCCCGTGATTCCTATCTCTTCTCAACAACGCCGAAGCGATTCATCATCTCCAGTCTGATTGAGGTTTAGAGTTGTTCCAATTCGGGCTTTTGAGTCTACACGGTGTACAGCGCAATATGTGAGTGCAAGTGAAGGAAGTGTCAGACAAAGAGGGGAAAGAGCGGCTGAAACAAAAATCAAACAGACGTGCCAGGATGGTCATCCATCCATCCCTCCATCTTCGGTTCAAGCTTCAGCTGTGCATGGCTCAAAGGTGCTTGCTATGCATAATTCGTGCAGGACATGCAGCCGCTTAAGTCATGACGGGCTCCCGGGTGTACAGAATCATGGCTACGTGCATGTGCATAAGCCGGATGTTTGCCTTGCTAGTGAGGATACGAGCATGTGAGGCACCTATCATCAAAGAGGCCGAAGTGGCATGTTTTAGGTCGTAGGGACGATTACATCCGAAAGCCTCAAGTGGACTGTCGGAACGTTGTCTTGTCCCATCTGTCCCATCTTGACCATGCCGATGTTTGACCGGTGCAATCAGTGGAGTCTTTGAGAGCCGAGGCGATAAGCTTTTGATCAGGGCGGGGGCTTACGGGGTGGAAGTGGTACACGTGACACCGCGTCTGCGTTCCGGTATGAGACGCGCCGCGGGATGGCAGCCTGAATCATCATCCGACATCTCTCAAAGCTAATAATAGTGCATCTTCCACTCTAAGTACATACGTGTATACTATGGCGATAGCTCCGACTGAAATGACATGAGTGCTGGACGGATCGGCAGTCGTTATCAGATCTACCCGGCAAAGTATTTTAACGCTTCCACGACCTACAAACAATGGAACAAGCTTACGGCTGCCGACATCCATGCTCTACGCGAAGAGCCAGGGTTTGAAGGTATGAAGATCAGCTTCTGGACGTCCGCTTCTTATACAGTATTTTGATCACCACCGGCCTCAGGTCAAAATCTATACTTTTACCTCAACCACCCAATTCGCTATGTTTACCTGGTTGCGCCAATCGTCGGGATTGAGGACGTCCACCCAAGATTCTCGATTGTAACGCTCGACGATGGCAGCGGTGCAGTCATAGAAGTAAAGCTCGAGAGGCGGCCAGTGCCCCAGGACGACGAAGAAGAAGAAGAAGAACAACCGGCATACCCTTCGAATACTTTGGTGGACAATGTCAATATCGTCTCATGCGTTGGCACTTTCTTGATTGCCATCGATGGCAAAGAGATCGACATTGGAACTATTGTGAAGGCGAAATGCAGCATATCCAAGTTTCGGGGCACCCGACAACTTGTGCTCAAAAGAATCACGGTGATCAGGGACACCAACGAGGAGGCAAAAGCGTGGGAGGCTCTCGCTCAATACAAGAAGACTGTGTTGTCCAAACCTTGGGTTCTGTCGCAGCAGGATTACGATGCCATCGAGCGACAGAATGCGGAAGAGCAGGAGCAGGCTAAAGCGAAGCGGCTGAAGCAACGCAAGACGCAGGCTCAACGGATCGAGCGGCTGGAGAGGAAGGTGAAGCATGAGGAAAGGGCGGAAAGAAAGAGGAGGCATGAAGAGGCAAAGATGAACGCCGGCGCGTTAGCATGATATATGATACATGTATATGGCGTGAGGCTGGGTCAAGGCCTACTGGTAAACGTCGCAGTGGACAAATTGAATGTTTCTTCGTGGGCAAGTCGATGAACATAATTGGATAGCTCTATGCCGCTCTTGTTAATCGTTCATGCAATCTGTCGACACGATCAACTTCTCTAGAAATCCAAGATGGTCATTGACTCGGCGTGCCCCCTGGTGGCATCGTGAGATCCTGGGCCGTAGACCTTACTTAGCTTGCTATATGCCGTCTTTACTGTACAATGATTGCATGTCCCGACTCTTTCTCTTCGTTTCAATCGGCCGTTCCCGCCACTCTGCGGAGGCGACCGCATAGTACTGCACGTACCAATGGCCCAGGGCCAGGATTTTGCCGTCGTTATCGCACGTGGGGTGCGGTATAAGGAAGATCGACGACGCTAACCGCCAGGAGCCATTAACAAAAAGAGGCAGGTCCGTTCGACTGGTGCTCGCGGCTCCACAGCACGCTTTGAATCATATTGGACGCCGATTGTCTCTTAGTCAACCGTGCTACTGCAGTTGCATGGACACTTTAGATCATCTAGCCCGGTGGATTGGAGGGTCGGGTGCACAGAACATGGTTAGGTATAGTACCTGCAGCTCGATATAAATATCGCCTGTACCCAGAAATTGAAATGTAGGTTATGCTTCTCAAAGACAGTATTACTTCTGAATTGCCATCATGTCTGCCCTACTGAAGGTCGTTGCTCCATTCGCCGCTCTCGGCCTTGCAAAAAGCGCTCTTGCAGGCATTCCGCCTATTTGCCCTCTGGGCCCTCTGGCTCCGCTGAGCTGTCACAACAAGACAACGATCAAGAATACTTGCTGCACGGAAGTCCAGGGGCAGGTGCTCCAGGTGCAGTTCTGGGATACCGACCCAGCTACTGGACCTGCTGATCACTGGACCATCCACGGTCTTTGGTAGGCTCACCAATCTCCGGTGGACTGGACTCATGCTCACTGAAACCCAGGCCTGACTACTGCGACGGCTCCTACACCCAGTACTGCGACGAGTCGCGTCAGTACAACAACATCTCCTGTATCCTGGAGAAGGCCAACCGATATGATATCCTCGACTTCATGAAGATATACTGGAAGGATGAGGACGGAAATGACGAGTCCTTCTGGGAGCACGAATGGAACAAGCACGGTACATGCTATTCCACACTCAACCCAGACTGCTACATCGGTTATAAGCCGCAGGAGGAGGTGGTCGACTTTTTCCAGCGCACTGTCAACCTGTTCAAGACTCTGCCCACATATGAGGTTTGTATAACCGGTTGTCCTTGACATAGACGCGATCTGACTAGACCTCGCAGTACCTCGCCGCCTCTGGCATCTATCCATCCGCCACCAAGAACTACACCAACGACGAGATCATGCGCGCCTTGAACAAGCCTCGCGGCGTGAACGCGACAATCGAGTGTGAGGAGGGTCAGCTTTACGAGGTCTACTATACTTTCAACACCAAGGGTAGCATCGCCGATGGCTTGTTCATCCCAGAGCAGCCGGTTGGCGAGGGTAATGGATGCCCAGAGTCCATCCAGTATCTGCCAAAGAACTTGAGCACTACGCCCAAGGTTAGCAGTACTACCTGCCCAGCTCCAGCTGCCACTTCAGTGGCATAGGATAGCATACACGTATGCATAATATCTGTGGGATATGTGACCTCTACGTTCGCAGTGAGGAAATCCATGAGCGTTACGTGAATGTCCAATGTATCGTGGTTTCCTTCCGTCTGTGCCGTGTCTAGAAATTGCTAGTAGCATGCACGCCGGAGTATGTCACTCCAAGACTCAAGGTTTTGGTCGACGTTAAAGGTTGGCACTCCTGAGCCTAGAACCTGAAGTGGTGGTAAACTGAAAGCCACCGCACGCGCCTCATGCGGCTCTCACGACATGCAGATGACGTCGTCTCCCTGTCAGCCGTCATTGGCCCAACTTGGCAGCTTGGAAACAGACGCGTATTATCTACTTCCATTTGCCCTCTTTCTTTCTCTGTGAATAAGTCCCTGAGATCTTGAATGCCTTGGAGTATGCCCATGCGATAGCGCTATTGGAACGACATCGTGGAAATTGAATGGAGCCTCTCATCTCCAGACTCTTCGCGCATGCAGCGCCAAGAGCTGGTCGGTCATGTATCTACACAGGGATACCGCACTCCGGACACTCTAAGCAGCTGAGCCCTGCTCACCTAGGCGTCGCCAGCAAGAGATGTATCACGACTGGCGCCCAGCGTGCCGCAGAACGTGGAGACAAGAAGAAAAAGGCCGAGGAAATACCCCCTGCCACCCAAGAGACCTCGCATAATCAGCCAGCACATAAGCTCAGTCAGAATGTCACCGAGGAAGAGAAGCAGCATTACGACAAGCTGTTAGAGCACAGCAAGGAGAAACAGATCCGTTCGCCATGGACGAGAGAAGGCAGCGACAAGCCACCTGTTGCGCGGCAGAGGTCTGCAGGTGCCATGACTAAGGGTATGCGACTCTGGCCAGAATACACAATGACAGTCTACTGACACTGCGTAGGAAAGCTGTTGACCACGCCATCGCGTATGCTGAAACTCATCCTTCCATTGACCACCAGAGACGTCAATCAAGATCGCAAGGATGTCGAGCCCTTGGCGTTGCTCGTACATCCGCAGCAGCCACTCTCCTACCTCGAGCGCCTAATCCAGTCTGAATTGCCACCAATACAGGAAGGAAATAGGGAACGGATACCCTCGGTGTATTTCCGCGCGGAAGATTCTGCGGAAGAGGACGAGATAGATCCAGACAAGGCGGCAGCCTCAAAGTCTGCCGAGCACGGCGAGCTTGCCGAGCATGACGATATTCACACCGAGGAACATGATATCAGCGACGCGGACTTCGTGAGGGTTGACGGCAAACTTGAGCGGACCGGCAAGCTCAACAAAAAGACCGAATCAGCAAGAGCGGAGAACGCGGCAGTGAGGGATCCGGAGCACCCAAACTTCGTACGTTGGTCGCCCAGCACGGAGATTGGTGACTTCATCCGAGACGCGGCTAGAGGCCGTGAGTTCAGCGTAGACATCGAAGGCACGCCGTCACCAATCTACGTCGGCGTCCCATCGTTTGCGGACCGCACGTACTACCTCCGCATGCGCCTCCGCAAGATAGCCAGACAGATCTCGTCGATGGCGGACCTGAAGCAGGAATGCGACAAACTGGCGCACCGCGGAGCGCAGCGCGTAGCTCAGGGAGGTTTCGCCATTCTCGTCGGCTGGTGGTACCTCGTCTACCGCCTTACCTTCGAGACCGATCTCGGTTGGGACGTCATGGAACCGGTCACGTATCTGGTCGGTCTTTCGACCCTGATTGGCGGTTACATGTGGTTTCTGTACCACAACCGTGAAGTCAGCTACCGCTCCGCCATGAACTTCACCGTCTCGAGGCGCCAGAGCAAGCTGTACGAGCAACGTGGCTTTGATCTTGCCAAGTGGGAGAGCTTGGTCGAAGAGGGAAACAGACTCAGGCGCGAGATTAAGATGGTCGCGGATGAGTATGATGTCGAGTGGGACGAGACTAAAGACTCGGGTGATGAGAAGGTCGCGGAGGCTTTGAGGAAGGAGAGACAGAAGAAGAAGAATGGTGGCAAGGAGAAGAAGGACTCGAAGGATGTTGACGATGATGATGAGTAAGGGGAGGCTGTACTATTCCTGAGCAGTGTACATTGTAGATGGCTTGAGCCTGACGAAGGCTAGACGTTTTAGACGACATAGCGAGGCGTTCTGGGTAACTGGGCATTTCTTCTTGACGGTCAATTGTCCTGCAAAGCAGCCGTCTCTGATACGTTTGGTACTGTAGCAGTGCAATATGATTTTTCGAGTCAGACCCGGCAAGTGGAATATTTCCGCCTATAGTCTTCCAAATACATCTAGGGGATCGTATTCTTGCTTCTAGTGAATGGAAATGAACGTTCCTTCCCGGTGGAGGTGGTCAAAGCTTGGCGTTCGTGTCTCTCCTCTGTACCACCTGCTCGTGCCCACGAGTCGTCGTCAGACTCAAAGTTCCATCCTTCGCCTCAATTTTTCAATGCCAGATTATTAAAGCCTGGTCCCATCTGCCTGAAAAAATCAACTACCTAACGGTGGATTCGAATCTGCCATGTCCGGCAGGGAGCCTGTGCCGAGTGACCATAACGAACGGTTGCCGGCTAAGGACTGGTCGACTCGGGATCGGGCTATAAGGAACGCCATAGCTATGGCTCTTGAGCGTGCAGCTGATGAAGACAGCGCTGATGGTTCTGAAGTTTCTGAGGATTCTGAGGATGACTGTGATTCGGAAGATGACCAAGATTTCTACGGCGACGAAGAGGATGAAGAGGAAGAAGTCGACGCTTTCCATGTACTCCGTCGACACCTGCAGCGTGTAAGCTTCGTCGCTGAACAGCCTCGAATGTCAAGTCACGGCTTACCCAACATCAATTAGAATCCACAACTGGTCTCGGATGTAGCGCGAACAGTATTGCAAAACAGGGCTGGTAATAGCAGTGTCGGCAAACCAGCGCTTGATCCATCGTCAGCGCTTGATCCATCGTCTTAGCTTGAAATGCCAGCAAAATAGCAAACTACTCCGGCTCCTCAAGAAGCAAGTGCACAAAAGCTCGCAGAATTGAGAGCCAGATTGATAGCTCAAAGATCCAACACTCCAGGACGGTCAGCCTCCCAAGCACCGCAAGAAGGAGCAAACTCAACCGCCAAAGCGGACGTGAATTCTCGCGTTACAACTCCTAATGGAAGAAATGACTACAGCTTATTGCCCAGCATACAATCTAGCAATGCAATCGATGAGTTGCTTGCCGAGGGAGAGGCTTTTGCTCAAGCCCAGGCAGCCAACAAAAGCTCTCAAACAACGAATACGGGCCAGAAAGGGGCAAACCTTACAATTGACCAACGTAACTTCTTAAGCCTGGCAAAGGAAAACACTGAAATTAAACAACTCCAGGCGATGCAGTTGTTCGATGAACTGGCAAACCAATTGCATGTTCCTAACGTAATGAAGCCAGCGGGCGCGAAGGATGTTATTTCAGAAGATCATGGTGTGGTCCAGCAACATACTAATAGCAAATCAAACCGTTTGGAGGCTGCTAATGAGCCAGCCGTAAGGGCTCTTACACAAGGGAACAACACGATAAGCTGTAAAGGTAACGAGGCAGTTCCAGCTTCTGCCACACCTGGAGGAGAACGTTCAACTAGCGGCAATGACATCGCGGAGCCGGTAATATCTATAAACTCCACAGATGAATCGGCTTCTACAAAGGCTAGCCTATCTACGACCGAGCCATCAACCATACAGACGAAGCCGGGCATCGAAAGCACAGCTACCGGGGCCCAAGAATTGGATCAATTCGACGCGGACTTGGAACTGTGGCTTCGCCTGACCGGCTTCTTCGATGTCGAGTACCGAGAGCGGAGACTTGTAGCTCACCGGAAGAGAGAGCTTCTCGAAAACAAGAGACTGGCTCTGGAGGCTGAGTTCGCTGCATTCGAACAAGAAGAAGCTGCAACGGCACTGCAAGATGCCTTACGCGCACAATCTGTTCGTGCGCAGTCAATCTTTCATATGCCGCCTCCTTCACTTCCCGCATCTGCGATGGTAAGCGTGGAGTTGCCCAAAGAATCTACCATCGGGAGTCCTCGACCTGAGAGAACCCTTACCCCTGTTTTATCTGCAGGTATCGAGCGTCCGACATCCCCTCGCTCGGGCCGCGACCAGCCTGAGAGAACCTTCACGCCTGTTTTATCTGCAGGTGTCAAGCGTCCTATCTCACCCAGTTTAGACCGTGATCAGCCACCAAGCAAGTCTAGTCGTCTGGAAATCTCCACCCAAGACTCCCAGCAGGAAGGTTTGGTGCGGCCGCTGGTTGCAGATAGCCGTTCGCCAAATGTCAACAGGTAGAGTGAACTGTCTTCCATGTTCCGCACAAGCGTCCCCTACCTCATACTGAAAACCTGTCTTGCCACTGTCGGAACATATGCTCTCAGTATCGGAAAGAGGTCTAACAGCTTTACAGACATAGCCCCGAGTCTAGATCAGAATACCGTATTCGTGGAGTCGGCGACGCGACTTTGGACAAGCGCGCACCAACAGCGCGTGGATCACAAAGTCCTCCTCTACCTAGGAACGATCGTTCAGACCACCGACGCATGTCCGTGTCCGATTACTCCCATTCCCTGGACGGTGCATCTCGGCCTTCGCAGCCCAGGGAGTGGCCTGATCGTTCTGGTACTAGCTACGACCACCGCGGCGGACACCATGACGAGCGGTCGTATCACCCTGGTGATTTTCGGGGAAGAGGGAGAGGGAGAGGGAGGGAGAGAGGCAACGGGCGGTATTCGAACGACTGGGCTGCTCGATCAGACTATCCCGGCAGTCAGAACCGCAGCAGCAGAGTGGGAAGCTTTTCGCACGGCGGTAAGTTCAAGTTTCATTCAGGAAGGCAAAGCGACTTTCCTTCATGAGCCGGTCCATGGTGCTCAGACACACGAAGTGCCTCTGAAGCCCGTAGGAGAATACCGGAAAGTGTCTGTGTGTTCAAAGCTGCGAGCATGTCCACGGGCTCTTGTCTGTAGCTTCGGGATACGCCATTTTCATTATTTACTATTTCCATTTCCTTCTCTCCACTTCAACTCAGCTTCGTAAACGCACTCTGACACGTCTTTACAGCGACCCGTTACTTCATGATCAAGTCATGGAATCACGAAAACGTCTTAGCAGCTCAGAAGGACTGCCTTTGGGCAACTCAACAGAAAAACGCAGAGCTGTTCAACGAAGCATACAAAACGAGTCGGCGGGTAATCCTCCTCTTCAGCGTAAACAAGAGCATGGCTTTTCAGGGTGCTGTAAGTCTAGAGCGTCCTTTCTCCTCCATCTCTCGCTTGCCCAGAAAGCCCCCTTCTTCCCCATCCGACTACGCTTCACTGTGCTAAGCTTTGTGATCCAGGCGGAGATGACGACGCCTTTGGATCCTAGTTTGCCCCTTCCGGGCTTCTGCAAGAATCTCAAGTGGCCGACATCGCCGGCGTTTCGTATTCGCTGGCTTTCGACAACACCAGTCCATTTCAAACATGTCGGTCATCTCAAGAACAGACTCAATGAGGATGAGAACGGCAAGCCGATGGCGGTGCTTGTGGGTAAAGACGGGCAGGAGATCAGTGAAGAGGCAGGAAGCGGCGTTTGCGAGATTTTGGACGAAGCGGAGGTTTTTTCGTGAGCGCTCTTTTTGAGCTGGCGATGTCAGATATACGTCGGATTGCCAAAGGATGGTGGATCTTCGGACCGGGAAAAAGTCATTACAACGTTACACGGCCAAGAATTCTAGCAAATAGCAAATGACAGACTTCTAAAAAGGACAGGTTTTAACAACTTGTAATCCCGTTCGTTTACTGCATTTGCTAAACAGTCGCTCTTGCCGTAACCACGACATACTTCTACAACGTGCCCAACGGGTAATTAGGCGAAATATTCGCCCTATCAGGCCTGATCACCGGCACAGTCCCATTCGCATACGGCTTAACAGGCACGACCTGCCTCGCCCAAACCGGCGTCCTCCTCACCTTCGTCAGCTCCTGGATCTGCCACGCCGTCTGCAGCAACTTCTGCTCCGTATACGGCAGCCCCAAGATCTCCATCCCGATCGGCACCCCGATCGGCGCCTCGTCCGTCGCGGAACTGAAACCGGCTGGCACCGTGATCACGGGTGAGCCCGTCACGGCGGCTAGGATCCCGTTGCGGCCGGATTGAGATGCCGACCCGATCTTGACGACGAGGTTCTTCTGCTCGGGGTAGATGAGCGCGTCGAGGGAGTTGCTGACGAAGGTCTCGCGCAGCGCGAGCGTCAGGTTCGCGATCCCGCGCTGCACGGCGTCGTAGCTCTCGTGGGACCCGACGGTTACGTTGTCCGTGGAAGAGATTAGCGACGTCGTTACGTACTCGTACTGGCTCGGGATCACCAGGAACTTGCTGCTGTTGTACAGCTGGTTCAGCGTCGTGGGGTGCGTGCCCTTGAGGCTGGGCCGTTGGAGATAGACGTCCATCTCCTGCCGGTACTCGTACCGCTGCGTGTCGTAGAGGGCGGAGATGGCGGTGGCGTTGTAGATGGTTTCGTTGATGGGCACGATGGTCGCGCCCGCGGAGCGCAGTTTCGCGACCATGACGCCCATGGCGTTGTTGACTGGCGTCGTCTCGTTCGTCGCGGTGCGGTTGAAGAAGCCTTCGAGAAGTCCGAATCGCATCCCCTGAAGCGAACCGGCGGTGAGATCGGCGTAGTAGTCCGTCCCTCGGATTCCTGCGGGTGCGAGCGCCGTCGCGTTGTCATCTGCGTCGAACCCGACACTCGACATGACGGTCAGTGCAGTGGCGACGTCTTCCACGCATCGTCCGATAGGCCCAATGACGTCCTGGGTGTAGGAAATCGGAATGATGCCCGCACGGCTGATCAAGCCCCTCGTAGGCCGACAGCTGAACAGACTGTTGGCGCTCGCGGGGCTGCGTAAGCTGTTGACTGTATCGCTGCCTGTTGAGAAGACGGAGAAAGACGCTGCGACCGCGGCTCCTGATCCGCCTGAGCTGCCTCCGGGCGTCCGAGTACTGTCGTACGGGTTGATTGTCTGGCCGCCGAGGGAGGAGACGGAGAGGCCCTCGAGCGCGAGCTCGTGCAGATTCGCCTTGCCGAGGATAATGGCGCCGGCATCCTTAAGCGCTGTGACAGCCGGTGCATCTACGCTCGGCCGCGAGTCTGCCAGGTCCAGGTTCCCGCCCGTTGTCGGCATGTTCGCCGTGTCATAGTTGTCCTTGAGGAGAATTGGGATGCAGAAAAGACGGCCCGTGGTTGCATTGTGGCTTGCGAGAAGCGTGTCAAAGTGAGATGCTGTGCTCAATGCGTCGGGGTTCAGTGTGATAATGGCGTTGGTGTGGTTGTTCAACGCCTCGATGCGGGAGAGGAACGATGACACGATTCCCCGACACGTGGTCAAGCCAGTGTACAGCGCATGGTGGGTAGATGCGATTGTCGCCTCTCGGGGGTCGAACGAAAGGCCCTGCCCGAGACTGAGGGCGGGAAGGACTGAGAGCAAGAGTGCCTGGCTGCACCGGCTTACAGTTGGGAATCGCATTGGAATGGCGGGTTTGTTACTGCGACAAGTAGAGAGCAGTCTCCACCAGCGCACTCGCCCTTTTTATATACACGCTTGATTTCAACGATTTGGGGATCGTCAACTCATACGATATTCTTTGGGCCGACGGGCTCTAGATAAGCTGGGCCGGAGGTACTGTAAGTTAGGTAAAGTAAGAGAGGCATCTCCGTCTCAGCTCCACATTTTTCAATAAAGACAATCCTGTCCTTTCACCAGTACTTACATCAGTCGAAGCGGAGCAGACGTACAACTGAAATGCATATAGTACATACACAAGAGGCTGTATATTTGTGCTGATGAGGTGACTGATACTCATCGCAGGCACAGAAGTTGAAGCGTTCCCAGTGCCACGACATCGGCTAAGGGAATCTGCCAAGACCATCGTACCTTACCGGATGTAGCAGGTCATAAGGAAAAAGAACGGTGGGTATTCTATACGCATTGGCTGACGACATGTACTTGCTTCCTCTGCTCTGATATCTGCAACTACAGGAAAACAGGAGTTGGTAGAGTCCATGATGCGAGTTGTGTAGCAGCGGAGCAGCCACTCTTTGGTACATTTCTCCTTCAACACCTGGTGGACTCTGCGACAGCCTTTTCCCTTTCCATCATGTTCAGTGGCCGCTGACATCTAGATTCTATGCAATGCAGCATTATCAGCTGACACGATAAATCATAGGCCGAGCGATAGCCTGGGACATCGAATTGGGCGCGCAACGGCAGCCCTGAGCCTTGACCCTGCTCATTCGATCCATCAATCTTCTTCGCGATTCCGTTCATCCGCGGCTTTCGGAGTGTGTCGTTCATCCACCCGTGACCGTTGATCCAGTCATGCCTTGCTCGACACCTTGAACGCGTTCCATGCTCTCAAAACCCTTCTCATGAATCACATCGGTATCAAGTTCTTCCATGACCTGGAGGACCACGCCCACAGACTCAAAGAAGCCATTGACTGCAACGCGCAACATGCGGTTGGTGCTCGCTCGGTATGTGGTCCTCAAGACTGTCTTCTCCTCTCCATATTTTGCTACCAAGTCCAAGTCGCGTTGGACCAGAGCAGACAGTTCTTGGTCGACGGATAGAGTACGGATTGCAGCGCTCGCTAGGCGGTTGGTAGGAAAAGGGATATCAATGACCCTGCGCTATAGTAAGTACGGAGCTGATTTAGTATGTGAGAGAAGTCGTACAGCGAGCATGGGAAGTCTTCGTCTTCGCCCATGTTGGTGTATATGGAAGGGGAGTTGTGGATAGCCTCGGCTTGTCTGTGACCTTGTTCCAGGTTGGCTTCCAATTGAAGAAATGCCGTTGGTCTCCGCGACTTCGGTCCCCGCAGATCGGATTCTCCAATGACCAGTGACGTCTTGTCATGCCCATGCTTGGCGCGGTCACCGTCATTGTATCATTCTCATTGCAGGCGAATTGAACTCACCTCCATACCTCACCTTCATACCTCACCTCTTCCATTCCATAACAACCTCCCACAGACCCATTGCTCGCGTATACCCACCCGCAAAGCACAACACCCTTAGTTCTTACGAAACCCTCACTCACATCCATCATGTCATCCCCCTCCGAGTTCCTCACCTTCTACCGTCGCATTGCAACTTCATCTACCATTAGACGCAACATCACCGCAAGACCAGCTACAGTCCGGCAATTCAACTCCTACAGCCCAAGGCTCAGCAGTGGAGGAAAGCTATCGACCGACTCCCAAGTCAGCACAGACAAGTTTCCAGACGACGACCATGCAACCGACAAGAAGGACAAGCTAGATGTCCAGAGTGAGAACTCTAACAAGGCCCGGGAGTAAGCAATGTCATGCTCACACGTCTTTTTACCATACTGACACCTGCACCAGGGCCAAGTCGAAAGATGAGGGTGGTTCAGCAGTAACTCAATCGGACTCAAGGAACAACACTGCGCGTGCGAAGAAGGAGCACCCTGAAGCACCAGACGTCGTTATTGGTATGCAAGATGAGAGAGGTGGCAAGGGTCATTAGACACCATCCATCACTATTGGCTCCAAAAGCATTGCGCTGGGGGCCGGAGTTGGTTTCGAATGTACATACAACGGCTTTGTCCGTCTTCGGGAGGGCGGTGTTGAGTGTCGGACGATACCATGCCGCATAATCCATTCAGTTTACAATATGCATTGCTAGTCAGTGTAGCTTGCCCTAAAGACGTGTACTGTGTTGGTATGAGAGTTGCTGTTCCAATTCAAGACCAGATCTGCCTTGTCTAAGACCCTATATTTAGGAATTGCTTTCCGCTCCCTAGTAACTATTTCCCCATCAACAATCGAAACCCCAACGCCATCGCTATGCATGTAAATCCCACTTGTTAAGCCCTCACAGAGCAGCAGCTCATTCAGCATCCTGACCAGCCCTCCACTTCTTGACCCTCTTCTTGAGATCTCCCACGCTCTGCTGCATAGGATTCATCTTCATATCCCTGCTCATCGCCAGATAATCGTCGCCGTACTTCTCCACAAGCCGGCCCACCCACTCCTCCTCTCTCTCACTCTGCTTCCTCGGCCTCTTGACAACCGGCCTGCTAGCCTCCTCTTCCAACTGCCTCACCACATCCGTCGTCCCATCCCTAGTCATCTTCTCCGCATGCACAACGCCATGCTCGTTCGCAAAACCTTGCCAGCCCTCGTCTTCGCTGTCGTCGTCGAGATCGTTGAGCGGATCATTGAGCGGGTTCGCTCTCTTGGCGCTGGCCCCGTCCTCCACAACCCGAAGAATAGCACCCGTTTCCGGGTCTCGCTCGACGCGGGTCTCGCCGATGACGATCTGAGTCGACGGCTTCGACTTGATCTGGAGAGTATTGCTCGCCGGCTTCTCAGCCTCTTCCTGAAGCAGCTTGGCGCTCTTCTCCGTGCCGCCCGTCGGCGCGTTCAGGTTCGAGGCGAGGCCGAGACGGCGGTAGTTTTGCGTCAGGGTTTCTTTCTGGTTCCTGTAGAGCAAGTCCCAACATCAGTAATTGTCCCTGCAGGGCTCTTTTATCGTACGAAAGCTGGCAGGTGGGATTTACCAATTTGCAGCGATGATGGGGTTGGTCAAGAGCTTCTTCTTCGATTTCGCCTTCTGCGTCACTTTGCTGACCGAGGATCGGTTCTTCCTTTTCTGTAGTTCGCGACCCATTTTGTAGTTATTGTGCAAATGATTTGGATAATTAGAGTCTGAAGCCGCGGGCGCAAAGAAAGTCGGAGGAGCATGTGAAAGATTCCTGGCTTGGCGATCTGGAGGCTTGGCTCTCCGCGCGCTGTTCGACAACTCCGCATCGACCTGGACTGTAACTAAATCTGTCTATGTACATGTACGAGCATTTCTACCAGCCTGTTTGCAAGTATCTCTATAGTTACTGCTACCGAGTAGGTATACAGGTATTGTGGTCTGTTGGTGAATGTGATTACAATCACCGCACCGAGCTTAGCCGGTTGCTACGTCTGGCCGGATCAACCCATCCTGACCACCACAGCCGCTCATGAGATCTCACATGGCCACCTCTTAGGTAGCAGCTGAACATCAGACTACAGCTGAATGTTGAGATTGTGTGTTTGTGGCTCAAACCGTAAGCCATGAGAGGACGACGGAGTGCCAAAGTGCGGGGCTGGCACTGAGCCTTCTCTCTTCAGCTGATGTCGCAACATCGCGAGACATTAAACATGGCACCAAGTCTTGCTCCTACTGAGCGCCACATTCGCAAAGGCGTTTGCGAAAAGTGGTCGTAGTAAGCCCAGAGTCCACGCTATGCCATAATCTGAGCTCTCTGTTGCAGCCATCATGGCTGAGCAGGGCGGGGTGTCAGCTCATTATTCGGCTCTCATTCATTCCTTAAACATAAGTAGTTCGTGTCAGCCATGTATGCACATCCTCAGTCCAATTGAGAAGCTTGAAGTATTCCACAAAGTCACCTCACACCGATCTTTTCCTCGACAATTCACAATGTCTTTCCCTACACAGAACGTCTTCGTTCACGAAGGCTCCTGGGACTCGATCACTCGCAAACACCCAGCAATGGAGTGGATGGAAAATTACACCAACAACTTCGACGCGAGAAACTTCGACATTCCAGCAAGCGAATGGCACGCTTCCACCTTCGCTATCCAGAAATCTGACGGCCAAGTCGTCAGCGGTGCCGACAAAGCATGGGCTGCTGTGAAGGAGATCTATGCCCCATTCACTGCGAATCTGCACGAACCTGTTTTCCTCTATTGCTCTGAGACCGAGAACGGATGGCAAATGTTTGGAAACGCCAATGTGTTCGTCAACCTTCAGGGTCAGGCAGGTCCTGGTGAACAGAAAGTCAAGAGCGTCGAAGGCAAGGAGTGGGATGCTGTGCTACCGACTGCTTTCCATTTCGAATATGTTCGCGAGGACGGCGGCATCAAGTTGAATAAGACGAAGATATTTGGTGACCCGACTCCGGCCGTTGGGTTGCTTTTACAGCGTGGTGTCATGAAGCCAGAAGATCTAGTGAAGTAGGGGGTCACTTCATGCTCTTGAGATTTAGGAGAGAATCAACCAATAAATCATGAAATTCACATGCAACGACCCCCACGCGTCATGCTGTGTGGAGAGCAATTCCTTGTAGCCCGCCACAAGAATATACACATTCCAGACAGCGCCTTTAGATGTGAAAGGGGAACTCAACTCCTGAGCGATGGACAGACAAATGCTTTTTTGTCGATACTCATACTCATTTCTCGTGACTGGTGTATCGTACCGCATTACAATGACTCGCTGAAAGAACATATCAACGCTGGAGTAGTCCCCCTTCAACCCTAGCTCCTGACCTGCAGCTTTCGGGGCTTCCGTTTACCCTTGGGTGTTTGCTCGCCTGTTGACTCTGGCTCGTCGCTTTGGTCTGACGAGAGCTCTATGTTCGACGGCTGAGCGTCTTGCTGGGCAATCGCCGCATCCAATTCTTCTTCTTGCCTGACCTGCTCTTCTGGCTTCGACTGAGCGGCTTCTTCGCTCGCATCCTGGTCCTGGCCCTTCCCATCCTTCTGCTTGTCTCCTCCCCCAAGCTTGATGAACGGACCGTGGAAGGCACCAACACCCGCACCCACCCCGCCTCCAATAAGCGTCGTAGGAATCGCAGTAACTCCTCCCACAACGGTCCCAACCACTGTCCCGACTCCCATGCCCACCGCCCCGCCGATTCCTGCGCCACCTCCAGCACCTTGCCAGGGCCCGCTTGCCAATCTTTTGGCCATCTTGCTCTGGCCATTCGCCTCGATTTCTTTCTTATACGCCTCTTGTAACCAGCGTTCCCTCTCCTTCGGATTCGTAAACTGTGTGATCTTCGCCCTTATGCTCATTGCTGCCGCTTGCAGACCTTGAGCTGTCTTGGCGGCCTCGGCAGCTTTCATGAGATCCTCCTTGCTGGGCATTTGTTCCTGCCCTTTTGCATCTTTCGTGAGGTCCTGCTTGGTAGGCATTTGGTCTTGGCTGCTGGGGACGCCGTTGTCCGCTCCGCCACCTGGCATGGTTGGATTTAAGCTTCCGAGGCAAGTGGAATGTTGTTATCCGTGAGGGGAGCTTTTACGACCCAACAACGCAATTGCAGCAGAGAGAGGAAACATTGTCTCGTCCAGGGCGGAACAGGTGGAACTTGAATTGTGCGACGCGAGTCCACGTCCGGGCTGCAAGTGGGTGCTGCGGGAGATGACGTTGTCTTGCAGCTACCCACACCACGATGGGGCTCTAGGGCTAGCGGTAACGGGGACTATAGGGTGGGGTAATAACGACTATACCAAGCTCGTGTACGGATTGTATCTTTTGGAAACACATTCGCAAGGCTATGTAGGAAGATTAGATCATAATGAAAGTTGCTATCTGCCTTAAACAGCCCCCTAATCTAACCTACCTTAAGCTCCTACTCCTAATCCCTAACCCAATCTGTACAGGTGGGATAGAAAGATTGCCTCATCAGATCAGATAAGACGATAAGAACGCCAGGCTTCGTATGAGGCACGTGATAGCTGTGGTCCAGGGCTGTTTACCCACCGCCAGACTCCACCTCCAGTCGTCGGGTGCCATCACACCATAAATGGTGCGTGCAGGCCGTACGACACCATCCACGCTATAACATTGAAGCCATGGACGAACGGGCGTTTGCCAAAATCAAAGGGGGTCGCCAAAAGGACAGACTTGCAATTCTAGGTGATCTCCACGCTGGAAAGTCATCTCCGCAGACCGCTGCAGACGCACTAGCCTCTCTAACGCTGAAGCTCTCTACCAAACTTGGGCTCAACCTACCTCTGAGACTGCTAATGGGCACTATCATTGTTCTCGCGCGCGACGAACCCGACCGCCAACCCAAGCTTGTCGAGGTCCTGGTGTGCTTGGCTCGCCGCCCAGATGTAAACGATGCGCAAGGCGAGCCGCTCATGATCAACGATATGCGCGTTTGGAGTGACCTACCCAACCTCAGTTCGGGATTTGTCTACGAATGGAATGGCCTCCCCGCCTCCCTGAAAGATGGTCCCGCACGCGTAAAGACGATGGAAGGGTTTCTACACATCAACCAGTTCGTTGCACGCCTCATGGCAACTAATCTGCCTGTCTTTGAAATCTCTGAGTTTGCCCTTTGGGCTATGCGCTCCGCGCTTGAATCGCCCTTAGAGAAAGCATCTCTCCATCAACCTCCAGAGGCGTTCGTGCCCGCAGCAGCAAAGTGGATCTCGGTCTTAGGCCGGCAGATATACCATTGGGACTATGAGTTCGAAGACGAAGATCTTGGTAGAGGCGGGCCGCTTTGGGAGGACGGCGAACTTGGCTTCTCTGTCGAACGGTGGAAGTTTTGGCGGAAGAGATTCGGGGAAATAGCTGCATCGGAGGGAACACTTAATCCTGAAGTAAGAGAGATCGCAGAGCTTGCAGAATTGATGATGGGACAGGTTGAGAGGAAAGCAGCGAAGGATCACTCACTCCATTCCGCTGGTCAAAAAAGATCTTGGGACGAGAGCGAGGGACGATCAGAACCCTAGCAGAATCCAGCCCTGCTAAACCGAATTTTCTAACATTTATGTGGTACATGACAGATATTGCAGGGTGAGGAAGGATACAATTCTTAACTTGCCTCCGGGTAGATATTTCTCACATCAGCGTTAAAAGACCGGGTTGAACATGATAGGATCGTGGAGAGGCTATATACTTTGGTAAAGCTCATGATCTATCAGACAGTCTGAACAACAGGATCAGACACCTTCTTCTCCACCTCCCCGATCGGCTCAGGTGTATGCACTCCATCATTGACTACCTCCATCCCGTCCATAACCTCGACATCCTCGTGAATTGCGCGAGGTATAATCGTCTTTTCTGCTGGCCAGAAGTAGTTTAGCGCCCAGTACACGAAGAAGGCGCTGCTTAATCCCCATATATAGTACATGTCCCAAACATGTTTAATTCCATCAGACAGCTCGATACTGGTATTTACCGCTGCTGCGAGTCCAGGTAAGTTGGGAGCAATGCTGACGAGGAAAGCCACCGCGGCTCGCCAGTTTATGCCGTACTGATACCGGTATCGAGCATGCCGGCGGTAGAGAGATGGCACGTCGACGGCACGGTGCTTGACAAGCCAATAATCGCAGGCCATGATGGCGGAGATGGGGGCGAGGAAGGCGGCGAGACCTGACATGAAGCGTTGGAGGGAGGACGCGCTATAGACCTGCAAAAGGTTAGCTGGAACAAGGAAACGAAGGTGTAGGGATATATGTGGACGCACAATCTTCCAAGGCACCATGGCCCAGCCAGCGATGATCGTGGTTATGACAGCTCCTCGTCTAGCTAAGTCAGTATGGTATCGACCCCTATCCATATTTTCTTCTCACCTGATATTGATGTACTTTGGCCAGATACTCGACATGTCGTTTGCGCAGGAAATCACGTTGGCCGACAAGTTGGTTCCGATCTGCGCTACACACCCTGCGTACATAGTGTTAGCATTAGCGTCGTAGAGTGGTCAGTGTTACCCACAAGCAAATCCAACAAAGAAAGCGCCGCATCTCCCAGCCGGACCATCCCATTCTGCAGCTAGCGCAACCGGGTCCCAGATATACCTGTGGAATGTGAGTTTCGCGCCTTGATTCCACACTTGGGGTCGATACTCACTTTCCATATACCACTCTCGCACAACTCGTGCAAATGATGCCAAAAATGCCCAACAGTAGTTTGATGGCTGGCAAGAAGAACGCCTGCCAGTAGACGCCATTAGGATCCTTCAGATACCTTGTGAAGTCTGGAATGTTCGTCGCCATGGTCGCCCAGCCGCCTGCTACACTCATCATGCATGACAGGATAAGCCACGAGCGTGTAGAGCCCGAGACCTCGTACTTCTGGTCCCATATACCGCCTGTACCTCCAGCCTTCGAGGTCATTGTGATCACCATAGCCACACCTACGACCAACACTGTCACCGCCTTAAAGACGAAGAACCACTTCAACTTGTGAGGCGGCGTAAGCAGGACTGGAAACTGTATGGCCCAAAACAAACAATGGCTGATAAGCTGCTGACTCGTAATGCCGACGCTCTCGGGGATGTGGTTAGGTATGTCGAGATAACTAGGCCAGATTGCTCTGATGCACTGCGTGATGGCCGTGCTCCCGGTATATGTTTGTATGGCGTGCCAGAAGAGAGCGGTGACCATGCGAACCACGACGGCGAAACGTGCGAAGTAGAATCCGAAACTGGAGCGAGCGGCGACAGGGAAGGGAACGCGAAGATGGGCGCCAATTGCACCGTTGAGTACCATGGGAATAGTGTCGAGAAGGGAGCCGAAGATGAGACAGATGATTGCTTCGCGCCAAGTCAGGCCTACTGCGATGACCGAAGATGGAGCTGAGGTTCGGTCAGCGGGATGCATCTCTGCCTTGCCTTGATCACAAGTCTCTCTCCTCTTTCACGCGGAAAGAAAGAAGGGATCGTTCGAACTTACATTCCCATCCTTGCGCGTTCATAGCATCGCTAATCCAGAACCCTAGTACGGTGAATGTCGTCCAGGTCCTACGATGCACGGGCGTAACATCTGTGTCGATATTGGTCCATCTATCGGGGTCGGCGAAGGTGACCTTCTGCTTCTCTAGAACCCAACCGCTCGGCTTGCGCTTGCGTTTGAGATCTTCTTTGGCCGTACTAAAACGAGCTCGTATGGTAGTGGTCATCTTTTACAACCGGAAAAGGAAAGTTTCTGATGAACAGACGCCAGATCTTGCTTCCGTGATGAGATGAGAGATAGTATGATGGGAATGGGTTGCACAAAGGAGATTTATACCATTGTAGGAGTTATCCAGATACAGTGCAGAGGAGTGCTCTGCATATTCGCCTACGATTATCTATAGCTTTATCGATCTATCGGCCTGTAAATGCTGTTTCCACGTGGTCTCCACACCTTATCTGGCCCCGATCGGCGGGACAGGGTGCCCGTGGGCGGCAGGAGTCTGTGGGCAGAGACTCCGGGGTTACAGAGTGGCCTTCGGTGCATGTTGGCCGCCGGCTGGACCACTGTATCTGAACGATATCTGTCGCTGAGAAATCCTTCGAACGGCTGCGGGCATTCGCCTTGCCCTAAGATAGGTGCCCGCTCATACAGGAAGGTCATACCACATTGCGGCGACTACTTACATGTAATGCCTTAGGCGTGATGCCGCGGGCGTTCTCATAGAAAATCTACGTATGAGCAGCTATCACGGCGTTTTGCACTGACAGACGATCGTATCGTGACTTCTTACTGGGCTTCCTAGTCAAGTGTGGTGGCAACGTCTGCTTTTGATGTTATCTGACCCCGGCCACCGGGCAGCACAGACGCGCGCTTTTCCTAATCGGGGCATACGGCGCTGCGGCGCCAGGCACCTTATTGCTACTACGAAGGTCACAATCATCCTCTTGACGTAAAAGACCATTGAAACACAGTATCTCCGCTCAATATAGAGAGTGCGTCTTGTCATCCATAAAGCTGCGTCACCTTGTGTTGCGTATACGCTTGCTACCTACATCCGTGTTTTCATCTAAAACATACCTATCTACACCGAGACTCTTGACTAGCCACTGTCTCTCACATTGTTTCGACAAGATGGAGGACATCGTGGAGCTGAATTCGGCAAAGCCTTATGCATTCAAGTTTCCCTTGGAGCGGACAGCTCTCATAATCATCGATATGCAGCGAGACTTCCTGGACCCAGACGGCTTTGGAGCGATCGAATGCGGAGACCCGGTCAAGTTCTCTCAAATCCGTAACGTTGTGCCTGCTGTGCAGCGTCTACTCTCCGTCTGCCGTAGACTAGGCCTGCACGTCTTCCACACCCGGGAAGGCCACAAGCCAGACCTCTCCGACCTCCCTGCTTCGAAGCGCTTACGACAGTTAAATTCGCCGTCAGGGGCATACCAATCTACTATCGGTGATCAAGGGCCTATGGGTCGTCTCCTTATCCGTGGTGAGTATGGCCACGATATCATCGACGATCTGCATCCCCTACCAGGAGAGGTCGTGATCGACAAAGCAGGGAAAGGGTCGTTCTGGTCAACGTCTTTGTACCGCGATTTGCTGGCCAAAGGTGTAACCCATCTATTGATAGCAGGCGTCACTACCGAATGTTGCGTTGCTAGTACGGCGAGAGAGGCGACGGATCGAGGGTTTGAGTACGCCCTGATGAGAGATTGTACGACTGGATTTCGAGACGATCTTGTTGCCGCGGCGATAGGTGGCATATGTTCTTTCGAGGGACTGTTCGGATTTGTGGCATCTTCGGACGAATTGGTAGCCCGAGCAGAAGAAACAGAGCTAAAGCAGCCAATGGAGTGGAACGGAGAACTAGGGATTGAGAACTTGAAGGACGCCTATGATGCTGGCTTTGCTACAATTGTCAGTGTAGCCAAGTTGGTCACTGAGAAGGTACAGAAGTATCAGGCCAAAGACCCAGCTGTATGGACCTATCTTGTCCCTCCCGAGGAATTGAGCGCTGCCGCACAATCTTTGCAGGACAGATATCAGGGAAACCCTAAGCCACCTCTCTACGGCATCCCTTTCGCCGTAAAAGATACGTTCGACATTTCTGGCCTCCTTACCACAGCTGCCTGCCCTCCGTACGCGTATAGAGCGACATCTACAGCGCCAGTAGTGACTGCCCTTCTGGAAGCTGGCGCCCTGTTCGTGGGGAAGACAAACCTGGATCAACTCGCTACGGGCCTTTCTGGCTGCCGATCGCCCTATGGCTATCCTCGCGCTGTCTATGGTAGAGACAGGATCTCAGGCGGTTCCTCATCTGGTTCTTCAGTGGCTGTAGGTGCTGGCCTTGTTTCCTTCGCTCTAGGTACCGATACAGCAGGCTCCGGACGTGTTCCCGCTGCTTTCAACGGTATCACAGGTTTCAAGCCCACTCGGGGCACGCTATCTGCAAGGGGACTCGTTCCGGCCTGCAAAACTCTTGATTGTGTTAGTATACTCACGCACACAGTCGCTGAAGCCAGGAATGTATGGCTAGTCATGGATAAAGGACAAGACTTAGACGATATATATTCAAAGCCGGAAAGCCAGTTACCAACTTGGGCGATTGACTACCGCGGACCTAGAGAAGGAGGTTTCAAATTTGGCGTCCCACCACCTGAAGCGCTGGAGATATGCACTCCGGAGTTCCAAACACTGTTTTACGAAGCTGCTCAGAAATTGCAGGATTGTGGTGGTACTAAGATTGAGATTGACTGGACTCCATTCGCGGGCGGCAACGCGTTGCTCTACGAAGGCACACTCATTCACGAACGCATCACCGCTTTCGGCATTGACTTCTTCGACAAACACCTGGAAGAATTGCATCCCGTAACGCGAGAATTATTCGCGGCCACTCTGGCCAAGGACGTGAAGCCCTGGCAAGTTTTCCGTGACCTGGAGTCGCAAGCAGAGTTCATAAGAGCTGCTGCTCGCATCTTCGCAGATCAGATTGACGTGCTCCTGGTGCCTACAGTGGCCTCTCACCCGACCATCGAGCAGATGGAGCAAGATCCACTAACACTAAATGCGAAGTTGGGAGAGTTCACGCATTTTGCAAATGTTCTTGACTTGTGTGGGCTGGCTGTCAATGCTGGGTGGTGCGATGGAGAGCCCGGAGAGGGGAAGCTACCCTTTGGGGTGACCTTGATTGGAGCAACAGGCACTGATGGCAGGGTGTTTGATATTGCGAAAGAGTTTGAAAGGGAGACACTTGGGTCATCGAAGTAGACGGCTCATGGAGACACCAGCCTCGAGGCTTGGTAATATTGTCGGTTGGCTTGCATACTGGACCGGATCCGGCTTCGCCACATTCTAGGAAGCATATCTGTATAACGACTACCAACCTGCCGGTCAACTCCACACCTGTCGACAACTGACATTCAGTCTTTTCCTTCCCATATAACCCTTCCATTTTGAAAATGCTTTCTTCTCCTCTTCCGTCCATCTCATTGCCTCTTGATCATCATCCTTGATCAACGGCCATTCATCCAGCCATTTCGGACAAGTCCCAGGTATAGTCCTCGGCATAGCGTGCCAAGCCCACCTTGTCTCACCGTCCATATGTACACAATCACCACTCCGTACCCGCAGCGCCACCGTCCTTCTCTTCTTCTCATCCTCATCCACAGGCTCGTCCTCTCCCTTTGCAACTACGAAAATTCCATCACATCCGAAGCTGAAGCTGGCGAGACCGGTCTGGGATTGCTCGCTCACGTCGCGGTGCACAGGCATGTAGTCCTTCCCACTGTAGAGGAGGCAGACTCCACTTTCGGGGTCGATATGCGGGAACAGGCCCGTGACGACTGTGTGTAGATCGGATGGAAATGTGGTGGGTCCGTCCTGGGGGTAGCTGCGAGTTGGCCAGTCGTATTGAGCGCCGAGGGTTAGCCAGCGAAGCTTCTTCGAAAGGAACTGGGCGGCGTTGAGGCAACTTTTCGGGTTGGATTGGTCTTTGGAATGAAGTGGCACTGCAGAGGACGGGTATGTGAAGAATGATGAAATAGGCGCAAGTGCAGGATCTCGCGAATCGCTCCGATCTGTGTCGAGCTTGCTGTCATCTACTCCATGATCAAGGTTTGGCTCTGGAAATTCGAGATCGTAGTCGGCTTCCAGGTTCGATTTGTGCTTGCTGTTCGCGAGGTACTTGTGCATCACTTGAGAGACAAACAGCACTTGCGTCTCGGGTGGCAACACACTCGGTGCCCACTGCAGCCCTGGAAAGTGCTCATGTTCATAGACAATTACGTCCGTGATCTGTGTCTCTAGCGGGGCGTCGCTCTCAATATTTAGTGCTGCATTTCGAAAAGCTTTGCATGCCGACTCTACTACTGATGCAGGGATCCTCCTGACAGTTTTGAGTAATTGTTTCTGGTGTTCTGACAATCCACGACCGAAGTCGATCACTGCTTCGTCATCTTGCAGGTCTTCGAGCTTTATCTTGTTATAATGCCAGTAGACTTCTTGGATGAACTGCGGGGGCATAGCATGGGTGTCATGATGCACTTGTTTTGTCTACCCAGAATTCATAGTGTTAATCAACAGGTTGGACATGCCGACGTGGATTTCAACAGCGGGGTACTACTGCACAATTCCACAAATGGTCCTTACCTTATCTTCCTGAATGTCCATTGTTACAATGTTTGATGAAGGTGCCTTACTAGATCTACTAGTAGGGCGAGCGATCAGTTTAAAAGCGTTTCGGCTCTCAAATCGCCGTTCTGGAAGACCCCGCGATGAGCTGGAAGCAGTGCGCACGTGGCCGATAATTCTGACCGGCCAATTGAGTCTCATATAGCCTGAGCCAGATTGATATCCAAGATGCACCACTTTGTGAGTCCCCAAGCAAATGTGGATTATGAGGCTGGGTCTGTCCCCTATTGTAGCAGAAACTGTGTTATGCGGCTGGTAAAAGATACAGGTAGGGTTCGGAGGAAAAAGTTGACCCCGAGGTTTTGCCGTAACGGTAACCATCTGTATGTACATGTAGCATAGCTGGTTTCGATACTTCTTCCTTCGTTATTGTATTCAAGCTGAATTGGAGTGGTGGTAAAGCGGAAAGATCGAGTCACGAAAAATTGGTATGCCTTAAAGTGCAAAATGCTCCTTATGGCTCAACATTGCGTTGTTTAGACTGCCAATATAGATGTATTGTTATAATCCCACATCTAAGCTGCGCCTCGATCAATTCTAGATCTTATGGTCTGGGTGTTATATTCGGTATTCGCACTTTCCTGTTCAAACCCCTAGCTTCTCCATTTTGTTGGCATCATGTTCAAGAATCTCGGACACCTCAGAATGCTCGCCGAGGCCCAGGACGCGCCTAGACTCGTCGACGGATAGGTTGTGTGGCATGCTCTGCTCCTTTTTAACGGGGTTGCCACCGGCTGCGAAGATAACGTCGAGCTCCTCTAGCGAACGCTTCTTTGTTTCGACAAGGAAGAAGTAGATGATGGGAACGAATGCGAAGTTGAAGATCGCGAAGATGATGTACTGACCATAGTGAGTTAGCAGTCAACGTCGGGTATTATTGGGGGAAAAGAACTTACAGTCTTCCATCCAATGTTAGCGAAAGCTGGAGGGATGATCATAACGACCACAAAGCAAAAGAGCCAGTTAGCGCCACTGGCGATGGCATTGGCCTGAGAGCGACAGCGAAGAGGTGCGATTTCGGCACTGTAGAGGAAGGGTCCGCCGACCCAGGCAAGACCGAAAAAGGTATTGAAGAGGAAGAGGAAGCCTGCAGCAACAAGCTGACAAGTTCGGTCGCTTGTGCTAGTCAGACCGGCAATGATGGCGAAACAGATTGCCATGCCGGTTGACGTAATCATAAAAGACTTGCGCCGGCCCAGACCTTCAATAAGAAGAACGGAGAGAATTGAGCATAGCGCGTATTCGAGGCCGCCCATGGCAGCGATAAAGTGCGACATACTGGGAGCCAGGTTGAAGGACTGTTGAAGGATCTGGTTGGCGTAGGTTGAGACCATGTTGATACCAGTGAGCTGCTGAGCGGCTTGGATGAAGGTACCAATGGCAACTCGGTACAGAGTCTTGGTCTTGCCGTTCTCGAACAACTCCTTGTAGGAGAAGGGCTCCATTTGAGATTGGGCTTCGAATGAAGCGACGATAGAGTCGCGCTCTGCAAGGAGAACTGGGTCGTCAGGACTGAGGCCTCGAAGCTTGCATAGGTTATGGGTTGCCTAGCGGTGTGAGCAAGAGTTTGATACTCATTATGTGAGATGCCACTTACCTCCTCGAACATGCCGTGTTTGACGAGCCACCTTGGGGATTCAGGAAGGAAGTTGATGAAGACACAAACGATGAGGGCGGGAATGAGCTGAATCCCGACCGGCACACGCCATTGCGCCTGCCCCTTGACGAAGTAGAAGCCATATCCGACCAACTGTCCACAAGCAACACCGAATGTCTGGAGACCGCCCTCAATCATCACTGAGTTCTGATTAGCTGATGCGGTGTATTCGAATGTTCGTCGCATAACCTACCCCATCGTCCTCTACTATGCGGCTTCGCGCACTCAGACTGCCACGATGGCACAGTGGCAACCTGCAGACCGAGACCGATACCGCTAATGACACGACCAGCGGCTAGCTGACCGACGTGCCAAGAAGAGCATTGAAGTGAACCTCCGACCAGCATGAACACCATGCCGAACCAGACAGTTCCACGTCTTCCAAGACGATCACCGATGTCCAGACAGGCCAGTGCTCCCACCAAAGCTCCGAGTTCAAAGGCGGCAATGACAATGCCCTGAATGCTGGGGCTGTTCATTTCTGGGAAGACAGAGGTGAATGGGGTTTCGGTGATCACACCACCCTATTGCTATTAGCTATGCATGCCTAGTCGCAGTAGAAGCGGGTGATTGTACTTACCATGACACTCATGTCGTAACCGAAGAGCCAGAAGGCGCAAGTAGCAATTGTAGCCACAGCAAAGTTGAGCGGAAGCCCGCTCAACCCCATGGTCGTCGTATAAGGAGTTAATTTGAACATGCCGGCCGCTAGCTTAAGGCAATATGTGCGTAGATGTACTATTAATGAATGGGAAGAGACGGGGCTACAAATCCCAGTCTGATGCGAAAGCGCGTAGGCTTTATAGATGAATGACGGGTACCAGAGTCGACGTCTAGTATCTTGGCAGAGGAGTGGAGAGTAAATGGGGGAACCGCCACGGAAGGCAGTCAACCCCGAAGGGGATCAAGTGAATGCGGAGTAGCCTTGGAGTCTGGAGATCTGGAGATCCCGGGGTGTGGGTCGGGGCGTTCGCGGGTGCGCTTAATCGCTTAGAACCAACACATGGAGAGTGGAGCCCAACTCGCACTTGGTAACCAACTCCGAGGTGGTGCGTTCGTAGTTGATTGCCTTCCCGGGCACCGAGCCTTGCGAGAGTTCTCCGTGGCAATGTGGTGCATACTTTAGCGCCCTCATCTGCTCTACTTTGCACCAGGCGCTGCACAGTCGCCGCGGGGCCCCTCATTCTGGCATACCTTGGGAACGACTGCTGCCTCCTGACAGCGGTGTTGCCGAGGAACTTGGGTGGGCCTTTTTCACAGACTAGCATAAGGTCTAACGCTGTCAGTTGACACGCAATAGCGTTCCTTCCCGCAATGCAGCGACACCAGGAAGGCAGCCAACTCCGAAGCTTATCGATAGACCAATATACTGCATGTGGGGGCTTGGGGTGTCAGTGATTATTTATTGTTGAGTCTGCCGTCACTTGTCTACTTCGACTTGCTTAATAGCTTTCGTGAAAGTCATTCCGGACCTTCAAAGCCATCTATACAGAACTGACAATGCCGTCTGCACCTAATCAGTCGTGGGGCGCTCCGCTGTAAGCTTCCTCCTCCAGAAACCCCAGGGATACTCTCCCATGTGCAGAGTCGGTCGGGACAAGCGTCTTGGAATCGTTACTGAAGCCGTGCAGCTCTCTAAAGGTCATCGGCCACAATGCCGGAACCTCAATGGACGGAGTCGATCTCGTCCACGCCCACTTTACTCAGGACTCACCAACATCACCTTTGAACATGCAGCTCCTCCATTATGGGGAGTATCCAATGCCGCAGAAGGTCAAAAAGCGGGTCATGAGGCTCATCAAGGAGAACAAGACGACTCCCGAGGAAATGGCCATTGTCAACATACAGCTTGGTGAGGTCATTGCCGACGCGGTGAACCAGTTCGCAAAGGACCAAGATTTCGACCTCGCAAAAGAAGTTGACCTGATCGGTGGGCAAGGTCAGACTATCTGGCATCTGCCTCTTCCCGAGCTGTTTGACGGCGATCAGATGCGCGCCCATCTGGACATGGCAGAAATCGCCATCATCGCTGCCAACACAGGTGTCACTTCCTTGGGAAACTTCCGTGTCTCTGATATGGCTCTCGGCCGTCAAGGATGCCCCTTGTTTGCTGCCCTCGACTCTCTTCTCCTCAACCACCCTACCATGAACCGGGCTGTCCAGAACATTGGCGGTATTGCCAATTTCTCCATCCTGCCAAAGGGCAATGTTGAGGGCTGCTACGACTTTGACACAGGCCCAGGCAACGTTTTTATTGATGCTGCTGTTCGTTACTTTACCGATGGTCAGCAGGAATACGACAAGAATGGTGCAATGGGTGCGAAGGGTAAGGTTGACCAAAGCATTGTGGACGAGATTCTTGCTGGACCATATTTCGTTCACGATATCCCTAAAACCACGGGTCGTGAAACCTTTGGTGACCGTATGGCGGAGGATATCTGCGACAAGATGCTTGCTAGTAAGCAGTTCCTTCATCTCTTCTCTGTTGGAAATCTTGCTAATCCGAACTAGAGGGCGCCACCCCTGAAGACTGCGTCGCGACCATTACACGCATCACTGCTCAGTCCCTTGCCGATGCGTACGAGCGCTGGGGACCTAAAGATGGTGTCCAAGAAATCTATATGGGCGGCGGTGGATCTTACAACCCTAACATTGTCAACTACCTAAAACAGCGCATGCCCAACACTCGCATCGCATATATCGACGAGACTGGTATTCCCATCGGGGCCAAGGAGGCTCTGGGATTCGCCCTTCTCACCCATGAGTGTTTCGTTGGTAGGCCCATGATCGTTCCAAAGGAGACCGAATCAGACCAGCCAGGTCTTGTTGGCCAGATCCAGCCTGCCAAGAACATGCACCGCATCAGGCAAGCGGTTGCTCAGGTAGGCCTTTTGGTATCCGGGCGTCACATGTGAAGCACCTTTACTAATACTCAACAGTTCTGGGGTGACTTCCCTGAGGAGGACATCAAGTGCACCACTAAGATGAACCTCTTGCCCAGCCTTTGCAACTGAATAACGAGGCGAAGACGAGACAAGGACTGGGAGAAGCTTTCCAGACGAACAAAGGCACACCACTTCCAGGCCGCAGTCTGTAAGATGCTCTGGTGTCAGAGATTCGAATCGAGAAATGCAGGAGAACGCACCTCTATGCGAAAGAAATGAGGCGTTTGATATAGGGCTTGTTAGAACGGCTCACACCCGGATGTTTGGATAGATACCACATAGATTTGGCGCGAGTGGTGGGCAGAACGTAGACATCATTGTCTGACTGGTCTCAGTATACTGAATTGCTGTTAATCCATGCTGTTGTGTTGTGCATCACATCTTCTTTGACCACTTCCCAAGATGGTTGGCCTCATCAGACCGGTCTAAAGCGCACGCGTAAGCCATCATCGACAGTGCGCACGCAAAGAGATCTCTCATCCTGGAATGTCAGTGGGACTGGCCACTGAGCACTAAAGAGGGTAGGAACACCCTAACGTGTAACCCTAATGACTTATCTCAAGCCCGCAAGATCAGAAGCCTAAATGCTAGAAGTAGGTTACCGGCTGACTAATCAGCAACCGTATTCCCGGGACTCCCGGGCCAACACCATCTTCCCCAGCTCCCCACACAAAGTCGCCTTATTGATCCCCGCTTTCATTCTATCACCGCGTTTCTTGAGCTTCACTTTCTTTAGCTATTTCCAACCGTGGCCATGCAATGACCAGCCCCCAAGTGGGCTTCTCCAACCAAGTTCGGGGACCTAGCTCAAGGAGCAAGCTCGGTATGGTATCATTTCAGCCCTCGCCTACATGTTGAAATTCGTTATTGATACGCCAGCAGCTTGCCAACAATGTCGCGAACGCCATGTGAAATGTGACCAGCAACAGCCATGTGGCATCTGCCAACGACGCAAAGAGGTGTGCTCCTACGGCGACAACATTCTCTTTACCGCTTTGGAGTGGAACTCCGGTAGAGAATCAATGCACAAGGCATGGAAACGGCGACCCAGCCCACGCACCATAGGTTAGGCTGTGCGGGACCCCAAGTGTGTTAAAACATGCGCTGACCTTCGTCCCTATATAGTCGGCTTTGTTGATGAAACATTTAAAATCTCGCAGCTCTATAATGTCATACCAGATAATGCCCCTAGGAGCTATTTGGACACTTCTGCGACGGCTCCAGATACGAGCGTCTTCTCACCGGCTTGCCCTGTGGCAACTGCCCCTGTTACCGATGAGAAAGACGCGTTCTACTTCGCAAGGTATACAGATATAATTGGGCCCCGATTCGACATGTTCGACAGCACATCCCGGTACTTCTCTCTCGTCCTTCCACAGATAGCCCTCAGTAACCGCCTCGTCCTTTTATCATGTCTCGCAGCAGCTGCCAGACAGTATTCGCTCGTCGCGAACCGCGGACATCATGATGCGCTGACTTACTACAACGAAGCTCTTAAGATATTGCGTAAGCGCTTGGATGATAGCAGGCATGAGGCAGCGACGTTCGCCAGCTGCTTGCTCATTGCCCACTGCGAGATGGTCGAGAGTAAAGCTAGCGACTGGAACTTGCATCTAAAGGGAACTGGAGAGCTGGTCGTAATGCACAACTGGAATGGTCGAAGCGGAGGTCTTGCGCAAGCGGTACGTCTAGAGTTGAAACCGTCAAGACGTGTACTGACTATAGTTTCGAAGAGCTTCTGGATCTACTGCCGGATGATCATTCTCGCTTCTTTGTCGTCTGGCATGCCGACCGCGGTAGACTTCAGGCATTGGCTGCCGCCAGGATATTCTCCTGGATCCCCTGATCAATCCCTTGACGCCTGGCAACGCAAAGTCGTCTATCTTCTTGGATCAGTTCATAATTTCTGGGCTAGGACACGCAACGATCAGACTCCGGATGCGCTAGATGATCGTACTACAGAGTGGAACATCTTAGTCAATGAGCTCGCACGACATAAAAATGAGGCACCAGAGTTGTGCCGAGCATTGAGCGCAATTCCAGCCGACGCAGAAAGTCCCTTTGAAAGAGTCCGTTACGTTAACGGTCCTGTATCAGCTGCTTGGCAGATGTTACATACGGCATATTTCATTCTCACGCTCTCTCAGCCATGCCCGCGAGCTATGCGGCCGACGATCCTAGCCACGGCTGAGGTTACCCACAAAGCATTATCCTACGCGAAAAAGATCGTGTCCAACTCAATAGCGAATCGTTGCACTATCGCGTGGGCCAACGCAGTCCAGCTATTGACCTTAGCTGGCCAATGTCTTTTAGAAGCAAGGGAGCGTCAAGCCTGCTCAGGGGTATTAGAGGACATTCAACATCACACAGGATGGGACACTCGGGCAAGCGTGGAGCGACTTAATATGGTATGGAGACGGCATTCGATGAATAGAGGTGTGAGCCCGAACACAATGTATAGCGATATCGGCATATTATTATACGATATATGGCTAGGCGACGAAGGTGTACAATACTACGACTAGTAGTATAAATATCAAGCACTAGCTAGCAGCGCACCGATCCAGTCCACACTAACCACTACTCTCCTCTATACCAAGACCGAAGAGTTGTTCCCCTGATCTTTCCTCCTATACAGGATAGCCTATAGCCTACCTATAAACACCGCAATAGTGACAATACTCGCGATATACTAGCCCTAACGGTTAGGGTTAGGGTTAGGGTTAGGGTTAGGGTTAGGGTTAGGGTTAGGGTTAGGGTTAGGGTTAGGGTTAGGGTTAGAACAAAGCACAATGCTAGGCGTAAAATGCAGGT